>CM046345.1:5962773-6683098 GCA_025403435.1 Artocarpus heterophyllus
GATGTTATTATGCACTAAGTCGCAATTGTTCAATTCAAGTGAAATGTTTTATTATGCACTAAGTCGCAATTGTTCAATTTCTTATGACAGAATAGCCAAGCAAAGACATTGACCCGAATAGGAGCACAATACTTCCAATGAATTTAAGGGTACAAGGAGGGGACGATTCGGACATTGACTCAAAGAATGGAAGAAAGAGTTACAAGAAAATCCCAAAGAACCTACATTCCAAACTCTCGAATCAGGAGACAAATTGGCTAATGAAAAATTTTGTAAGGAATTCAATAGCTCTAGAAGTCCTCACATTCTCGATCATTCAAGTTCCATCTAACTGTACAATTAGATGTTTATTATGCACTAAGTCGCAATTGTTCAATTCAAGTGAAATGTTTATTACAATTACAGTTAGGAAGAGAACCATCTTCACCCGCCAATATCTCCCTAATTTTTAGCTCTCTCCCTCACCAACCTATACGATCTAGGGACGGTGACAGCCAAAGTTTGGTCACCACACCATTTGTCTTTTCAAAACCTAACTCCACTTCCATCTCCCATCTTCCAACTCACTCTTTCAAGAAAAGGTCTTAGGCCCTGAGAAATGAATTTTCAAGGATTCCTATGAGTGCCTCTATTAACAAGGTTAGAATCCCAGCCGTTGGATTGCAGACCATATTTGCTTCTGATGACTATGGCCCAAAGAGCATCTTGTTACAGAGCGAAGTGCCATAGCCATTCACCGAAGAGAGCTTGATTTTTCTTCACCTAATTTCCGATTCCTAAGCCACCATCTTCTTTGCTAAGAGACGCGACCTTCCACACCACTAGGTTATCAATTGACTCTCTTTCCAGACCATCCCATAAAAACCATCTCATTTGAGCTTCAATCTCCTTAGGCATTCCTACCGGAATCTTAAAAATATAGAGGAAATAAATCAGAATGCTCGACGGAATTGATTGAATAAGAGTGAGTCTGCCTCCCCTAGACAAAATTTCTTTTTTCCACCCCTCCAATCTTTCTAGAAATTTTCTCCAACACCAGGTTCCAAAACTCCTTGCAAAGAGGGTTCCCTCCCAGAGGTAATCCCAGATACTTCATCGGCCAAGAACCCACTTCACAACTCAGCTTCTGAGCTGTTCCTTGAACCACCTCTTCCTCAAGATTAATCGCATTCAAAATACTTTTCCCCATATTAATTCTCAATCCTGAGCAATGAGAGAAGAATATCAAAATTACAGCCATATTTCGAATATTCTCATGCAAAGATTTCAGAAAAAATGAGGTATCATCTGCAAACTGCAAATGGGAAACCTGAATTTTGTCCCTACCAACTTCAAAACCCTTGACCAATTCCATTTCCCCTGCCATTTCCACCAACCTACTCAAACCATCAACCACTAGGGTGAAAAGAAATGGCGAGAGGGGGTCTCCTTGCCTTAACCCCCTTGATGCTCCAAATCTTCCTTGCGATTTCTTGTTAACCAAAATTGAAAAGTTTGCTGAACTAATGCATCCATTGATCCACTTTATCCATTTCTGACCAAACCCCTTCTTCTCCATCATTAGCCTTAAAAAGTTCCAATTTACATGAACATAAGCCTTCTCAAAGTCTATTTTGAACACCAAGCCTTGTTTTCCTTCCACTCTATGCTCTTTGACAACCTCGGTTGCCTCCAAAACACTGTTTAAAATTTTTCTCTCCTTTATGAAAGCACTCTGACTCTTAGAAATTGTGTCTCCCAAAACTTCAACCGATTACCCAAAACTTCTATATCTACGGATAACTTTTGAATAACTGGTTTAGCGCTTTATATTAATAAAATTTCTGTTTCTTGATTGCAAGGGAAAGAATGTATTTAGGATATCATTTTAACGTCATTCTGCTAAATTTGCTTTTCAAAACTGCTGTAATCATATTTGTCCAGAGTCTTTGTTTTCTCTAAAATCTGTAGGCATGTTTTTTTTGTTCCATCTCTAAAACGTTTATTTTCCTCTTCAAAAAACATTTATTTTAGTGTTTACTTTGAATGTTACTTGTGAAACTAAATACTGCTTTTGTTCCATAGAAATTAGTTTCTGGAAAATGCCTTTCATATTTTTTGCCTTTAGCATGCAGATCCTGATATTCCCTTGTGCTAATTGTAGTGTGAACGATTTTTCTTTTCAACATTTTTTTGAGGTCTTGGGCTATTCCTTTACAACACTTTGATATTTCCCTTTTTAGACGTTTTTTGTGCTTTGGATCCTCCTTGTTAGAATGTAACTTGTGACTGCTAAAATTAGATACATTTTTTTTTTGTAGAAAAGCATATGCAAATTTTCATGCTGCACGGATAACATATCTAAAAGTGGACTTTGTTTCTGGGAAAAAAATAAATAAAAATCTTGCAGAGTTCGCATGCACTATGGGCATCCAGACGTGTTTGACCGCGTATTCCACATAACACGAGGTGGCATTAGCAAGGCATCGCGCGTTATTAACATTAGTGAAGATATCTATGCAGGTGGGTGTGGAATAGTAACTACCTCTTATTTCTCTACATCACTTTGTGTTATTGCATTTAAATATTCTTAGTGGGGTAAAATGATTGATGGAATTCCACTATTGGCATATGATTTATCTTGATGGAAACAAAATGCTACAGGGTTCAACTCAACATTGCGGCAGGGAAATATTACACATCACGAATATATTCAGGTTCAATATGCTAGTGTTTTTTCCCCTTTTTTTATTTGTTTAATAGACTCCAGTTTGTGGTTTTCTGATAGGCTGTTCTTTTTAGGTTGGAAAAGGAAGGGATGTTGGTTTGAACCAGATTGCCCTGTTTGAAGGGAAAGTTGCTGGTGGAAACGGGGAGCAAGTTCTTAGTAGGGATGTCTACAGACTTGGACACCTTTTTGATTTCTTCAGGATGTTTTCTTTCTTCTTTACAACTGTTGGTTTCTATGTTTGCACCATGGTACGTTTGTGTTCTCCACTTTTAGTATAGACATTGTAAATGATATAATTTTGCTTTCAAGCTTCTGGAATTTTCCTGATGGCAATTTGTACTTGTGCAGATGACTGTCCTCACAGTGTACATATTCTTATATGGAAGGGTTTATCTGGTAACTTGAATTTCTCTCTCTGCTTCCATAACCATTTAGTCCCAAGTAATCTGGGCTAACTAGCTTTTCTACTCTTGTTCTTCTTTTTACTGGCTTTAAATACAAGTCTTGTTTCTTGTCAGAATAATTAGAAGTAGTAATAGCAATAGACGAGTGGTAATAACAGCAATAATAAATACGCAAGCAAGCATATGAATTTATAATTTCGTGGATATAATGCTCGAACAAACAAGAATGTTGCAAGCTGCTGTTTGTATTGGAGTCTGGAGACGCTTCAAGTTCTTAGGAATTTGATGTTTTTAACTTTTGAGTTATAGTTTGCTAGTTATTCGTATTTCATATTGGAGAAGGCATATTGTGGAAAATCCGCAATCAATCACTAAGATTAGTTGCTAAATTAGTTTATTTGATTCCTAGAATAAAGGGATATTGATATCCTAAATCAGTTTTTTTTACTTTCCTTATTTTTTCCTGATTATAATTCCTTGTTTAGGTTGATTGTTATCCCTTAATTTCAGGAAGAGATTTGCTCTTCCCTCTCTATTTATTCCTGTATCATTCATCAGAAAAAAAGAAGAAAATTATTCATTCAACCCTCCTAATTTTTCATGGCATCAGAGCCGGTTGATTGAAACACCAAAATTCCGTTTCTAACTCTTCAAAAAGTCTCCAATGACCAAGTACGGTATGGCCACAGAAAACCAAAAGCCATCCTCATCAGAAGAGACCTCAAATATGGAAGCACCCATCACCAACAACCATAGCATGGCAGACGGTGTTCCTCTTCAAATTACAGGACACAAGTTGAACGGGAATAATTACCTCCAATGGTCGCAATCCGTTTTGATGTACATCCGTGGAAAAGGAAGGGACGAATATCTCACCGGAGAAGTTGTTCCTCCAGCTGCCGGTAACCCAAAATTCAAAACGTGGAAAATTGAAAACAATATGGTAATGTCATGGTTAGTCAACTCAATGACGAACGAGATTGGCGAAAATTTCCTGCTCTACAACACTGCACATGAAATTTGGGATGCAGCGAAAGAATTTTTCTCGAGCAAAGAGAATACTGCTGAGGTCTTCGAAATTGAAACCAGCCTCCATGACCTTCGACAAGGGGACTTCTCCGTCACCCAATACTACAACCTTCTTACTCGGCAGTGGCAGCGACTAGATGTATTCGAAGAACATCAATGGACCTGTGCAGAAGACTCTAAGAAGTTCAGAGAAATTGTAGAGAAGAAAAGAATTTTTAAATTCTTGATGGGACTCAACAAGAATCTCGATGAGGTTAGAGGGCGCATACTGGGAATGAAACCCTTACCAAACATCCGAGAAGTTTTCTCTGAGGTCCGCCGAGAAGAAAGCAGGAAGAAGGTGATGTTGGGAGAATTTTCTATTGCCTCTGTCACAGAAAATTCTGCACTAGCTGCTCGAGGAACCCAGCACAACAACAGCAGCGATAACCGACAAAAGAAAGGGAGACCCTGGTGTGACCACTGTCGAAAACCAGGGCATACACGTGATAATTGCTGGAAAATTTATGGAAAACCCGCTGATTGGAAGTCTACAAGATCAACGCCTGATAAAGAGAGCCGTGGCAATCAGGTATCCATCAATGAAGAATCCCCTGCCACTGAAACAAGCCCTTTCAGCAAGGAGCAAATAGAAGCCCTGCAGAAAATGTTCTCACAGCAGAGGCTTACCAACAGTACAGTTGGAACAGGATCTTTAGCACAAAAAGGTAATTATCTAAATGCCCTCATTGTAAAATCGAAAAAAACAGGTCCATGAATTATAGACTCCAGAGCATCTGATCATATGACAGGAGATGCCACATTATTCAACACTTACAAACCATGCCGAGAAAATTTTACAGTAAAAATTGTTGATGGATCGATCTCTAAAGTTGTTGGAACAGGTTCTATTGTTATTTCAAAGGACCTAACCCTTACATCCGTTCTTCATGTTCCTAATTTGGACTACAACCTTTTATCTGTTAGCAAGCTTACTCAAGAACATAATTGTGTTGCTAAGTTTTTCTCGAATATGTGTGAATTTCAGGATTTGGATTCGGGGAGGACGATTGGCAATGCTAAGGTGCACTCAGGACTTTTTCTTCTAAAAGTTAGTGAATCTCCTAGAAGACAAACTCATAATGCAGTATGTGTAGAGTCAACAAGTCAGTTCAATAAGAGTCTTGTCTCATCAACAAGTCAGTTCAATAAGAGTCTTGTCTCATCTGAAAAATTTAATAAGGATAGTGAAATCATGTTATGGCATTATCGTCTAGGACATCCAAATTTTTTGTACCTTCAGAAATTGTTCCCTTCGTTATTCAATAATAAAAATCAAAAACATTTTCAGTGTGAAGTGTGTCAATTCTCAAAACATGTTCGTAGTTCTTACCACTCTTTACCTTACAAGGCATCTCGTCCATTTTCATTGATTCATAGCGATGTGTGGGGACCATCTAGAATAAAAAATATCACGGGCACTAGGTGGTTTGTCTCATTTGTAGATGATCATACTAGGATCACTTGGCTCTTCCTGATGAAAGAAAAATCGGATGTTGGGGAAATTTTCAAGAAGTTTAACACTATGGTTCAAACTCAATTCCAAACAAAAATACAAGTGTTAAAAACTGACAATGCAAAAGAATATTTTGAGACAGTTCTTGGGAAATATCTTGAGAGTCAGGGGATCATACATCAAAGTTCATGTGTCGACACACCTCAACAAAATGGTATTGCCGAAAGAAAAAACAGACACCTTCTAGAAGTGGCTCGGTCAATTATGTTCACCACACATGTTCCAAAAATTTTTTGGAGAGAGGCAGTCTTAACAGCCGCTTATCTAATCAACAGGATGCCTTCTCGAGTCTTGAACTTCCAAACACCGTCTAAAGTCTTTCTTCGATTTTTTCCCAATACTCGTATTCTTTCTACTCTACCATTAAAAGTGTTTGGTTGCACTGTGTTTGTTCACATACATGCCCAACATAGGACTAAACTTGATCCAAAGGCACACAAATGTGTATTTGTCGGATACTCATCAAACCAAAAAGGGTATAAATGTTACTCCCCAATCACAAGAAAATTTTACAACTCCATGGATGTCTCTTTCTTTGAGCAACAATCTTACTACCAAACTGATATTCAGGGGGAGAACTCTACTCAGGAATATCAGCTTTGGGATGTTGATATCTTGAATTCATCCAATTCATCCGGTCCTCCTAGTCCAAATCCACCAAAGTCATCTTCACCTCAGACAAACCAAAGTCTAATTCCAGCCATCCAATCCGAATCATCTCAACTTGAAATCCGATCTGAGTCTGATTCCCAACCTGAGTTTCAGATACCATCAAGGTCCAGTCAAACAACTCCACGTCCCATCCAAACACAACCTGCAGTACCTATTGAGTTACGTGTCTATTCTAGGAGAAACAACACTCAAGAAGGAAAAGAACCACAGCCACTAGATCAGAGCCATGAATCCAATCTGAATCTGGATACTCAAAATTCACCAGGTAACACTAGCTCTGACTCAGATCCTGCTGTTGATGATTCTCCAGTTGATGATAGACCCATTGCCTTGAGAAAAGGCGTAAGGTCTTGCACTCATCATCCCATTTACAATTTTGTCTCATATGGAAGATTGTCACCAAATCACCGTGCATTTGTTAGCAGTCTTGACAAAATACAAGTCCCAAGATCAATATATGAAGCTCTGAGTATACCAGAATGGAAGGCAGCTGTTTTGGAAGAAATTCGTGCTCTAGAGAAGAATGGGACTTGGGAGATATCTGAATTACCTTCGGGAAAACATCCAGTCGGTTGCAAGTGGATCTTCACAGTCAAACATAATGCTGATGGGAGTGTCAACAAATTTAAAGCTCGACTTGTAGCAAAAGGATTCACACAGTCATATGGGATTGACTACCAAGAGACGTTTGCCCCAGTAGCTAAACTCAATACAGTTCGAGTACTACTTTCTCTTGCTTCCAACCTTGACTGGCCACTATATCAGCTAGACGTGAAGAATGCCTTCCTCAATGGGGATCTGGAGGAAGAAGTCTACATGGAGGTACCCCCTGGTCTTCAAAATTCAGCCATTATCAACAAGGTTTGCAAGCTCAAAAAGTCTTTATATGGACTTAAGCAATCACCAAGAGCATGGTTTGAGAAGTTCACTAGAGCTATCAAAAAGTTTGGATTTTATCAGTGTCAATCGGATCACACAATGTTTGTCAAGCACTCTGTCTCAGGGAAGAAGGCAATACTCATTGTGTATGTTGATGATATTATTCTAACAGGAGACCATGATGAAGAAATACTCAAGCTCAAGAATTTTCTAGCTAAGGAATTCGAAGTCAAAGATCTGGGCAATCTCAAATATTTTCTTGGTATGGAGGTGGCACGGTCAAAAAGAGGTATTTCAGTCTCTCAACGAAAGTATGTGTTAGACCTTTTAAAGGAAACCGGGATGCTTGGATGCAAACCTGCTGACACTCCAATGGACTCCAACTTGAAGCTGGGAAATGATTCTCATAGTGCACCTGTTGACAAAGGAAGATACCAAAGACTGGTTGGAAAACTCATATATCTGTCTCATACAAGACCTGATATCAGCTTTGCTGTGAGTATGGTAAGCCAATTTATGAATAACCCATCAGAAGAACACATGGAAGCTGTCTACAGAATTCTAAGATACTTAAAAATGACACCAGGGCAAGGACTCTTTTTCAAGAAGACAACAGACAAAGAAATTGAGATATTTACTGACGCAGACTGGGCTGGATCAGTAACTGATAGGCGATCAACCTCAGGCTATTGTACATATGTTTGGGGAAATTTAGTCACGTGGCGGAGTAAGAAGCAATCAGTTGTGTCCCGGAGCAGTGCAGAAGCAGAATTCAGAGCCCTTGCACTCGGCATTTGTGAAGGAATTTGGCTGAAGAGAGTTCTTGATGAGCTTCGAATTCCAACTAAAGGTCCTATGAAGATGTTTTGTGATAATCAGTCCGCAATCAGCATAGCAAAGAATCCTGTACTCCATGACAGGACAAAACATGTGGAGATCGACAGACACTTTGTCAAAGAAAAGATCGAAACAAATGCAGTAACACTTCAACATATTCCAACAAGTCAACAAGTTGCTGATATTCTCACAAAGGCTCTGCCTAAGAAAACATTTGAAGTTCTCACGTCCAAGCTTGGTTTACTCAATATCTACAACCTAGCTTGAGGGGGAGTGTGGAAAATCCGCAATCAATCACTAAGATTAGTTGCTAAATTAGTTTATTTGATTCCTAGAATAAAGGGATATTGATATCCTAAATCAGTTTTTTTACTTTCCTTATTTTTTCCTGATTATAATTCCTTGTTTAGGTTGATTGTTATCCCTTAATTTCAGGAAGAGATTTGCTCTTCCCTCTCTATTTATTCCTGTATCATTCATCAGAAAAAAAGAAGAAAATTATTCATTCAACCCTCCTAATTTTTCACATATCTTTCATGAGCTTCTCTTATAATTGATTTGCATTTTGCTGATGCTTTCAGGCTTTCTCTGGACTGGATGAACAAATTGTAAAGCAAGCAAAAAGATATGGTAACACAGCGCTGGATGCCGCTTTAAATGCACAGTTCTTGGTTCAGATTGGAGTGTTTACGGCAGTGCCAATGGTTGTGGGGTTCATACTGGAACTGGGATTGCTGAAGGTTTGTCCATCTTAATTTTATATATATTGAACCAGAAAAATGCTATGGGCTCTCAGTTTTATTTATTTATTTATTTATTTATTTATGTTTTGAGTGTCTGTTTGTTCTCTGTTTTCTTTCTTTTGTAATTCTGAGGACTCCTCCTTCCCTTATAGTGTTTCTTACTTCAATGGAGTTTTGTTTCCTATCAGGAAAAAATAATCTTCCCCACAAGATATTTTAGATATTGAACTGCTGTGTTGGTTGAAGGCTTGAAGTATTTCTCGAGTGGAAATTTTTTTTTTATGAAAATAGTTTTCTTGCCCTAGCTGTAGTCTATGGTGATTATAGTATTGTGTTATTAAGACTATTTACTTATTTATGTCCAAAGATAATTTTATTGCCTTGGTGAATATATGTGTATATATATATAGAGTGTGTATAAATATATTTGTTGTAATTGCTTAACATCGTGCTTCAATGTTTGCAGGCAGTTTTAAGCTTTATTACAATGCAGCTTCAATTATGTTCTGTATTCTTCACTTTCTCATTAGGAACTAGAACCCACTATTTTGGACGTACAATTCTTCATGGAGGTGCAAAAGTACGTATTTTATCTAATGTTTGATATTCTGGTTTTGAAGTTTGCCTTTTTTCAAGGAATTTGACTTGTCATACTTCCATTTTATGTTTTTAACAGTACCGGGCAACTGGTAGAGGCTTTGTTGTCCGCCACATCAAGTTCGCTGAGAACTACCGGCTCTTCTCAAGAAGTCATTTTGTCAAGGCGTAAGAATTATTACTAAAAGTTGCTTTAGTTGACTTTATGCACATTTGGATGCAGAACTATTATATTTACGTTTAGAAGATACTTGGGATCTTTCAATAAAAAATTGAAACTTTGCAAACTGTTTCCTTACAGGCTTGAAGTTGCTCTACTTCTTATTATTTACATCGCATACGGGTATAACAGTAGAGGGGCTGTGTCCTTTGTTCTGCTAACTCTTAGTAGTTGGTTTTTAGTCATTTCCTGGCTCTTTGCGCCTTATATCTTCAATCCTTCTGGTTTTGAGTGGCAAAAGTAAGTATACTATTTTTTGTTTGGTCTACATTTTTATTCCACCTTCCTATTGCATGATGTTTTAGCTGTTGTCTTTACTCGCTGTGCATGATAAACTCTTTGGTTAAACAGAACGGTGGAGGATTTTGATGATTGGACTAGTTGGCTTCTCTATAAAGGCGGTGTTGGAGTGAAGGGAGATGATAGCTGGGAGTCTTGGTGGGATGAAGAGCAGGTATGTGACTGAGAAATGATTTTGCCTGTATACTTCTCATTACGCTTTGGCCTTTCAAAGTCTTTCTTTTCAATGCCATTTTCTGTGGTCTTGTATTATTCTTGTGTACGTTGTTTGCTTGTTGTATAGCTGCATATCCAAACACTCAGAAGTCGTCTGTTGGAAACAACTTTGAGCTTGAGATTCTTTTGGTTTCAATATGGGATTGTGTACAAGCTTGACCTCACTGGAAAGGATACATCACTTGCGGTATGCTGCATACCTCCAACTCCCTGGACGAAATTTATATATTCTCCGATATCAGATTTTCATTTTTTCAGATTAAAAAATAGCTGTGTTCGTATCCATGGATCTTTATTTTGTAGATGTTTACAAACACCTTTCTTGTGTAGATTTATGGATTTTCCTGGGTTGTGTTGGTTGCCATTGTCATGGTGGGCAAGGTATGTGTCATTCTTATCGTCTCTTTTCCCTCAGCAATGTTTTTGTTGTGTCATGAGACTGACTCTAATCGTTTATGCGACATTGTAGATCTTTACCTACAGCCCTAAAAAGTCGGCCAGCTTCCAGCTAATGATTCGCTTCATACAGGGCGTGACTTCCATATTACTTATTGCTGCCATAACCCTTCTTGTTATATTCACTGATCTATCAGTAGCCGATTTATTTGCGAGCATCCTTTTATTTGTTCCTACTGGCTGGGCCATAATTTGTGTAAGTTTAACTATTTCAATTATCCTCTCCATTCAGCTTGTTAAACCTGAATTTGTTTTTTAAATTTGATTTCCTACGCGTTATCTTGATCCTTTTTCGATGCGTTGATATTCAGCTGGCTATCACTTGGAAGAAGGTGGTCAAGAGTCTTGGCTTGTGGGACTCGGTCCGTGAGTTCGCCAGAATGTATGATGCCGGGATGGGTATGATCATATTTGCTCCCATAGCATTCTTGTCATGGTTCCCATTTATCTCCACCTTCCAGTCCCGACTTCTGTTCAACCAAGCATTCAGTCGTGGGTTGGAAATCTCCATCATCCTTGCTGGAAACAAAGCAAATGTCGACGTCTAACTGGTCTTGGTCGTTTTTGGCCAAGTATGCAGTTCCTAGGACTCTTGTATATTTCTGATCGGTGTTGTATCTTCAACGTTATTCTTTTGTTACTATATCCTGAGTTCCGACTTTGTTGTAGCTGTATCTTTGGTTGTAAAAATATTTTGGCGTTTTTGTAGGGAAATATCTTCGCTTTTTCCGAGATTACCTTGGCTCCCTTCTTTTAATTATTGCATTCTAACGATGCCATTTTTTAATATATTTGTTTCACCCAGCTTTGTCTAGTAGAGGTTTCTCTACCACCGAAGTAAATGGTTGATTCATTCCATGCTAGAAAAATGGAATCCGGCTCCGGTTTCCTTACCGAACTTTCGTTATTGGGTTAGCCGAATGCTTGCCAGCTATTTTAACTCGAGTGTTTTTCCCCCACGGCATTAGGTTTTTTCAAGTGTTGCTAAAGAGTATAGCTGATCCCCAATCAACGATATATTTGTTGATCCCATCACTCAATATCTACGATCAATTTTTAATTTTGCGCTTCCCGCTGAAAACAGCAACTGAAAGTTAACGAGAAACTGCCACAAGCCACTACCTTGGTTGATGTAAAATAATCTCAAGGGCATTGCAGTTTTACCCTTTCAAAAATTAAAAAACAAAAAACCAAAAACGATTAAGAAGAAATGAAAAGAATAAAAAAAAAGGAAATCAAGTCAAAGAACTGGAATCAATGAGAATATTAAGGCATATTTTTCTTTTGGTTCTTTTAGATTTTCATACCATGTTATGGAGCTATTTTAGACCGTTACAGCGCGTAATACCTTCAAAATGAAACAATCAGTGGTTCGCCTGGAGAAAAGAACACAGTTTTTTTTTTTTTTCAAACTTCTCTTCATTTTCAGTTGAAAGAAGAAATGAGACTCAAAAGAAGAGATCCCTCTAAAAAAAGGAGATGAAGGGAGGGAGGAGAAGAAGAAGAAGAAGTCGCGCGGCTACGATTAGGTTTTTCGCACTTTTGCCTCTATATTTTTTGGGCTTTATCAGACTTCCCTTGAACTTTTAATTTTGACATTTTATCCTTCCAACTTGCTAAAAATTGTTGCAATACGTCCCGCTTTACCAATTTTGTTCTGAATCGTATTCGAGGGATCTTGCAGAATTGAGAGATTTGTGTTGGGATTTGAAATGTGATTTTAGAAGCTTTAGTATCGTCACCAATTTAACACAAGCGTTAGCAAAATGGGCAAATCTACAGATTAACAAGTTGTATGATACCCTGGATTAACAGAAAATCTCTCATATTTTTAATGACTGATGTCATCCCTTTCGGACTCAGGAAAATTAACAAATATTAAACTGACAACAATAATTAAATTGATTCAATGTGTCAATCTTCCTTAGTGAGAGTTGGCCCGTTTGGTTGTGTTTTCAGAATAGATGAAAACGATTTTTTTAAAAAAAATAAGGATTTTTGGGAAATTATGCTAAGAGTTTTTGAAATTTGTGCCTCAAAAAGCTTACAAAAACATTTTCAAAAATTCTCAAAATAATAACAAATGGGGCATTTTGCACATAAAATCTTGAGAGAATGAAGAAAATAACATATTTTTATAACTTTTTGAAGTAAATAGCATGTTTTGAAAATTGTTGTAGTAAATAGTATATTTACGATGTACATAGTTTATTTAATGTGTAAATAAGAATTATTTACAATATAAACAAGGGGTAAATAAATAAATTATTTACAATTTAAATCTATTTATTGTATAAACAAGAATTATTAACACTACAAATAAGAGGATAAATAAATTATTTACACTATAAATTTATTATCTACTACAAATATTTTCAACACTTGATATTTACTATAATTAGTTGTAAAAAATAATATTTACTAAAATTTCCATGTAATATCTTTCTACCACTTGTGAAACAACCGGTCCTAAAACACATTTAAAAAAGGCCTTTTATTAAAAGCCGAAAAGATCTTAAAAAAAAAATAATCCTGAAAGACTAACAGCAGTATATGGACAGCCGAGTACAAGGAGTCCATTAGAGCATACTAATTATAAAACAAAACAAAACATGCAAACTAAACTAGAATCTAGAAACAAAGATACATTATTTAAAAAAAAGAAAAGAAAAGAAAAGAAACAAAGGTACATTACAATATAAAATTTACATTCCCTTATGACTAAAATATAACATGGAAGTCAAGAGAAGAGTTAAACATTAAAAAAACATACCTAGATGAGGGAGTTGGCACTAACATGAGCTTGTCACCCTCTTCAACATGATGAGAACTTAGTTTTACAGTATACTTATTTGAAAGGTGTTTTCTGTGTGGCATCAGGGTTGTTAAGCTAAAAAGTTCAAGATTTTGTTTGGTTCTGTGACAATAGGTTTATTATTTACAACTGTTGAGGGTGAGCTCGGCGCCGCCACCGAGGACACTAAATTGGTGGTCGGCAACTCAGTTCGACAGACATAGGCTATCGCCCGACCCGACGACTTATGCTTCTTCCTGAGATGCCTTCCATTTATCTGAGGGCACACCCCCAGGAAGGCTGCCACCTCGGGGATGTACAGTAGCTCGGGCCGGGCCATGCTATTCATCATAATACGTCACTACCCATCCCTGTAGGCCAACACCAGGCAGACGTGCTGCCGTCCGATAGAGTCCAATCCATTGGACAATGGACGCGACACTTGTCACTTATTGCTTGATACACTTTGATGTGACACCTGGGTAATGGGTAAAACCCATCTTGCACCCGATCCAGCTGGTGGCCTATAAATAGGATGCATTTATGACGTTTTAGAGAGAGAGACCTCTTCACACTTAATTAGCTGCCGACCTCTGCCGAGCTATACTTGCCTTGAGCATCGGAGAGCCCTTGTCTATTGACTAACCTCATTTCTCCGAATCATCCCTCTCACATGTACTCATTCCCGACCAGGGGCAAGCTTAAGAGGAGGTCAGAAGGTGTATAGTCACACGTGGGTGTTGATCCGACACCGGACAGCGGTAAGCATCAACATTTTGGTGCTAGAAGGAGGGCGGAACACGCCCCAATCCAAGTTATTGTACCTCAGACTTCCGAAATGACAACACGAGGTAACGCAAGAGATAGTACCGTCCGATGTCAGGAGTCGAGCGATGCCAGACACAAGCAACCGGCTGTAGAACGGCCCAGCGGTCGTCCTTGCACCGCCAGATCTCGGTCCGGAGGACAAGGAAGCGCGGCAAGAGCCGAGTCGGTGCAGGCCCGAGCTGCACAAGATCCGATCCGGGAGCTTACAGATGCAGTTCGGATCTTAACTCGGCAGCTTGCACAAGCTCAACAGCAAGCTGCACCGGAACCGCCACCCCCTGCCCAGGTTGACCAGGCAGGGGGTCGGCATGAGCAGAGCGCCACCAATTGGGAGGATCGATCAGAGCAGTCTCCGGGATCCACCAGAGGGCCCCTGCTTGACAATAGACTGGTTCATGAACATCAGATGGGACGTCAACCACACCGTGTCCCTTCACCACAAGGTTCCAGAGCCTCGGTGTTTGATCGGCTCGGATACCGAGGGATTAACAGAAATCGCCAAGGCGGAGCTGGAGGCCGTGCTGAGGGCGGAGTACCCTATCGGGTCGAACTGCCCGAAGACACGAATAGTCGCCAGTTTCGAGTGCTGCAGCGACAGATCGATGAGATCTGCAATTGCAGGTTCGGTTTGGATGAGATCGGGGCTCAGGATCCGCCCTTCCCGGATCACATAATGTGGGCACCCATGCCGCCGAAGTTTAAGGTCCCACAAATCAAGTCTTACGATGGGGCCACCGACGCAGATGAGCATGCCGAACTCTTTCGCGGGCACATGCTGTTGCAGAATGCCAGTGATGCTGCAATGTGCAAAGCTTTCTCGCTCACCCTTACAGGCCCTGCTCGGCAGTGGTTCCGACGACTCGAACCAGGGTCAATTTCTTTTTTTGGGCATTTAACCGACGCCTTCTCCGCCGCATTCTCTACAACTAGGATGCGGAGGAAAGAAATAACTTCCTTGTATGCCGTCAAGCAGGGAGACGGCAGTGTCAGGGACTATGTCAACCGATTTACCCGGGCTGCTCTTGAGGTCAAGCACGTCGAAGACGAGACCCTCAAACATATTTTTGTAGGGGGCCTCCGAGACGAGAAGCTGACCTGGTCCCTGGCCTTTGAGCAGCCAAACACGTTTTCACAAATGCTCGGGTACGCCCAAAGACATGCGGACGCTGCCGAGTATATGAAAAGCCGCCGGGAGGAGGTTGGCCCGAGCGGGACGAAAAAGGAGAAGAAGCAGAAAAAAGGGCCGGAGCAGGGCAGCGCCGAGCATGCGAAGAAGCAGAAGAAAGAGAAAGCTGATAAGCCAAAGGGGCCGACCGGCAAGTTCTAAAACTACACGCCCCTGGTGGCAACTATCGATGAGGTGCTCGCCCAGGTCGGCGACAAGAATTTGTTGACACCGCCGCCCAAGCTTCGAGGCTTTAGGGCGAAGCGTGACCAGTCAAAGTTTTGTAAGTTCCACCAAGATGTGGGCCATACTACTCGAGAATGCATCCAGCTTAAGGACCAAATAGAAAGGTTGGTCCGAGAAGGTCTATTGCAGGAGTTTGTGGAAAAGGCCATAAATCTGAAGGCGACCTCTACAAGGAATGACTCGTCAGGCCGAGACGTGCAAAGCTGACCCAGGACCGATAGTGGGAACGCCTCGGAACCCCCAAATATCGTACATACGATACTCGGCGGGCCTGTTGCCTGGGACACATCGAATGGGCGGTGATCCTACATTAGAGAAGCTCGGCGGGTCGAACGGGGTGACTTCATGAACGTGTCCGAGCACATCAATAAGATATGCCACCAAGAGGACACCCCGATCACTTTCACTGAGGAGGAAGCAGACCGACTAATGCATCCCCACAACGATGCCTTGGTTTGCGAACTGCCTATCGCCAACAATGTTGTACGGCGAGTCTTAATTGACAATGACAGTTCGGCGGACATCTTTTTTAAGCAGGCCTTTGACAGGCTGAAGATTAGCAACGCACCTTTAGTTTCGGTCCGGACTCCACTTTTTGGCTTTGCGGGTGAGTGTGTCCGAGCAACCGGGAAGGTCAGTCTCCCAGTAACTTTTGGAGAAGGTGCTGCCAGGGTCACTCGGATGGTCGACTTTTTAGTCGTTGATAAACCCTCTCAGTATAACATCATCATCGACCGGCCAACGCTGAACGGATTAAAGGCCGTGGTTTTGACATATCACTTGGCAATGAAGTTCCCGACCGATGGTGGTGTTGGAGTAATCCGCTCGTCCCAGGTGGACTTTGGGGCTTGCTATGCAAACGCGGTCCGAGCAGCCTCGGCTCAGCAACAGGGAATCCTGGCCGTATATTCAGTCGACGAAACCGACCTCCCAACCGATCCGACGCCGAAGATGCTCGCGGACCTAGACCCCAGGTTTCCCGAGGATGAGGTAAGGGGTACCCCGGTCGAAGACTTAGTGCCGTTCTCCCTGGACCCCGAAAGGGCAGAGCGCACAGTCCAACTTGGGTCACAGTTACAACCTGAGATCCGGGCCAACCTGGAATCCCTTCTTTCTGAATACCGTGACGTTTTTGCATGGTCTCATGAGGACATGCCCGGCATAGATCCGAACGTCATCAGTCATCGGCTTAACGTCCAACCTGGTCACAGGCCGGTGATACAAAAACGAAGAGCCTTCAACCCGGAGAGATATGCCGCGATAAACGATGAAGTCCAGAAACTACTAAAGGCTGGGTTTATTAGAGAGGTCAAATATCCGGAATGGTTGGCAAATGTCGTCCTCGTCAAAAAGGCGAATGGCAAGTGGTGGGTCTGCATCGACTATACCGACCTTAACAAGACCTGCCCCAAGGACTGCTTCCCACTTCCTCGGATAGACCAGCTCGTCGATGCCACAGCCGGACACGAGCTCTTGAGCTTCATGGACGCATACTCCGGATATAATCAGATAAGAATGGCCGAAGAGGATCAAATCAAAACCTCATTTGTTACTGACCGGGGCTTGTATTGCTACGTTGTAATGCCGTTTGGTCTCAAGAACGCCGGAGCTACCTATCAACGCCTCGTCAATAAAATGTTCGCTCGGTTGATCGGGAAAACTATGGAGGTCTACGTGGACGACATGTTAGTAAAATCTGTCCAAGCGAAGGACCACATAGCCGACCTCAGAGCTAGCTTTGACATTCTCCGGGAGTATGGGATGAAACTCAACCCGACAAAATGCGCTTTTGGCGTCGGCTCCGGCAAATTCCTTGGATTTTTAGTTAACCGACGAGGAATTGAGGTGAACCCGGCAAAGGCCCAGGCAATCATAGACATGCATTCTCCTCGGACAGTGAAAGACGTGCAAAGGCTTACTGGCATGGTGGCCGCCCTATCAAGGTTTGTCTCCCGGGCTACCGACAAGTGTCACCCTTTCTTCAAGGCACTTAAGGGGAGGTTTGAGTGGAGCAGGGAGTGTGAGGATGCTTTCCAAGGCTTAAAAATTTACCTAGCCACACCCCCGCTCCTGTCCAAACCTTTGCCCGGTGAGATTCTAACTGCCTATTTAGCCGTCTCCGAGAAGGCTGTCAGCTCGGTGTTGATCCGAGATGAAAACGGGATCCAGAGACCCGTCTACTATACCAGCCACGCGTTCCAAGGTGCCGAGGAGTGCTATTCATCATTGGAGAAGCTGGCCTTCGCCCTAATAACATCGGTCTAAAAGCTGCGGCCGTATTACCAAGGCCATACTGTCAAGATCCCGACCAAGTTTTCTCTCCGGCAAGTTTTACAGAGCCCAGAAATATCAGGTTGGATGGCCAAGTGATCGATCGAATTGGGCCAGTATGATATACATTTGTGCCGAGAACGGCGATAAAAGCCCAAGTCTTAGCGGATTTCCTTGCCGAGTTTACAGAGGCCGGAAAAGTGGCTCCCTTAGTGGAGAAATCACCCGTTGAGGAGCCGAATACAGTTGGCTGCAGCGAGCGAGGCCTTTCCCCGGAGCTCAACTGGAAACTACACGTCGATGGCTTAACCCGTGTCGATGGGTCGGGGGCAGGCTTGATTTTAACAAGCCTCGACGGATATAAGGTCATTTATGCCCTTCATTTTGACTTCAAAACCTCTAATAACGAAGCGGAGTATGAAGCTTTGCTTGCCGGATTACGAATTGCCCGAGACCTCGGAGTTGATCGGCTGACCGCCTATAGTGACTCAATGCTAGTGGTGCAGCAAGTCACAGGAGGATTCCAGGCCCGAGCAGAATCAATGACGGCATATTTAAAAGAAGCGAAATGGTTGCTTGGACAATTCAAGTCCCACACTTTTAAGCAAATCCCCCGGTCTGAGAACGTGGAAGCCGATATCCTTGCCCGACTAGCCTCCGGGATAGGCGGAGTAGACCCGATGTCCGTTCCTATTAAAAGACTCTCTGGACCGAGTATTAGTAAAGACGTCATGAGTCTGGCAGCCGAACCAAAATGCACGTGGATGGACCCGATCATCCGATACCTGACCCTAGCCGAATTACCCGACGACCGGAAAGAGGCACGTCAGATACGTAACAGCTCGGCCCGGTATTCGATGATTGGGGAAAAGCTGTACCGACGCGGCTATACGACACCATGCCTAAGATGTTTGGATTCCTAGGAGGCCGAGTACTTAATGAAAGAGATTCATAAAGGCCTTTGTGGCAATCACTCCGGTGGACGCTCCTTGGCCCAGAAATGCCTGCGGCAGGGTTACTACTGGCCTACTATGCAGCAAGATTGCGGGAGCTTTGCACGGAAATACTTCAAATGCCAGCAATTTTCTAGGATGCTAGGTTCACACGCCGAGCCTCTAATCCGGTGACTTCAGCGTGGCCATTTGCAAAATGGGCCATTGACTTGATCGGACCACTCCCTCCGGCTCGTTCGCAATTCAGATATTGTATTGTCGCCATCGACTATCTGACGAAATGGATCGAAGTTGAGCCTTGCACCAACATGACTGAAGCTAAGTGCACCAACTTCGTATGGAAAAACATCGTCTGTCGGTTCGAAATCCCGCACACTATTGTGACCGACAATGCTAAGCAGTTTGACTCCTCGGGTCTACGCCATCTGTGCGAGAAGCTCGGCATTAAGAAAGTCTACTCTTCCCCGAGCTATCCACAGAGTAACGGCCAGGTGGAGGCTGTGAACAAGACAATTAAAGACAATCTCAAGAAGAAACTCGAGGGGCTTAAGGGCGCATGGATTGACGAACTACCCCAAGTGCTCTGGGCATACCGAACAACTGCTCGAGTTGCAACCGGCGAGACACCGTTCTCCCTGGTTTATGGGGCAGAAGCCGTCATCCCAGCCGAGGTTGGATTACCGAGCTTTAGGGTCGAGCAATACGAAGAAGTACTGAATGAAAAACTCATGATGACCGAGCTCGACCTACTTGAAGAAAAAAGGAACCGGGCATCCATTCGTAATGCAGCCCGAAATTAGGTTGTAGCTCGGTATTACAACAAACGGGTTCAGCCGAGAAGCTTTCAGGTTGGTGACTTAGTAATGAAGAAGGTCACGGTTCAACAACCCGGTCTCGGGTCCTTTGGTCCGAAGTGGGAAGGACCTTTTAAAGTCGAAGGTGTCGTGCGATCAGGCACTTACAGGCTGACCGATTTGGAGGGGAATCAGCTCGGGCATCCATGGAATGCCGAGCTGTTAAAAAGATTCTATTCCTGAAAAAAGAAGAGAAAAAAAAAGAGAAGACAGAACGGAAATCAGCGCCAGATTCCTTTTTTGATCTCTGGCCACAATTCTTTTGTAACTAGACCTGCTGAGCAGGGCTGAAAAAGTCAATGTAAATATTACATTAATGGAGCACAACTTCCCTAAACTCATTCCGCCTGAGCAATGTCTTTAAGGGAGGATTATGCCTAAGACGCCAGAACCCCAGCTCGGAAGACAGGATGTTGACTCCCCATCAAGGGAGTCATCCTCGTCAAACTGGACAAGGGGGCTAGTCAGTATATGTATCATGTCTGTCATGCAGACAACCCTTAAGTTGCTCGGCACATTAATGTGCCCAATTAGTCCTATACTTGTAAAGTTTCTTTAAAACCTCAACAAGTCTACGGGGGGCAACAGGGTAAGGGTAGCTATACGCCGTTTATATTCTGCCCGACCGAGACCAGAAACCTAAACTTGCTTGGATAACTAAGCAGAAACGGTAACTACTCGGAACGACCGAGAACAGAAATCCTCAGATTAACTAAGGACAGAGGTACTCGGATTAACCAAGAACAATTGTACCCTTTACCTCTGCTCGGTCAATTGTCTCCCACCTAAACTTGCTTGGATAACTAAGCAGAAACGGTAACTACTCGGAACGACCGAGAACAGAAATCCTCGGATTAACTAAGGACAGAGGTACTCGGATTAACCGAGAACAATTGTACCCTTTACCTCTACTCGGTCAATTGTCTCCCAGCCTGGGAACCCCCCGAGAAGTATCTAACTTTAAACATTACGTGGGATGAAAAATAATACTACACGTAAGAAAAAGTGGATGCAAAACGGGAAGATATAAAAAAGTTTTAACTTTATTTATTAGGGAGGTACAAGAAAATCGGGTACCTCCCAAGCCCAATTACAAAAAGCGAGAAAAGCAGAGGATCAATCGGCCCGAGTCTCATCACCAGCCTGAGTCTCGTCGCCGGTCGCGTTGTCGTCTTGGCCTCCCTCGGCAGCTTGCACATCCCCGTCGT
The DNA here is from genome assembly GCA_025403435.1 of Artocarpus heterophyllus. Taxonomy (NCBI): domain Eukaryota; kingdom Viridiplantae; phylum Streptophyta; class Magnoliopsida; order Rosales; family Moraceae; genus Artocarpus; species Artocarpus heterophyllus. Next base: position 5,983,711 of record CM046345.1, read on the forward strand.
CATCACCGTCCACAACGACGACCTCCTCCTCAACATCCCGTTGTTGCTAGGCTTCGCCCTGGTCCGGCTCGGCAATGACCGACCAGTCGAAAGCCGCCGCCTCGGGATGCTTTTCAATCAGATGGTCGCGGAGGTCCACCATTCCATCGAAGTAGAGATCGGTATATTCGGGGGATGTCTTAAACTCCTCGACCGCAGCGGCCAGCTGATCGGGGAGCCCGGCTACGAATCGGTGGTGCTCAGCCTGTAGAGTTGCTAGCCGACCCTCTAGCCGAGCGGCTTTCTCTTCCTGCCGAGCGGCCTTATCCTCAGCCTCCTTAAGCCGCCTCAACATGTCCTCGGCCTCGGACTTTGTTTTCTGGGCCTCCTCCTTGGCCCGATCTAGTTCACCCTTCTTCTCGTCGAGCTCTCTGTCGGAGTCCAACTTCAGCAGGAGGGTCTTCTTGTGCCTTTCTTGCTCCTTGTGGATCTCCCTCACCCCGACGGAGTGCGCCATGTGCACAACGGCGCCCAGCTGCGAAAATTACAAGGGGTTATCCTCGGCGATATTACAAGGGGTTTAACTATTGGTCAGCTCAGACACTTACCGAGGCTGCCGTTCGGAGCGCCATGTTGCACAAGTCTCGGAAGTCCTCACCCCGAATGTCCATAAAGAAGTCATTCGGGGGAGCCACATCTCTGAGGCGTTCGAGGAGCATGCCGCGGTAGTTCGGGCGCCTTCTTTGTTGGTCCTCGGAAGAACCTCTGGACGCCTCGTCTACTCGGCCGACCTCTGACGAGGTCCTTATTGGCGGTGGTGGTGGGGCTTGGACTGATGTGGAGGTTTGCCCGGTGCGTGTCGGGGGCTCAGGTGCTGGCGTCCGCTTACGCTTTTTGCTGGCCTCAACGGCCTTGCCCTTGCCCTTCCTCTGTGTTGTCATCTGGGCAAGCCTGCCAGCGCGGGAGCTCGGTGCGGTCATTTCTGCACAAAGAAAATCCCAGTTAAACGAAGGGTGAAACAAAAGAGGAAAGGGCGACTATAAATAAAGTTTCGGGTTGACCTCCGATCCGGAGTTGGCCCGACGGGTACAGGAGCCTAATCACGCCCTCGAGGTTCTCGTCGGCTACAGGTGGCCCCGCATCGAGGGAGCCACTGGACGAGTCCTCGGTACTGGACGATGAAGGCTCCCTCGTCGGCCACCCGGACCGGAAAGTGCTTGGCCCTGGAAGATCCGCATCACCCGGACGGGCAACAGTAACCTGCCCGGTTTCCTGGACAGGACGCCTAGCTCGGGGAAAACTGCTGGATTCCCCGAACCAACCGTATTTGGACAGAGTGTCCTTTCTCAGAAGAAAGAACTGTTGTCTGGACGACTCGGGCTTCTCGAACAGTTCATCCACGGCCTCTATTACGTGGCCCGGTGCCCAAGGGCGCTTGGTCCAGACGTGCCCCAGCTCAAATGACCCCGGCACTTGTTCATCCTCGGGGATAGCTTCACTGGCTCGGGCTAAAAAGTTTCCCCCGACGTAAAACCATTCGTACTTCCACAGCTTGTCCGAGTCGGGGTTGCCCAAAATAAAGTCCTTTCTGAAGCCGGTGAAGTAGTACCAGCCGGACTGTCGAGGAAGCTTCTTCATCTTGAATACTTGCTTGAAGGCCTCTAGCGGCATCTCAGTACTCCGGTGGTACTTCCACAAAATATACATCTCGATCAGCGACCTATAGCTGTTCGGGTTCAATTGTGTTGGGCACACATTAAAGTCATTAAGCGTCCGGCGAAGGAAACGGTGCAGTGGTAGACGCAGCCCGGCCTTGAAGAACTCGGCGTAAAGTGTGATAAATCCCTCTGGCGCCTCTAAAGGTGAATCTCCCTCTCCGGGGACGACAAGATTCACATCGACCGGGATGCCATACTCGTCGCGTAGGGCCTCTAACCGCGACTCCGTGATCGCGCTTGTATAACCCGCCGCCGAGGTTTGCCCAGGGCGGCTTATCCGATATGCTGTAACGCCTCGCACGCGGGTGGCCCGGACCTCTTGCTCCATTTCTGGCTGCTCTGCCCCCGTATCCTCGGCTGCATGCTCCTCATCGGAGGCATCAACCGTAATCACACCTGCAACTTGGACGGGGGCCTCGGCATTCCGACCAGAGGCGCTCGGAGCATCCTCATGGGTTTGAAACTCGGTCCTCTCCCTTGGAAAAACTTGGGAATGGCCCGCTGTTGCCGCCCCGGTATAAGGGTCTTGTTCCCTGGACAGCCTGATAAGCTTATGCCCGCCCAGCAAATTTAAAAATTCTTGCTCGAGCACGGTCTGGGAATCGACCCTTAGGATCTACTCCAGCCGCCTGGCCCCTTCCTGTCTTTGGGACGCCACCTCGGCATCAGATTGAGTTGAAGAAGAGCTACTGCTCTCCCCGCTACTTTCCAACGATGAAACCTCCACGTTTTGTGAGTCGGACAAATCACTCATTTTCACTCAGAAAATTACCTGCTCGGGTTCTTGGTAGCTCGGTTGATATAATCCTCGGCTATTACTTGAGCTCGGCAGCCAAAACTTCTCGTTCGTAAAATTTCTAAAAATGAAGTGCAAATTACGGAGGGGAGGGACCCTATTTATAGCCATTTTAAGCGGGAAATTCAAGCGCGAAAACCCAAAAGGTGCAATTAATACGCCTGACAGCCGCACAGACGGCTACGACGCGACACGCGTCCTCCGTCTGATCCGCGCGTCTTTTCGCCTCACCCCGCTCCTAAGTGTCACTTGGTCTTCTTCCTTTGAGCCGACCTCACCCACTCGGCATAGTCCACCCGGCCAAACACCGACCAGGTGAACTAGGGGCTAATGTTGAGGGTAAGCTCGGCGCCGCCACCGAGGACACTACTTGGTGGTCGGCAACTCAGTTCGGCAGACATAGGCTACCGCCCGACCCGACGACTTATGCTTCTTCCCGAGGTGCCTTCCATTTATCTGAGGGCACACCCCCAAGAAGGCTGCCACCTCGGGGATGTACAGTAGCTCAGGCCGGGCCATGCTATTCATCATAATACGTCACTACCCATCCCTGTAGGCCAACACCAGGCAGACGTGCTGCCGTCCGATAGAGTCCAATCCATTGGACAATGGATGCGACACTTGTCACTTATTGCTTGATACACTTTGATGTGACACCTGGGTAATGGGTAAAACCCATCTTGCACCCGATCCAGCTGGTGGCCTATAAATAGGATGCATTTATGACGTTTTAGAGAGAGAGACCTCTTCACACTTAATTAGCTGCCGACCTCTGCCGAGCTATACTTGCCTTGAGCATCGGAGAGCCCTTGTCTATTGACTAACCCCATTTCTCCGAATCATCCCTCTCGCAGGTACTCGTTCCCGACCAGGGGCAAGCTTAAGAGGAGGTCAGAAGGTGTATAGTCACACGTGGGTGTTGATCCGACACCGGACAACGGTAAGCATCAACAACAACCATGCTAAAAAGTTGAATCTTTCTTTGGTTCGAGGGAAAACAATTAACGGGTAAACATTTTTTAGTGTTATTGAAAAAATATGCAAATTTGATTAGTTGTACTCCACAAAAAAAAAAAAAGAAAAAAAAAACATGTTGTCAAGCCCAGAAAACATACATATTGTCAACATATTTTTTTTAATAACATAGACACTCACTAAAATCAGTAAATCATCCTCACATTTAAAACAGATTAAAAAACATATTTGTTCATCTTTATTAAAATATAATTTTTTCGTTTGATATGTTAGTGCTTTGTTGTTTATGCATTTAATAAGCAGTAAATCAGAAGTGTGCAAATCTTTACAAATGTAACATTTTTCTCAAGAAAACTAGTTTTCCCTAATTTTTTTTTTCAATGAATTAATTTGTTAAGGCTTCATATTGTGATTTAAAACTTTAAATTAGCCTTGGAACCATGAAGTAGGTAAACCACGAATTATATATAAAATAAACGGATAAAGAATATGCTACACAATTAGTATCTGTTCAAGATTTAGAGAGATGACAAAGAACCCTTTTTAATTAATGGCCAAACTTTTTCTCTACCTAAGTGGCATCTTTTTGTTAGGTTTTACCATGGTCAATCACTGATATGTTAACGGTTTATCATGGTTAGATCAATAATTTATTGTTTTATATTGGTTAATCACTAGCTTATATTGATGCATTAACGATTAGTCATTATGAACTACCAAATTAATCTGTAATAAACCACAAATCAGTCTATTACAAATTAATCACTTTAAAAATAACTATAAGCCTCTATTAAAGATTTTCTCGAATTCTATTGTTTTCTCCGAGGTATAAAGATTCACAATTAGTTTTGCTTCAATTCTCTTTTACGTGTTTCTTTGATATAATTTGTTAAGGGTGTCGGGGAATAACAACTTATAGTCTCAATTCCGTTAATTACACAATTCTTTGCTACTGGTTTGTTTGTTTGTTTGTTTTTTTTTTTTTTGGTATTTCGAGTTGTCAACCATAAGAACAACTGATCTCTTATTTTCTAGTTTCATGTATTCCAAAAATTTGAAAGATCGACATTTCTGCTGATATTTTTTGAAAATTTCCATAGAAGTTGATTTTTCATGAAAATTTTGATTTCTTTACAAATGTAGTGTTAAATAATAAAATTTTGCAAAAATTCTCTCAAAATATCAAGAATATATACACATATTTTTTAAAAATTTATTTGGATATGGTCCAATGTACATTTTTTTCACTATAATTTTATATCTTTTTTTAATCGTTGGACTCAATTTTGCATGATTTCACCTATCACATATCACATGAGATAAACAAAATAATCACCTTGCACAAGTCAATAGACAGCATATATTTGCAATTTGAATGTATAAAAGTAAAACAATCCAAACGTAAATTTTACCGTATTAAATTATATTTTTGTAAAGTACAATTTTTTTTTCCCAAAATGCAGGTATAAAAATATAGGCTTTACGGTATTAAAAATTTTGATAATTTTTTCAATACAGTTTGCTAAAATAAGAACATCTAGTTAAAGAAGACTTTAAAAGAGTCATCCTCCGCTAATTCACTTGGGGTATCTTTTTTTTTTTTTTTGGGACTAATATAACCTTCTAACCAATTGAGGTAAACAATTAGTTGATGTGTCTTAATTACGTGTGTTATTTTTTTTCCTTAATAAAAAGAGGATCAATGATGTATATACGTCCCACCTCATTATTATTTTTCAATTAAACATACATAGCTACTTAAAAAAAATGGTACATAGAGCTACATATTGCATGCAATCTCAACAATAACTACATCAACAACAAAGCCACCTCATTAGGCCTACATTCCCTTACAAATCGCACTATTTTTTTCTCTCTCATCTCTCTCTCTGTCTCTTCAATATTTTCTCTCTCATAAAATCAGTTTGTCCTCACGTTCCCTCTCTCTCTCCAAACAATTCCGCGGTGCAAAGCTCCTGCGGACCTCCATCATGGCTTCGGTAAGATAGTTTTCCTTTTCCTTTTAGAATTTTATTTTAATGGATTCAAGATGCATGCGTATACATGCATGTGTATATACAATTATGCATATACATGTGTATCATGAACATATATATATATATATATATATTTGTTCTTGAAGAGGGACATATATGATGTTATCGATTTTGTAATGGAATCAAGGAAACAAGATTTTGATATGGGAGAGGAAAATATTTTAACTTTCTTGAAGCCATGTTTTCTCAAATTCTCTTCATTAATGAGTTTAAAGCATCGCAACTTGAAAGAGGAGATCATTTTTAGGCTTCTTTGGAATAACCTTGGAGATCTTCATGAGGATTAATGCCTGTGAATTTGGTTTGAGGTCTTTTATACTATAGTTTTCTTTGTCCCAATCATGTGTACTTCGTTTATATAAGCTCATTTAAGTAATTTCTTAAGGGAAACTCAACATGAAATTCCTTTTTCTATATAGTAGTATTCTTAAAATATTAGTTTTCTAAGGGTTGATAAGCTTATTGTTATACAAAATATTTTGTTAAGTCTACAAAATATTTATGTAATAGATTGTCAAGGGAAACTCAATATGAAATCCCTTATATGATGTGCATTTTTTTTGGGCTAAAGGTGCATTAGCATCGCTTTAGCAAGTTTATACTAATAGGGTTAGAGCACCGTCTCTCACAATGAGTCGATCCAATGTGGGCCCTATAGGGCGGGGCCCACCTCTTGTGAGGAACAGGACTATCCCATCAAGATAAAAAGAACATTTAATCTTCTTTTTGTACATATCAAATTAAAATACGATATTGTTTCATGGTTAGACACTACAAGACACCAAAGTATGGATCTTGCATGTATAGAGTCCATGTTAGGCTCACATTCTTGTGTCCTGCGGTGTCTAGCACCTATAGCGCCAACATGAATTTTTTTCTCATATTAACGCGATTTTAAGTACAATATTCGATTTAGCTTTTCCAAGTAATCTTTGTGTTTCACTTATTTTAGGTTTAACTATTATTTATATTGAATAGAGTATAAATTCATGTACTATATATATTATCAACCAACTCAAAGTTAATCCGCCCTGAATAATTGAAACATCTTCCAAATAGATGGTTTTAATATATAGATTTATACTAGGTGACTTCTCCTTAACTTGGTTGCATCGAGGTCTTTTTTTTTTTTTTTTTTGAAATTGGTTGCAATGATTTACATGTCGTTAGAGATGACTAGTTTTTTATTAGGACATACAACACTTTGATTGCTTATCCAAACCAAAAAACAAAAAAAAAAAAAAGTGAATATGATCAAATATACACTTTTGTGCAATGAAACATGCTAAAACGGTTCCAATTAATATTTGTAATTGCCCAAGTGCTTATTTTTGCTAATAGAGAATTGCCCAAGTGCTTATAAACAATAAAGGAACTATCTTTTGGCTATTTTTCTCAGCAGGATAAAGGTCGTCCATTGCCTAAATTTGGAGAGTGGGATGTTAACAACCCTGCCTCGGCTGAAGGCTTTACAGTGATATTCAACAAGGCCAGAGATGAGAAGAAGACCAACACCGCCACCCCGGCGAAGATTGTTACTCCGCGAAAAACCAACATTCCTGATCAGAAGAAAGTTGAGACTTCCAAGGTATATGACTTTGCTGTCTCTCTTTATACAAAATTTACACTTAATTGTTGTTAATTTGGTTGTTTAAAAACTTTCAATGCAGAAGAAATGGTTTTGCTGCGGTCCTTAAAAATTGTAGAGACTTCTTCTGGGGGCCCCGAGTGTTTTCTGGTGTGCCTGATCATCTTTGGAACAATAAGTGTTTTTATTAAGTTTTATTTTATTTTATTTATAAAAAAAACCTTTAATCGGTTTACTTCTGTTTGATCCTGGGCTTCTTTTGCCTAATTCATTTATTGTACTTGTTTATATTGTACTTGAAATGTGCGAGAGGAATGTGATGATGCTCAAGTATTTTTAGTTGTCAGCTTTATAAATATGGTGGTTCTACGCAGGAATATAATTGTTATTTATTTGTTACTAATATTATTTACATAATTTTTACTACAAGAATTTTTCAGACATCATTAATCTGGAACTTCTTTTTCTTAAACATCAAATAACAGTTAGAAAAGAAGTAGTATTGTACAACCACTTTTTACACTGAGCGCATTGTAAAAATGCAATAGATTATTTTGATAATTTTACTTTGTAAAGTAGTCATTTTAGCCAACTTCCTTTCCCTTTTTTTTTTTTTCAAACATCATATGTAAAATTAAAAAAAAAATCAACAACAACGACAACAAAAAATAACTCCGTGCTAGAACTTTTCACAGTGCACGACCGTGGCCGTCAAGTGTAAAAATGCAAAAGATATTTTGCCACTTTCACTTTATGAAGCATGTAGTGTCTTTTTAGCCCAACTTCCCTTCTTTTGAAGGATGTCTAATATTTTTAAAAAATCATTGAATATAACTCTATTACTCATAAAACTTTAAACCACAATCTAATATGTAATGTATTTTTAACTGTCATTCGCTTTTGTTACCAACGGAGTTATAATCCAATTAAGTTAAATCGGATGACTCAATATTTTATACTTACATAATCTATTTCATGACTCATCATTTCATCCAGAGGGCCAATGATATACCGATGTTTGTGGTCTTTTAATGAGAAACGGTCCTCAAATATGTCTTTTAATAGACTCAAAATTAAAGCACTTAACAAGGTACGAGGATACGCCAATTCCACTTGTATTGGTAACTTGGTAAGGTGACATGAATAAAGATATAATTTACAAATCCTGTTTTAGCATAACTTCCGTAATTTAACACTAGATAAACTAAAAAAGTGCCATTCTCTCAAAAGCCTGTGGCAATTGGACCAGAACAGTTTATTAAAAGCAAAAAATAAAGTTAAAAAAACGGAAATTACGATCCCTGGTAACGCTAGAAGCTAGCAGACGTTGCGTGTATAAACTCGTTACAACGACTGCTGAATTGTCGATTCACTTCTGCTTCCACTCCTAGCTATTCCAGCTCCTTCCATGGTTGCTGCGTTACTATATGGAGGTTGGTTATCCACGCCAGATACAGCTGAATTTGGCTGTACCGAGTGATCATACTTACAACCAGGTCCGAATTTGCATATACCGTAGCGACTGTAATATGTGCAAGGGTTCTGATCCTGGATTTTGAATGAAATATTGGGGTCAACAAGGAAACTAATCGTTGGTTTAAGCTTCTTTTTTGTCAGTAATAGGTGATAATCATCCACCATGTATGGAAATCTTAGTCATGCTCTGAATTGTGTACTTACCGGTCTCAAAGGCAAGCCCTTGTCGCTAAGAGCACATGGGGGTGACACTGAAGGCCCTTTCTTCGGATGGTGATATTTGCAGTTTGATTTGAACTTACAATCCCCAGTTTTTAAGAAGTAACTGCACTCAGGTTGGCCGGGTCGTTCCGGGTATTCATCAGCTGGTTTCTGGGGTGGATGATGTGGATAGATGTTAGTTTCAGTCGCTCGGTTGTTCATGATGTATGCGGGAGGTGGAGGCAAGGTTCTATCTGGTAGATATACTGGAGCCTAAACAAGAAAATACCAAACGAAATAAGCACGCTGTTTTTGGACATATAGTTAGAATAGTTCCACAAAGTGTAGCTTGAAAATGATTATTTGGCCCCATGACATCAATCATTTATGTGAATGGAAATAAAAATATAATAGCCGTAAATGAGAATGCAGTTAATAGACTTAAAAGCTTCATTCAAATATTTTCTTGCAGGGTTATTTTAAGCGAATAGTACATGGTACTGTGCAACAAATAACGAGGCATAATTTGATCACTGATTATGAAATGCCTAAGATATTATCTCAATCCTAAGTTGTCCTTGAAATGCCAACACAAAATTCCCAATAAGTTTGTTATACAATGCATCAACAAGAGCCTAAGTGCATTCAGCTGAAATGCCTAAGATATTATCTCAATCCTGAGTTGTCCTTGAATGGCCAACACAAAATTCCCAATAAGTTTGTTATAGGATGCATAAACAAGAGCCTAAATGCATTCAGCTGAAATACCAAGAATATATGGTTAACAAAGTTCTGAAATTGATGATTTGAAGACGAGACATATTACAGCTGAATGTACTGATTCGTTAGAAATATTATGGATTTCTAGATTCTTCCTTCATCGCCATAATTATTGAATTCTATAAATTGAAAATTAATAGCTGAAAATTACGATCTACAAGGATTCCTAGCAAAAAATACTTCATTTTGTTGTTTTCAGTGGCCACCAAAACAAGACATGGTGAGCAGTAAAAGGATAAAAGAAAATGAAATACCACGAACTTAGTTTTATATGCCAATAGGAAAAACAGGGCACTACAATAGATACAAAAATACTAAGGTTAACAAAATCAAAGAGCTTCCTTGTTTCAAATCCCACCAAAAAAAACTAAGTTGCATGATAAAAAGTTATGCTAGTTTCTCAAACTAAGATTCATTAAAAATAATAATCATAATAGATCATGAATACACCTGGCAGCATAGCAGAATAGAAATTAAGGCACCTGATATCCATTCCATTCCACATTTTGGGAAGGAACTCCTTGATTTGGTGGAATCATCATTGGCACAAAGGGAGCGGGACCAGGAGCAGCCTCATTCAATGGTGGTCTTGGAACAGACCAAGGTGCTATAGTTGACTGTGATCCGCCTTGAAATGTAACAGGTCCACCATTACCATACCCTGCAGAAGTCTCCCCGGCTGCATCTGTAGGATCGGGGTGATTGAACCTGCAGTTTGTTCCATACTTACAGGAACCAGTTCGCATGTAATAGGGACATTCTTTCTCCCCCTGCGATAACGTACCATAAAAGATGAACAAATACAAATATCACAAACTTTTGGCCTAAAGTTATTAATAAAGGACATATCTCTCACTCCTCAGCCATGAACATAGAGAGATTAAGAAAAAGTCTGAGACATCAGACCGAGATGTTATACCAGTCGGATCGGCAGACCTACAAAGTTAAGCTCCGTAACTGGCACCACAGAAGTCTTTCCTCTACTGTGGTTATATTTACAAGCTTTTCCAAATTTACATCCCCCTGACCTCAAATAAAACTGCATGAAGCTCAGCATTATAACATAACAAAAACTGCTATCGGCCCACAAAACACATTCCATGAAACGTAAAACATAGTCATTAAAGAGTAACATACTAACAGTCTTCTCATAAACGCAAATAAAGGAATCAAACTGGAAAAATTCACTGAAGAGGAGAGACATCTGATCAAAAGTATAACTTGCAATTTGCAAACATTATTTCTTGTATGGTAGTAGTAGTAGTAGTGGTAGTGGTAGTGGTAGCAATAAAACCTTGCATTCTGACTGGCCAGTCTTCTCTGTTGACTCTTCCCGTTCCTTTGCCTTCTCCTTAGAAACCTTCAAGAACAAACAACAAATCATTATCATATAATCGGAAAAGCAAAACCATATATCATTCAAACTATTTAAAAAACAATAATTTTGACGAGAAATTTCCTCGATACAGAGATTATGGCAATGGTCACCAGGAAAAACAAAATCCTCCGACAACAGCATACGATAATCTCCATACAAACACAGACTCAAAGAATCTTCTTTTCGGAGCTGAGAAACTGACAACAATGATAGGAATACACATTGGAGACGAGAAATACCTGGTTGTTTTTCCTTCGAACCGGATGATTGAATTTGCAATTGGATCCAAACTTGCAATTTCCAGTCTTGAGGTAAAAGGAACAATCTTCAGCTTCTGGCCTCACAGGATACTGATACTTCGTACCCACACCAACACTGTTCTTCTTATCCGCTTCACCGCCGCCATTGTTCACTCCATTTTCATTCTCAGTCTCATTCTCATTCTTGTCATCGCTCCCTTCTTCTCCTTCTCCTTCCTCTCGGTTCTCGATTTCTCCTCCGCTCAAATCCTCCTCATCCCTCCCTTCTTCTTCCTTATCCCCCGAATCCGATCTCGAAGCCTCTTCGCTCTCCTTCAAACCCAAACTCCGGAGCTGATCGTGAAGTCCTCCGGCGTACTCCGCCGGCGAGGGTTCGAGATCGGAAGCTGCAGGATCGGGATCGGGATCGGCATTCGGAGAAGACGGGGAATCGCAAAGCCCTGGGTCGGCGTCGCCTTGGACTTGGGGCTGTTCAGAGGGATTTGCGCTGACGGAGATTTCTTCAGAGGGCTCCATTCTCCCTCCACATTTCAAAACCCTAACTTTGCAGGAGAAAAGGAAAACGGAGAGAGAGAGTGAGGAGAGAGAGAAGATTTTTTTTGGTGCGAAAATGAGAGTAAAAAACAAACCAGAAAGGCAGAGTTGGCGGAAAATAAAGGTCGAAAACTGAAAACTATATGAGATTGTGTCCGAATTTATTTCATTTTTACTCCTCAATGTCGAGCAAAATTTTTTACTTTGATCTTTGGTTTTTAAAACATCCCAAATCGAGTCTTCTAATTTACTAGCTAGTTTAGTTTGTAGGTTCGAACACTTTTTTTTATTTTTTGCGTCTCATCAATTTAAATTTTCATTAATCTATGAACCAAACAGGCATTAATTTTTTTTAAATTATTACTCTTAATTTAGATCAATTTTTATGTTGATCTCATTGCTAAAATCTCTATTTTAAAAAGACACAATTTCTCTCTTAATATTCATGTCTTAAAAACTTTAAAATTAACCCAACAAAACGGCACATGGTCCTTATGTTTGTGTGTGTGTGTGTGTGTTTTTTTTTTAGATTTTAGCAAATAGATATAAAAGAATTAACTTGGGACAATTTCATAGATTAAACATTTGAGACGTTTTAAAAGTTAAGGACTGAAATGAGATTTATCTAATAATATAAGAATTAAAAATAAGATATCTCTTTTATTTATCTTTTTTCTTGAAAAATCTTATTTCTTTTTGATAAAATCTAATGAGATGAGATAAAAAAATAAAATCCTAGACTTCAATATTAAATACAGGAAAGAAAATTGAATATCAGGCCAGGTCTTGACACCACGAAACCTCAAAAAATTGTTCAAATGAACAATGAAATTTTGACATTGTGGAGTTGGCAATATAGTTTGTTTAATTTTGGGGCAAGGGGGGATGGATGGATGGATATACATGTATTTTTGCCGATGAAAAAAGATTTGCATGGATCTCTCTCTCTCTCTCACTATCAAAGGAAATACATGTTTGAGTATATGGTCTATCACTTCTCTTCTGTGCCAATCTTTTCTTTTCTTTTTGAAGGAAATCAAAGCATCTTCTTATATATATATATATATATATATGAGAGTGGCAATATATTCTTATTCCTTTCGGAAGTTAAAACCTTTCTTTCACGGCACATCCTTGTCAAAAAGATCAGGCTGTGTATGTCAGTTGAAGTACAAATAGAATACCAGAGATTATTTGAGTTTCTCTTTTTCAACCACTAATTATCAAACAAGTTAAACAATAGAAATAAATCATTTTACAATTGTTTCCATTATGAATCACGTTTTATTCGTGGAAGAGTTAGGTAGATGCAACTTAAAAATACGTATAAAACGGTATTTCCCTCTATAAATACTATTAAATTCATTTTTTTAACTGATGTTTGCGCTCTTACTTTTTGTTGTTGTCGGGGTCTGTCGCGTAGTGATAGCCATCAATTGTAGACTAGTGTCTTTTTCAAGTTTTTCAGCAGATGTATGAATTAGTAGTCACTTGTTTCGAATCATAAAAATTACAATTTAAACCAATTTTATTACAATATTTTTATCATAAAATTTAAACTGCAACGGATTTGAATAACAATTTTTTAGGTTCAAACCGCATTTTCAATTGGGTTATAGTAAATTTAGTAGACGACCTTCTTAAATTTGTTAGCCAAAATGGTGACCGAGAGTCGTCTACTTGGCTTCAAGTCTAGGACTAACTTTTAGTAAATAACGGCCTGTCACGCATTGATGTTCTTGTCCGCAATTCAACGAATATGCGCATTGTTGTGGCTGTCGTTATTGCACGTCTTCAGAATGTGTACTGCCATGGCCGCTAGTAGGGAGGGAGGGGGGAGGGGGGGGGGAAGAAAATTACATTTTAAATCATTTTACGCCTACACTTAAAAATGAATTAAAAGGGACATAGTTTCTAAGGTTCAATCAGAGAAATACTACTTATGTCGTATTGATTTTCAATCTTATTATTTGTATGAAAAAATTTGAAATATAACATTTCTAGAAAATAAAAAAACAATTAAATATTTTAAGTTAAGGCAAGACAAAGAAGTTTTATCTAAGAATATTTTGGCTAAAAGAAGTAGTACGAATCAAATGAAAAATAAAATAAAACGGTAGAATACAATTATGATTGTAAAGAAATAGCATACCACCTAATTTATTCGATTTCTAAGGAAAGAAAACTTGAAGGCTCAAGACTAAAGAGAGTTTAAGGGGCCAATACCTTAAAATTTTCTTGGGCTAATTTCATTTTGTCCCTAAATTATTGGGTGAATCTTATTTTGTTCATTGGCTTCTGAAATGTCACGAAATGAGTCTTTGGTCTACCAACTTATTCTAAATTAACCATTATGTCCATCTTGCTGCTAAGATTTTAATAGAAAAGACATGATTTTCTTTTTAATTGTCGTGTCTTAGGCTCCTAAGTCTGAACATATAAAATTACAAAACCAATTTCCACTAAGTGGCACATGGTCCTTGATGTTTTAAAACAACATAATAGATTGGGAACTCCTTATACGATGTTTTAAAAAAAGACTAAATAAAATTTGGTGTATAATTTGGAGATTAAAAATGATGTTAACGTATCTCTTTGATCATTGGTGGACCTTAGGCCAAATTGTTGTGGTTTGAGACAAAGAAAGGGCCATTCGGGTCTAGTGATGTCCTTGAAACTTCACGCCTGTTTTAGCATGGAGCATGTTAATTAGGCCTAGTACCATTATAAAGTATAATATTATTCACTCGAACAATTTTATTTTTTTTACAGTGTAATTTAAGCCATGTATCACCTTTACGTATAAACAAGGCTTAAATTCTTCACATAAGTCGTATAATCGAAGACTAAAGAAAATTCCTTCAATTTACCCTTGTGTAAATTAGGCTCTATTTTTTTTTTTTTAATAGTAGTGGTACATTTAAATGCCAACTCGTATTCTTCTAAATTTTTGTCTATGTAAAAGGTGCGGCATCAACTAATTTTAGTAGAGTGCAAATGGTGATTGTTCTCTGTTTTTTTTTTTCTTTTTTTTCTTTGAAAGTGTGGTTGTTCTGTTTAGCGCCTCACTCTCTCTCTCTCTCTCTTAAGATACATTCCAGAGGGGAAAAGGGGGGGGGGGGGGGGGGGGGGGGGTAAAACTGTGGTGGTAGTTTTAACCATGCATTGCAAGAACAGTGTCAAAAGCCATGCAATGAGACGACACGTGGTCATGACTCATGAGATTCACAAGCCTCCGCTTTGAAGCGAAGGAAAACTTTTGCTAATTATTTTGGAGAATTTTCATAAATATTATTTTTTAATATTTAATTTATATTTATGTGTAGCATAATTTAATATATAATATAAATAATAATATTATATAAACAAACACAATTTTTAAAAATAGAGCATAACATATAATTTACTAGATTATTTTTGCACCACATGACTTGACTCCTACTCAAACCACCCACTTCTCCATGAGCCCTATTTTTTATGCAAAAATAAAATTTTAAAAAAAAAGAGATAAGAGATAAAAATGCAAGATTGTACACCCTCAAAATCTAAAAGGTCTAGGAATTGACATTTGAACTTGTAATTGATTAAAAACTTGCGGCGATGATCTTTAACTAGTGGAAGCATTGTTCTTCTTATTGTTTTGCATCTCCAGCAAATGACCTTGTAGTTTTTGTTTTTAAGATATAGAAGTATAAGCCATTTAGCAACATAGTTTGTATCAAAAGTTTGAAGCAAAGTTGATTTTTGAAATCCAAGATTTGTGAGAGAAAAAACTATAACAAATTTAGTTTGAACACAACTCTATGATTTGACTTACGTTCCCAAACAGCGAGGAATAATTCCAAATTTGAAAATATAAGTTTATCTTGCTAGAGGCTTAATTCCAAAAACTACAAAAAGATTAGCATCTGATATCTCCATTAGAGGAAGAATGTCTTCAAGATCCAAGCAATTGCTCTTCTTGCAGTAAATGAATGGGTCCAATGAAGACCCTGGCCAAATCAGAATTTACTGTTAATCTAAATAGGAAATACATGGAAATCCTAAAGCCTAGCCCTAACCTTGTCAATGCAACAACAGATTTCATCAGCCAAAATTACATTAAACCTGCTCTTCCGTTGTTAACTAATCACCTTGCTTTCTTTACTGAATGGCCGGTCTTCCGCTTGTGGCGGCTGAAATCCGACACAAATCTGAAAGTCTGCCCGCAACCTGGCTCAGCACATACATAAGGACGAGCACCTGTGTGAACCCTTATGTGTTCAGTCCGAGCCCATGGCCACTTAAATGTCATCTTGCAACCCTTCCATGGGCACCTGAGAGGGCGGTCATCCATGTGGACTCGACGATGCTGCACCAGATATTTATGCGAGAAGAACTTCTTTCCGCACCCCTTGACTGGACAAATGTTCTTTTTATGCAGGACGAGCTCATGTTTCGCCGAAAAACTCATGATGCATCCCTCAATGTCACAAATGTATTCTCCTTCCTCGTCCTTCAATTTTGCATCATTGTTTCCAGCCTGAGCCTTCACAACTATAGCATTCTTCACCTTTTTCCTACTCAGCTGTTGCTGCTCCTTCCATTTGGAAGAAGTCGATTTCTGGGGCTTAAGGTTTCTTTTTCTCAGGCGAGTACTAGGCCCGCCTTCTGGCTCTTCTTCAGCACATGAACCTGATATGTTCTGCTCGCTTTGACTATTTCGAAGCCGTGGAGTCCGTTGCTTCAATTTCCTGTTTTCTTTTTTCACAGACCGAGTTGTTGATGGCTTCACATGGCGAGGGGTCTCTTGCTTTATTTTCTGCTGCATGGCTGATGTTGTTTGCTTGCTTCGGAGAATCCTTTTGTCCGATTTATGAGCATTATCCTCCAATGGTTCATCCAGATCTTCATCCTCCCTCTCGATAGACTTGGCTGGCTTGCTCTTAGAAATCTTCCCGCGCAACTTATGTAAATTATTTCCGTAAAAATAATCTGAACTTGAGTCTTCTCTCTCTATGAATTTGGCTTGCTTGCCTCTTGGAATACGCCTATGCAGCCGTGAATCACTATCCAACGAGTCACCTGAAACCACATCTTCTTCTTCTTCTTCTTCTTCTTCTGTATATTTGGCTTGCTTAATTCTAAAACCCCTCCCACGCGGTTCATGGATATCACTATCCAGGGAATCATCCGAAACAATATCTTCTCTTCCTGTATTTTTGCCAGGCTTGCTTCTGAGAATTTTTTTGTGCTGGTAACGAAAATCAACTCCTAATGAATCATCTGAACCTATGTCATCTGTTTCAACATACGTGGCTTGCTTGCTTCTGGGGGTCTTCCTATGCTGCCTACGAGAATTACTATCCAGCGAATCATCCGAAGCTAAATCTTCTATCTCTGTGTGTTTAGCTTTCTTGGCTGACCCACCCCCAATACTTATAGCTTGCTTGCTTCGGAGAGACCTTTTATGGTGCTCATGAGAATCATCCATTGAATTATCTGAAAGCGCATCTTCTCTCTTGACACATTTGGTTTTCTTGGTTGTCGAACTCTCTACTGTCATTTTCCTCTTTCTTACGTACTTTTTAGCAATCATAGTGTTACTATTCTTGCACATACTATCGCATTTTCTCTCAAGCTTCTCATCTGGTGTCGCCCAAGTATGGAAGCTTCTCTCCCGTTCTTCTTCCTCTTCAGGATCCCTTTTTGCTAGAAAGGGATGGACCTGACTTGACATCCAGACTTTACCACACCATTTCCCCGCCACAACTTTTTTCTGCCTGGCAGGTCTCCTTTCAAATCCATCAGATCTTTCAGACAAGCTAGCTGGAGAACTGCGACCAAATGCACTGTATATAACAGAATTATATGGCATCTGCTTACTATAAAGAGGAGAGCGGCTGAGGTTGGCACTATAAAAAAGGTTGATACCCAGCTTCACAGCCCAGTCCCCATGCTTAGGGATGGCTTCCTCACTATCCAGGGCTGCCTGGATCATGTCCTCATCGCCTTTGATGGCATCCCTGAATTTAGTATCATTCCAGAGATGACTGATTCCCAGTTCTTCTGCCATCACCTTTGCTTCAGCCTCTATCTTTGGATACTCTGCAAGTGTTTGCATGGACGCCCAAAATGATTAGAGGGGCATAATAACCCATAGCCGTCCATGGGTAAAGCTACTGAACAAAAATTATGGAACATACAAAGCACGTGAATTAAAGGAACCATGGCCATATACGTAACTTTCTTGTGCTTTGGCAACACATAACAAGTTTTGATGAGGCAATAAGAGGAAAATAGAAAAATACACAAGAAAAAAAAATTTAAGTTTTCTAAGAGCATCTGTAGATTAACACACCTGGATGACAAAGGAGTAGTATATCGACACCTCCTATTTGACGAAGTTGCTGTTCTACCTCTACAGCATGCTCCAGACAGAAGACATGCATTCTACAAGAGTCTTCATCACATATTGGAACAAAAGGCATGTTTTCATTCTTCATTGGTGCAATGGCCTTACAAAACCTCGTTGCTTCAGCATCGTAGGTATCTGGGGAACACGTATGTGAAACTTTCATACCATCCCTAAATTTGGGGACCGCACCATTTGATTGTGCTGGAGCAACATTATCAGTTCCAAAACTAACAGTGCAGTCAAAACTTTGATGACTGCCATGCTTGGAGTTATCTTTATTATGTCCATTCTCCGTATAAGAATCAGCATTTTGCGAAGCAAGGTCATCTGCAGAATCAAGTTCTACTAAAGAGCGACCATGAACTCCAGCTGCACCACCCTGGCAGTTTCGGAAATTGGGGTTGGAATTCTCACGACAATATTTACTTTCCAAAGAACAATTTGATACATTCGTTTCATTTCCATCAACTGCAACATCTTCCTCGACCTGATCTTCCTCGGAATCTGACGAATTTCCATAATTCAAAGCTAATAAGCCAAGCGCAGAAGGAGCTTTTTGTGTCTGAGTGTTTGAAACTACCACATTATTTTGATCTGCCAGCTGCAGTTGGTAATTAAGGGACTGACCAGGGTTTTCACATGAAGCAAGAGGCGCACTATTATCTGTCCACCCTGATTTGAACACAGCATAACTTAAGTTAAAGAATATTGCATGAATATACAGGGAATCTGAGGAACAGTAACCCAATTGTCGAGTTTCAAGTTTTTACTGAAATAATAGTTTATACTATATAATTATGTGCGATCTTATTCAAAAAAAAACCCGAAATAATAGTTTATACTATATGATTATGTGCAATCTTATTCAAACAGCAACGGAAAAAAAAATTATATTAAACCAACCTGTATAGATATTCTGTTTTGAAGCTGTCTGATCCCCATTAGAAACTGGGAACACGTTGCTAGCTACTCCAGCATTTACAACCCAATCATTAAAAAAGCTACAGTCAGCCGACATCAGATATCGGGCTGCTGGTTCTCTTGGCCGAATTATAGCAACACAAGCAAAGCTCAAAATTCCACAGGTGACACAAGAAAATAGCCTCTGGTCTGACAACCCCTCATTGTCAACAGTACTTTCCCCTTCAACACTCATGCTTGAAGTCTTTGAATTTGAAGCACATGCAAATTTATTTCCACGTAATGAGGGAACCCAGCTCCCCTCACATAAAGAAGCAAGTTTTCCTTTCACTGAATAGAAATCTTTCACTTGATCGACCTCCTGCTTTCTGTCTATCATCAGATCATTAGAAATCAAACTTCTTGGGGATTTCATTTCTTCCCTAGAATTGCATGAAGCAAGGGGAAAACCAGAGTTTAACCTTAATTGGGAACCAACACGCAATTTTGAACAAACAGAAATGTCTGTAGAACTCCTAGGAAGAAGTACAATGGGAGAACCGTTTCCAAGAACATGAAGTAGGTCATTATTCTGTAATACATTCTGGACAAATAACTCTTTCACCACTGTTTCTCCTTCACCTTTTTTCTTATCTTTTAATCTAGAACTCCGTGGTTCAGTGCCAATGCTCACAGGTATTCTACATAGAGAACAGGAAAATGGAGGTAAACACACCCAAACAAGTGAATAACTCATCCTATCCGTGATCCTAGGGCAGAAAGAATGTCACAAAATGGTAATTGAACACACCTTGAACACAATGCAAGAGCAAGATCATAAAGTAGCTGGAAGTGAGACACCATTGGTGGATAGTTAATCGAAGCTCGTCGGATAGCAGCATCCTTAGCCACCCTTAACCATTCAGGAGTAGCAATATTAGCTGCTTCTCCACAATTGAATCCTAATCAAAAAGTTCAAATTGTTCAAATAGCTACACCAATCGGATAATAGTAACTTTGAAAGTACCAAATTGAAATTTTTAGTCTCTCACCATGACTAAACCCAGTATGATAGGCTCTTGGGAAAGTGACAACAAACTCACCAGGATTTTGCACTAGCCTAATTAAAAAGCAATTAAAGGAGTAAGAGCACATATTGACACGGTAGCCACTATATTTATTCAAGGAAATGTCTAAAAAATTTCAGCAAATAAAGTTTTGAGAGATTGATCCTATATCAAGTAGCAAGTAGAATTCTATTTTTTACCATCAACAACATTGAAAACAAGTCAAGAGGAAAGTCGGAACTAGGATAGCAATGCAAAATTACCTGCAGCATGGAACCCCAGCACGAACAAATACCTCAGGTGACATCACTGTAGTCTTCTCACCAAGAATGGAAAAAGTGACTGATCCAAGAATAAAGAAATCAAACATGGAAAGCTGAGGAGGAATAAACAAAAAAATACGACAACACGAGAGCAGTTATAGTCCATTCTTTCTTCTTCTTTTTTTAATTTTGTTCCTAATTCATTGATCAGGGCTGGGGGGCTGGGGCTCTGCACTAAACAATGAGACACGTAAAACCTCCTGGTACATAACCCCCCACCCCCACCCTTCCCCACAAAAATCAATATTCAGTTTCAGGTCTTTAAATTATCTAGTTTTAGGGCGTAAACTTATTTACTTGTATGAAAAGTAACATGGAGACAGAGGATTAGAAGGACAATCCTACTCCTGCAATGTATTCTATCAACTATACAAAATGATACCTTAACTTCTAAACAATTTAGCCGATATACATTTCCGACAAGCTTAACATAATATTAAGCATATCGTCTGCATAGCCATAGACCTCCTAGTCATTGTTGAAACGTGAAACGTAAGAAAATATACGAAAAATCATCAAAATATGCTCTTTTCCGACTAAATTCTAAAGTCTTGTCTGTTTCATTTATTCATCCCAATAGATAATCTTGACATATACACTCAACAGTGTCCAATAGAACTAAATTCTCAAAAGCCTACTCAACTTTATTTGAAACAGAACACTCTACAAGCATAAAACAGGTAATGCTCAATCAAGTGTTCTATAATAAACTATGCAATTCAATAATAGTATACTGAGCTAAAACTCACCAAGAGGATTGATCTCTCCGCCATAGCCGTGAACTCTGACGACCTCCTCAAACGCCACGGCGGCTTCCCTCGGCACGCCGTACCACGTCTTTCCGGCCCCCATATGCAGGTAATTCAAGCTGTGCAAGTCATGGTCTTCCACATGCCAAGCGAACCAGCTGAACATCATCGCCACATACACCATCGGCGACGTAACTCCTGGAATCTCCTCCTTCATGAACCTCAACAGAGAGCCTTTTGCCCTAGAAACCGCCCTCATATTCCACGCCGTCTCTCCCAAGGTCGCGCCTTCCCCTGCCTCCCTACTCCTCTTGGCGCTCACCACCGGCACGAACGCCGAGCCAGGCATGTCGTTGGCGTACTCCACGGAGAACGGCTTGTCGACGGTGGCCTTCCAGTACATCGTCTCGATTTCCAAAGGCGAAAGCGTCGCACCTCCTTTCTTCGAGCATCTCTTGACGAAGCCCCGCTCGAAACCCTTGGCCTTGGCCTCAAACTGCTGGAAGGTGTAATTCTCGCCGCTCTGCCACACCGGCCTCTGGACCGGGCGGAGTTTCCTAGGACAAAACCCGATCTGCTGCTGGCGAGTGGTGAATGTGGGAGGGCTCTTCGGATTCGACACCTCGGAGCCGCCATTGCGGGCGGCGAGTGACTTGTTGAGGTTGGCAATTACGGTCTTCTTCGGCGAGGGAGGCACCGGAGGGACGATTTTGCAGATTCCGTACTTGGAAGCCTCCTTCTCGATCTTGAATATGTAGGAAATCGGATCTTGGAACTCGGCCAGAGTGGGATGGTACTCGGGAGCTAAGGGTAGGGTTTTCAGCCATGAAAACACCTCCGGTGCTGCAGCTTGCTCCGAGGTCAAACCCGAAGCTGCCATTAATAGATAACTCGGAGGAATTCTCTCTGAGATTTGGGTTTTCTCATTCAAAACCCCATTGCCAAAGAGAAAGAGATAGAGAGAGAAAAAATATATTATATTTTATAATAAACTAGAGAACCTGTTCAGATTCTATTATGCTTCATATCATCTGATTTTCGCCGCTTTTTCTTTTCCTTTCTCTCTGTTTTTTTGGGTTTTTCAATTTCCTCTGTATTTTATTACCAGATACAGAGGAAGGGAAAAAGAGGAAAATATAAAATTGGGGCAAGTGTTGAGCGAGTGAGAGAGTGAGAGTAAAGAGCAGAATGGAGATGCCAAATGACATTGTTTTATGAGTTATTTACCGTTATACCATTCGGGCATTCATCGGCGCTAAGATATCAAAATATCTTTTTGGTAAGCTAACAATTTTAACGGTCAAGGTAATTGTGGCAAACTTTAATGAACAACGACAGTTGGGGACGTAGTTGGAAGCGTAAGAGAAAATAATCGAGACTTAGTTAGAACCGTAAAAGTACTGTTTTAACTTTTTTCTTTTGGCGTAGTGGTGGGAACTACAGTTTTTATTACAACTCAGTTATAAATAGTATAAAACTTTATATACTAAAATAACAATAAAAAAAATTATTACAGTATAAAACTTTCACATATTATAGTAAAAATGGTTCTCACCACTGGTTCCTACCACCTTCTAAACACCACCATTTTAAACACATTATTGTTTATTTAGAAGTTAAAACTGTTTTTTTCCTAAAAAAAAGTAATCATTAATGTCATTCTACTATTCAATCTTTTTGTCACGTTGTATTTATTAGATTGACTTAATTTTCATTCATGTCACCACATAACTAACGTTAACGTTGCACAACATATTAATAGGGCAGCCTTCGTGAGAGGAGGAGAAAAAACATACTTGCCTTGTAATCCATTGACTACCAAAATGTGTTTTGTAATTTATATTTTAATTTTCTTTTACAAGTTTTTCCGTTTATGGGTTGTGAGCGACGATGAATTTGATGAACCAATAGGTGGAGCTCCGCCGTCATTTTCCTCAACTTTTTATTGGTATTATTTGCTCCAAGAGAAAGAAAAACGGAAAGAGCTTGCAAATTTTGTGAATA
Organism: Artocarpus heterophyllus; assembly: GCA_025403435.1. Classification (NCBI taxonomy): domain Eukaryota; kingdom Viridiplantae; phylum Streptophyta; class Magnoliopsida; order Rosales; family Moraceae; genus Artocarpus; species Artocarpus heterophyllus. The sequence goes on from CM046345.1 coordinate 6,006,893, forward strand.
TGTTTCTGACTGTTGAGCCAGAAGCAAATGTTTTTTCTTGCATCCTAAGGTATTTCGTTCTTTTTCTTTGAGAAAAAAAAGTATATATATATATATTAACGGAAAGTGAAAGCAATTGGAGATTTTCACGTTCGATTTGACTTTGACTCTAGTTAGTCAAATGGGTAAAAGAGAGGCTGAGGTGTCAAATGGAGATTGATAATGGCTTTGTACTTGGCTAAAGGGGTCAATAAAAGAGTAAGATTTTTCTTTTTTTGGAAAAAAAGAGACTAGAGATGGTAAAAGAGTATCATACACATTACATACCATTAAAATATATATATCGTGTAAATGCACGTCTTGCGCTTTATGTGTGCGGTAAGCATGATAAGTTGTTCGTAATTCCACGTTGTTATTTGTTGCATAAAAACTTCATTTCACATCTAACGAGATGAATACTTAAATATATTTGTAAATGACCACCTATTACAAGAAAATTGATGGAAATTCGACCTTAGACATTAATTGGATCTATAAAGGAAGACGGATGAAACACAAAATAAAAAAATCAACTAGGTAGATAATAATTAGTATGCCCAAAGCTCGTTAGAAAGAACAATTACATTCAATGGAAAAAATCAATCGACTAAGATCAAACCTCAAATACTAGTAACACAAGTGATACAACATAGAAATAAATCTAGCCACATGCCAACACACACTGTTGATTAACAACTCAAACGAGTGGGATACACAAACAAAATCGGTAGGTAGAAAAACCACCTTTATTATTACAAAGCAATTCTTGCACGGTAGAAGAAGCATCACCATTATTAAACTAAAAAACTTTAAAAAAACCCCAACAACATGAACAAAACAAGGAGTGATAAGCCAACCAACATGACCATGGAGGACAAATTAGCAAGGATCTACACAACTTCACCGTCGGGAAGCACCAACATGACACTGATGAAGATCCATAAAACAAAAACAAAACACAAGTTTTATAAAATTTTATATGCAAAATTAAAAGGAAAAAGGCCCCAAAAATTTAAAAGAAAGAAGGAAGAGAAAAAAAAAATTCAGGGGGCGAGCGCCACCGATAGTATAACATATACATGCACGCGTATGATTTTATGACGATTAAGTTTTGTGGCCACAAAATTTGTTGCATAAATAAATATCTCCTTGTAACATCTAAACCAAATTCATAGGAGTCATTTATCCAAATACAGGTATTTGCCTTTATTACTTGGGAATTTAAAGGAAAACTTAAAAGAAAACCAAAAGTGGTTACATCGAACTTTAAATATTTTCATTTCAAACACTCTTATCTTTTTTTTTTTTTTTATCTTCTTCTTTAAAAAAATATAGACGTGGAGGATTTAAAAGAAAATTACATGTTATGTCGCACTTTTAAAAAAATGTGTTTATTTATGTCACAATTAAAAAAGTTGCATCACATAACCATTTATATTATATATTTAAATTATGTCATATTTAAACATATTTAACATTGATGAAAGCAAGTTTTAAAAAATATTTATGAAAATTCTCCAAGATTTAAATTCTAGACTTTACGACGGACTCATATGTAAAATAATTGTTAGATTTAATTACTATCGCTTTTTCTAATTTTTTATATATATTATAATATTAAATTATTATTTTTTAAAATATTAATTTATTGTTAGTATCCATTATCCACCTCCAACAACAAAAGTTTTTAAGAGAATGAATTACTTTGCCAAAACACCCTATGAATAAACGACATATTATTAGAGCTTATCGCCCGTTGGATTAACTCGAGGGAACCCAACAGGAGAACCACTTTTAGCTTTTCTTTTTTTAATTCAAAAGTTATTTTATATACATTTCCTCTAGAGAGTGTTTAAAAGAAAAAAAAAAAGTGAAAATTCATTTCAGAATTCAACAGAACTCTTGTACTAATTATTTTACCCATTTTGTTTTCCAATAGCAAAACAAGTGAAATATATCTATTGTTTCTTTTGTTCTGCAGTTTTCGGTTAGTCGCTTCTCCTCAAAAAAGTGTATGTTTTACCGACTAAAAAAAAGAAATTTGCATTTTGTAGAATTGAGTACTTTAGTTTGACTTTCTTTTGTTTAGGAAAAAAAAAAAGAGAGCTTTGAAAAAGTGTACTACGTGACATTTTTAGAAAACAAATTTCGTTTTGTTTGTCTCGTTACTTGAAAAGTTGTTTTTTACATGCTTAGATGTGTTTCATAAAAGTGTTCTCAGCTTTTATAAGTATTTTTTAAAAAAAAGTTGTTAAGGGTTTTGGAAAGCTTTTTTATATACATTTTTTAACCATATATTTAAGAATAAAAATTAAAAATTTCATTTATATCATTGAATTATATTACCATTTACATCAATAAAAGCTCTTGATTTATTTAACTAAATAGGTTTAAAAGTTCTTTTAAAATCAAAAAATATTTATTAATTAAATATCCAAACACTAATTAAAAAATCATAATTTATACTATTTTCTTATTTTACTGCTTAAAATAAAAGTATAAATTATCTCGAATGGGCCGCAATCTAAGCTGTATTATCTAGGAGTGAATGTGGTGGGTGGAGAGGACAGACAGGGGGAGACCCTCAAATTCAATCCGTCCTTTGATTGGAGAGATGAGTGGAGGAAAATGAGAGAATCTAATTTCAACTAAAAAGACCTTGTTACTCTCAACAATAACTTACTAACAAAAAGTGAAATGGACAATTTAGGGCCTGTTCGGTATGATTGTTTTAAACAACTCCTTGTTTTTTTAAACAAAAAAAGGGAAATCTCATAAGAAAACATGTTCGGTAGTCATATTTCTGTTTTTTATTTTTCAATCTGTTATCATTTTTTTTTTTGAATTCTGAAAACAAAAATTTGATGTTTTCAAAAATTTTTTAAACAACTTTTACATTAAAAAGATCTTAGTTCTTCCCTTAAAAAAAGATCTCAAATCTGTTCCTCACCCCTGTCTGCTCTCTTTCTTTCCGTTTGTTTCCTTACAATATGGGGAAGAAAAACATCTCAATCGTCATTTTAGATCTGTTCACAACGGCTAAGATCGGATAAAAAATTCCCACAACGGACGAGAAGATCGACGGCATCTAAGATGGCAAAGCTCGCAATGGCAATGGCTCTTTGTCGGTGGAGACACGAAGCTTGCGACGGAGCCTGCACACAAAGTCTACTCTGTTTGCGACAGTGTCCGATCTCTTCGCCGGAGAAGATAAGTGTGGAATGGTGGAGTAGCAGCCGGTTAGCTTCATACGGGAGGAGAACTGTCACACCAGAGAAGCCAGAGATAAAATATCTGTAGCGAGAGATGAGAAAGAGGAGAAGGGAAGAGAGAGAGAGTTGTCCACGGTGGAGGGCGAGAGAGGAGAGAGAGAAGAATGGAAAAGAGAGAGAAGTATCATGAGAGAGACGTCTAGCAGAGAGAAAAAAGAAAAATAGAAAAAAAAAAGTATTAGTCAAGTTTTAGGATAATTTTCAAGGGAAAATAGAAAAAAAAAATGAAAAGGAAATCTCATATTTACGAACTTAAAAAACATAATATTTATTGCTACAAGTTGTATGAATTATGATATTTACTAGAATCCCGACAACAAATCTGGCCCATAAACACAACCTTAATGGTGAGTCCATCCTAACTTGACTCTAACATGGGTCGATCCGACGGCCCACAGTCCCAACCCTAACAATGAATCTGGTCCGTCATCATGACCCTAACTTCAACCGTCAAATAGATCCCGACCTCGACCTCAACTTAGGCCATTGGTTCTATCTTGTCCCGCTGTTTCAATAAGTTGAGTTCAAATCAACTATATTATTTTTTTAAAAAAATATATGTAACAAAGTTCCCCATCAAACATATTTTTTTCTCATTTTTTTAAATAGAAAACAAATAAGAGTTATCGCACATGCTTTTTATTTAATAAAATAAAAAGTAAAAACAAAAAACAAAAAACAAAATTTTTATTTTTCTAATTAAAAAAATACCAAGCGTACCTTTAGTAGTTAGTCATATAATCATAATCTATTCTTTCAATTATCCTTGATCGATTAACAAAATCATCTATATCCTTTATATTTCCTATCCTTTTAATCCTTATCTCTTTTTAATCCTTATCTCTTCCACCAAATGAAAAAAATATTTGGTAAAATCAGTTTTAACTAAAACTTTTAATTGTATATAATGTAAAGTTTTTACATGTTATAATAATAAAAACTTACAATGTAAAGTCCTTACATGCTATAACTTCAGTTAAATAGTATCAATTGTAGCCATATTTTCTAAACACTTTAAAAGCCTTAGAAAAGATTATTCAAAATGTATTTATTAAAAAGGATAAAAAAAGAACATTTGTAATTAGTTATCGCTAATAACTGCAAAAGAAATCCGACGGACGAAATGTGACTGAACGGTTTAAAAAATAGAAGAAAAAAAACATATGCACATTCTCTATAATACAAACGTACTGTAGTTTTACTCATGGTTGTATAAAAGCATGATACACCAAAAAGCAGATTTTGTAATCATTAGATTCCGTTACGGCCACTCTACGGATCATACAAATATTTTCTCTCTCTTTGCCCGTCCCACGTTGCCCATGCATTTGGTGCCCCCAACACAAAAAAAAAAAAAAAAAAACAAAAAAAAAACAACAACAACAAGAGAACATATATAACAATAATAATAATAATAATAATAAACATTATGCAACAGAGCATTTGGGTATTAGAAGAGATCCAAGAGAAAAAGATGAACTAATCTTCCATTACCTTTATAAACAAAAATTGATAAAACTAAAGAAACATGTGAGATAAAATGAAAAAAAAAAAAAAGTTGCGGCCACGTGTTTGCACCGCCCACTATATGGATCCAGGATGTGGAATCTTGATAATGACACGATAATACGAGTCGATAATGACAGAAATTTTACGGGTAATGTTAGGAGAAAAAAGGGTCAATTTGTTATTGAACATGTTTAATCGAAACATGATACGAAACTGAAAAAGAGATTTTCAAAATACATTTTACATTACATATTTTAAAGTTTGTTATGAATATGCGATCTTACAATAATTGTTCTTATAATTGTGTACTTTTATTTTTTAAATTTGATGGATGTTATCATATTGTAATAGGTTATGACTTTTTAGTTATTAATAATATGTTAAAAAACCTCCATAAAAGTGTAGAAATTTTGTGACGGATTTGCATGTCAATTATGTGTCATGAATCAATTTTGAGTCGTGTCATGTCAACCCTTGAAGTGGTCGTATCATATTCATGTTGTCATTTTCAAAAAAAAATTATCATGGGTCTGGTTCAAGTTTACTAAACATGCAGAAAGAAACGACTAAACACAACATAAATACTATATTCAATTCAAATTGCAGCCCCTATATTTGGATCCATCTACGTCCACATGCAATTGTTGATTTTGTTACAATAGAGAATGATAGTCGAGTGTAACATGTCTGTGAGATAACATAATATGTTGTATCTATAGATTGCAATGCTTCCTTTAGGGCATTATTTTTGACGCATAAGGATCCAAGTCTTGGGTGGTTGTATTTCTAGGGATGTAAGAGTTGCTATGTAATTTTTTTCATTGAGTGGAATTTTCAGTTCATGTTCCCCGCATGTATCCCTACTTTGGTTGGTAGCTTGAGGCCTCGAAGCCTTAACATTTGACAAAAAGGCTCGACTCCAAGCACTTGATTGTATGGCTGTTGGTTGGGCTCAAGCCTTCAAGACCCTCATCAATTGGGATAGTCTGTAACGCCCCGAAATTTATTTAATGTTAATGTAATATAAATGATGAATTAGTGTGCCATAATTAACGTTTTAACATTAATTAGATTATTTAGTTGGATTTTGAAATTTTCGGTTGTTTTGTTAAATTGATGCGTTCAAATGATTTCTTATTGTTTTAAAATGATGTTTTGAGTTTTAAAACACAACAATTTGTAAAATGTTAAAAATACTCCGTTTTACAAAACCATGGGCGGCACATGATTTTCGCACAGTAAAATCATCCACCGATTTTCTCTATTTATTTCCTTTTCCTCTCTCTCTCTCCTCACTCTCACGGCAGCCTCTCTCTCTCTTCCTCTTGATCTCTCTCGGCACTCTCTCTCTCTCTACATCTTTCTCAAATTTTTGAAACCAAATTCGAATCCAAGCTTCGGGATAGCAAGGAGGAGGCTCGGGGACGTGATTTGGCAACCGAGATTGCGGATTGAAGCTTCGATTCGAGGTTAGATTTGAAATTTCTAAACTTTTTCCAAAATTTTTAATTTTGTGTATTTTTGAAATCTAGGTTTGTTTAAGCTTAGAAAACCTTAGATTTGAGTTAAACGAACTTAGAACAACTAGAATCTAAGCTTAGATTGAAGAAAAACGAATTGAATTCAAGATTTTTCATTTTTCCTCAATTTTTCCTATTTTTGGATTTTTGGGATTTTTGTGCTTGAATCTTGTTTAAATGAGTTTTAAAGTGTCTAAATATGTTTTTCTATCATCTATGAATGTTTTCTATGCCTGGGATTTGAGAAAATAAAGTTAGAATCAAGATTTGAATTTTGGGGATCGAGAAACCCGTGGCTGGGATTTCTGGATTTTCCCAGTTCGGCAGGCCGGAGTGAGGATCGGCAGGCCGGTGTTCTTCCGACCTGCAGGCCGAACCTGGGGAAGTGTTCGGCCGACCGAACTTTGCTTACGGCCGGCCGAACTGTGCAGTTCGTCCGGCCGAAGCAGGGAGTCCGGCAGGCCGACCGAGGCATGAGAAATTTTGTGATTTTTCACCGTTTTCACTGTTTTGAACCCTGATTTAAATCCCAACCTTATAGAATGATTTTAATGATACAAATGGCACACTAGGACATCATGAAATGATTTAGTAACATAGAATGTCTCGAACTAGATATTGATCGACTTAGTTTGTATCTAGGATCGTTCGTGATTCCGCGGAGCTAACGTATAGCGGACTGGGATTACGGTGTGGGGCACCGGCACGAGTATTGAGGTAGGACTTCTATCCTATTTCTTTGGTAGCTTGGTTTTGAAATGATTTGGCTTTGAAAGGGATTTCTATTAAAATGTTTTCAACGGTTGTTTGAAAATTGATTTATCGGTTATATTTTAATATACCGTGATCTGAAATGGACTTCATAATAAATGTAATTGACAACACTCGGTAATTGAGTTTTGAATGATAATAATAATAAATACATATAGGCATGATGCCATATCAGAGATTGGGTCGTGTAGCGATCGACCTTGGGGGCAGGTCCCGAAACCCAGCTGGGCCACTACGGTGGTGATATCATGGTTTGCCTAGGTAAAAGAAAAATGGTATTTCTGATTGTGCGAGTAGACTGTTCTGGGTTAGGACGGTTCTATTCAAATTATCTATTTATTTATTTATTTAAGGTTTCTTTTGAGTACTCCTAACAATGAAATGTTTCTTTAAATTAAATTATTTATAAAACTTAGTCCTACTAAGCCTTTCGCTCACGTTTTATTGTTTTAAATTTCCCCCTCTAGGTGGTTTCCCATTTAGGTTTGGAGAGGATTCTTTGGACCGAACTCAGGAGCAATAGGAGGATTATTTTATCTTTTGTACTATTTAATCAAGGCATGTAAAATTTAACTTTATCTGTATCTTGGAATGTAATTGTATTTATGATATTGTCAGAACCATGTGTGTGCACAAGTTGTGGGTTATGGAACCCATACTCGCGGTTCTTTATTAATTTTTATTACTTGCTTAATATTTATAAATTCTTTTATAAAATGTGGTGGAAATCTTCTTATTCCTCACTTAATTTGATCCTTAAACCATTGGTTTTAATTAAATTCTTATTTAATTAATCTAAATAATCCATCACGTCACCTCCCGTACTCTAGGGCGTGACAGAATGGTATCAGAGCTCAAGGTTATGAACCTTGGGAATTGTGCACACATAGGTTTGACAATGAAATACCTCTGACAGTCTAAATTTTATTTTCAGAAGTGAGAGAATGGCACCTAGACGTCGTTCGACTGCTGACGTCGAGTTCAGAAATGATGAGAGCATGATGAGGTCTATGTTTGCGGCCTTTCGGTAGATGGCAGCCAGGGCTAGACCGAAAGACTCTAGTGTTGGTAGTCGGCATGTGTTCTTTAAGGAATTTCGACGGGCGTCTATTCTGACTTTTGATGACAATGGGGATCCGCAGTTAGCAGAGTACTGGTTGGATTCGATCTTGAAGCATTTGGATACTTTTAGTGTGCCTGAGGAGTATCGTGTGGAATTCACAGGTGTATAAGCTCGAGGGTGGCGCTAACACTTGGTGGAAATATACTAAGCGTCTGGAGCGCGGTGGTGATATCAGTTGGGACAAGTTCGAGGAGCTGTTCTATGATCGGTATTTTTCGCAGGGGTATAGAGACCAGAAGGCAGCTGAGTTTTATAGATTGCAGCAGGGTGAGCTATCAATTCGGGAGCACGAGGCAAAGTTTAACGAGTTGGCTAGGTTTGCTTCATCAGCGGTGGCATCGGAGCGCGAGAAATGCATTAAGTTTCAGGAAGGGCTCAAGGCTCCTATTCGACGACAGTTGGTTGCTCTACGGCTTAGGAGTTTCGGAGAGCTTGTGTCGTCGGTGATCTCCGTGGAGAATGATTATGTGCAGTATTGTGAGGACCGAGCCAAGGCTTTAGGAGGACCGCAGAGGAGTGGCAGGAAGAGCACTAGTAGTTGTCCAGCTTTGAGGAAAGGCAAGCAAGACGGTGCGACCAGTGGCAGCAGCAGTTCGTCTGACAGCGGGCGCAGCAATCCCTACAGCTTTCATTGTCATTTCTGTCAGCAGCCCGGACACATCAAGAGGAATTGCTCGATCAGGAGTGCTCGTCTTGGATCTCAGACCGGAGAGGATGACAGTCGTTCGTCTCAGCCTCAGCCTTAGACCCTACCTCCGCCTCCGCAGTACCCGCAGTTGCAGCATCCGCAGTTCTCTCCTCAGTAATTCTCATATCCGGCACGGGGGCAGCAACCACAGCATTTTCAGCGCAGTGTTCCTCAGTATAGAGCGTCGAGTACAAGTAGTGTGCAATCGTCTCCATCTCAGCAGCATCGGCCGAGTAATCCAGGACCCAGTAATGTCGGTAGAGGGAAAGGAAAGGCGCCAGTACAGGTTCATGCAATGGCATCTGGAGGGTCAGATTCTCAGACGGGTAACGCGGTTGTTGATGGTATGATCTTGGTTTCTAGATCTTTAGCTCACGTTTTATTTGATACCGATGCCTCTCATTCTCTCATTTCGAGTTCTTTTGTACATGCCTTGGGATTAGACGTAGAAGAGTTTAATGAACCCCTAGTTATAACTTCTCCCTTGGGGCGGGTGTGTGTAAATTGTATGTGTAAATCCTGTAAAATAAAGATTGGGGATGAGATTTTGAAAAGTGATTTAATTATACTCCCCATGAGCTCCTATGATGTAATTCTAGGGATGGACTGGTTGTCCAGGTATAGTGCAGTCGTGGACTGCCAACTTCGAAAGGTGACCCTAGTGTCTGATAGGGGGACGGTGATCACTTACCAGGGTGGTGGTGATTGGTTAATGAGTGAGCGTCTCATGAAGTCGTGTCTAGGAGGGCGAAAGAATCTAGGTTGTTGTGCTTTTCTTGCCAACCTAGATTGTGAACCCTATGTTTCGAGTGGCAGTGTAGCGATTCTGGTGGTTGATGAGTTCGAGGATGTTTTCCCCGACGAGTTATCAGGGTTACCACTGCATCGGGAGATTGAGTTTGGTATTGAGTTGTTTCCAGGGACATCACCGATTTCTATGGCACCTTATCAGATGGCACCGATAGAAATGAAGGAATTGAGGAAGCAACTTCAGGAGCTTGCTGATAAAGGGTATATTCGGAACAGCACATCTCCGTGGGGAGCACTGGTTTTGTTTGCTAAGAAGCATGATGGGACTCTCAGGTTATGTGTGGATTATCGGCAGCTAAATCGTGTCACGGTGAAGAACAAGTATCCCTTGCCTAGGATTGATGAGTTATTTGATCAGTTGGGAGGTTCGCGCTACTTCTCAAAGATTGATTTGCGTTCAGGTTATCATCAGCTCAGGATCAAGGAAGAGGATATTCCTAAGACAGCTTTTAGGACTCGGTATGGACACTTCGAGTTTCTGGTTATGTCGTTTGGGTTGACGAATGCTCCGGCAGCTTTTATGGATTTGATGAACAGGATATTTAGGCCATATCTGGATCAGTTCGTGATCGTGTTCATCGATGATATTTTTGTGTATTCTAAGACTTGGGAGGAGCATGAGCAGCATCTTCGGATCGTGCTTTAGACTCTGCGGGAGCACCAGTTGTATGCTAAGAGGGAAAAATGTGAGTTCTGGTTGACTGAGGTCAAATTTCTGGGTCATGTCATCTCGGAGCATGGTATTTCAGTGGATCCGTCCAAGATTGAGTCTATATTGGAGTGAGAACGAACAAGGAATGTAGCGGAGATTCGCAGCTTCTTAGGTCTTGCTGGATATTACAGGAAAATTGTAAAGGATTGTTCAAAGATTGCAGCTCCGTTGACGAGATTGATCAAGAAAAATGTCAGGTTTGAGTGGAATGAAGATTGTGAGCTTGCTTTTCAGGAATTGAAGAATCGGTTGACTTCAGCTCCAGTGTTGGTTATTCCTAGCAGTGACGAGCCATATGAGGTTTATGCGGATGCTTTAGGGCGCGGACTTGGATGCGTGTTGATGCAGCATGGACGTGTGGTTGCGTACGGATCGAGACAACTACGACCTCACAAGCAGAATTATCCTACTCTTGATTTAGAGCTTGCGGCGGTGATTTACGCGCTAAAGATTTGGAGGTGTTACTTGTATGGAGCATCGTTTCAGGTCTTCTCCGATCACAAGAGTTTGAGGTATCTGTTCACTCAGAGGGATCTCAATTTGAGGCAGCGCAGATGGGTAGAGTATATGGAGGATTATGATTTCGCGTTGCAGTATCATCCCGTGAAAGCTAATGTGGTCGCGGACGCGCTTAGCAGGAAGTCTTCAGGGATTCTCGCTTGTTTGATTTTTGAGGACTGGAGCAGGGATGCGACAGTGAGTGAGTATCGGTTACGGTATCATGAAGACTGTGATCGAGTTTCGGTGTATCATGTGGAAGCGACTCCAGCTCTTGTTCGGATGGTGAAACAAAGTCAGTGCCAGGATAAGCATTTGCAGGGGATTTGGTCGCGGATTCAGAACGGAGAGCAGTTCGAGGAATAGAGCGTGCATGCGGATAGATCGTTGTACTTTCAGGGAGCGTCTTGCAGTTCCAGTTATCACCGAGGTGACGAAAGCCGTTCTAGACGAAGCTCATAGGTCTCAGTTCGCTATTCATCCGGGGAGCACAAAGATGTATCGTGATTTGAAGAGGCAGTATTGGTGGAGAGGCATGAAGAAAGATGTTCGCGAGTATATGGCCAAGTGTTCGACGTGTCTTCAGGTGAAAGCTGAGCATCAGAAGCCTGCAGGTCAGCTTCAGCCGCTTCCTATTCCAGGGTAGAAATGGGAGCATGTGACGATGAATTTTCTCACCGGTTTGCCGAGGACGGAGCAGCGACACGATGCAGTTTAGGTCATGGTTGACAGGTTGATGAAATCGACGCATTTCATTCCGTTTAGGTTAACGTGTTCTAGGAAGGTTCTCAGGGAGTTGTATATGCGGAACATTGTGAGGTTGCATGGGGTTCCTTTGTCCATCACCTCTGATCAAGGCACCATGTTTAATACTAAGTACTGGAGGAGTTTTCAGGAGGCTTTAGGTACAGATTTGAACTTCAATACGGTGTTTCATCCTCAGACTGATGGGCAGTCTGAGCGGGTTATTCAGGTTCTCGAGGATATGTTGCGTGTTTGTGTGTTGGACTTCGACGGGAACTGGAAGTAATGGTTGCATTTGGCGAAGTTTGCGTACAACAATAGTTATCAAGAGAGTATCGGTATGGCACCGTTTGAGGCGTTGTATGGGCGATCGTGTCGATCACCTGTATGTTGGGCCGAGCCGGAAGATAGAGTTATTCTTGGGCCGGATGAGATTCATGATAGCAACGAGAAAGTCGCGGTGATTCGAGATCGGTTGAGGGCAGCTCAGAGTCGGCAGAAGAGCTACGTGGATAGGAGACGTAGACCTTTAGAGTTCGCGGTTGGAGATTTCGTTCTCTTGAGGGTATTGCCTCGTAAGGGAGCTATGTGGTTCGGAGTGAGTGGGAAACTCGCGCCGAGGTATATTGGGCCGTTCGAGATCACTCAGCGTGTTGGTGTGGTCACTTATCGACTTGATCTTCCGCCCGAACTTTCTCATGTTCACGATGTGTTTCATGTGTCAATGCTTAAGAAGTGTCCGCCTGAGCAAGATAAGATAGTTTCATTCCGCGATGTACAGGTTCAAGAAGATACGACGTACGAGGAAGTGCCGATTCAGATTATCGACCAGAAAGTGATTAGCTTGCGTCGTCGTGAAATACCGTTGGTAAAGGTCGTGTGGTAGCATCATGGGGTTGATGAAGCCACTTGGGAGCTAGAGTCGAGTATGTGGGAATTGTATCCGCATTTGTTTTGTTTTTGAGATGAGTTGTAAATTTCGAGGGCAAATTTCTTTTAGGGGTGGAGAGTTGTAACGCCCCGAAATTTATTTAATGTTAATGTAATATAAATGAAGAATTAGTGTGCCATAATTAACGTTTTAACATTAATTAGATTATTTGGTTGGATTTTGAAATTTTCGGTTGTTTTGTTAAATTGATGCGTTCAAATGATTTCTTATTATTTTAAAATGATATTTTGAGTTTTAAAACACAACAATTTGTAAAATGTTAAAAATACTCCGTTTTGCAAAACTGTGGACGGCACATGGTTTTCGCACAGTAAAACCGCCCACTGATTTTCTCTATTTATTTCCTTTTCCCCTCTCTCTCTCCTCACTCTCACGACAGCCTCTCTCTCTCTTCCTCTTGATCTCTCTCGGCACTCTCTCTCTCTCTCTACATCTTTCTCAAATTTTTGAAACCAAATTCGAATCCAAGCTTCGGGATAGCAAGGAAGAGGCTCGGGGACGTGATTTGGCAACCGAGATTGCGGATTGAAGCTTCGATTCGAGGTTAGATTTGAAATTTCTAAACTTTTTCCAAAATTTTTAATTTTGTGTATTTTTGAAATCTAGGTTTGTTTAAGCTTAGAAAACCTTAGATTTGAGTTAAACGAACTTAGAACAACTAGAATCTAAGCTTAGATTGAAGAAAAACGAATTGAATTCAAGATTTTTCATTTTTCCTCAATTTTTCCTATTTTTGGATTTTTGGGATTTTTGTGCTTGAATCTTGTTTAAATGAGTTTTAAAGTGTCTAAATATGTTTTTCTATCATCTATGAATGTTTTCTATGCCTGGGATTTGAGAAAAACAAGTTAGAATCAAGATTTGAATTTTGGGGATCGAGAAACCCGTGGCTGGGATTTCTGGATTTTCCCAGTTCGGCAGGCCGGAGTGAGGATCGGCAGGCCGGTGTTCTTCCGACCGGCAGGCCGAACCTGGGGAAGTGTTCGGCCGACCGAACTTTGCTTACGGCCGGCCGAACTGTGCAGTTCGTCCGGCCGAAGCAGGGAGTCCGGCAGGCCGACCGAGGCATGAGAAATTTTGTGATTTTTCACCGTTTTCACTGTTTTGAACCCTGATTTAAATCCCAACCTTATAGAATGATTTTAATGATACAAATGGCACACTAGGACATCATGAAATGATTTAGTAACATAGAATGTCTCGAACTAGATATTGATCGACTTAGTTTGTATCTAGGATCGTTCGTGGTTCCGCGGAGCTAACGTATAGCGGACTAGGATTACGGTGTGGGGCACCGGCACGAGTATTGAGGTAGGACTTCTATCCTATTTCTTTGGTAGCTTGGTTTTGAAATGATTTGGCTTTGAAAGGGATTTCTATTAAAATGTTTTCAACGGTTGTTTGAAAATTGATTTATCGGTTATATTTTAATATACCGTGATCTGAAATGGACTTCATAATAAATGTAATTGACAACACTCGGTAATTGAGTTTTGAATGATAATAATAATAAATACATATAGGCATGATGCCATATCAGAGATCGGGTCGTGTAGCGATCGACCTTAGGGGCAGGTCCCGAAACCCAGCTGGGCCACTACGGTGGTGATATCATGGTTTGCCTAGGTAAAAGAACAATGGTATTTCTGATTGTGCGAGTAGACTATTCTGGGTCAGGACGGTTCTATTCAAATTATCTATTTATTTATTTATTTATTTAAGGTTTCTTTTGAGTACTCCTAACAATGAAATGTTTCTTTAAATTAAATTATTTATAAAACTTAGTCCTACTGAGCCTTTCGCTCACGTTTTATTGTTTTAAATTTCTCCCTCTAGGTGGTTTCCCATTTAGGTTTGGAGAGGATACTTCGGACCGAACTCATGAGCAATAGGAGGATTATTTTATCTTTTGTACTATTTAATCAAGGCATGTAAAATTTAACTTTATCTGTATCCTGGACTGTAATTGTATTTATTATATTGTCAGAACCATGTGTGTGCACAAGTTATGGGTTATGGAACCCATACTCGCGGTTTTTTATTAATTTTTATTACTTGCTTAATATTTATAAATTCTTTTATAAAATGTGGTGGAAATCTTCTTATTCCTCACTTAATTTGATCCTTAAACCATTGGTTTTAATTAAATTCTTATTTAATTAATCTAAATAATCTGCCACGTCACCTCCCGTACTCTGGGGCGTGACATAGTCCAACCCTTCGCACTTCCTAGGGGTTCCCCTATCCTGCCCCTTGACCTTTTGCTTAGGCTTTGACCCTCGATGGTGCATGTCTTTTGCTCGATTCCTTGAGACCTAACTTCATTGGTCGTCAACATGACACGTGGCAAGTGATTATTGGCTTGGGAGAGCTGGCCCAATTTAGCTGCTCATGTTGAAGGCACAAAATGTTTTAGATTGAAGGGACCATTTGAAGGGTAGTTCAAGCGATAAAGGACCCACTGTTAAAAGTTCATGCAAAATGACGTCTTAAGAAATTAAAAAAAAATTGAGAGAATTTTGGTGAACTCTTTTTTTTTTTTTTTTAATACAAAACAACTATTGGTATATCACATGGTGACTTTGTGGGACCGAAATGTCAACAGTACTACTCGTTGCACGCATTTGGTATTGAGAAAATTACATGTTATGTCACATTTTTAAAAGTTACATTTATCTATACTATATTTAAAAAATTTATGTCATACTATTATTTATATTATATGTTAAATTGTGCTACAAATAAACATATGTAATATTTATAAAAAGTAAATATTGAAAGATAGCATTTATGAAACATCCCTTTAATATTATTGTTCATTACATAAAAATCCGTGCAACTAATTTTAGTGAAAAAAATAAGTAAACAATAGTTAATTTAATATTTAACGAATATACCTTGTAATATAAATGAATTTCATAAAAATTATGAAAGAAAATAAATGCAAACAATATAAAAAGAGAAATCTACCTATAATATTTTTTTGATGAGTGTTATTTAATTTTTTGTTTTGGTTTTCTATAGTTTTATAAAATTAATTTGGGATTAATTAATAAAAAGGTAAGTATAAAATTTTGCGTTATAAAATATATGTCCAACGTACCAAAATAATATTTTTAAAAACTAAAAGGTACAATTTTAATATTTTTCAAACAACAAGGTAATGTGACTTTTTCTAAAACATAAAGCACCACAATCATAATGACCTAAATTCAAAATTAGGTTATTAATTATAATTTCTTGAAAATTTATTTGGTAAATAGAGTGTTTAGCAAATATGTTTGAACTCATGAGTATAACATATGAGAGATTTATACTGTAGTATTTTTTAAAAACTATAGTATGTATGAGCTTTATATTGTAGAAGATTCAAATCAATATTTAAATTCTTTTTCCAAACACGAGGCAGATGTTGCATATTGGCACTTGAGGACAAAAAGAAAAAAAATTAAGGAGGAGGGGGGCCTCAAATAAAACGTTTGGTATTTTCAGTTTCAATTAAAACTTTCAATTATTATGGTATAAAATTTTCATATATTATAATGTCAAAAAAATAAAATACAACATAAAAGCTCCTTGTTTTACAAAAATTTTAACCTAGAATTAGGTCAAATCGTTAAATTAATGCTCCCAAACCGCATATAAGACGGTGGCAAATTGGCATTTAAGACTAACTCCCATCTTCCCCCCTTTTTTTTTTTTTTAAGGAAAACAAAATTCAAGACTCTTTTCAAGACCACCTAGTAACCAAAGGCTTATTTAAGGGCTGCTATAAATGTCAGAGAAAAGAAAAGCCGGGTTTGCAAATTGCAGCTTTGAATCAAGAGGATTTAAATCCTTGTGGGGATTGGCAGTGATTGGACTAATATGCTGAAAACTCCTCGCTTCTCACGACTAATTGGCAGTGATTAAAAAAGGAGTTTTTTTTTTTTTAATTTTTAATTTTCCAAGGCTCTGAGTACCTTACATTACATCTGATGGCATCAAGTTAATCAGGTCCTGAAAAGGACACTTGGTTTAACAGTTCTAAATCCCATACCACGTGACCCTGATGATATGATATAAGTAGAATGTAGTGCAAATGTTACCAAGTACAGTCAAGTGTGGAGATTCATAAAGATGGGCATGAAAAATAGCTTCTGGCTGGACCTTTTTTTAATTCTCATCACCTTCAGCTACTTTTTGGATTCTTTCTGCCACATTTCCATTTTTGGAAAAATAGATAGACTTTGGTAAGTAGGTTTAAAATTATTTAAGACAGTTTAAATTATAAAAACGATTAAAATTGATTTTTGATGTAATAATAACTAATGTCAGTTCAATCATGAATGCGGTTTAAAACGAACTAAATCCTCAAAATTTAAACTTTGCCTCTCCTCTAATTCATATGTTTTGAACCATTTTTATTGTAAAAATTTTTTATTCTCGTTTTTCTTTCATAAATTATAGTTTTTTAAACATCAGTTCTCGTTTTAAACTTGATCTGATGTTTTATTCTCGTTTTAAACATTTAAGTTTCAAACGTCAGTTCAAAACTACAATTCAAATCATAAAGTTTTGAACCACACCATTTCAAACCCATGCATCAAACGCACTATAAATTTTTATTAGATATTAAAAAGGGTTCATTTTGCTACCTATATTTTAAGGAAACATTACATTGGTAACATATTGTTTGAAAAATATCAAAATAGTATCCTATAGTTTTTAAAAATATTATTTTAGTATTCTAAGTCCTCAGTTTTATGACGTGAAATTTTCAATTTAGAATTATTAATAAACTTCAAATTATTTTGTAAAAACTAAAAAAAATAAATACAAATAATGCCAAAAAATGTATAAGTCTGCATACATGCTTTTCTTTGATGTGTTTTATTTAACCTTTTGTTTTAATTTTTCTATTATAGTTTTATAAATTTAATTCATGAATAAACTCTAATTATTTTGTGAAAACTAAAAGAAAATAAATATAAATAATGCCAAAAAATGAATAAGTCTATACATATGCTTTTCTTTAGTGTTTTTTGTTTAACCTTTTGTTTTAATTTTTCTATTATAGTTTTACAAAATTAATTTGGGATTCATTAATAACAATGTCAAACGGAAATTTTATGTTAAAAAACACGAACTTGGGGTATCCAAACAATACTTTTGCAAACTACAAGGTGTTATTTTAATATTTTCTAAACAACAAGATACCAATATAGTATTTCTCTAAAAACCTTAATATGAAAATGATAATATCTTTATAAAAATACCCACCATATTGATAAGATACTGTTTTGAACTTTCAAGTTAAACATCTTTATTAAATTCTATCAATTTTAGTATAAATTTTTATACTAATGTGATTTAAACTATATTTATTCAAGTTTATTGGTAGAATCTGTTGAAATATTTACCCTTAGGAAAAAAGAGAGAGGAAATGCATGTTACTGATGCTACCCTACCGTAAAAATGGGCTTCTTTTTTCTTTTCTTTCATTTATTTATGTACGAGAATTGTAAGGAAAAAGTATAAAAATACAGTATCGAAATGCTATTGTTTTGAACTGCTAGATTCAGTTTTGTTTTGTTTTGTTTTTTTTGGTTATATTTTGATGTAATTTAAAGCATATCCAAGTTTAAAAACATACACCAAATATGAGGATATCTTGCCATAAAAATGCTCCTATTTATTTATTACAAGGGTATTTGGTAAAGTGAGTTAAGGGTGAGAGTTAAAATTGAAAATACTGTAGCATATGAGGGGTTTACACTGTAGAATACTATATATATTTTTTTATCATAAATGTGAGAGTTTTACATTATTTGAGCTATAACTGATGAGTTGAAACTGAGTTTGTTCAAACACCTAATGCAAAATTATGACCGTCCATTTTCTACCATTCATCGCTGTGACTGTCCCGTTGCAGTACTAGTTTGATCATGGCAGCCACACAGATCTACGATATGAAAGGGAAAATTGCAACACCAACATCCTTGGCGCAACCCTAATTGCAATTAGCCTCTTCATTTTTTGCTCTACCTTTGTTCTACCATGGGATCCACAAAAATTAACAAAAGAAACACACCATAGAAACTGGAATGTTGTTGACACAACTCATAATTGTGGCATTAATGTTCTTAACACAACTCCAATCTAGTATCCTCTTTTCTACTAGACCTTTTTTGGAGTCTCAATTCTTAGGTACCACGCAAATTAACGATTACAATAATGCATCGCAAATGTCCTCGACACAAATCTCTCTCTTCACCGTTAGATCGAGGAGAATTCCCTTTAAATTCCACAATCCGAAGGTGGAGAGCACGGAACTTATATTTTCAGATGTTCGGGAGTGCAGTTTTGTAGTTAAAACCAACTTTTGATTCAAAGCTTGTAAGAGAAAATACCGTAACAAAAATTGATTGAAACTACGTTTTGTAGCTGCAACCATGTTCCTGGCCTAGCCACTTGCCGTTGAGGATCAATACATTATTCGAACATGTTTTGGTTGGTCCCATTCTTTATGGGTCTCATTCAGGTTCCCATGCCAAAAAGAGAAAAAGGGGTGGACCATGTTCCAGCTAATTTGACAATGTCAACCATAAATCAAAGACCATTGATTCCAACAACTACCTTAAAAGCTCTGTGTCTAATATTACAGACCAATGATAAGTAGAAGATATTTAAGAATGGCATTCTGATAGCAATTGACACGGATATAACATAGGCAATATATGTGTGGAGACTTATTGTCTGTTGAATTTGTGGAGCTTGCTTCTGAAAGAATGAGGGTCACTGGGCAATGATCACTTCCGTAGAAACCTGTGTAAAGTGCATAAATTCAATCATACACTCGGAAAAAAAAAAGCAAAAAATAAATAATTAAAATAAAGAAGCTTTTTATGGCAGGTATCCCTATCTGAAAGTTGGATCTTGTTAAAATCCTATCCAAAAAAAAAAAAAAAAAAAAACTGAAAGAATTTGATATAGATTAGCCGGTTCAAAATAGAGCTGTACCAGTTTTCATACCTTGCTGTAAATTTCTTAAAAAATTGAAGCAGAAAAAATATAGAAAAAATTTCCGGTAGGGGACTAATTTGAACTAACAAATCCTAATCAGATTCCGTGACACACACACATACGAAAAATCCTTTTCATTCCTTTAATTATAACCTTGCTACTCAAAAAAATATGAGCCCCGATCTAGTATGTATATGCAGTGACGAAATTATCAAGGGACGGGCATTTTTTTTTTTTTTTTTTTTAAATTTTTTACTTTTACAAATGGCCACTTATCAAAGAAGCCCAAATAATTTAGTGGCCTAATATGCCTTTAATTTTATTTGTTAACATTAATATTTTATTGTATTTCTTTTTCCTTTTTGGCAGGAACTTCATAATTGTCATAAACTTTTTGTGGTCTAATTCTCTTGTTGTATAAATGTTAGATTGAAAAAAAAATGGACATCGTTGTTAATGTTGTTGGATTTCATTATTTATTTATCAAAATATATTTGAGAACGTCATCTTCACCTCCGCAATATTTGACCAAGAGATTAGTTTATAAATGATATACCTCTAAAAATAAATTTTCAATAGCCTTTAAAATGAAGGTATTATGCAACATTTTCAAACATGAAATTTTTGTGGGGATAATTATAGTATATTCATAATTGTTGAATTGAATTAAAAATTTATTCCTTCCAAAAAATAAAAATAAAAAATTCACTGTAGTTGTTAGCACCTCAGCAAAAATTTCTGGCTTTGTCCTGCTATTTTGCAATGCACTTTTTAGACTGGGGCCTTTGTAACGAGGTTATAATACTATGCCACTAAATAGGATTGCTCCACACATATGTACATATATTCTAATATTATTTTCACTAGAGTTAATAGTACCGTGTACTGTCTGCTAGAATTTATACAGTACAGCTTTCAATGGGTCTCTACCAAAAATTTGAAAATTGTTAGGTAGACTCTGCTAGATTTGGAATTGTATTTTCTGAACCCAGTTTAAACCACTAGAACGCCATTTAATTGTCCAACTCAAAATGGTCTGTCTGTCACACACCTTGTAATTCGATCCCTTGTCCATGCATCCTGCATTCAAGAATCCTGTCTTTGAGTTTCTCTGAGACAAAAAAATAGTCTATTCTCATCCTTTTGCCTCGATACCTTCAAAGAGAATAAAAAGCCCATTGTTTGGCCAATTCTTGAATGACGTTTCACATATTTAAGTGGCACGGTAAACCAAAAAAAAAAAAAAAAAAAACAATCGAAAAAAGGGATTTCTTACATTTCCAATGGGGTGTCCAGACCATGAAAATCCACATTCCATGTCTTTTTCCTTGTGCAGGAATCTATATGCGTCTATCAGCTTTCCCCTGAAGCATATCCACAAAGAAAATCATGTTCTTGAAACATCATCATTAGTATATGAATAAAGAGAATTTCACGGTGGGGTATTAGGTAGGATTCAGTTTTAGACGGTTAAATCTGCATTAAATTATGTCCTTTTTGCATGCATTGTAATTTCGATACGAGTTTAACTAGATCTAATGTTGAGAAACATGCGCTATTGGCAAGAGTACCTACCGTTGAAAGCTCCTATGAATAATTTGCTTGTTTATATCCCTCCTATCTTCCTATCTCCCTCACTCTATGAACATATATGCAAGAATAATGATGCATAAACAAATATGAAGGAAAGGAAGACTAAATACGACCAATCGATACAATGAGGAAAATTTTGAAAACCAGGTTTATTTATTCAATTGTTTTCAATGGAAGGAAGGAAAAGTGGATGACAAAGAAATTTGTGTGTTATTTTCCCGCGCTTATGCCTGATCATAGAATCGAAGGCAAATCCCATCAAATTACTCCATGGTTTCATCAGAAGGACTGCGAATAAAATGTTAATAAAAGACAGTATAACGCACTCTTTCAAAATGCTAGCAAACCAATTTCTCTCGGATAAGGTAAATCCAGGCTGTCCACAATCCTGCATCACAGCATATATAACCATCAATAATTATCGCAGCTCATTCTAGCAATTTACAGTCTTAGCTTAGGACTATCATGGTAGTACAAAGCCATATGTAAGTCCTAAGAAAAGAAACTTCAACATCAGATAAAATAATACCTCTTTATTTGAAGGAACATAACTGTTAAGCTTATCCGCACAGAAGAAATCCAGATGGCTCGTGTCAATCTCTTCATGGCTGCAAACAAATTTAATTTAAAAAAGAAGGTTACTGCCGAAAGGTACCTGGACCTGATTATTCTATTTTGGTCGAATTATAAGGATATTTTTTGAAATATCCAGAAAAAAACTACGTAGGTTAATAAAATCAGAGAATCGCCAAAACGTTATCATGCCTGTTATCCTGGGAATAATATCTTATTTTCAAGTAGCCAAAGTCTTTTTCTCAAAAATGGGAGAATTAGCAGATGGCAAGTTGTAAGAGATACATCTTGCCTTCTAAATACTGCTTAAAAACATATATATGAATGCACATTGTGCCCAAGTCTTTTTGCTCATGTGTATTACACTTTCTTATTTTTCCTTTTCGGGATTTATATCCAAAATATTAACCAAAAAGAACTTGGTGTTGACTTTGAGTTCATGAAAAAGGTAAAGTTATATGAAATAATAAAAAGAAAAAAGATGCAAGCAATTGTCAGAGGATAGAACAACCCGTTCAAACACCTAGAAACACTGACCTTACATTCAGATCACCACACTATATAAGAGGCTTATCTAAAGACTCTGTAAAAAACTCCAACATCCTCTTATCCCATTTTCTTCTCCTCGGGAATGAGTTCTCCTCTTCTTTCCACTTGGTGCATAAGTATTCAAGGAACGGAATGTCTCAAATTCAGCTAAGATCACCGGTCATCTGTTTCATGCCTTGAAGCTAACAACAGTGACAAGCGTATGAAAATTAAGAGGTTACTATCAAGACAATGCTTAGTACTTTGCAATGCAAAAGAAATAAGGAAACTCATCTTAAGCTATAACTTTCAATGGGTTAATACTTCACAAATAAGAAGATTTTTATAACATAAAGCAACAGAATTTCGTGCATTGACGTACCCTTTGTGTCAAGATTGAAGAGACTGTTTTCGGTTGGAAGCATTTCTTTACAATTAACGCAGTTCCTGCATACTTTGAATCTCAAAGGGACCACCAAACATGGTAGTTTCTGAAAGGCGGAAAGGACAAGGCATGCATCATGATCTGAAACATCCAGACTAGTAGTACACTGCACATATTACAATTGAACTATACAATGTTACATTTGGTAGGACGGTTCATTTGAGCACAAATGGTAACATGAAATAGCATTTAACAGTTTCTCTTCACACCATGCGCTAGTATCATCTTTCAACTCTCCTGGGTTTTTAGGTGCACCTTTTGAACCAGCTGCAGGCATCCTCACTTCCTAACATTGATATGTGGTTAGAAGAAACTTGTCCAATATTACTCCTTTGACATAATATTTACTAAATTATACTACAGTTTCTGTTACTAACCATAGCGTAGTAAATAGTCTATCATGGAGAATTCATCATGAACTAATAAATCAAAGTAACAAATATGCATTCAAGCCCACAAGTTTAAAAAAAAAAAAATTCAGATACACAACATTCTGCCTTATACATTGTTCCTCTTGCAATAGAAAGACATCAAAACAGATGTAATCAAATAAACTAATCAAAACAGATTAAATCAAATAAAATAACCATAGTTTTTAAAAAATATATTTCCTGCTAAATTAGGGAAAATGTGAACAATGTGCCACAACATTCTCAGAATCCCAAAACCCCACTCTCATCAATATCCAAAAAAAAAAACATCTAATACCTGACAGACCAAAATATCAAAAAACCCATATCCCAAAACACAAAACCAATCAAACTCTTAAACCCCATTAACCATGATCTCATGCACATACACCAAATTCCACAAAAACCCAACTCCAAAAATAAATAAATAAATAAGGAAAAAAAGGGTTCTTTAAAACAGAGTTGAGAAAAATGACTCACTTGTATGGCAATTATATCAGGATCAAACTGGAGACGAAATTGGTGAACTCGGGCCAGTCGTTCTTGATTCGAAGGAGAAAACTGTTGGCGTTCCAAGTCACGAACTTGAGTGGCTCTTTCGAATTCTTCGTAGCATCTCCTGAGGTTTCTTCTGTGTCGCCGCCGTCTTTCTTCGACGGCGAAGGAGCCGACTTTTTGGCCGAGCCGTCTTTCTCCACCGGTTGAAAGTATCGTTTCATCGTCTGAAATTTCAATCTACTCTTTTCTGAGTTTGTTTTCAGACAACAGAAGACTCTGTGCTTGGTTTAGGGGGTGTTTGGCAGTAGTGAAACTACTCAGTTTTTATCACAATTTTAGTTATAAATAGTATAAAGCTTTCATATGATGTTACAGTAATAATAAAAAAATATGTTACAGTGTAAAACTCTTACATGCTAAAATAAAAGTGACTCCCATCACCTTTCTAAACACTCTATTAGTTTCATTTGTTGGTTTTGGTTAAAAACAGAGTAAAGATGAAAGCTTTATACTCTACAGGGGTTTGATAAATTTTACAAATTCCAACTAGACTAAATCACTTTGTGAAAATGCCCCCAAATTATAAAAGGTATTTTTGAACTATAATATTTTCTATAGCTTTTAAACTTTAAAATGTATTATTTTTTAGATAAAATAATACTTGTTATTTTTATTAAAAAAATAAATTCTTCAATTTATTATTCAAACACTAAAAGAACCAACTTGAATTATGGTAGTTCTTTACTTTTCTTCTATCTTTTTCTCGCTTTTAAACAAGTACTCTAAAGATAGAATATACAAAAATTTGATGACTAACTAGTTCACTTAAAGTGAAAAGCACGTTCATATTTACCTTTAAGTATCATATTTATTTTTAAATCAAACAAAAATTTAATAATCCCATAAAAAAAACAACGTTTTAAAGTTTAGTAAATGAATTCAGAAAAATATTACTCTTAAAGGGCATAATACATACGTTTTAAAATTTGAAAATATATTAACATAAGTGACATAATTAGAGGGAATTCATGAAATTTGCCTAGAGCTTTTCCTTGATGTTATTAGAACCTCAGTTATGATTATTATTGTTGATTTTTTTAAGGAAACTTTATCAATTTATGAAAGAAAAAATATATATAATTCTTGTTTTAGTTATAGAACTTCAAAAGCCTTTTCTTAATTAAAAAAGGGCAATTTGGGTGTCGTCATGTATATTTCAACCGTGAAATATACTAAAAGGAGTAATTTTGTTGAGATCTAACATTTTGAATCGTCCATTATCGCTCGAGATTCCCATCAAAAAAAAAAAAAGATGGGATGAGTAAATATGGAGATCATGTTCAAATCCTAGGAACAAATAAACAAAACCGGCAATAATGAGAAATGACGGGCGAGAATGAGTAAACGACACAAAAATTGGAAACTGCTCCTATAAACAGATAAAACATGAAACAAAAAAAAAAAGAAAAAGGAAACGAAAACAAATGAATGAAGAGATAAAACGTCAAAAACGACAATTAACATGAAGATAGAAGAAAATAAAACAACAAACGACAACTACAAGCTAAGGTAACGGCGACAGAGAATAATGACGGGCGAGAATGAGTGAGCGACACAAAAATTAAACACGGCTACTATTAACAGAAAAGCAACAGTAAAACATGAAACAACAAAAGGAAACAAAAAACAAATTTAAAAAAAAAAGAAAGACAAAACGTCGAAAACGACAATTAACATGAAGATAGAAGAAAATAAAACAACAGACAACATATAAGGAAACAGCAAAAACAAAGGAGAGCATCAAGAAGAAACAACAGCACAATGTGAAAACGACAATTAACAGGTAGAAACAAATTAACAAAATAGTCCTGCCAATATCATTGGCTAGACTTTCAATATATTCGTATTCATTGACATAGCGTATAAGACTTCCTTCAAAGTATGTCTAGCATACAATGTTGGCTCCCAATTTTTCACTCTTGACGGAAAATCCTTTTTAATCTATGGGTTAAAACCGCGCTACTTAATAACAGTGAATCTTAATATAGTAGATAGTGTACCTATTAAATTCAGATTTATTGTTTCATAAGTAACTAGATTTTAACCTATGGAGGTTTTAGGAGTACACTTTCTTGACGTATCAATGGGTTCCATTTGGAATCTGAATAGGATACAAGTTGATTCTGTCCAACCATGCATTCTTTTCATTCAGATCAATATCAGAAATACATTTCCAAACTGCACTATTGCACTTGAACCCACTGCCAAAAGCAATTTGCCAAACACGGTCTCCTTTCTTCATTTTTCCCTTGGCCTCCAAATAACATAGCTCATACCAAACCGTAGAAGAGGAAGTATTGCCAAATCTATACAATGTCATTCTTGAAGCCTCCCCATCATCCTTTCCCAACTTTAGATTTTCCTCAAGACCATCAATCACACCTCTTCCTCCTGCATGTATGCAAAAACGCTCAAAGGCCTTCTTGAAATTAGGAACATACATTTCCAGCCTCCGATTACTGTCTCCCGCTGACGGAGACCTAATTTTTTGCCAAACTATCATCCATCCATACCGGAGTTGCTCGGAGTATGGCAGCACTAAAGGGCCTAATTTTGACACATTGAGTTTTAGGGTTTTGCCAGCGACTTCAAAAAGTGATCTTGAGATTGACACCCCAGCTTTGCCATCATCATCCGTGTCTTGGAAAACAGATTTGTAAGCTTGGTCATGTGATCCAGTGTGCGTTCGGACGAGGTGTTGGAGCTCGTATTTCGCCTTCATCTTGTCCTTCTTTCGGTTCGATAAGAGAATTGCTGCTCCTCCCATTCGGAACAAGACATTGGCTATAAGCATAGATTTTTGTTTGCCTCTATAACCATTGGGAGACACAGCTTCCATATTAAGAACCAAAGCCAATGAGTTCTGGTGAACTCTTAGCAAATCTTTGGCCAAACTTATCGCCAAAAGTCCAGCGCTGCAGCCCATTCCACTGAGGCTTACGCTCTTCACGTTCCTTCTGAATCCAAACATGTTTATGATCATCGAAGAAATTGACGGCGTAGGGCAAAAGAGGCTGCAGTTTGAGACCAGTATGTCGATGGTTTTAGGGTTTATTTTTTGCTTTGAGAAGAGATCTTCCACGATTTCAAAGAGAACTTGTTCGATCTCAACGTTTGCTACGTGGTAAGAAACATTAGAAGGTATTTCATGGAGTGAAATGGGCATGCAGGCCTCGTTGCCAATGCTTGATCTTCGTAAAACCTTCTCTTGGAAGTCTATGCTCTCTTGGTTGAAAATATTCACTGTTTCTATGTAACGTCCCGAAATTTATTTAACATTAATGTAATGTAAATGATGAATTAGTGTGCCATAATTAAAGTTTTAACTTTAATTAGATTATTTGGTTGGATTTTTAGTTTTTGGTTGTTTTGTTAAATTGATGTGTTCAAAAGATTTCTTATTGATTTAAAATGATGTTTTGAGTTTTAAAACACAACAATTTGTAAAATGTTAAAAATACTCTGTTTTACAAAACCGTGGGCGGCACATGGTTTTCGCACAGTAAAACCGCCCACCGATTTTCTCTATTTATTTCTCTCTTCTCTCTCTCCCTCTTCATTCTCACGGGCTCTCTCTCTCTCTTCCCTCTCTCTCACTCGGCAGCCCCTCTCTCTCTCTCAATCTCTCTCTCAAAATTTTTGAACTCCATTTCGAATCCAAGCTTCGGAACAGCAAGGAGGAAGCTCGGGGACGTGATTCGGCGACCGAGAACGCGGATTGAAGCTTCGATTCGAGGTTAGATTCGAAATTTCTAAACTTTTTACAAAATTTTCGATTTTGTGTGTTTTTGAAATCTAAGTTTGTTTAAGCTTAGAAAACCGTGGATTTGTGTTAAATGAGCTTAGAACAACTAGAATCTAAACCTAGATTGAAGAAAAACGGATTGGATTCAAGATTTTCATTTTTCTCCTAATTTTCTCATTTTCGGATTTTTGAAGATTTTGAGTTCAAATGTTGTTTAAATGATTCCAAACATGTTTTAGAATGTTTTTCTATCAACTATAGTTGTTTTTCATGCCTGGGATTTGAGAAAAACAGGTTAGAAACAAGATTTGGATTTTGGGGATCGAGAAACCCGTGGCTGGGATTTCTGGATTTTCCCAGTTCGGCAGGCCGAAGTTCATGTTCGGCAGGCCGAAGTTCATGATCGGCAGGCCGGTGTTCTTCCGATCGGCAGGCCGAATCTGGGGACATGTTCGGCAGGCCGAACCTTGTTTCCGGCAGGCCGAACTGTACAGTTCGGCAGGCCGAAGCAGGGCGTCCGGCAGGCCGACCGAGGCATGGAAAATTTTGTGATTTTTACCCGATTTCACTGTTTTGAACCCTGATTTAAATCCCAACCTTATAGGATGATTTTAATGATACAAATGGCACACTAGGACATCATGAAATGATTTGGTAACATAGGATGTTTCGAACTAGATATTGATTGATTTAGTTGGTATCTAGGATTGTTCGTGGTTCCGTGGAGCTAACGTATAGCGGATCGGGATTACGGTGTGGGGTACCGGCACGAGTACTGAGGTAGGACTTCTATCCTATTTCTTTGGTAGCCTGGTTTTGAAATGATTTGGCTTTGAAAATGATTTCTATCAAAATGTTTTCAACGGTTGTTTGAAAATGATTTTATCGGTTATATTTTTATATACCGTGACATGAAATGAATTTCATAATGAATGTAATTGACAACACTCGGTAAATGGGTTTTGAATGATAATGATAATAACCACATGGGCATGATGCCATATCAGAGATCGGGTCGTGATCGACCTTGGGGGCAGGTCCCGAAACCCAGCTGGGCCACTACGGTGGTGATATCATGGTTTGCCTAGGTAAAAGTAAACTGGTGTTTTGATTTGACGAGTAGACTGTTCTGTGTCAGAACGGTTCTACTCAATTTATTTATTTATTTATTCAAGTTTCTTTTTGTATAACTCCTGATAATGTTATGTTTCTTTGCATTAAATTATTTTATAAAACTTAGTCCTACTGAGCCTTTCGCTCACGTTTTATCTGTTTTAAATTCCCCCCTCTAGGTGGTTTCCCATTTAGGTTTGGAGAAGATTCTTCGGACCGAACTCAGGAGCAATAGGAGGATTTACTTTACCTTTTGCTCTATTTAATTAAGGCATGTAAGACTTAACTTTATTTGTACTTGGACTGTAATTGTATTTGTGATATTGTCAGATCCATGTGTGTGCACAAGTTGTGGGTTGTGGAACCCATATTCGCGGTTTTTATTCAATTGTTGTTATTTGTTTAATGATTTTAAATTCTTTATAAAATGTGGTGGAAATTCTCCTTTATTTCTTGCTTAATTGGGTTTTTAAACCCTTAATTTCAAATAAACTCTCATTTAATTAATCTAAATATTCCGCCACGTCACCTCCCGTACTCCGGGGCGTGACAGAATGGTATCAGAGCACAAGGTTATGAACCTTGGGAATTGTGCACACATAGGTTTGACAATGAAATACCTCTGACAGTCCAAATTTTGTTTTCAGAAGTGAGAGAATGGCACCTAGACGTCGTTCGACAGCTGACGCCGAGTTCGGAAATGATGAGGGCCTGATGAGGTCTATGATCGCGGCTTTTCGGCAGATGGCAGCCAGGACTAGACCGGAAGACTCCAGTGTTGGTAGTCGGCATGCTTTCTTTAAGGAATTTCGGCGGGCGTCAATTCCGACTTTTGATGGCAATGGGGATCCGCAGTTAGCAGAGTATTGGTTGGATTCAATCTTGAAGCATCTTGATACCCTTGGTGTGCCTGAGGAGTATCGTGTAGAGTTTGCGGCGTATAAGCTCGAGGGTGGCCCTAACACCTGGTGGAAACAAACTAAGCGTCTGGAGCGCGGTGGCGATATCGGTTGGGACAAGTTCGAGGATCTGTTCTATGATCGGTATTTTCCGCAGGGGTATAGAGATCAGAAAGCAGCTGAGTTTTATAGATTGCAGCAGGGTGATCTATCAGTTCGGGAGTACGAGGCAAAGTTTAGCGAGTTGGCTAGGTTTGCTCCATCAGCTGTGGCATCGGAGCGCGAGAAATGCATCAAGTTCCAGGAAGGACTCAAGGCTCCTATTCGGCGGCAGTTGGTTGCTCTACGGCTTAGGAGTTTCGGAGAGCTTGTGTCGTCGGCGATCTCCGTGGAGAATGATTACGTGCAGTATTGTGAGGATCGAGCCAAGGCTTCAGGAGGACCGCAGAGGAGTGGCAGGAAGAGCACCAGTAGTCGTCCAGCTCCGGGGAAAGGCAAGCAAGGCGGTGCGACCAGTGGCAGTAGCAGTTCGTCTGGCAGCGGGCGCAGCAATCCCTACAGCTTCCATTGTCATTTCTGTCAGCAGCCCGGACACATCAAGAGGAATTGCCCGATCAGGAGTGCTCGTCTTGGATCGCAGACCGGGGAGGATGCCAGTCGTCAGTCTCAGCCTCAGCCTCAGACCCTACCTCCGCCTCCGCAGTACCCGCAGTTGCAGTATCCGCAGTTTTCTCCTCAGCAATTCTCATATCCGGCACGGGGACAGCAGCCGCAGTATTTTCAGCGCAGTGTTCCTCAGTATAGAGCTCCGAGTACAGGTAGTGTGCAGTCGTCTCCATCTCAGCAGCATCGGCCGAGTAATGCAGGACCCAGCAATGTCGGTAGAGGAAAAGGGAAGGCGCCAGTGCAGGTTCATGCAATGGCATCTGGAGGGTCAGATTCTCAGATTGGTAACGCGGTTGTCGATGGTATGGTTTTGGTTTCTAGATCTCTAGCTCGCGTTTTATTTGATACCGGTGCCTCTCATTCTCTCATTTCGAGTTCCTTTGTACATGCCTTGGGATTAGAAGTAGAAGAGTTTAAGGAACCCCTAGTTATAACTTCTCCCTTGGGGCGGGTGTGTGTGAATTGTATGTGTAAATCTTGTAAAATAAAGATTGGGGATGAGATTTTGAAAAGTGATTTGATTGTACTCCCCATGAGTTCCTATGATGTGATTTTAGGGATGGACTGGTTGTCCAGGTATAGTGCAGTTGTGGACTGCCAACTTAGAAAGGTGACCCTAGTGTCTGATAGGGGGACGGTAATCACTTACCAGGGTGGTGGTGATTGGCTAATGAGTGAGCGTCTCATGAAGTCATGTCTAGGAGGGCGAAGGAATCTAGATTGTTTTGCTTTTCTTGCCAATCTAGATTGCGAGCCCTATGTTTCGAGTAGTGGTGTAGCGATTCCGGTGGTTGATGAGTTCGAGGATGTTTTCCCCGACGAGTTATCAGGATTACCACCGCATCGGGAGATTGAGTTTGGTATCGAGTTGTTTCCAGGGACATCACCGATTTCTATGGCACCTTATCGGATGGCGCCGGCAGAAATGAAGGAATTGAGGAAGCAACTTCAGGAGCTTGCTGATAAAGGATATATTCGGAATAGCACATCTCCGTGGGGAGCACCAGTTTTGTTCGCTAAGAAGCACGATGGGACTCTCAGGTTATGTGTGGATTATCGGCAGCTGAATCGTGTTACGGTGAAGAACAAGTATCCCTTGCCTAGGATTGATGAGCTATTTGATCAGTTGGGAGGTTCGCGATACTTCTCGAAGATTGATTTGCGGTCAGGTTATCATCAGCTCAGAATCAAAGAAGAGGATATTCCCAAGACAGCTTTTAGGACTCGGTATGGGCACTTCGAGTTTCTGGTTATGTCTTTCGGGTTGACGAATGCTCCAGCAGCTTTTATGGATTTGATGAACAGGATATTTAGGCCGTATCTGGATCAGTTTGTGATCGTGTTCATCGATGATATTCTTGTGTATTCTAAGACATGGGAGGAGCATGAGCAGCATCTTCGGATCGTGCTTCAGACTCTGCGGGAGCACCAGTTGTATGCTAAGAGGGAAAAGTGTGAGTTCTGGTTGACTGAGGTCAAATTTCTGGGTCATGTCATTTCGGAGCATGGTATTTCAGTGGATCCGTCCAAGATTGAAGCTATATTGGAGTGGGAACGACCAAGGAATGTAGCGGAGATTCGCAGCTTCTTAGGTCTTGCTGGATATTACAGGAAATTTGTAAAGGACTTTTCGAAGATTGCAGCTCCGTTGACGAGGTTGATCAGGAAAAATGTCAGGTTTGAGTGGGATGAAGACTGTGAGTCTGCTTTTCAGGAATTGAAGAACCGGTTGACTTCAGCTCCAGTATTAGTTATTCCTAGTAGTGACGAGCCGTATGAGGTTTATGCTGATGCTTCAGGGCGCGGACTTGGATGCGTGTTGATGCAGCATGGACGTGTGGTTGCGTACGGATCGAGACAGCTACGACCTCACGAGCGAAATTATCCTACTCACGATTTAGAGCTTGCAGCGGTGATCTACGCGCTGAAGATTTGGAGATGTTACTTGTATGGAGCATCGTTTCAGGTCTTCTCCGATCACAAGAGTTTGAGGCATTTGTTCACTCAGAGGGATCTCAATCTGAGGCAGCGCAGATGGGTGGAGTACATGGAGGATTATGATTTCGCGTTGCAGTATCATCCTGGAAAAGCTAATGTGGTAGCGGACGCGCTTAGCAGGAAGTCTTCAGGGATTCTCGCTTGTTTGATTTTTGAGGACTGGAGCAGGGATGCGACAGTGAGTGAGTATCGGCTACAGTATCATGACGACGGTGATCGAGTTTTGTTGTATCACGTGGAAGCGACTCCAGCTCTTGTTCGGATGGTGAAGCAAGGTCAGTGGCAGGATCGACATTTGCAGGGGATTTGGTCGCGGATTCAGAACGGGGAGCAGTTTGAAGAATGGAGCGCGCACGCAGATGGATCGTTGTACTTCCGGGAGCGTCTTGCAGTTCCAGTTATCGCCGAGGTGACGAAAGCCGTTCTAGATGAAGCTCATAGGTCTCAGTTCGCTATTCATCCGGGGAGCACCAAGATGTATCGTGATTTGAAGAGGCACTATTGGTGGAGAGGCATGAAGAAAGATGTTCGCGAGTACGTGGCCAAGTGTTCGACGTGTCTTCAGGTGAAAGCTGAGCATCAGAAGCCTGCAGGTCAACTTCAGCCGCTTCCTATTCCAGGGTGGAAATGGGAGCATGTGACGATGGATTTCCTCACAGGTTTACCGAGGACGGAGCAGCGGCATGATGCAGTTTGGGTTGTGGTCGACAGGTTGACGAAATCGGCGCATTTCATTCCGTTTAGGTCGACGTGTTCCAGGAAGATTCTCGGAGAGTTGTATATGCAGAATATTGTGAGGTTGCATGGAGTTCCTTTGTCCATCACCTCTGATCGAGACACCAGGTTTAATGCTAAGTACTGGAGGAGTTTTCAGGAGGCTTTGGGTACAGATTTGAACTTCAGTACGGCGTTTCATCCTCAGACTGATGGGCAGTCTGAGAGGGTTATTCAGGTTCTCGAGGATATGTTGCGTGCTTGTGCGTTGGACTTCGGCGGGAATTGGAAGCAATATTTGCATTTGGCGGAGTTCGCGTACAACAACAGTTATCAAGCGAGTATCGGTATGGCACCATTTGAGGCGTTGTATGGGCGACCGTGCCGGTCACCTGTGTGTTGGGCCGAGCCGGAGGATAGAGTTATTCTTGGGCCAGATGAGATTCGTGATAGCAACGAGAAAGTCGCGGTGATTCGGGATCGGTTGAGAGCAGCTCAGAGTCGGCAGAAGAGCTACGCGGATAGGAGACGTAGACCCTTAGAGTTCGCGGTTGGAGATTTTGTTCTCTTGAGGGTGTCACCTCGCAAGGGAACTATGCGGTTCGGAGTGAGTGGGAAACTCGCGCCGAGGTATATTGGGCCGTTCGAGATCACTCAGCGTGTTGGTGTGGTCGCTTATCGGCTTGATCTTCCGCCCGAACTTTCTCATGTGCACGATGTGTTTCATGTGTCTATGCTTAGGAAGTGTCCACCTGAGCAGGGTAAGATAGTATCATTTCGCGATGTGCAGGTTCAGGAGGATACGACGTACGAAGAAGTGCCGATTCAGATCATCGACCGGAAAGTGATTAGCTTGCGTCGTCGTGAGATATCGTTGGTAAAGGTCGTGTGGCAGCATCACGGGGTTGATGAAGCCACTTGGGAACTTGAGTCGGGTATGCGGGAATTGTATCCGCATTTGTTTTGTTTTTGAGATGAGTTTTAAATTTCGTGGACGAAATTTCTTTTAGGGGTAGAGAGCTGTAACGTCCCGAAATTTATTTAACATTAATGTAATGTAAATGATGAATTAGTGTGCCATAATTAAAGTTTTAACTTTAATTAGATTATTTGGTTGGATTTTTAGTTTTTGGTTGTTTTGTTAAATTGATGTGTTCAAAAGATTTCTTATTGATTTAAAATGATGTTTTGAGTTTTAAAACACAACAATTTGTAAAATGTTAAAAATACTCTGTTTTACAAAACCGTGGGCGGCACATGGTTTTCGCACAGTAAAACCGCCCACCGATTTTCTCTATTTATTTCTCTCTTCTCTCTCTCCCTCTTCATTCTCACGGGCTCTCTCTCTCTCTTCCCTCTCTCTCACTCGGCAGCCCCTCTCTCTCTCTCAATCTCTCTCTCAAAATTTTTGAACTCCATTTCGAATCCAAGCTTCGGAACAGCAAGGAGGAAGCTCGGGGACGTGATTCGGCGACCGAGAACGCGGATTGAAGCTTCGATTCGAGGTTAGATTCGAAATTTCTAAACTTTTTACAAAATTTTCGATTTTGTGTGTTTTTGAAATCTAAGTTTGTTTAAGCTTAGAAAACCGTGGATTTGTGTTAAATGAGCTTAGAACAACTAGAATCTAAACCTAGATTGAAGAAAAACGGATTGGATTCAAGATTTTCATTTTTCTCCTAATTTTCTCATTTTCGGATTTTTGAAGATTTTGAGTTCAAATGTTGTTTAAATGATTCCAAACATGTTTTAGAATGTTTTTCTATCAACTATAGTTGTTTTTCATGCCTGGGATTTGAGAAAAACAGGTTAGAAACAAGATTTGGATTTTGGGGATCGAGAAACCCGTGGCTGGGATTTCTGGATTTTCCCAGTTCGGCAGGCCGAAGTTCATGTTCGGCAGGCCGAAGTTCATGATCGGCAGGCCGGTGTTCTTCCGATCGGCAGGCCGAATCTGGGGACATGTTCGGCAGGCCGAACCTTGTTTCCGGCAGGCCGAACTGTACAGTTCGGCAGGCCGAAGCAGGGCGTCCGGCAGGCCGACCGAGGCATGGAAAATTTTGTGATTTTTACCCGATTTCACTGTTTTGAACCCTGATTTAAATCCCAACCTTATAGGATGATTTTAATGATACAAATGGCACACTAGGACATCATGAAATGATTTGGTAACATAGAATGTTTCGAACTAGATATTGATTGATTTAGTTGGTATCTAGGATTGTTCGTGGTTCCGTGGAGCTAACGTATAGCGGATCGGGATTACGGTGTGGGGTACCGGCACGAGTACTGAGGTAGGACTTCTATCCTATTTCTTTGGTAGCCTGGTTTTGAAATGATTTGGCTTTGAAAATGATTTCTATCAAAATGTTTTCAACGGTTGTTTGAAAATGATTTTATCGGTTATATTTTTATATACCGTGACATGAAATGAATTTCATAATGAATGTAATTGACAACACTCGGTAAATGGGTTTTGAATGATAATGATAATAACCACATGGGCATGATGCCATATCAGAGATCGGGTCGTGATCGACCTTGGGGGCAGGTCCCGAAACCCAGCTGGGCCACTACGGTGGTGATATCATGGTTTGCCTAGGTAAAAGTAAACTGGTGTTTTGATTTGACGAGTAGACTGTTCTGTGTCAGAACGGTTCTACTCAATTTATTTATTTATTTATTCAAGTTTCTTTTTGTATAACTCCTGATAATGTTATGTTTCTTTGCATTAAATTATTTTATAAAACTTAGTCCTACTGAGCCTTTCGCTCACGTTTTATCTGTTTTAAATTCCCCCCTCTAGGTGGTTTCCCATTTAGGTTTGGAGAAGATTCTTCGGACCGAACTCAGGAGCAATAGGAGGATTTACTTTACCTTTTGCTCTATTTAATTAAGGCATGTAAGACTTAACTTTATTTGTACTTGGACTGTAATTGTATTTGTGATATTGTCAGATCCATGTGTGTGCACAAGTTGTGGGTTGTGGAACCCATATTCGCGGTTTTTATTCAATTGTTGTTATTTGTTTAATGATTTTAAATTCTTTATAAAATGTGGTGGAAATTCTCCTTTATTTCTTGCTTAATTGGGTTTTTAAACCCTTAATTTCAAATAAACTCTCATTTAATTAATCTAAATATTCCGCCACGTCACCTCCCGTACTCCGGGGCGTGACATTCTATGTGTTCGAGGAAATGAGATTCCGGGACACGCAGGGAATCAGGCGGCCGATAGCAGGTGAAATCAAGGAGGTAAATGGACTTGGATTTGATCCACAAATAGATCATAAGCACCAAGATGATCATCAAAGTAGTTGTTACTACGGGGATATGAGGATTTGAGAGAGATAAACATCTTAGTAATAAATCGTTAGTTATGATCTCCATGTTAAAGGGTAAGTAGTTATTTGTCAAGTATTGGACTTAATTTGTCCATATATTTTTGTGTATTTATATAATGGCGAACAATATTAATGACATGATGAAGAGTTTGACAAGGAATTGTAAGGAAAAAAAAAAAAAGAGAGGACATTATCGTGACTACAAAAGTATTAATGTTGTCTCTCTCATGCAATGTGAGACAATAAAACGGTTAGAACAACATCTATATTCATGACATTTTCTTTGTGGTCTTGTTATATCACGCCATGCATGCTCTAATTGGATGTAGAGAAATATACCCATCTCAATTGATTAATTGAAGAGCTACTATTCCTAACTATATTCTTAAGTAGCCACAAGAAATGCAGATTATATATATGTGTATTGTTTCAACTGTGTCCAGGAAAATCACGTCTCACTCCCTGTTGTTTCTGAAATTTTCCGCAATTTCACCTAGATTGTTGAAGTACTAGTCCACAAAAAAGGTAACTTTTTTTTGGTTGATTTGTCATGAGGATTACATGCATGTACAAAGAAACGTAACAATTTCTATCTCTTAACTGCATAACAAAGTTGCTACTTGAGTTGAGTATGTGTGAGAAGGTTGTGTGACCAAGGTTCAAACCTTAGTGGTGTAAAGGTTAACGCCTTATTAGCATAGACATTATATATATTGTTAATAAATTAAATAAATGACATTTATTTATTTTTGATTGCTTATGTATATTATGAATGCTTTAATAAATACTACTACAAACTGGGCCTTCCGTGATGGTTTTAAACCATCATGGAAAACTTTCATGATGATTAAAAAACCATCGTGGTACTATATTGAGTTTTTACAACAGTTTTTTACCATCATAAAACTTCTTTTTAGTAATAGAATATCATCATTACACGACGGTTTTTTAAAAACTATCATAAAAAAATAGTTTTCTTGAACCTTATACAACGGTTTTTGTAAAAAACTGTCATGTAAGGGTGTGTATTTACGACGGTTTTTAATAAAAACCATCACGGATAATTGGTCTTAGGAAAAAGTCCCTAAATTTTTCACCAAGATGATCATCAAAGTAGTTTGTTGCTATGGATTTGAGAGAGATAAACATCTTAGTAATAAATCATTAATTATGATCTCCATGTTAAAGGGTGGTGAAACTAGCTAATTATTTGTCAAGTATTGGACTTAATTTGTTGTATATTTTTGTGTACTTATATAATGGCGAACAATGTTAATGACATGAGGAAGAGCTTGACAAGGAATTTTAAGGGAAAAACAAAAGAGAGGACATTACCGTGATTGCAAAAGTATTATGTTTTCTCTCTCATGCAGTGTGAGACAATAAAACGGTTAAAATAACATTTATATTCATGACATTTTCTTTGTGATCTTGTTATATCACGCGATGCATGCTATAACTGAATGTAGAGAAATATACCCATCTCAATTGATTGATTGAAGAGCTACTATTCCTAATTATATTTTAAATAGCCAGAAGAAATGCAGATTATATATATGTGTATTGTTTCAATTGTGTCATGGAAAATCACGTCTCACTCCTTGTTGTTTCTGAAATTTCCCGCAATTTCACCTCGATTGTTGAAATACTAGTCCACCAAAAAAAAAAAAAAAAGATAACTTTTTTTGGTTGATTTGTCATGAGGATTACATGCATGTACAAAGAAACTTGACAATTTCTATTTCTTAACTACGTAAAAAAGTTGCTACTTGAGTTGAGCATGCGTAAGAAGGGTGTGTGACCAAGGTTCAAATCTTAGTGGTGTAAGGGTTAATGTCCTATAAGTATAGACATTGTATATATTGTTAATAAATTAAATAAATGACATTTATTAATTTTTAGTTGCTTATGTGTATTATGAATTCTTTAATAAACACTACTACAAACTGGGCCTTCCATAATGGTTTGAACTATTGTGGAAAACTTTCATGATAGTTAAAAAATTATCGTGATACCATATTGAGTTATCACAATCGTTTTTTACTGTCGTGAAACGTCTGTTTAGTAATAGAATGCCATCATTACATGACAACTTTTGAAAACTATCGTAAAAAAATAGTTTTCTTAAACCTTACACGATGGTTTCTGCGAAAAACTATCGTGTAAAGGTGTGTTTTTATGACGGTTTTTAATAAAAACCATCGTGAATAATTGGTTGCACGAAAAAGATCCTAAATTTTTAATTTCCCACAAGATGACCAGTCCCATGTATTATCAATTACTACAATACCCTAATTACAAAATAAAATATGTTTATTAAAATAGAAAGTATTTACAAAATCATTTACATTAAACTATTTTATATAGTTATTTATCAACTACCCTTGCTATATATGAGATACCTACTCATAAATTGTACATGCTTAACTTTAACCTCATTTATATCCTTATGTGTATAAAATTTCTTTTTTGATAGCCCTTGTATACCATAATTAATTATGTCCCACACGTAACGTAAAATAAAGAATCACATTTTACATTTCCTTCTTGTCTAGGACACTTACGATAAGAATATAGCGTTTCGTTTACTCGCATTGTTACACAACTTTCCATTTGAAGTTTTCAATCGTTAAATACCCTAACATTGTGTCATGATTAAAATGAATTAATAAAAACAATTATGTAAAGCTTAACATAGTTAATTTTATAAGAAAAATTGATACTTACAATCTTGTGAGTGATACAAAATCATCATGTGGTTGATGTCCGAGGGGATCAAACCAAAATTTGAAAAACAATCAAGAAATAAGAAAGGTAAAAAAAAAATGAGCGGACATTAGTAAGAAACAACGAGGAGGAGAAAAAATGACGGCTAACAGATAAACGGCAGTAAATATTACGCGACAAATAAGGAAACGACAACAAACGAATGCATAAACGACAGTCAACTAGAAACATGAGCGCAGGTGAAAGGACGAATGACAGCAATTAAGAAAACAACGTCAAAAAGAAAACTGAAATGACAACTGATAGAAACCGACAAGTAAAAAACAAACGACAGAGAAGTGGGAATCGACATGAATTGAAACGAAAACAAATACATAAAACGACAATGAATTGGAAACATGAGAGAAGATAAAACGACGAACGACAGCAATAATAAAACAACGTCAAAAAGAAAACTGAAATGACAAATGATACAAAACGACAAGTAAAAGAAAACGACAGAGAAGTGGGAAACGACATGAATTAAAACTTGAAAGGGTGATTAGAAGGAAACGACATCCAAAAAGGCCCCGAATGTCCTGAAAAGATGTGGGCTTGGAGAGCATCACTTTCTAGCCCAAAAAGGAGAGAACTTTGTGAAATTTGCATTTTGCACCCCCAAAAAACCTTTTTGTGGACCCCAGTGGATAAGTTGGGTCCAACTCCAACCACTTGCAAAGAGAGGCTGTCTTTAACCGTTGGACGGTTGGGAAGTGTGAGAAGGGAGAGAGAGAGAGAAATCACAAAAATGGCGTCAAGTTCAACTACCATCTCTCTTTCCTTAGCTAAAACAGCTTTAATCTCCCACCAAAGAACAACTTCCATTGCCACCCTCAAACCCCATGAGAGGACCTTATTACCATCATCTTCACTTCTGGGAACAAGTATTGGCCTTGACAAAACTAGCCCAAGAACAAGACCAATTACAACAAGAAAAGGAAGAAAAAACTCTTGCCATGGAGTTACTTGTATGGTTTCTTCTTCTTCTCCTCCTCTTCCCTCGGCGCTTCTATTCGACTGCGACGGAGTGCTCGTCGACACCGAGAAAGATGGTCACCGCATTTCCTTCAATGACACCTTCAATGAGGCAAAAACAAAGCATTCTTTGCACTTTGTTTTGTCTTTCTAGAATGTGGTTTTTATTTTAAGTGGACAATTTGATTGGTTTTGAATTTTATGATGTGTAATTATTAATGTATTGATGAAATAGTGGCAATAATCAATTATTGAATGCACAGAGAGAACTGGGTGTTACCTGGGATGTTGATTTGTATGGCGAGCTCCTCAAAATTGGAGGTGGGAAAGAGCGGTAATGTCTTGTTTTTTCCCATAATTACTATTTTACACCCTGCATTTTAAGCTTATCAAGAATGTATACTAGGCATTTTTTTATGTTCTCGACATTGTACCTTTGAATTTTCGTATCAAATCTAGACCTTCTCCTGGTCAATTACCACCTAAACCTCGAATTTACAATTTAAAGATTGTTATTAATTACTCTTATTATTATTATTATTATTTTGGTTCAATCTATACCTAAAAACTATCATTTCGGATGTTCTCAATATTGTACCTTTGAAATTTTATGTTAAATTTAGGCCTTCTCTAGGCCAATTATTAGCTTAGCTTTCACCACTTAAATGGCAACTTTGCCATTTCAAGATTATTATCAATTTTTATTTTTTTCTTTTATAAAAAATTTGTTCATCAACTTGTTCATTCTATACCTCACAACAAGTAAAGTCGTCGCTTAAGTAGACAAAATTAGCACTTTGACAAAAAGATGGTCTATTCATGGTGTATATATATATATATATATATATGTTTTTTATAAAACTTAAAATGCAGAGTAGAAAATAGTACATAACCCTTTATTCGACTGCTTTTAACTGGACATTGGGCCAAAAACTAGAAAGTGTCCACTTTTGTTTATCTATATATTGCGTAAAATTTTGAAGTTGTTTAGTAATCAGTTGATTTTGGTTCCTTGCAGAATGACAGCCTACTTCAACAAGACAGGTTGGCCCGAAAATGCTCCGAAGGGCAATGAAGAGAGAAAGGAGTTCATAGCTTCACTTCACAAGAGAAAGACAGAGTTGTTCATGGCTCTAATTGAGAAAAAACTCCTGCCTCTTCGACCTGGAGTGGCTAAGTTTGTTCCTATCTGATCTTCCATTTGGCTTTCAATAATTGCTTGTCATATACAATTCTCCTCTTGCTATTGAGAGTCACATATTGAAAGTAGTTAACAACAAAGTTTAGTCACATCTTAAATTATGAATGTGGAGTTTGTGAAATCAATTTGGTAAGTTCTTTTTATTAAATTATACAGGCTAATTGACCAAGCTTTGGCAGAAGGAGTCAAAGTTGCTGTCTGCAGCACTTCTAATGAGAAGGCGGTATGCTTAATTTGTTTCAGAAACTGTTTTTTATTTTTGTAATTAATATGCTTTCACTGAGACTGGTTAACTCTATACAAAGTCTCTTGTTGAGTTTCTACTGGAAATCAACAGGGCTTTTGCGATCTTGTTGTGATTTAGCATATATTTTTTTACTATTAATCAGCTTATCAGTACTTCATAGGCTTCTTGTAATTTACTATGATCTGATGTTGATTTAAGGTCTCTGCAATAGTAAGCTTCTTGTTGGGGCCTGAGAGGGCAGAGAAAATCAAGATATTTGCCGGAGATGTCGTTCCTCGCAAGAAGCCTGATCCAGTAAACATTCTATCCCTGCATATATATATTTTTTTTACTTAGTAAGGTGGTATATAGAAGAATTTTATGATATCACACGGTTCAGATTTGAGATTTCATCATGGAATGAGCTAAAAATTGTCTTTGCCTCGCTGTTAATTATTATTGCCTCATGTATACATCACGATGTGCTAAGTTTTATAGTATCAAAAAAAAGTGTTACATAATTTCTTTCCCATCTTCTTTCGGTCTCTTTAGCATACTAGTCCTCAACATGCTCTTTTCTTTGCGACAGGCCATTTACATACTTGCAGCCAACACCCTCGGTGTTGACCCTTCAAGGTATCGTATAATACTAGAACCTAGACTGTGTGAAAATGCTACAATGAAGTTGAATGGTCTACCTTTTGAATGGTTTTTGTTCATGCTTTATCTTGTGCTTTGTAACACTTTGATAATTGACACTGCCATTGTTATAACCAAGGCAATATTTCGAGTTTAACGAAAAACGGTTTCGATTTTATTCTTCTTCATACAGATGTGTTGTGGTAGAGGACAGCGCCATAGGCCTTGCGGCTGCCAAAGCTGCCGGGATGACATGCATAGTGACTAAAAGCGGGTATATGTATTTCGTTTTCCGAGTGATCACATTCTGTTGTTATCTATCATACTTTGCATGGTGACATTATCTAATAAACTTTGATACCATCCTTTTCTTGTGCTCTTCCATTTGACCAATTTCACTATGATTCTTCATGCTTCTTTTTTTGGCAGATACACAGCAG
The DNA here is from genome assembly GCA_025403435.1 of Artocarpus heterophyllus. NCBI lineage: Eukaryota > Viridiplantae > Streptophyta > Magnoliopsida > Rosales > Moraceae > Artocarpus > Artocarpus heterophyllus. Next base: position 6,049,347 of record CM046345.1, read on the forward strand.
ATGAAGACTTTTTGAACGCCGATGCAGTTTTCGACTGCATTGGAGATCCTCCAGAGGAACGGTTTGACTTGGGATTTTGCAGAAGCCTTCTTGAGAAGCAGTATGTAAGCTAGCCAATATGTTAGTTTAGTTTTCTCATTTTTTTCTTTTTGGTCCTTCTTAAGGTCTCTTTTAATGGAAATAATAATTCAGGGAAGTCTTATCTAGGTTCTTTAAATTCCCACGGTCTATTATTGTAATCTTGAACTGAAAATTATACCTTTTTTTTTTTTTTTTGCAAATTTTGCATAATATTAACTGTGGACATCATCCTTTACATATTAACTATGTAACAACATTTTTCATCAAAAACCATGTGACAACATGCTTCAAATCTGTAATTTTCTATTTTACAATTTTATAGTCATAATTCTATTGTCGTTACTATTTTTAAAAACCAATCAAAAAGGCTTTTCAGAAGTCCAGGCTCAAGTTTTCAAGGGGTAAAGGTTGGCGTATGTTAATTCTTGCATGTTTGGCCTTCACTTCCTCTGGACTTGGTGCAACAATAATTGGATTGGAATTTTATGTTTGGATAGTCTGCCAGTTTGAATTGAAAACACTTAGTAATTTAAATTTTCTACGAGAGAAATACTATAGTAAAACTGGTTTAAATTAAGAATTTTTTGGGTTTGAACGGGTGAATCAAACAATACAGAAGTCCAGTAGGGTACAGTCCTATGAGAATGTACACATTCATCATTTTTTTGGTTAAAAACGAATGCTTTGGGTGGTTTTTATTTTTTATTTTTTATTTTGAAATGTTGGCTGGTTTTTATTATTTTCTAGTTTACAAATGTTTATTATAGGTAGATACATAATAACATATATAAATATATATATAAAGTATGTATAGATTACTATGTTGAACGATGTAGCTTTCAATCCTTGAAAAATTGTCATTTAACGGTGGTTTAAATTATGGAAATATAACGACACGTCGCTTCTCAATGGAACGTCGTTTTTAGACAAACTATTGCTGGTAAATTGGTCGTTTTTCTTCGAACATCTCTAGAGAAATGTCGTTTATCCTGCAAACAAAGAACGCAAATGGAAATTTTTCCTCAAAAAAATTTTTCCCCTTAGCTGAATAAATCTTTTTCTTAAACTAAGATAAAATGTTGCTAGTTATTTTAATTATTATTGTTTTTCTTTAAGTCCTTTACGTTTTGGTTCCAGGAACATAACCATTATGGTGCTCCTAAAGATACGACATGATGTCTGTTTCTTCAATAAACTACATGTCGCTTTATCTAAAAACGACAAGAAAATATTATCCTCAATGACAACGAGCCTACGACATCTAGTTTACGATTGTTAGCAAAATGATATAATAATAATGAATGAAACTACAAATATATATATATATATCAAACAAAAACTCTAACTTTAGTTGAGCAATACCAAGATAACGTTCCAAGTTTCATAGCAGATTCTTGTAAGTTTAAGAATAATTTTTTGATGCAGCTTTAGTTCTTTGATAACCTCACCATTAATGATTTTCTTGTAGGCTGGTCTTTCCATCCATTTATGAGAGCTTTTGAGAATGTAATTAGAACTGTAAGTCAGAACTAAGACACTGGAGTATGTGGAAGCTTTACGTTGCAGCATATTTTTGTTTTATATTATAATATGTGAGGATTTTACATTGTAGTAGTTAAACCTATTATGTTAGAGCATGGTTTCCAAATACTCTCTACGTTTTTTCTCCGAGTCAGCCCACACCTCATACTAAAAATTGAGCGTCATATCCACTATTTCGAGGACATTAATGCTTTAGATTAAATGTGCAGAGATATCAGCACATTGAAAACTTAGGCCTGAGTTCGATACACTATATTAGCTCACATTGTGGTATCGGGGAGAATTTAACTTTATTAGTTATTCTTATATTTTAGCATTGTTTTGTTATTAATGGTTTTTCGTTAATTGTCTGTTATGCCGTTTATTTTATTGATTTTTTTTTGCCTTTTTTAAGTGGGCTATCAATAGTCTCATTTTATTGAGTATTAGATACAATTTTGAGTGATTTCTCTCCTTTTGAGAAATTTTTTTCTTGTAGGTTTTTTATGTGGATTTTGGAATTCTATGATCGAATTCAACCAGTAAAAGAATACAATACAATACAATACAAGCTAATACAATGTGTGCAAAATGAGGCCTTAATGGATTCGCTTTTCAGTGTCTATTTCCTCTTCTGATAACTCAACATCAATCTTACTAAGTTGCATTTAATATATATCAACGCAAAAAATAAAAAATTAATTACTCAAACTAAAAGAAAAAAGAAAAAAAAAGCAGAGATCTTAAGGAGAGGAATGAATAAACAGGAGACCGACCACCCAGTTACACATGTTACAATGCTCGATGTAGGAAACTTCTACCTCAACCTGAGCCACTCCAAAACCCACAAAGAGATCAGCAAGATCAGTGTCCTTCTTACAGCTGTAACAAAATATTAGAACCCCTTAATGGTTGAAGAGGCATGGAGCTCGACTTGAAAGACGTTCCCTCACTTAGGGAGGGTAAGGTCACAGGTTCGAGTTCTCATGCTATTCTTGGGTGTCCAACCAAAATAGGGGTGCTCGTGGAAAGTGAATTTATGATAATTAATGAGATTAAATTTTTATTAAATTATATTTTCAATTATTGTTAAATTTTTTAGCTGTCCAAGGAGTTCGGTTTGCGATGTGATTTGTATTGACAAACAAATGATATCTATGATATTATGTCGAATATCTTTTACCCACACCATGTGAAGGCGCACACACAATTCATTCACTGTTCTTTGGTTCCAATTATTGTGTAGACGGAGAGAGAAGACAAGGGGTGTTATATCGTGGATTGAAGGGTCTATTTTCCAAACTTTACCGAGTGTTTTTTTCCTTTTTTTTTGGTAGAAAAATCTTGTTGGACTTGAACTTTCTTGTAAGTTCATCTCATCAACCAGTTAGAAAGGAATATTAATTTAGACATTAAAAAAATTAAGTGTTTTAGAAAATAAAAGGTTCACTTTTAAAAGATGTCCTTTTTAACATAAAACGTCAAATGGTTTTCCATGAAAAGAAAACGACATATTGTTTTATTGAACCCATTTTACTTTTAGGGCTGTTTTCCAGACTTAACTACATCTCTCTCGAACCATTTGAGGCCCCTGGCATCTCTCTCTCTTCAAGGTTAGAGGCCATCTTCAATTAACAAGAATACTGTTGCACTTATAGAGTTTGACATGATAGTTAGAACTATTGGCTAGAATTATAAACATTGTAGCATGTGAGAGTATTATACTGTAGTGATTTTTTTTTTTATTTTTATTATAACATATGAGAGTGTTATACTGTTTTTAACTGAAAAATTAGTTAGTACCAATATTGGCATCGACACTCTGACTGTTGTTGGTGGAGGACCACCAAGCAAGTCATAATTAATTGCAAGTTTGCAATCCAAAAATTGAAAACGTTCATAGATGAGGCCAAAATTTCTGCGGCACACAAACTTCAAGAAACACAAGGGATTGTGCAGTAATATACAAGGATGACAAACTTCTTTTCGAGATGAGAAACTAGCTAAGCTAAACCTAAACATGATCTGTGATCCTTCAAACTTGTGGTACATATCACTATATCTATGGTTTCAATTTCCAAAAAATAGCTCGAATGTCCTATCCTATCTCGAACTAAGAAAAGAGGCTAATCTCTCTCTCTCTCTCTCTCGCCCCTTGTTAAAGAATCATATGCTTTTCAAATTCTCAATCAAATAAGTTTTGAAAACAATCGTATTAGTCTTGCGTTTTTTTTTCCTTGCCAAGTGATTGGTAATTTTCTTTTTTCATCATCCAATACTTTAATGATATGTATGCACATTTTACAATTTTTGGACACTTTTTCAGGTTTTAATTTTTATTAGGTAGCTCAACATTCAATTCTGTCTCTCTCTTTTTTTTTGGGCATCCTCTAATGACTACTCTAAAATTTTGGAATGAATGACCTCAATATATATATATATATATATATGAATGTATTGTTATATACAACTCAAATTTATTTAATCTTCATATCCTATAATAATTAAAAAGTTTTATGCCTAGTCGCTAATTAAAGAATGAGTTTAGCATTTCTCGTCAGCGTATTACTCTCAAAATGTTACAAGCTGCAGGCATAAGAGAAAATCTACACCAATTAGTAAGAGAAAATTACACGATTTCCCAAGTTATTCACCCTTACTTGAAGATGATGACCCTACCATTTTTCTTATGCTTGCAGCTTATAAAACCAGATCAATGGACGATAGAAACGTACGTATCGTTACCAATGCAAAATGAAGGAAAACAAACGAATAAATAAAGCATAAATCATGACAAATCTGCAGCTTTTTTTTTTTTTTTAATTCTCTCTCTCTCTCTCTCTCTCAAAATAGTTGTTTCCTTTTTTAATCTTTTATTTTTTTTCCTGAAATTTAGAGGCCACGTGTCATTCACATGCATTCCACAGCTTCCCAATATAATAATAATAATAATAATAAAAAAACCATGCATGGTTGCAAAGCACATATATATAATACGACAACGTAATAGCATGTTCGTCCACTCTCGTTTGGAGTTTTTCTTGGAGCATCCAAGTAACCGCCATACACATCTCTGTGGATTATATAGCCGTTTCAGTTAAAACTTGGAAGTTTGCTTCTTGTCGTACGCTTATGCATGCAAAAAAAAAAAAAAAAAAAAGCTGAAAAATGCATCCTTCAACACGCCAAACGGCTAGTAGCTAGAACTAACGTGAATGAGATATGCACAAAAGACTTTCACAGAAAAATCACTCCTCTCTCACACAGTTTTATACTTGTTGGCGCTATCATGATCTTAAAAGAAGAGAAGATTTGATCTGGTTGATATACACACACACACACACACAGAGACACTCACGCGACCTATAATACGATGTGCGTATGTGAAATATATAATACAATATTAAGATACAATATTAAGAAAATTATAATATAATTTTTTTATAAAAAGTTAGAGGTTAAAAAACTATACATTTTCCTTCCTCATAAAATCCTTTACAAGTAATACGTATTTGTTTCCGTATAATAATATTCATATAATCTTTGGCGTAACAAAATTTGATTAAATAAATATATATCCACAACCAGTCACGGACAAAGCTACATTAGGATGAGGGGAGATGGCCGCCCTTTGAGCCTAATGGCTCATTCTAATCTTTCTCCTCTAGAAAAATATTTTCACTAATTTCTTACTATCCATGTCATGCCCCGGGGTACGGGAGGTGACGTGGCAAATTATTTAAGTTAATTAAAAGAGAATTTAATTAAAATCCAGAGTTTAAGGGGTTGAATTAAGTATAAAATGTGGGGTTCATTAAAACACTTTATAAAGAGTTCATATTCACTAAGCAATTTAAAACATTAAACGAATAATAATTAAACAATAAAGCCGCGAGTATGGGTCCCACAGACCCACAACTTGTGCGCACACACGGTACTGACTATATCATAAATACAATCACAGTCTAGGTACAAATAAAGTTAAGGTCTTACATGCCTTGATTAAATGATACAAAAGATAAATTAATTCTTCTATTGCTCCTGAGTCCTGTCCGAAGATTCCTCTCCAAACCTAAATAGAAAATCACCTAGAGGGGGAAATTTAAAACAAATAAAACGTGAGCGAAAGGCTCAGTAGGACTAAGTTTTATAAAATAATTTAATTTAAAGAAACATGACATTATTCAGGAGTTATTTAAAAGAAACTTTGAGTAAATAAATAAATAAGCAAATTTAAGTAAAACCATCCTTACCTAGAACAGTTTACTTGGACAACCAGAAATATCATTTTCTTTTTCCTAGGCAAACCATAATAATATCACCACCGTAGTGGCCCAGCTGGGTTTCGGGACCTGCCCCCAAGGTCGATCGCTACACGACCCGATCTTTGATATGGCATCATGCCTATATGTTTATTATCATTATCGTTCAAACCCAATTACCGAGTGTTGCATTTACATTCATTTTGAAGTTCATTTCAGTTCACGGTATATTAAAATATAACCGATAAATTCATTTTTCAAACAACCGTTGAAAACATTTTAATAGAAATCTTTTTCAAAGCCAAATCATTTCAAAACCAGGCTACCAAAGAAATGGGGTAGAAGTCCTACCTCGATACTCGTGCTAGTGCCCCACAGCGTAATCCCGGTCCGCTATACGTTAGCTCCGCGGAACCACGAACGATCCTAGATACAAACTAAGTCGATCAATATCTAGTTCGAGACATTCTATGTTACTAAACCATTTCATGATGTCCTAGTGTGCCATTTGTACCTTTAAAATCATTCCATAAGGTTGGAATCTAAATTGGGGTTCAAAACAGTGAAAACGGGTGAAAAATCACAAAATTTTCCATGCCTCGGCCGGCCTGCCGAACTCCCTGCTTCGACCAGCCGAACTGTACAGTTCGGCCTGCCGAAAGCCAGGTCCGGTTGGCCGGTCATTTCCCCAGGTTCGGCCTACCGATCCCTATTCCGGCCTGCCAAACACGTGATCTGGCCTGCCGAACTGGGAAAACCCAAAAATCCAGCCACGGGTTTCTCGATCCCCAAAACACAAATCTTGATTTTAACTTGTTTTTCTTAAATCCCAGGCATAGAAAACAATCATAGTTGATAGAAAAACATAACAGAATACATTTGGACTCATTTAAACAAGATTTAAACTCAAAAAACTCAAAATTCAAAAATGAGAAAATAGGGAGAAAAATGAAAAATCTTGAATTCAATCCTTTTTTCTTCAATCTAAGCTTAGATTCGAGTTGTTCTAAGTTCATTTAACTCAAGTCCAAGGTTTTCTAAGCTTAAACAAACCTAAATTTCAAAAATGTAAAAAAATTTAAAAATTTTGAAAAAGTTTAGAAATTTCAAAACTAACCTCGAATCGAAGCTTCAATCCGCGTTCTCGGTTGCTAAATCACGTCCTCGAGCTTCCTCCTTGCTAACCCGAAGCTTGGATTCGAATTTGATTTCAAAAATATGAGAGAGAAGTAGAGAGAGAAGAGAGGAGCTGAGAGAGATCAAGAGAGAGAAAGAAGTGAGCAGAGTGAAGAGAGAGAGGGAGAGAAAGGAAATAAATAGAGGAAATTGGTGGGCGGTTTTACTGTGTGAAAACCATGTGCCGCCCACGGTTTTGTAAAACGGAGTATTTTTAACATTTTACAATTTTTTGTGTTTTAAAACTCAAAACATCATTTTAAAATAATAAGAAATCATTTGAATTCATTAAATTAACAAAACAACCAAAATTTCAAAATCCAACCAAGTAATCAAATTAATGTTAAAACATCAATTATGGCACACTAATTCATCATTTATATTACAATAACATTAAATAAGTTTCAGGGCGTTACAACTCTCCACCCCTAAAGAAATTTCGCCCTCGAAATTTACATCTCATTTCAGAAACAAAACAAATGCAGATACAATTCCCGCATACTCGACTCTAGCTCCCAAGTGGCTTCATCAACCCCGTGATGTTGCCACATGACTTTTACTAACGGTATCTCACGATGACGCAAACTAATCACTTTTCGGTCGATAATCTGAATCGGCACTTCTTCGTACGTCGTATCTTCCTGAACCTGCACATCGCAAAATGAAACTATCTTACCCTGCTCAGGTGGACACTTCCTAAGCATCGACACATGAAACACGTCATGAACATGAGATAGTTTGGGCGGAAGATCAAGCTAATAAGCGACCACACCAACACGTTGAGTGATCTCGAACGGCCCAATATACCTCGGCGCGAGCTTTCCACTCACTCCGAACTGCATAGTTCCCTTACGAGGCGATACCCTCAAGAGAATGAAATCTCCAACCGCGAACTCTAAGGGTCTACGTCTCCTATCTGCGTAACTCTTCTGTCGACTCTGAGCTGCCCTCAATCGATCTCGAATCACCGCGACTTTCTCATTGCTATCACGAATCTCATCTGGCCCAAGAATAACCCATCTTCCGGCTCGGCCCAACACACAGGTGACCGACACGGTCGCCCATACAACGCCTCAAACGGTGCCATACCAATACTCGCGGTGCCATACCAATACTCGCCTGATAGCTATTGTTATATGCGAACTCCGCCAGATGTAAACATTGATTTCAATTCCCGCCGAAGTCCAACGCACAGGCACGCAACATATCCTCGAGAATCTGAATAACCCGCTCAGACTGCCCATCAGTCTGAGGATGAAACGCCATATTGAAGTTCAAGTCAGTACCTAAAGCCACCTGAAAACTCCTCCAGTACTTAGCATTAAACCTGGTGTCTCGATCATAGGTGATGGACAAAGGAACTCCATGCAACCTCACAATGTTCTGCAGATACAACTCCCCGAGAACCTTCCTCGAACACGTCGGCCTAAACGGAATGAAATGTGCCGATTTTGTCAACCTGTCGACCACGACCCAAACCGCATCATGCTGCTGCTCCATCCTCGGCAAACCTATGAGAAAATCCATCATCACATGCTCCCATTTCCACCCTGGAATAGGAAGCGGCTGAAGCTGACCTGCAGGCTTCTGATGCTCGGCTTTCACCTGAAGACACGTCCAACACTTGGCCACGTACTCACGAACATCTTTCTTCATGCCTCTCCACCAATACTGCCTCTTCAAATCGCGATACATCTTTGTGCTCCCCGGATGAATAGCGAACTGAGACCTATGAGCTTCGTCTAAAACGGCTTTTGTCACCTCGATGATAGCTGGAACTGCAAGACGCTCCTGAAAGTACAACGACCCATCTGCATGCACGCTCCATTCTTCAAACTTCTTCCCATTCTAAATCTGCGACCAAATTCCTTGCAAATGCCGATCCTGCCACTGACTTTGCTTCACCATCCGAACAAGAGCTGGGGTCGCTTCCACATGATATACCGAAACTTGATCATAGTCTTCATGATACAGTAGCCTAAACTCGCTCACTATCGCATCCCTGCTCCAGTCCTCAAAAGCCAAACAAGCGAGAATCCCTGAAGATTTCCTGCTAAGCGCGTCCGCGACCACATTAGCTTTCCCGGGATGATACTGCAACGCAAAATCATAATGCTCCATATACTCAATCCATCTACGCTGCCTCAAGTTAAGATCCCTCCGAGTGAACAAATATCTCAAACTCTTGTGATCGGAGAAGACCTGAAACGACGCTCCATACAAGTAACACCTCCAAATCTTCAGCACGTAAATCACCGCCGCGAGCTCCAAATCATGAGTAGGATAATTCCGCTCGTGAGGTCGTAGCTATCTCGATCCGTACGCAACCACACGTCCATGTTGCATCAACACGCATCCAAGTCCGCGCCCTGAAGCATCCGCATAAACCTCATACGGCTCGTCACTGCTAGGGATAACCAACACTAGAGCTGAAGTCAACCGGTTCTTTAATTCCTAAAAAGCAAGCTCGCAATCTTCACTCCACTCAAACCTGACATTTTTCTTGATCAATCTCATCAACGGAGCTGCAATCTTTGAAAAATCCTTTACAAATTTCCTGTAATATCCAGCAAGACCTAAGAAGCTGCGAATCTTCGCTACATTCCTTGGTCGTTCCCACTCCAATATAGCCTCAATCTTGGACGGATCCACAGAAATACCCTGCTTCGAGATGACATGACCCAGAAACTTGACCTCAGTCAACCAAAACTCGCACTTTTCTCTCTTAGCATACAACTGGTGCTCCCGCAGAGTCTGAAGCACGATCCGAAGATGCTGCTCATGCTCCTCCCAAGTCTTAGAATACACAAGAATATCATCGATGAACACGATCACGAACTGATCCAAACACAGCCTAAATATCCTGTTCATCAAATCCATGAAAGCTGCCGGAGCATTCGTCAACCCAAACGACATAACCAGGAACTCAAAGTGCCCATACCGAGTCCTAAAAGTTGTCTTGGGAATATCCTCTTCCTTAATCCTGAGCTGATGATAACCCAACCACAAATCAATCTTTGAGAAGTACCGCGAACCTCCCAACTGATCAAACAACTCATCAATTGTGACGACTCGCCTTTTCGGACAGTCACTTTACTTACTTAAACATCGTTTCATAAACAGTAATCTTACTTACTTAATAAGAAAATACTGTAATAAATTTTTTTTTTCTTAAACGTTCTTTAATATTGATGCGACCTCTGTCGCATTCAAGTTGAGACATCGCTCAACACTTGACCTTAAAATCATTTCAAAATGTTTCTTAAAACTTAAAAAGAAACATTTATTAAATCATAGTTTAAAACTTTACTTTATAATTACATAAAACAGTTCATAAACTGTATCTTAAAACTTTGAATACAATTCTTAGAACTCTGATTTTCTTTAAACTTTGAAAACACAACATTAAACAATGGAAAACATTTTCTTTGCATAGCGGAAGCAAACAGTGATGGTATCCATACCCAAATCTTCGCATCTGTCCTCCGCAGCACCCAGCTCTTCTAACGGGTCCCATTGGTCACCCATAAATTACCTACAGCATGAAAAACTTTTAATGAGCTTTCGCTCAGCAAGTTCAAACATAATCTCACAAAGCATTTAAACATGCTTTAAAACTTTTCTCATGAAAACTTTTCTCTTGAAACGTTCTTCATGAACGTTTTCCCTAAACATTTCTGAAAACGTTTTTCATAAACGTTTTCCATAAAACATTTCTGAAACGTTTTACATAAACGTTTTTCATAGAACATTTCTGAAAATGATTTTCATAAAACATTTCTGAAACGTTTTTCTTAAAACGTCATTCGTAAACCTTTTCTTGATAACATGAAATGTTTTTCATAAACATTTAATGTAAAACCTTTCTCTTAAAACATTTCTTGAACGTTTTTCTTAAAACGTCGTTCATAAACCGTTTCTTGAAAACATGAAAATGTTTTTCATAAACATTTATCGTAAACATTTTTCAGAATGTTTTCCATAAACATAACATATAAACATTTCATAAAAAAAAAAAAAGCATTCAAGTAACATCAAAATACATGACTCCATTTATGCTCAATTATTAACTTCAATTATGAGTATTTTATGAACATTTTATAAACTTAAATATTCCTTTCTTTCTCAATCTTTATTCTTGTTCCTTAACTTTCTTTATCTTATAACCTTCCTTTTCCTTACTTTACTTTAGTGTTCGTACCAACTCATTAATCATGAGATCATAAACATGATGCTTCCCTTGTGGAAGACTTGAGACCATCAAACATTGAGGTCTTGTACCTCACCTTTAGGAGGTCAAACTTTAATTTTACTTTCATTACCTCATAACAAAGAGGCTGGTACGACACTTTCTTTTTATCTTAACGTTACCTTCTTATTAACTTTAGTGAGCATTTCAAATGCAATCACATCATATGCAATACACTTGCAATTCATAGCTTGTACTATAAAATTTATTGCATAACAGATGCAACATATTGCATAATAAATGCAACATAAAATGCAAACACATTTTACTAATCATAATTTGCATTCTAACACTCATTGCATAACAAATGCAACATATTGCTTAATAAATACATCATAAAATGCAAACACATTTTGCAAACTATAACTTTTATTCTTAAATTTATTGCACATCAAATGCAACTTATTGCATAGCAAATGCATCATTAAACCTTTAACTTAAACTATAAAACATTATGCATTGTCATAATGCAAAACATACTTTCAATACTTTGAAAATCATAACTTAAACTTTTTAAAAACGTTATGCATATCAATATGCCAATAAACCTTTAACATAACGATTGCAATTTCATTGCAATTCTTTTTCTTGAACTTTAAAACTTTTTGCATAATAAATGCAAACATACTTTAAAAACAACTTGCTTAACAATTTGCAAACACATTTGCAAACATATAAATGAGCATTTAAAAATCATTTACTTCATGCTGTAGGTGAGGTTTGAAACTTACCCGAACTATACTCTAGCGTTCTCTATTCCGTTCCTTTTCCTTCCATTAGTCGGCCTCTGTGTCCTGATCATACGACAGCCGACTCATTAATTAACTTTCTTTATTATCAATCCACTCGATTGATAATAAAACGTAAACATTAACCATTCATTCCTTTTTCATAACTTGACTAGTATACTTTCGGTCTACCGTTCTGTTTACTCAACCTTATAAACCATCAGTTTACATTTCCTTCAATTAGCCTTGTAACCCACCGGGGTTACATTTTCTTTTAACTTTGTAACCCATCGGTTACCTCTCGTTTACTTAAAACATCTCTTATGAAATCTCTGATCTCATATGACCGTTACGTTACTTAAGGTATTACGGAACATTTTCCGTCTAATAACATTATGCTAAATCGGAGTGTTCGACTCCGTTCTAGCCGTTTCCTTAAAAATGACGATTTTACCCTTAACGGGTTTTTCGTCAACCTTGTAACGTTATAAAACCTATTCTCACATAAAACAGTGTAACAATCACTGATCATGCATTTCATAAATTTCTATGAAAGCATCTAAAACAATTCATACTGTAGGCGAGATTCCTACTTACTTGAACTCCAAGCTAAGCAGATCCAGTTGTATCTCGCTGCATCTACAGTATGCGAAGCATCCTCTGCAGTGCTCCTCGAGCGACCATGAATGGCTAGGAATGCTTCCTGGAGATCATACATTCTTGAAACTGTCATTCTGGACTCCGATACTGCTGTTTGAATCGCCTCGATCCACGTGCAGTCGGTACCGGATGATTTTCATCGGAGTGGAATTTGCTCGAATGGAGGTCACCATTGCGTTCAGAGCATCGAAACGAGTCAGGAGGCGGTCTCGGATCTTCGATCGGAGGTCCGGATCACAAAATCCCAATTTGGCCTTTGACCGGCCGTTAACCGGCGTTGACCGGCCGTTGACCGGCGGCGGTTGGCTCGTTGAGGGCTGAGCTCGAGCCTTACCCCCCTAATTCGACCCTCCTGAGTCGATTGGTGGGGTCAATTTCACCCAATTCGGCCTCCATCTGCTCCAATCGAGGATGGATTTCTCGGCTAACATCGGCGGCTCCGATCTCGGTCCTCCGACGACGGTAGCCCAAAATTGACTTGGGTGTTTTCTTCCCCGTGACCCTCTGAGTATTTCCCCTATGGTGGGGCAGCTCAACACCGCGTGGAACGGCGGCTCCACTAGCTCCACGGCAGTGCACGACGGAGATGCCGTTCTCCGTCCTCCGGCCATCATTTCGTGGAATTGAGGTACCGAATTTCTTCCTCTCGGTCCTCTGAAGGTGTTTGTGCCTTCAATTTGGCACAAAACGGCCTAAAATGGCCAACCCAACCTCACCCACGGCGACGGTGGCGGGCATCTTTGTTCTCCGGCGAGGGGCGGCGGAATGGAGCAATTGACCGAGGGGTCTTGCTCGCCGTCGCCCTCTGATCATTTTGGCACCGGCAGTGTGCCACACCGCTACCAGACACGACGGCTCCGACGGTGGCTCCACGGCGGCGACGGGGCAGCTCCGGCGAAGCTGTTCCAGCCAAAATTGAGCTGGAAAATTGGTGCCATCTTGTTCCTCTCCTCACACTGAGTCCATAGACACCAAAATCACGTCGATTGGTGGTCGGACGGCGGAGAAACGACTTCGGGAAAAAATGGGTTTTGCCGCCACTTTGGGCGGCGCGTGGGCCCTCCTCCGGCGGCTATTTGGGTGGCACGACACCTCGTTGGACTCAGCTCAACGAGAGCTTCCCACTGGTATGGGAGGTGTCGAAAAATAACGCCGGAATCTCAAACGAGATTTGAGGAGAGAGAGAGAGAAAGTAGAGAGAGAAAGTCTCGATTTTTCCCTCAATTTTCTGATTTTTTCCTCTTTTTTTTTTCTTTTCTTTTTATAAAAGTATAAAAAGAAATTGTGGTCCACACAATTCAATTCTTATACTACATTGCTCTAATACTGTATAATTTTTCATGTTATTATACAGTATTTTCCTTTAATTATACTTTGTCTTAATATAATCCTTAATTTAATGCATTTTTAATGCATTAAAAATCTCGGGTGTTACATCAATCCTAGGCAAGGGATACTTGTTCTTCACCGTAACACGATTCAGCTGCCGATAATCCACACATAGCCTGAGAGTCCCATCATGCTTCTTGCAAACAAAACCGGTGCTCCCCACGGAGATGTGCTATTCCTAATATACCCTTTATCAGCAAGCTCCTGAAATTGCTTCCTCAATTCTTTCATTTCTGTCGGCGCCATCTGATAAGGTGCCATAGAAATCAGTGATGTCCTTGGAAACAACTCGATACCAAACTCAATCTCTCGATGCGGTGGTAATCCTGGCAACTCGTCCGGAAAGACATCCTCGAACTATCAACTACCAGAATCACCACACTGCCTCTCAAAGCATAAGGCTCGCAATCTAGGTTGGCAAGAAAAGCACAACAACCTAGATTCCTTCGCCCTCCTAGAGACGACTTCATGAGACGCTCACTCATTAACCAATCACCACCACCCTGGTAAGTGATCATCGTCTCCCTATCAGACACTAGGGTCACCTTTCGAAGTTGGCAGTCCACGACTGCATTATACCTGGACAACCAGTCCATCCCTAGAATTACATCATAGGAGCTCATGGGGAGTATAATCAAATCACTTTTCAAAATCTCATCCCCAATTTTTATTTTACAAGATTTACACATACAATTTACACACACCCGCCCCAAGGGAGAAGTTATGACTAAGGGTTCATTAAACTCTTTTGCCTCTAATCCCAAGGCATGTACAAAAGAACTCGAAATGAGAGAATGAGAGGCACCGGTATCAAATAAAACACGAGCTAAAGATCTGGAAACCAAGATCATACCATCGACAACCGCGTTACCAATATGAGAATCTGACCCTCCAGACGCCATTGCATGAACCTGCACTGGCGCCTTTCCTTTTCCTCTATCGACATTGCTGGGTCCTAGATTACTCGGTCGATGCTGCTAAGATGGAGACGACTACACACTACCTGTACTCGGCGCTCGATACTGAGGGACACTACACTGAAAATGCTGCGGTTGCTGCCCCCGTGCCGGATATGAGAATTGCTAAGAAGAAAACTAGGGATACTGCAACTGTGGGTACTGCGGAGGCGAAGGTAGGGTCTGAGGCTGAGGCTGAGACTGGCGACTGGCATCCTCCCCGGTCTGAGATCCAAGACGAGCACTCTTGATCGGGCAATTCCTCTTGATGTGTCCGGGCCGCTGACAGAAATGACAATGAAAGCTGTAGGGATTGCTGCGCTCGCTGCCAGATGAACTACTACTACCGCTGGTCGCGCCACTTTGCTTGCCTTTCCTCGGAGCTGGACGACCATTGGTGCTCTTCTTGCCACTCCTCTGCGGTCCTCCTGAAGCCTTGGCTCGGTCCTCACAATACTGCACATAATCATTCTCCACGGATATCACCGACGACACAAGCTCTCCGAAACTCCTAAGCCGTAGAGCAACCAACTGCTGCCGAATAGGAGCCTTGAGCCCTTCCTGAAACTTAATACACTTTTTACGCTCCGATGCCACCGCTGATGGAGCAAACCTAGCCAACTCATTAAACTTTGCCTCATACTCTCGAACTGATAGATCACCGTGCTGCAACCTGTAGAACTCAACTGCCTTCTGATCTCTATACCCTTGCGAAAAATACCGATCATAGAACAGCTCCTCGAACCTGTCCCAACTGATATCGCCACCGCGCTCCAAACATTTAGTTTGTTTCCATCAAGTGTTAGCGCCACCCTTGAGCTTATATGCAGCAAACTCCACACGATACTCCTCAGGCACACCAAGGGTATCCAAATGCTTCAAGATCGAATCCAACCAATACTCTGCTAACTGCGAATCCCCATTGCCATCAAAAGTCAGAACAGACGCACGACGAAATTTCTTAAAGTACGCATGCCGATTACCAACATCAGAATCTCCCGGTCTAGCCCTGGCTGCCATCTGCCGAAAAGCCACAAACATGGACCTCATCATGCTCTCATCATTTCTGAACTCGGCGTCAGCTGTAGAACGACGTCTAGGTGCCATTCTCTCACTTTTGAAAACAAAATTTAGACTGTCAGAGGTATTTCAATGTCAAACCTATGTGTGCACAATTCCCAAGGTTCATAACCTTGAGCTCTGATACCATTCTGTCACGCCCGGGGGTACGAGAGGTGACGTGGCAGATTATTTAAGTTAATTAAAAGAGAATTTAATTAAAATCTAGAGTTTAAGGGGTTGAATTAAGTATAAAATATGGGGTTTCACAAAAACACTTTATAAAGAGTTCATATTCACTAAGTAATTTAAAACATTAAACGAATAATAATTAAACAATAAAGCCGCGAGTATGGGTCCCATAGACCCACAACTTGTGCACACACATGGTACTGATAATGTCATAAATACAATCACAGTCTAGGTACAAATAAAATTAAGATCTTACATGCCTTGATTAAATGATACAAAAGATAAATTAATTCTTCTATTGCTCTGAGTCCTGTCCGAAGATTCCTCTCCAAACCTAAATGGAAAACCACCTAGAGAGGGAGATTTAATACAAATAAAACGTGAGCGAAAGGCTCAGTAGGACTAAGTTTTATAAAATAATTTAATTCAAAGAAACATGACATTATTCAGGAGTTATTTAAAAGAAACTTGAGTCAATGAATAAATAAACAAATTTAAGTAAAACCATCCTTACCCAGGACAGTTTACTTGGACAACCAGAATTATCATTTTCTTTTTCCTAGGCAAACCATAATAATATCACCATCGTAGTGGCCTAGCTGGGTTTCAGGACCTGCCCCCAAGGTCGATCGCTACACGACCCGATCTCTAATATGACATCATGCCTATATGTTTATTATCATTATCGTTCAAACCCAATTACCGAGTGTTGTCATTTACATTCATTATGAAGTTCATTTCAGTTCACGGTATATTAAAATATAACCGATAAATTCATTTTTCAAACAACCGTTGAAAACATTTTAATAGAAATCCTTTTCAAAGCCAAATCATTTCAAAACCATGCTACCAAAGAAATGGGGTAGAAGTCCTACCTCGATACTCGTGCCGGTGCCCCACACTGTAATCTCGATCCGCTACACGTTAGCTCCGCGGAACCACAAACGATCCTAGATACAAACTAAGTCGATCAATATCTAGTTCGAGACATTCTATGTTACTAAACCATTTCATGATGTCCTAGTGTGCCATTCGTACCTTTAAAATCATTCCATAAGGTTGGAATCTAAATTGGGGTTCAAAACAGTGAAAACGGGTGAAAAATCACAAAATTTTCCATGCCTCGATCGGCCTACCGAACTCCCTGCTTCGGCCGGCTGAACTGTACTGCAGGAAGCCAGGTCCGGTCGGCCGGTCATTTCCCCAGGTTCGGCCTGCTGGACGGAAAAACACAGGCCTGTCGATCCCTATTTTGGCCTGCCGAACACGTGATCCGGCCTGCTGAACTGGGAAAACCTAGAAATCCAGCCACGGGTTTCTCGATCCCCAAAACACAAATCTTGATTTTAACCTGTTTTTCTCAAATCCCAGGCATAGACAACAATCATAGTTGATGGAAAAACATAGTAGAACACATTTGGACTCATTTAAACAAGATTTAAACTCAAAAATCTCAAAAATCCAAAAATGAGAAAATGGGAAGAAAAATGAAAAATCTTGAATTCAATCCGTTTTTTTTCAATCTAAGCTTAGATTCGAGTTGTTCTAAGTTCATTTAACTCAAGTCCAAGGTTTTCTAAGCTTAAACAAACCTAAATTTCAAAAATGCACAAAATTGAAAAATTTTGAAAAAGTTTAGAAATTTCAAAACTAACCTCGAATCGAAGCTTCAATCCGTATTCTCGATTGCTAAATCACGTCCCCGAGCTTCCTCCTTGCTAACCCGAAGCTTGGATTCGAATTTGATTTCAAAAATAGGAGAGAGAAGTAGAGAGAGAAGAGAGGAGCCGAGAGAGATCAAGAGAGAGAAAGAAGTGAGCAGAGTGAAGAGAGAGAGGGAGAGAAAGGATATAAATAGAGGAAATCGGTGGGTGATTTTACTGTGCGAAAACCATGTGCCGTCCACGGTTTTGTAAAACGGAGTATTTTTAACATTTTACAAATTGTTGTGTTTTAAAACTCAAAAAATCATTTTAAAATAATAAGAAATCATTTAAATTCATTAAATTAACAAAACAACCAAAAATTTAAAATCCAACCAAGTAATCAAATTAATGTTAAAACATCAATTATGGCACACTAATCCATCAATTATATTACAATAACATTAAATAAGTTTCGGGGCGTTACAATCCATCTCCTTGAAATTTTATAAACTGCGTTTTATAGGTTGTAACGCCCCTATATGGGGGTTAACAGTTTTTAATGAGATAAAATAAAAATAAATAATAAAAATAAAACCTTAAAAATAAAATTTGCCCGGGACCTAAATGAAAACTCTCAACTCAAAAATAAAAATATAAACGATAAATAAACCACAGTTTAATGTAGCACCTTAAATTTAATAGTATAAACTGTTGTCATCATCATTTTAACCCTCAACACATTGTAATACAGTCACAGAAAGTAACAATTGATGCTTACATTATCATGAAGAACATTCTCAACAATTGAAGCAGTCCCAATGTAATATAGCTACATCACTTCCTCAACTATATTTCTCGTAGCCACCTCACACTTAGTGAGTCATGAAAAGATAAAAATATAAGGGAATGAGCGACACTATGCTCAGTAGAGAAAGCCATTACTCACCTTTAGGTTTTTATCATTACCACATTAAAACCTGCATGGTTAGTAGGTTACATCATATTCCAGATTATGAGGTTTATTATGATCACATCTTATGGATACCGTAGTTAATCGTTACCAAGTGTCATAATTACAAATTTATACAAATATTACCAATCATCATTGTTCCTAGGTATCCATGTTAAATTGAGTATCACTCAACTCATCGAAACCCAAATGGGCGCACTTGATCACCCTATAAACATTCCAAGGGTGTTCCGGTGAGGGGACATCAAGCCCCGAGTCCTCACCAAGTCGATTCCTGTACAGTGTGTTCTGGGACTTTCAACCCAAGGAAGCGTCATCGCCTTCCCCCTATTTTACCTTTTAGGGTATTCATGCCCAAGGACGTAACCGTCGCCCTCTTCATGTCTCACAATTTCTCTATATTGAATCATTATTAATAGAGTTAGTTTTCCTAACCATGCTTCTCAATTTATAACATGTGTCAATTCATTATGTTCCTCGCCGTACAATACAAGACGAGTCCATGTCATAGTTTCATATGTGATATGTTGGAAACAAAGTGCGCAGCAGAATTTTAAAATTTTTTTCATCAGAGTATTTTCCAAAACACAAGTTTGACATGTTATATGTATAAATTAAACAGATCTTACTAACCTCAGTGTGCCGAAGAACCTCCGCGACCTGTGTAGAGAAGTAACGTTCCAGAAGAGCCTCAACCAACTGGTCTTCTTTGCTATTCTCTATCCACAACCGGAGTGAGTGTGGGCTCACACGTACAGCTCTTCCACCGGTGACTCTCCTTCCAACCAATAGAGAGAACCCAAAGCTAGTGTTCGTGATTTGTGAACAAAAGCTCTCAGGGAGTTTTTAGATGCTCACTAGAAGAGTATCACTCTTAATCTCTCAAATTGATCTGAGTAAATCATTAGAATCACTCCCTTTTTATACCTATTGGTCCTTGGGGTCAGTCCATATCAGATTAGGTCTCAAAAATCGAAACAGAATCAAGTTCGGATCAATATCTGATAAGATACGCGTGAAAAACGCGTAATCTTAGCTGTCGCGGTCGGCATGCCGAACTGTGAGATAGGCAGGCCGAACTGGCCAGTTCGGCAGGCCGAACTGCCGAGAAAAAATCTCCGCGAATCTTTTATTTTCCACCCGAGATTCTAAAGGATAAAGTCTCAGTTTTGATTCAAATAGCCCAATAGAAAAGATATCTGATCAAAACAAACTTTATCAAGATAATCTCTAAGAAAATAAATCAATTCACAATAATTCTACAAGTTTATCTTGTTCTAATTGTCCAAAATTAAAACAACCGATAAACAGACAAGAATTATCCGAACGCCATAATTCAACAAGTTCATCTTGAACTAATTTCTTACATAATTAATTCAACCGATAAACAGACATGAATTATTTGATTCTTATAAATTTTAAACCAATCTGATAAATCCGACATAAGTCACCAATTATTGGAAAAGCACGCCGTGTCGTTACAGGATTTTGTGAGCTAGCAAAGGGGACCAAAATGGACCTATAAAGTTCAAGCTCATGATAATTATGAAACCCAATATCCCAGATATACATTTCACAATTATCAACTCCAACGCTACTCCACTAAAAGCTTGGAGCTGCATTCTCGAACTTTATAGAATTACGAAGCTCGTGTATCTAAGTCTCCATGACATATCATAGTGTATCGCATCCCCATATGATCATCCATAATCGGCTTAAGGACAAGTTCTGTCTTACCTTCCCGATTATTTTTATCTTACGTTCCATTGTCTCACCATTAGAAAACTTACCATCCAAAGATAGTATATCATTCGGTTACACCTATGTATCCAAATGGTTGAGCGCTCCAGTTTTTCAATTACAGGATAACGCATATAAGAGGATATCATTACTCCTAAAGAGGAGCTATGGATTCCATATCTATGAATAACAAGTCTACGCTATCAAGAGTCATGCCTCCAACGTACCGGCATGCATGCCACTATAGAGATGTGTGAGTCATCCATTGGTACATCAAAAGACACAAGTCGAGACAACGGGCCTATTATTCAACTCAGGATTAAGATACAATACAAATGATTGTCTAAAGTGAATCGATTTGCCAAGACAGAATTATTAATCCAAATCAATTCACTTTATGTCCCGATCCAACACATCGTCACCTATGACAACGCGCCAATGTTTCTATTCACGGAGTCCAACTCCGATGGCCAAGACAAACCATCTCCCAAAAGGGATATAGACAATATAACAATCTTTACATGAATAAAGCGCCCAACTTTATTCCCTTGATTGCGGATCATATATTTTAGACCATCACCTTAAGAGTCGTGTCTACCGTATAATCATCCCATCATATGCCCAACTCTTAAGGTTTAGACTGATAGTCTCAGACTACTGTTTGCTTATCATACATTCAACAAATATGAACGTAAAGAGGACAATATTTGGTATATATAAATGAATAAATTCTTTATTGATAAAAATGTCTCCAAAAACGTATTACATTTTTACTCCTTAGAGCATACATGTCTAACAATCTCCCACTTGCACTAAGTGAGTAAATACTGCAAATTTCGCATCCCCATAGCTTCCACATGCCTTTCGAAGACTCTCCCAGAAAGTGTCTTCGTAAATGGATCAGCTAAATTGTCCTCTGACGCGATCTTGCACACCGTGACATGCCCGCTCTCAACGAAGTCCTTTATCACATGATACTTCCGATCAATATGCTTACTCTTCTTGTGAAATCTTGGTTCCTTAGCATTAGCTACCGCCGCACTGTTATCACAGTACAGTGATACCGCTTTATCCATACCAGGAACTACCTCAAGATCTCCAAGGAACTTGCGGAGCCACACTGCTTCTTTCGAAGCATCACTAGCCGCCACATACTCGGCCTCCATCGTTGAATCCGAAGTACAATCTTGCTTCGCACTTCTCCAACTAATGGCACCGCCACCCAGAGTAAACACAAACCCCGATGTCGATTTCCTAGAATCCAGGCAGGATTGAAAATCCGAATCAGTGTATCATAGAGGAGTTAAATCCTCACCCGAATACACAAGCATATACCCTCGAGTCCTTCTCAGGTACTTGAAAATATGCTTTACCGCAACCCAATGGTTTGGTCCTGGATCCGCCTGAAATCGACTCACAATCCCGACCGCATAGCTAATATCCGGTCGAGTGCAAAGCATGGCATACATGAGACTACCCACTGCCGAAGCATAAGGTACCTTCTTCATGTATTCTCTTTCTTCATTAGACTTTGGAGAGTCTTTCTTAGAAAGAGTAATTCCAGACCTAGATGGTTGCCCACCTTTCTTGGAATCCTGCATTGCAAACCTCCTGAGAATTTTATCTATGTAGCCGGCCTGTGACAAAGCTATCATTTTGTTCTTCCTATCCCGAAAGATCTGGATACCGAGAACAAAATTAGCCTCACCTAAGTCCTTCATGTCAAACTGCTTGGTCAACCATAATTTGACCGATGACAACGCCCCAACGTCATTGCCAATTAGCAGAATGTCATCTACATAGAGTAGTAGAAAAACCACCTTTCCATTCTTAATGTGTTTGTAAACACATGGTTCATCCACATTTTGTGAGGACCCATAAGTCTTGATCACTTGATCAAATCTTATGTTCCAAGAACGAGAGGCCTGCTTAAGTCCATAAATAGACTTTAGCAACTTACAAACCTTACCCTCTTGACCCGTGACCTTGAACCCGTCTGGTTGTTCCATATAAATGGACTCATCAAGATAGCCATTCAGAAAAGCCGTCTTGACATCCATCTGCCAAATCTCGTAGTCGAGAGCGGCAGCTATGGACAAGAGTATCCGGATGGACTTAAGCATGGCTACAGGCGAAAAGGTTTCCTCATAATCGATTCCTTCCTTTTGCGTATAACCCTTAGCTACCAGTCTAGCCTTAAAGGTTTCGACCTTTCCATCCACTCCTCTTTTCCTCTTGTAGATCCACTTACTCCCTATGGGTTTCACCCCTTCGGGAAGATCCACAAGCTCCCAGACCCGATTAGTCTCCATAGACTTCATCTCAATGTTCATGGCCTCTGTCCAGAGTCTTGAATCAACATCCTCCATAGCTTCTGCGTAAGTATAAGGATCCCTGTCATGTTCATCCGGTTCAGCCAAAAAGACCTCCCCATTGAACATATACCTCTCAGGTTGACGACCGATCCTCCCACTACGCCGAAGCCCCTGAGGTTGTTGTTCAGGTTTGTTTGGTTTTTCTACACCGATCGGAATGGTTTCGTTCGGAACCTCCGGAGTAAACGGATTACCCCTCAACTCCTCAAGCACCACTTTGCTTTGAGGTTTAAAGTCGTTCATGTAACTCTCCTCAAGGAAAGTTGCATTAGTTGAAACCACGACTTTATTTTCCTTTGGGTTATAAAAATAACCCCCTTTAGTCCCTTTTGGATATCCTACAAACACGCAAACTTCTGAACGTGCTTCCAACTTATTCGGATCCTTAAACAGGACATGAACTGGACATCCCCATATGCGAATATGGTTTAAGGATGTCTTCCGTCTTGTCCACAACTCGTGAGGAGTTTTAGGGACCGATTTTGAAGGCACATTGTTCAAAAGATAACATGCGGTTTGTAGTGCATATCCCCAAAAGGATAAAGGCAATGATGAATAACTCATCATGGACCGAATCATGTCCAACAAAGTCCTATTCCTTCTCTCTGCTACGCCATTCTGCTGCGGAGTGCCCGGCGCAGTCAAATGGGATAAAATCCCATTCTCTAACAAGTGTCCCAAGAACTCATCAGAAAGGTATTCCCCACCTCGATCAGATCGAAGTGCCTTTACGGGTCTACCCAATTGCTTTTCCACTTCAGCCCGAAACTCCCTGAACTTATCATAAGTTTCGCTTTTGTGGTGCATTAGGTACACATACCCATATCTAGAGTAATCGTCAATAAAAGTAACGAAGTACTCATACCCTCCTCGTGCCCGGATGTTCATCGGTCCGCAAACATCACTATGCACAAGTTCTAGAACCCCTTCGGCCCTATTGCCCTTAGACCCGTATGGTCTTTTGGTCATTTTACCCTCCAAACAAGACTCACATTGAGGTATAGATTCCACCTTTAAGTGACTTAAAGGTCCATCCCTTACCAACCTTTGAATCCTATTTAGGTTAATGTGGCCAAGGCGCAAATGCCAAAGATAAGTCTTATTAGAGTGAGAAGTTTTAAGTCTTTTTGAGTGATTATCATTTATCTCAGCATTAAGCAATAGGTCCATCTTAGGTTTGATAAAATATAGATTATTTTGCATCCATCCAGAACAGATAAAAGATTTGTTTTTACGAATCACCACTTTTTCATTAAAAGATACCACGTAGGAGTCTTTAAATAAAGAAGATACAGAAATTAAATTCCTTTTAAATTTAGGAACATAAAAACAATCTCGCAAAATTAAAGTCCTATAATTATCAAAATAAAGATGGACATCTCCCACTGCTTCCGCTAAGACCAAGGATCCATCGCCCATCCGAAGCGTTAAGTCTTCACGAAGTAGACTTCTCGTTTCTTTGAATCCCTGCAGAGAAACACAAACATGATTAGTTGCACCAGAATCTATGACCCAAATGTCACTGGATTCCTCAACCAAACAAGTTTCTAAATATAGAAGATCACACCTACCTCCCTTGGAAAGGAAGTCCTTGCAATGCTTCTTTATATGCCCGACCTTTCCACAAAAGAAGCACTTAAGTTTCTTTGGGTTCTTCTTCTTCTTCTTCTTGCTCTTGGTAGCAATAGGAATAGAAGACTTCCCACTTTTGGCCCGTTGCTTCTTTCCATTCCCAGAGTTAGGATTGGAACCAGAAGCAGCTACCATATTGGCCTCTCCACCAGCAGGAGACTCCCTGATCAGCAGTTCAAACTCTTGTAACTGTTTCATCAGTTCTGTCAAGGTCATATCCCGTCTATTGCTTAGATTAAAAGTAGCTCTAAACGGAATAAATTCCTTAGACAGAGTCTCAAAGACCATAGTCATCTGAGTTTCAGCATCGATGTCGGCTCCATTGGTTTGAGCCTCAGCGAGGTAACCCATGACCAACATCATGTGCTCCTTTACAGATGTCCCCGGTCTCTGTCTACAGCGCCCCTTGCCGCTTTGTTATGGCCTGGCCTCCAAACATGTCCTCAAGATTATCCAAGATCTGCTTCGCAGTCTCATAATCCTGATGTTGAGCCTGCAGCACGTTATTGATGCTAGCCATAACATAGCAGCGGGCCTGATCATTAGCATCTTTCCAGCGTTCGTACGCTTGGAATTGCTCATTACTTGAGTCTCCCGTAGGCTCGGGAGGACAAGGAGTTGTCAGAACATATTTCAGTTTCTCAAAGGAAAGGACGATGTCCAGGTTCCGTTTCCAATCATTATAGTTCTCACCGGTCAATTGGTTTTTGTCAAGTATCGATGATAAAGCGTTTTTAGACATTTTCAATCTACAATAAAGAATCATATACCAAACATAAGCAAACATATATAATAATTTAGTAAGTTAACACAATCATGTAAAATCATACAAATGTGTTTATGTGTCAAAACCTTGAAAATATCACAACCTTACAACGATAATTCCCAACTCAGAATTCAACAAGCTCCTAGGGGAGTCATGCCAAATTCAATCAGGAACACGGATCCCCTCCTGATTAATATATGCCATCCAGGACCCGTATGATCCAGCATATACTAATAATCGTTTCTTTGGCCATTAATTTTATTAACAGAGCTCCTAGGGGAGGTTAATAATAAAGTTAACGTGAGTGTATAACCACCGTTTTAATATTTTATCCATGATTTATAATCACCACCTAGGGGTGTGCAACCATAAATCATACTAAAATACCTTATCCTTTCAGAGATCCAATCTGGTACATGATAGAAATCCCTTCCTAGGGGTTGGGACCATCATGTTCTTCCTATGGACCAACGATGGAGGCCTTAGGTTCTCTCTTCGAAAACCTTCTCCCACTCAATCTTTTGAAGTCAAGGTTTTATTTTAAAATTATGCATGAACAATTTTAATATGAGCGGCACTCCCTATTCTATATGACATGTTATCAATATACATGGTAAATCATATTATAATGCAGACAAGCAAAGCAATCAAGCAAAGCTACAAGCATAATAACAATAACCGTAATATTATGGTTCCACCCTAGAGAATAGAAAAAATAAGATTACAAGAGAATAATCGAGACATTTATCGATTCTTCATCCTTGAATCCTCAAGCTGTATCCTTCTTCATGTAATATCCATCTTCAAGTCCTCAATCCCGTATGAATCGAATACTTCATATTTCCGGTCATATCCAAATTTAATGTTTCTCAGAATCGTCCCAAAAATAAAATTAAAACTGCACCGAAAAATCGCACCTTTTCTGGACACCTGGTAGCTCTCGGTCGGCAGGCCGATCTGGGTGATCGGTCTGCCGATTATGGTGGTTCGGCCTGCCGGCAGAGCACCAAAATTTCTGCCCCACTGTCGGCCTGCCGGACCACACGTCCGGCCTATCGATCTGTGACCTTCGGCCTGCCGAACTGTGAGGTCCGGCATGCCGACCGAGCAGAAAACCCTCAATCTAGAAAATACAATTTTAATGCAATTCATCAATTTTATTTTCAACAATTCAAAAACATAAAATTAAAGACTCAGGAAATACCTGGAGGCGCCATCATGAATCTTTAAGTTTCGACTTCTCGTTCCGTCTTCTCCGAATAATTATTTAATTACAAAATTCTTACAAATTAAAAATTAAATGATAATTCCAAGACGGAGATGATAGTCCACCATCTAATTACATGAAAAACCTAGATACACATTCTAACCTCTAAGGAACCATAACCGGTATTAATTAATTAATAAATAATTAAACAACAATTTAATCAACCATAATTAATTAATAAACATTCACCATATAATCCATGACAACATATATATTATATAGAAACCTAGAGTGCCATCTCTCTATAAAATTTAATTCAAGCATTGGAGAGATTAAGATCACAAAATTTATGCATATAACATGATCACAAACTTGCAAATTTATGTAAAAACCTCGGCTCTGATACCAATTGTTGGAAACAAAGTGCGCAGCGGAATTTTAAAATTTTTTTCATCAGAGTATTTTCCAAAACACAAGTTTGACATGTTATATGTATAAATTAAACAGATCTTACTAACCTCAGTGTGCCGAAGAACCTCCGCGACCTGTGTAGAGAAGTAACGTTCCAGAAGAGCCTCAACCAACTGGTCTTCTTTGCTATTCTCTATCCACAACCGGAGTGAGTGTGGGCTCACACGTACAGCTCTTCCACCGGTGACTCTCCTTCCAACCAATAGAGAGAACCCAAAGCTAGTGTTCGTGATTTGTGAACAAAAGCTCTCAGGGAGTTTTTAGATGCTCACTAGAAGAGTATCACTCTTAATCTCTCAAATTGATCTGAGTAAATCATTAGAATCACTCCCTTTTTATACCTATTGGTCCTTGGGGTCAGTCCATATCAGATTAGGTCTCAAAAATCGAAACAGAATCAAGTTCGGATCAATATCTGATAAGATACGCGTGAAAAACGCGTAATCTTAGCTGTCGCGGTCGGCATGCCGAACTGTGAGATAGGCAGGCCGAACAGGCCAGTTCGGCAGGCCGAACTGCCGAGAAAAAATCTCCGCGAATCTTTTATTTTCCACCCGAGATTCTAAAGGATAAAGTCTCAGTTTTGATTCAAATAGCCCAATAGAAAAGATATTTGATCAAAACAAACTTTATCAAGATAATCTCTAAGAAAATAAATCAATTCACAATAATTCTACAAGTTTATCTTGTTCTAATTGTCCAAAATTAAAACAACCGATAAACAGACAAGAATTATCCGAACGCCATAATTCAACAAGTTCATCTTGAACTAATTTCTTACATAATTAATTCAACCGATAAACAGACATGAATTATTTGATTCTTATAAATTTTAAACCAATCTGATAAATCCGACATAAGTCACCAATTATTGGAAAAGCACGCCGTGTCGTTACAGGATTTTGTGAGCTAGCAAAGGGGACCAAAATGGACCTATAAAGTTCAAGCTCATGATAATTATGAAACCCAATATCCCAGATATACATTTCACAATTATCAACTCCAACGCTACTCCACTAAAAGCTTGGAGCTGCACTCTCGAACTTTATAGAATTACGAAGCTCGTGTATCTAAGTCTCCATGACATATCATAGTGTATCGCATCCCCATATGATCATCCATAATCGGCTTAAGGACAAGTTCTGTCTTACCTTCCCGATTATTTTTATCTTACGTTCCATTGTCTCACCATTAGAAAACTTACCATCCAAAGATAGTATATCATTCGGTTACACCTATGTATCCAAATGGTTGAGCGCTCCAGTTTTCCAATTACAGGACAACGCATATAAGAGGATATCATTACTCCTAAAGAGGAGCTATGGATTCCATATCTATGAATAACAAGTCTACGCTACCAAGAGTCATGCCTCCAACGTACCGGCATGCATGCCACTATAGAGATGTGGGAGTCACCCATTGGTACATCAAAAGACACAAGTCGAGACAACGGGCCTATTATTCATCTCAGGATTAAGATACAATACAAATGATTGTCTAAAGTGAATCGATTTGCCAAGACAGAATTATTAATCCAAATCAATTCACTTTATGTCCCGATCCAACACATCGTCACCTATGACAACGCGCCAATGTTTCTATTCACGGAGTCCAACTCCGATGGCCAAGACAAACCATCTCCCAAAAAGGGATATAGACAACATAACAATCTTTACATGAATAAAGCGCCCAACTTTATTCCCTTGATTGCGGATCATATATTTTAGACCATCACCTTAAGAGTCGTGTCTACCGCATAATCATCCCATCATATGCCCAACTCTTAAGGTTTAGACTGATAGTCTCAGACTACTGTTTGCTTATCATACATTCAACAAATATGAACGTAAAGAGGACAATATTTGGTATATATAAATGAATAAATTCTTTATTGATAAAAATGTCTCCAAAAACGTATTACATTTTTACTCCTTAGAGCATACATGTCTAACATGATACTCATATAATATCAGTTCAACATAGATATAAATATATTGCGGCAAAACAATCAATTTTAATTCTATAAAAACCTCACAAAAGATGAGTAATAGAATCCCTACCTTTCAAGCTTATCAACAATCTTTTAATCCTGGAATCAATTAACGTTAGCTCCATACTCCCTTGATCCTAAGGCGTGCATAAGGACAATTAAAACTAAAGCACAACATACAACCACATTCATAAATAAATCATGTGTAAACCTATCTTACTAGTATGCCATTAAAGCTTTTATATAAATCTCTTTTGAATACCACAGTAAACAATTTTTGTCTTAACACAATATAAAATGTGAACAAGTAATCTATATGTTTTAGTCCCTAATAAGATTCATCAATCACTTAAGATAATATTGGAAAGGTTGCAAGACATTAAAGAATTAGGTGGTGAGCAAAGATGGGTTCTTGGTTCAGGTTAGCAGCTGGTATACCATAACAAACTGGCAGATTTACTAGTTTCCAATACAAAAATTGAATAATTCTTAGAAAATAAAATACAACTCCGATTTAGGTTTATGATAGCTCGTTAGAAAGCCTAGGATGCTACTTTTCAAATATGCAAACCAATTCATAAAATTCATTTTAATTTAATCTTAGAATTTCAAGAAATAGCCACTGCCCATAGAGGTATTACAAAGTTTAACAATATAAATTTTCTGTCTAGGGCATATACACTTAGACTTCATACATATGCTCCAAAATAGCAACAAACATATACTTAGGTTTAAGAACGCAAATTTGAATAATCCTTTAGTATAAAAGAAAATTTATAAATGAAAGACTAAATTTGTTCATAAGATTCTAACCTCGGATTATGGTTAGTTGGAAGCTTGAAATGGCTTCAAAACAGGTTCCTTTACTTCGGTATGACTGAAATTCTTGCTCAAATGGAGGTGATGGTGGCTGATTTTTATGGCTGCCTTGAAGAAGTTCTCTAAGTATTTTGCTTCAGCAAAGAAATGAGAAGAAGAGTGTGGGAACCGTGGAAGAGAAAGGAAGAAAAGATGAAGTCTTTGAAGAGAAGTGATAGAAACAATTATGGAGGAGACATGTTGAAGCATGTCACGGAGGAAATAAAGAAAATGAGGGTCAAGAGTAATTGGAAAAGATATCCTTATGTCTCATCTAAAGACTTTAACACACATAATGCCAATATGACATTTTTGAGATTTATTAGAAGTTCTAAGGCTTTTTAGTAATCATACTAAATAAATATAGGAGAATTTTAGAAAATTTAAAAATAGATAAAAATAAATATTATAAAATAAATTTAAATGAAGCAATTTTCTTTATACATTAAAAATTAATTTAATTACCTCAATACCCGTTAGGAGAATAACGGGTGTCACATAGGTAGAGTTTTTGAAAGTATTCCAATTGTATCCTAAAATTTTATTTTGAAATATACTCATATTTTAAATATAAAACCTCAAATAAATTAGAAACAATTTATATAATACGAAAACTTATATTATTGGGCTCTAAGTCTTAAAAATCGATTAACTTCTATTACATGCTTAGTTCATTAAAAATAAAAACAAAATAGATAGGATAAAGTTGAAAATAGGGACAAGTTAAAAAATATATATTATTATGTAGTAATTTTAGTTAAAAATTTTTGTTCTACTACCCTAAAATATAATTTTGACTCCACCATTGCAAGAGTAGAAATATTGTAACCTTATACGGGGTTCTTTAGATTTGGTCAAAAAAATCACAACTTTTTTTCCAGCAAATTGCTGGTGACAGGTTTCTTTCTCAATATCCACCGTCGAAGTCTCCTTAAAAAAAAAAACAAACAAAAAAAAAAAAAAAAAAAAACAAACAAAACCAAACCAAACCTAAAAAAAGGAAAAAAAAATTACAACGTGAACAATTCCATCTAATGATTCATTTTCTTCCCAAAAATGACTTCCGTGTCAAGCCCAAACCCATCAATCTTCCTAACCTCAACTAGCTCAGACCCTTTGAACAATTCCACCAAGGGCCCCACACTGTACAAGTCTTTCGCCGAGTACTTATCTACCCCTCTAGATATTGCCACATGTAAAACGCAAACCCCATCGGGCTTCAGCGTCCGTTCGATCTCTGCCACGAACTTCCACAGGTATAGTGCGTGGCTGAACACGTTCGAGAACTCGAAGTTGAACATCTTGTCTGTGAAAGGCTGCACCTGGAAGTCACCCGCCACCACGAGCGGCGGCCGGGGGACGAGGTGTAAGCAAAATTACGATTCTAATATGCTAAAATATATGCATATCAAAATCATAAACAGAAGCGTAAAACAACATACCTCCTGCCATTGCTCTCTATGCAGACGAAGACTCCAACGTATGTGAATGTGGTTTGAGTCTTCTAACACTTAAACACTCTAATGATGGTGTATGAACTGAAAAGAGTGAGAGGTTATAGGGACCAAACAAAGAAAAGTTCAACACATGAACCATGTTTTTTGCTCTATACATGAAATCCTTCCATCGAGGATTTTTATACAGGTTCAAAAATGAGTTACTAGAAAAGGTTTTATTGTGGTTTAATGGAAAAATAAATATGAGACCATAATGTTGCAATGGTTACAAATTCTTACAATCAATATCAAATTGAAACTGAAACCAGTTATTCACAACGGTTGAAGAAAAACATTCATTCTTCCACTTGGTCTCCATATTTAACCTAATATCCATTAAACCCAAACTTTCAAGAAATAAATACATGAATCATGGCGATAGTTCCTCTAAATTGTGAGTATTATCTTTCATATATTACTATGTATTATTTCTCAGACTTTATTCTCTATATGGTAACTTAACTTGATGAATAAACCCAATGTTTATTCTCGGTCCTGCTAAATGTGAATTTTTCTCTAATAACTTTATACGCAAATCAAATATGAGAAAACATCACAACTAAATAAGAGTTTCATTAAGATTGTAAACTGTACATACAAACAAATTACATTATGGAACCAAGTCCCATATGAAATACATGATCCTTAAATGACTTTGGTGACATTCCTTTTGTCAAAAGATCTGCTATCATTAATTCAGTGCTTATATGCTCTATAACCACTTTATTTTCCTTAATGCGTTCCCTTATGGCTAAGTACTTAATGTCGATGTATTTACTTCGACTGCCACTCTTATTATTCTTAGCCATAAAGACAACAGTTGAATTGTCACAATATATTCTTAATACCCTAGACATAGAATCTATAATTCTAAGGTCTGACATGAAACTCTTTAACCATACATCATGCGAAGCAACCTCAAAACATGAAATGAACTCTGCCTCCATAGTGGAGGTTGCGACTAATGTTTGCTTTCCACTCCTCCAGGATATAGCTCTTCTAGCCAGCGTAAAGATATAACCAGATGTTGATTTCCCTGAATCAACATAGCCAGCATAGTCTGAATTAGAGTAGCCAATCACTTCCGGATTGTCGGTTCGTCTATACATAAGCATGTAATCTTTTGTACCTTGAAGGTACCTCATCACTTTCTTTGCAGCCCTCCAATGCTCAATGCCTGGATTGCTTTGATATTTGCCCAACATCCCTACAGCAAATGCAATGTCAGGTCTTGTACAGACCTGAGCATGCATAAGGCTTCCAACAGCTGAAGCATAAGGAATATTCCTCAACTGATTTTTCTCTAAATCATTCCTTGGTTATTGGTTTAGACTGAATTTATCACCTTTTACAATTGGTGCTATACTAGGTGAACAATCTTTCATTCGAAATCTTTCCAAAACTTTATTGATATAGGTTTCCTACGACAGTCTAAGAATACACCAATATCTATCTCTATGGATCTTAATGCCAATAACATAAGATGACTCATCTGTATCTTTCATTTCAAAATTCTTGTAAAGAAATCGTTTCATCTCATATAGTAACCCTTTATTGTTGGTTGTAAAAAGGATATCATCCACATATAAGACAAAAAAATATATTGTACTGCCACTGACCTTCTGGTATATACATTGATCAATGATATTCTCTTCAAAACCAAATAAAGTGATAATATCATGAAATTTTAAATACCACTGATGGGAGGCCTGTGTCAATCCATATATGGATTTTTTGAGTTTGCAAACCAATTGCTCACCATCACTAGAGGAGAATCCTTCAGGTTGTTTTATATAAACCTTTTCCTCTAGATCACCATTGACGAATGCCATTTTCACATCCATTTGATGTAACTCAAAATCAAAATGGGCAACTAATGCCATAATCACGCGAAGGGAATCCTTCTTAGATACTGGAGAAAAGGTCTCCAAGTAATCTATACCCTCTATCTGAGTGAACCCTTTAGCAACAAGTCTTGCCTTATATCTTTTAATGTTGCCCAATGAGTCTTTCTTTGTTTTAAAGACCCATTTACATCCAATAGCTTTTACATCATTAGGCAACTTGATAAGATCTCAGACTCCATTAGATGACATAGAGTTCATGTGACGACCCGCCTTTTCGGGCAGTCACTTTACTTTCATAATCATCGTTTCGTAAACAGTAATCTTACTTACTTAGTAAGAAAATACTGTAGTAAATTTTTTTTTTCCTTAAACGTTCTTTAAAACTGATGCAACCTCTATCGCATTTCAAGTTGAGACATCGCTCAACCCTTGTCCTTAAAATCATTTCAAATCGTTTCTCAAAACTTAATAAGAAACATTTATTAAATCATAGTTTAAAACTTTACTTTATCATTACATAAAACAGTTCATAAACTGTATCTTAAAACTTTGAATACAATTCTTAAAACTCTGATTTTCTTTAAACTTTGAAAACACAACATTAAACAATGGAAAACATTTTCTTTACGTAGCGGAAGCAAACAGTGATGGTATCCATACCCAAATCTTCGCATCTGTCCTCCGCAGCACCCAGCTCTTCTAACGGGTCCCATTGGTCACCCATAAATTACCTACAGCATGAAAAACTTTTAATGAGCTTTCGCTCAGCAAGTTCAAACATATTCTCACAAAGCATTTAAACATGCTTTAAAAACTTTTCTCATGAAAACCTTTCTCTTGAAACGTTCTTCATGAACGTTTTCCATAAACATTTATGAAAATATTTTCCATAAACGTTTTCCTTAAACATTTCTAAAAACGTTCTTCATAAACGTTTTTCATAGAACATTTCTGAAACGTTTTTCTTAAAACGTCATTCGTAAACCTTTTCTTGAAAACATGAAATGTTTTTCATAAACATTTAATGTAAAACCTTTCTCTTAGAACATTTCTTGAACGTTTATCTTAAAACGTCGTTCATGAACTGTCTCTTAAAAACATGAAAATGTTTTTCATAACATTTGTCATAAAACATTTCTCTGAATGTTTTCCATAACATAACATATAAATATTTCATGAAAGGCATTCAAACAACATTAGAATGCATGACTCCATTTATGCTCAATTATTAACTTTAATTATGAGCATTTTATGAACATTCTATAAACTTAAACATTCATTTCTTTCTCAACCTTTATTCTTATTCCTTAACTTTCTTTATCTTATAACTTTTCTTTTCCTTACTTTACTTTAGTGTACGTACCAACTCATTAATCATGAGATCATAAACATGATGCTTCCCTTGTGGAAGACTTGAGACCATCAAACATTGAGGTCTTGTACCTCACCTTCAGGAGGTCACACTTTAATTTTACTTTCATTACCTCATAACAAAGAGGCTGGTACGACACTTTCTTTTTATCCTTACGTTACCTTCTTATTAACTTTAGTGAGCATTTCAAATGCAATCACATTATATGCAATACACTTGCAATTCATAGCTTGTATTATAAAATTAATTGCATAATAAATGCAACTCATTGCATAACAAATGCAACATAAAATGTAAACACATTTTGCATATCATAACTTGCATTCTAACACTCATTGCATAACAAATGCAACATATTGCTTAATAAAGACATCATAAAATGCAAACATATTTTGCAAGCTATAACTTTTATTCTTAAATTTATTGCACAATAAATGTAACTTATTGCATAGCAAATGCAACATGAAACTTATAACTTAAACTATTAAACATTTTGCATTGTCATAATGCAAAACATACTTTCAATACTTTGAAAATCATAACTTAAACTTTTAAATAACGTTATGCATATCAATATGCAAATAAACCTTTAACATAATGGTTGCAAATTCATTGCAATTCTTTTTCTTGAACTTTAAAACTTTTTGCATAAATAATGCAAACATACTTTAAAAACAACTTGCTTAACAATTTGCAAACACATTTGCAAACATATAAATGAGCATTTAAAAATCATTTACTTCATGCTGTAGGTGAGGTTTGAAACTTACCCAAACTATGCTCTAGCGTTCTCTATTCCGTTCCTTTCTCGTTCCTTTTCCTTTTCCATTGGTCGGCTTTTGTGTCCTGATCATACGACAGCCGACTTATTAATTAACTTTCTTTATTATCAATCCACTCGATTGACAATAAAACGTAAACATTAACCATTTATTCCTTTTTCATAACTTGACTAGTATACTTTCGGTCTACCGTTCTTTTAACTTAACCTTATAAACCATCAGTTTACATTTCCTTCAATTAGCCTTGTAATCCACCGGGGTTACATTTTCTTTTAACTTTGTAACCCATCGGTTTACCTCTCGTTCACTTAAACATCCTTATTAAATCTCTGGTCTCATATGACCGTTACGTTACTTAACGTATTACGGAACATTTTCCATCTAATAACATTATGCTAAATCGGAGTGTTCGACTCCGTTCTAGCCGTTTCCTTAAAAATGACGATTTTACCCTTAACGGGTTTTTCGTCAACCTTGTAACGTTATAAAACCTATTCTCACATAAAACAGTGTAACAATCACTGATCATGCATTTCATAAATTTCTATGAAAGCATCTAAAACAGTTCATACTGTAGTCGAGATTCCTACTTACTTGAACTCCAAGCAAAGCAGATCCAGTTGTATCTTGCTGTATCTACAGTATGTGAAGCATCCTCTGCAGTGCTCCTCGAGCAACCATGAATGGCTAGGAATGCTTCCTGGAGATCATCCATTCTTGAAACTGTCATTCTGGACTCTGATACTGCTGTTTGAATCGCCTCGATCTGCGTGCAGTCGGTACCGGACGATTTTCATCGGAGTGGAATTAGCTTGAACGGAGGTCACCATTGCGTTCAGAGCATCGAAACGAGTCAGGAGGCGGTCTCAGATCTTCGATCGGAGGTCCGGATCACAAAATCCCATTTTGCCCTTTGACCGGCCGTTGACCGGCGTTGACCGCCGTTGACCGACCGTTGACCGGCGGCGGTTGGCTCCGTTGAGGGCTGAGCTCGAGCCTACCCCCCCTAATTCGACCTTTCTGAGTCCATTGGTGGGGTCAATTTCATCCAATTTGCCCTCCATCTGCTCCAATCGAGGATGGATTTCACGGCGGAAACCGGCGGCTCCGATTTCCTATCTCCGGCGAAGATACCGTGAAATTGAGGTGGGGTAATTGTTCCCCGACCTCCTCTGAGTGTTTCCCCTACGATGGGGCAGCTCAATACCGCGTGGAACGGCGGCCCGAAGCTCCCCACGGCGGCCCGAAGCTCCCCACGGCGGCGCACCAAGGCGGAGGTCGTTCTCCGGTTACCGGCCGTCATTTCGTGAAATTGAGAGTTGCTTCACGCTCTTCTCAACCATCTGAACATTTTCCCCCTTTCAATTTGGGGCGAGGCAGCCGGGAACGT
Organism: Artocarpus heterophyllus; assembly: GCA_025403435.1. Classification (NCBI taxonomy): domain Eukaryota; kingdom Viridiplantae; phylum Streptophyta; class Magnoliopsida; order Rosales; family Moraceae; genus Artocarpus; species Artocarpus heterophyllus. The sequence goes on from CM046345.1 coordinate 6,086,162, forward strand.
CGTGATCGGTGGCTGTCGCGGCGGCGCTCGACGGCGGAGGTGGAACTCCGACCAACCGCGGCTGGGCTGCGAAATTAGGCGAGGGGTTTCACTCGAGGGGCGGCGACATGGCGGAGACGGGCAGCTCCGGCGAAGCCTTTCCAGCCAAAATTGAGCTGGAAAATTGGTACCATCTTGTTCCTCTCCTCACGCTGAGTCCATAGACACCAAAATCACGTTGATTGGTGGTCGGACGGCGAAGAAACGACGTCAGGAAAAAATAGGTTTCACCGCCACTTTGGGCGGTGCGTGAGCCCTTCTCCGGCGGCTATTTGGGTGGCACGATACCTCGTTGGACTCAGCTCAACGAGAGCTTCCCACTGGTATGGGAGGTGTCAAAAAATAACGCCGGAATCTCAAACGAGATTTGAGGAGAGAGAGAGAAAATTCTAGAGAGAGAAAGAGGAGAGAGAAAGTCTCGAATTTGCTTTGAATTTCTGATTTTTCTTTTTTTTTTTTTTTTCATTTCTTTTCTTTTATAAAAGTATAAAATAAAATTGTGGTCCACACAATTCAATTCTTATACTGCATTGCTCTAATACTGTATAATTTTCCATCTTATTATACAGTATTTTCCTTTAATTGTACTTTGTCTTAATATAATCCTTAATTTAATGCATTTTTAATGCATTAAAAATCTCGGGTGTTACAGTTCATCTCTTCTTTCATGGCATCATACCACAAGTTAGATTCCTTACAACTCATGGCTTGTGAAAACGTTTCTGAATCATTTTCGGCTCCAATGTTGTATTCAGACTCTTATAGATACACAATACAATCACTTGAAATTGCTGATCTCCTTACTCTAGTAGACCTCCTTAATATTGGTTCAACATTCTCCTATGAAGCATGTTGTTTAACAGATTGTTCAACAGGTTCTTGTATTTGTTGTTCATTTAGATATATTATTTATTGATCAGTAGTATGTGAAACTTGAACGACTGGTTGTTGTTCATTACACATTTGTACTGTAGGTGTATTTTGTACAATAATTACTCTATCACATGATGTGGAAGGTTGGGCATCTGTATGATCTTTCTCAAAAGCAGTGTTCTAAGATCGATCACTCCTATTGATCAAGTCATTCTCAAGAAAGTTTGTATTCCTTGATTCCACAAACCTTGTAGTATGTGATGGACAATAAAATTTATACCATTTGGACCGTTCAGCATAACCTACAAAGTATCCAATTATGGTCCTTGGGTCTAGTTTCTTTTCTTGTGGATTATAAACTCTCACTTCAGATGGGCATCCCCAAATGCGTACATGTCGCAAACTTGGTTTCCAACCGTTCCATAACTCAAATGGTGTCTTTGAGACAGCCTTAGTTGGAACTCAGTTTAATATATATGCAGTTGTCTTGAGAGCCTCAGTCTACGAGGACTTAGGAAGCTTGGAGCTGCTAAGCATACTCCGCACTTTTGATTTCTTCTTTCTGCCACACTATTCTGGTCTGCGGCACCAGGCATAGTGTATTGGGCAACAATCCCATATTCTTGAAGAAACTTAGCAAATGGATCAGGCGCTTGTCCATCTTCGGTGTATCTACCATAGTATTCACCACCTCTATCAGACCTCACTATCTTTTTTTACTTACCGCATTATTTCTCTACTTTAACCTTAAATACTTTGAAGGCATCTAAAGCTTCATTCTTATTATGAAGCAAATAGAGATACATATATCATGAGTAATCGTCAATAAAAGTAATGAAATACTTTTGACCATACGTGTCCATATCCGGACTACAAATATCTGTATATATGATTTCTAATATGTCTGAACTCCTCTTGACACCTTTCTTTGACTTATTGGTCTGCTTACCCTTTATGTAGTCCACACAAGTATCAAAGTCAATAAAATTAAGAGTACTAAGTACCCCATAATTTACTAATCTCTTTATTCTTTCAAGAGAGATATGACATAATCTACGATGCCACAACATTGAGGATTCTTCATTCATAACACATCTCTTAATGCCAGCATTATCATGAACATGCATAGAAGTATAAGAAGTTTCATTTTGTAAATTAATTTTGAAAAGACCATCAGACATTGTACCATTTCTAATAAGTTCAGATCTATAAAATAAACTAAATATAGTATCTGAAAAATTAAAGGAAAACCCAATAATACAAGCCTTGAAATAGAAATTAAATTCCTTGAAAAACTTGGAATATAAAATGTCTTTTCCAATTTTAACACAAAATTACTACTTAAAACTAATTTACATGTTCCGATTGCCGCCACATGTGAGTGTATCTCATTGCCTAAGTAGATAAACTGCTCACTACCCACTAGCTTCCTTAGGTTTTGCAACCCCTGCAAGGAATTAATGACATGAATTGTAGAACAAGAGTTAATCCACCATGTGTTATGGTCAACGTCAACCATATTAGATTCAAAACAAAAAAGTGAGAATTGAGTACCTTTCTTCTCAAGCCATTTCTGATATTTAGGACACTCTTTCTTTATGTGCCCTTTCTTTTTACAAAAGAAGAATCTAGATTCCTTTTTGATATCAACTTGTACAGACAATTTGCCTTTTTCCCTTTTTCTTGGCTTGCCCGTTAGTCTTCCCTTGAGTTGCCAGATGCACTTTCTCTCCTGCCTTCATAACGAGTCTTCCTTCTTCCTAAACACACATGGTCATTAACTCGTTGATGGACCACTTATCCTTACGTGTGTTGTAGGATATTTTGAAAGGTCCATATTATTGTGGAAGAGTGTTCAAGATGTAGTGCACAAGGAAAGACTCGGACATCTCAACCTCAAGATTTTTTAACTGAGCCGCTCTATGCCTCATTTGCATGATGTGTTAAGGCACACCACGAATTCCAGTGAGCTTCATGGATGAAAATTTCATTATTAAGGTGCTTGTCAAAGCTTTGTTTGATGATGCAAACTGCTCGTCAATGGCCTTCATCAAGGCTCGCACATTGTCATACTGTTCTAATGAACCACGAATACCAGCCGAGATTTTAGTTTTAATAAACATGATGCAGAGACGATTAGATTGCTCCCATTTCTCATATTTAACAACATCATCTGGTTGGCTGGTTTCTGTAATGGCAGGTGGTTCATCTTTACGGATAGCGTAATCAATGTCCATCCAGCCCAAATGAAGAAGAATTCTCTCATTCCACACCTTATAATTATCACCCTTAAGTTTAGGAATGTCGCGCTTAAAATCATAGTAGTTTATAGTTTTTATTGCTGCATAATTAAACATACATGCTTGTGTTACTAAATTGTGGCTATAATGTTGTATGTCATATTTTACCAATGTAAATACATGCAATAAAAATACGTATCAAATGACATTAAAAATTACATGTGGGCTAAATTTTTAAATTCAAATAGATACATATATCTTCATGATGACACTATCAAATTATATTCCTTTATCTTAATTCCTCTAGGTAAATTAAGAAAAATAATTTAATACATCATCCTAACTAATCATATTATATATTATAAAAATTCTTGTGGGATAAAATTTATTATATTACATATGATTAATCACAATTTAATGTCGTTTAAACATATGTGATTTAAACACTTACTATAATTTTATAAAATCAAAGATGTTGCGGCTACTCTCTAATTATTCAAAATTATATACATTACTGGACATTTATTCTAAATTTTGCTCATAAATAAGTTGCATTTACTTAAAGCAATAAATAAATATGAACAAAGAACTAATAATTTGTGTACCAATATTCATTATGCATAGATTATACATTCAAAAACATAATATAGCACATTATTATATAAAATTTAAATGTACTAAATTATTTAACTTAATATTGCATGCATAATTTAAATCATAAATTAGACATAATGAATATTATATGTACATAAATATACAAAATTATATCCACACCAAACTGTATAATATTCATAACAAATACCAAAAATTATGAATTTTTCATTATTTATTCCATAATATGAAAAATTTTCATAAAAAAATCAAAATTATGGATATTATGAAAATTTCATAAAATTATAAAATATGAAAATTTTATGAAAATTTTCCTCAAAAATATCAATTTATGAAATCTGGGAAAATATAATTTTTTTTTTTATAATCTTTAGGGTTTTTTTTTTCTGGCTCAATGAACAACTTGTTGTTTTGGGATTGAGGCCTTAAAATGACTTGTCGTTTTCCAGATCAGAAATGCCCCTTGTGTGTTAAAACGACATGTTGTTTTTTCAAAGCAAAAATGACATGTCATTTTTTCTTTTCTGGAAACGTGTCTTTTTCCCTATTAAACGATATGTCGTTTTTCTTGTATACTCCAAAACGACATATCGTTTTTCTTGATGCTGAGCAATTTTCAACTTAGTGAAAACGATGTCGTTTTTTAAAAGGCCAAGGTCAAAATGACGTGTCGTTTTGGTCACTCGGGGACATCATCTTCAACCTCTAGCCGAGTCATTATGACCCAGTTTTGACTGGTTTTAGACCCAGTACAAAACCTGATGGTTTCTTAGCCTTCTGGATACTGTTTTTGACGTTTCAAATCGCAGAAGACTTAGAAATCTAATATCTTAATGAATATCTTAATGATTTCTAACTTTAGTTTCAATTAAGATACGCTAAATTCAAAAACCTAAAAACCAAAAAAAATTTCAACCGTGAGTTCCATAAACTGTATTTTTCTAGAATTCTCAAATGCAAGACAGAGATATATTTTGCCTCTAATGCCAAATGTAACCAAAACTACGATTCTAATATACTAAAATATATGCATATCAAAATCATAAACGGAAGCATAAAACAACATACTTCCTGCCATTTCTCTCTGTGTAGACGAAGACTCTAGCTTATGTGAATGTGGTTTGAGTCTTCTAACACTTGAACAATCTAATGATGGTGGATGAATTGAAAAAAGTGAGAGATGATAGGGACAAACAGAGAAAAGTTTAACACATGAACCACTGTTTTTCTCTCTGTACATGAAATCCTTCCATCAAGAATTTTATACAGGTTCAAAAATGAGTTACCAGAAAAGGTTTTATTGTGGTTTAATGGAAAAATAAATATGAGACCATAACGTTGTAATGGTTACAAATTCTTACAATCAATATCAAATTGAAACCGAAACCATTTATTCACAACGGTTGAAGAAAAACGTTCATGACGTTGATGCTGACGGCGTCGGAGACGCCCACACGCTGGAGGGCGGTGACCTCCTGGCCAACGGGTGCCCTGAGGCAGAGGGACTTGGAGGTGTTGGAGAGGAGGCGGCGGCGCTTGAGGTTGGCGAAGAAGTCGGAGAAGACGCGGACTTTGCGGTCCCAGTTGCGGGTGGTCCAGATTTTGCGGAGTTTTGGGTTGAGGGTTTTGTTAAGCTGGTGGTGGATGTAGGATTCGTAGGTGGGGTAGCGCCGTCCGATGCGAAGATCGTCAGTTGATGATGACAATGATAATGATGATGAGTTGATTGAAAATGGATTTGTTGTGGACGGCGTCGTTTTGTGGGTTTCGGAGGAGAGGAAGGAGAGGAGGAATGCGACGGAGAAGAAGAGGAATAAGAGGAAGGGCTTGAGGAGGAGGAGGGGTAGTCTGGGAATGTTAATGTTGAAGAGTTGCATGGTTCTGCATGAAAATGTTGCATGCAATGCGAAGAGGAGAGAGAGAGTTAGAGAGAGAGGGAGGTTTTATTGTTACTTTCGGTCCGAACAATTCATCCTGTCTCCATCGCATCATCTCGACTTTGTAACCCGAGCGGACTGAATATAAGCCTTTCTTATCAAAATGCCAACTTGGGATATCCACCCCTCCCTTGGAACTAAGGCAAATTTAGCACCAACTCTTTATCGACGGGCCATAACAGCGGATCTAAAGCCTGAGGAGGCCATTGCTATGAGACTATCTACACAAAGGTCCTGTTCACCCTCACGAGGCCTAGTAACTGTCTTAATAGAATAAGGTCGAGGCAACCAAGGATCCTTGTAAATTTTAACTCGCTGCCCGTTCCCAATATTCCATCGGAGTCCTGCTTCCAAAATACCTCTCCCCCACAAAATGCTCATCCAAACATAAGAGAGGTTGTACCCTGCTTGTGATTGTAAAAAATTGGAGCTAGCAAAATATTTAGCCCCCAACACACGAGCCATTAGTGATTCAGGACTTGTCAGAATCCTCCATCCTTGCTTGGTAATTACTGCACGGTTAAAAGCAAGCATGTCACGAAAGCCTATTCCTCCCTCACCTTTAGGATGACATAACCATTCCCAACGCAACCAATGTATTCGACGGTCCTCACCATTACTTCCCCACCAGAAGCGAGCCACAAGAGACTGGAGTTCATCACATAGAGTAACAGGTATTTTAAACACGCTCGTAGCATAGGTGGAGATAGCTTGGGCCACAGCCTTTTAAAGAATTTCCTTACCTCCAACCAAAAACAATTTACCTCGCCACACCTGCAACTTCTTCCACACCTTTTCCTTGATGCTCTTAAAAAGGCGTCTCTTATTTCGTCCTACAAAGGTTGGGAGACCTAAATAAAGGTCATGTGTTGCAGAACCGTCAAGTCCAAGAGAATTCAAGATGACGCCCCGGTTAGTCTCATCCAAATTAGGACTAAAACTCATACTTAGTCTTCTGAAGGTTTATCCGCTGTCCGGAAGGACTCTTATATTTCTCCAAAACGTTCTTAATCACCTGGCAGTTCATCTCATCCGCCAGACAAAAAGTAATGCTGTTGTCAGCAAACAACAAAGGGGATAGTTTAAGGGTCATGTCGAGCACACTGAATACCCACTAATTGACGCTCGTTCTCTGCTTTCCTCAAGAGTGACGGAACCCCTCTGCGTACAGAAAAAACAGATATGGAGAAAGCGGACCTCCCTGACGAATTCCTCTAAAACAATTTTTAGCTACCACAACTACAGGAGTACAACATTGAGTTTTGACATGTCTTAAACAAATTAAATTACCAAAATTACATAAGCGTATTACATAGGGCTTTAATAAATCTAAACAACTTTTAAGTTACCAAAAGGTATGTGCTCCTGCTTGGATCACAAAATACGTATAATCAACAACCGACAACAGTTATGTTCTCCTGCTTGGATCTGGGACTATAAATTTGTTCCAAAAGTTGAAAAATGCCATTCGAAGCTTCAACCTTTGGTTGCAAAATCTGACTTGGTGAAGCATTTGGTGCAGTGAAATAGCAGGATGTATTTAAGCCACCATGACCAAGCCCCACAGAAATTCCTTTCATAATTGCACATTCTGTTGATTTAGTTAAAGCCAGTCCAAGGATGTTTGCAGAGACCAATAGGAAAGAACAGGTAAGCTGTGTTAGGTCAGGGTCGTCGCCCGAAGAAGTTTCTGAAATATTATTTTGTACAGCCAAAAACGGATCTCCCAAAAAGGTGCTGGCCATTGGCCAATGCTGCTCTGGCCTAGCGAAGTTGTGAAGTTTGGAATTGTAAGAAGACTTGAAGGTAGTGAACCTTCCACTGACGCATATGAAAGATGTTTGGATAGCTGTTGGAACAATGTTGGCAGCATTATACCTATCAGCTTTTCCAGTCAAGTTTGTTTGCGGTCTGCACCAGAGAAAAGGATTGTAGGTTAGGGAGTAAGATCACAAGAAATAAAGGTCATCGGGTTGATTCTATTCTACAATCCTAAGCCAGTACTGAGAAACTATCCACCTTTTCTTGTGTAGTTCAATCTTGAAGACAAGATGTCAGGAAAAACCTACACGCAATTTGGACATCGCCGTTGCTTTTATGATGTTGGACTTGGCTGCATCCAGCAATGGGTCTGCCTCGAGGGCTTTATCAAAACAGAACTTGGCTTCCTCCCACTGACCTTCGGCAATAAATACGAGACCCAGATTGTTATATGCAGGAGCGTAGCCAGGTCGGAGTTCAAGTGACTTCGAAAACATTGCCTTGGCACGTTCATATTTTTTCTGCTGGCGATAGAGATTCCCAAGGTTGGAGAATATGGTGTGCACATGTTCAGTTGTTGGCAGTGCCAGGGCCCGCTTGTATACTTCTTCAGCTTGTGACGGCTCCTCTGAGAGTTGTAGTGAGATACCTAGTGATGCAGTTATGAATCCATCAGCAAAAATTATGAATATAACGGGACAAAGGGAGAGGGGAGGACAGACCATAGGAAGAAAGAGTAAGAATACTGCCATGAGATCTGACAAACCTAGATTTGACCATGCATAGCTGCAATCCTTAAAACGAGCAACCGTAGCCTTGAGATACTTCTGTGAGTTCTTGAATTGTTGAGTACAGAGGCTGTGGAGGCCTAGCTGGTGCCATTGCACAGGATCATCTGGATCCTCAGCGATTGTCTAAAAAGAAAAAAAGAAACTAACCTCAGTACTTTCCAAGGGCAGAAAACAATCTCAAGTATGCTTTTAGCCTTAAACGTTACAACAAGCCCAATACTTGCACTTGTGGCGTTAATTGAATTTCTGCCTAACAGGCAGGCATTACCTGCTTTAAACTGCAGACGGCACGATCTTCCACTTCCACCAGTACATTCTGTTCAGTTTCAAATGCAGCAGCAATCTCATGTTGGGCCTTGTGAACCATTGCAAGCCCTGCCCATGCTATCGGAAGCTCAAGTATAGCAGAATCCCCATCTCTTATTATGGACGCCATTTCATTTCCAGCCCAAGAAAGCTGTTCACTAGGATCTTGAGACCTTTCTGCATCCTTGATCCGATGGATTGCAACCGCGTATCGAGTAGACATACAATTTGGCTCCAGCTTTGCTGCCTATAGAGCAATAGCAACAGGGAACAGTTTAAGCCAAGTGTATGGCAAGGGAAGCACTTGAAGAAATTAGTAAGCCAAGAAAATCAAAGAAGCAGCATGCAATTATACAAGCAGAGAACCCTGGTAACTACGTAATAAATATCTCGTGCATAAGGCAGTTCCATCACAGTTTTGGAATATCAATTTCCATTAAGAACAAGGAAACCAATGAACAACCTCAAGAAATAAGCTATAATGACTGAAACAATGAACCATGAGCACCTTCTCCAAGCACTTGCTGGAACTTCTATGATCACCAATCAGGTAATATGCATTAGCAAGATTAGCCCATAAGTGTGCTGCCCTGGGATCTGCCTTTAAGGATGCTAACAAACACTCCTTTGCAACATTGACAGCTGTAATCTGATCTGCAGACGCACATGCTCCAGCACTTGCCCCAGCACCTGTAAATTTAGTCCGAGGGAGCCACAATGAAGTAGGTTTTTTCAACTGGCTAAATAACACAATGAGAGAGCAGCATTCTACAATATTTTGGTATTGGCACAAAAAGTAATAAATGAATAAACCCACTACAAGAGTTGAAGACATCAAATGCATACCTGCAACAACTGAACCATGTTTACATAGAAGAAGAGCAGCATAATTGATCAAAGCTGCAGGATGATTTTGATCTTTGAGAATTAACTCCTGGAAACACTTTTCTGACAGTTCCAAATTTCCACTGAAAGAAAGTAATTCAAAAGTAAAAGAAATGTCAGCTATGAAATGTTGAAAAAGCTTTTGTAGTTATAAAAAAAAAAAAAGAGAAGAAAAAGTTTCATACAATAGATTACAATAGAAGGACAAAAGCATTTTATTTTGATATGCTCTAATAAGAACCCATCCTATACTAGGCTCACACCAATTGCCACAAATCTATGGGTAGAACTCACCCCTAAAAACTGGCTTGTAGGGGGGAGGGAGCCCATAGGTTCATAAGTTACCAACCAATCTCATACTTGGTTGATGTGGGATCAAAACACACCACCACGCTTTCGACACCAACATCCACGGCGGCCCACTCGGGGTGGCCCAGTCTGGCCTTCCCAGGTCGACTCTTCCGCAACGTGGGAACCCATCCCATACTGGGCTCATACCAATTGCCACAAATCTATGAGTAGAACTCACCCCCTAAAACCGGCTTATAGGGGGAGAGAGCTTATAGGTTTATAAGCCACCAACCAATCTCATACTTAGTCGATGTAGGATCATAACATGCACTCCCCCAATTTTAAATTGTCTCCAAGTTCTGGCCACCTAAATTAACAGCTCTTAGCAATTAAGATCAAATTTTCCAATGTTCTTATTTTATTCCTTCAAATAGTTCTTTCTTCCGTTGTTTCTTACCAACTATGATAACAATGATGATGAAATCGATAGCTAAGTCTTAACATATTAATACACAAGAAATGTTGATAGAATATACTCTCACCTTTGAAGATAAGCCATCCCAAGGTTCCCAAGGCAATCATAGTTGTCAGGGGTAATAGCCAACAAAGATGATAAAACTGAAATAGCACTCTGCACCATACAACAAACTTCAAGTCAAATGGTGCAATGAGAAAAATGTAACTCTAAGAAACAACAACGACAAAAAAGTAGGACCTGCAGGCGACCAGTTCTAAGAAGTATCAAGCCAAGGGTATTCCATACAGCTGCCTGTCTGATATCTAATTGTATTGATTCTTTCAGTTTTGAAAGAATTTCCTCAAGCTCTTCTGGTTCAAGTTCGTTATCTCGACTACATTCCCCTGAACTTTCTAATAAAAGGCACTACACAGGTTACAAAACATGTCAATTTCGATTAACGACCACACTAATCATTCAAATTTTCAGTTTCTTTTCTTCTATTTTCTATTTTTGTTATAAAGAAACAGGTAGCTTGTATATGATGCAGTGTGCATTACAGATATAGACTACAGTACCTGTGCATGGTGGATTTGAACTAGTGAAAGTAAGTCTGGTCTGTCAATCTCTGTCTCAGGGCGAAGCAAGATCTCTGCCGCCTTCTCGTATGCCAAAACTGCCTAAAGCATTTTACAACTTAATGAAAACAGCATACAATATAAAAATAAAAGTTGCTAAGTTTCAAAACTGACCTTCGATGGTTGGCCCAACCTTTGATACATTAGGCCCAGAATAAAATGAGCATGAGCATTTTTTGGTGTCTTCCTTGAAACATGTACCAACGCCTATAAGGATTAACTAAACACTGTCAAATAGTGAAGCGGGCATATATTCTAACATATAGGGAAATCTATACCTGGTTCCTAGACATCAAAACTCACAGATTCTCCAGAAGATAATGCATGAGTCACAATACCACAGAACATGAAAAATAAAAAAATTTTGTAGGAGGGTTGTCAGTCACACACAAGAGTGTCGGTTACTATCCAACATATCAGATGGGATGGATTATAAAAGCAACTATGCAATACATGAATGTAAAATGCCAGCTTAAATCCAATTCACCAGAAGGGAAACCAAGACTCACAGTCTTAAGGCTGCTGACTCTTTCCTCGCGAGACGAGGGGACCCCTTGTACTGGCAAATCGCCATCTGCATCAGCTCCACCATCAAGAGGGCACTCGGCCTTATTAGTTCTTGAGCGGCATCTTCCAAGCTTGTTTAGCCTCTTCCCTTCCCCTTCCACCATGTCACTGTCTCTACAAAACACTGTACTCTTATCTTGACTGCTTTCATCAATTGCTAACCTAAATACAGTACCAACCAAAACCAATCATTCAATTTCAACAACAATCTTATCTCTACTCATTTCCATCAATCTCTAATGTAAAAATTCATCAAAAACTAAAATTCGCAACCTTTTTTTAATCAAATTCGACACGACAAAACATAAAACATTTCTTTATACAAAATAATCTTCATTTCGTTCCCAGAATTTCTCAAAGCACAAACAGCAACAAGCTAAAATTGTAAAAAATTCTAATAATTTACGAACAAAGATGAGATTAGTATGAAGATGAGAGAACCTGGCGAGGTCAGGAGCCGGGGGGGGAAGAGAATCGCCACCATCGGTTTCAGGTGGATCGTCGTTTAGGTCTGCCAAAACGACGATCTTCGGAGGAGGAAGAACCTTGGAGCTGTCAGTCAATGGAGCTCTCCGTCGTTTTCAACTGTGCAGGCTCGAACGGCTCCGACATTTAAAAAAAAAAAAAATTCGTTTATATTGTAGTTGTTATTGTTGTTTTACGCTTCAACTGCTTCAGCTATGAAGTAGAGGAGAAGAACGCAAAGAGAGAAGAAGTCGTGAGATTTTTTTTTTTTTTTTTTTTTTTTTTTAAGGTGGAGACGTAAACTTTCAGGTTTTGGGTCAACGCAACAGTTTGGGTGGTGAGCTGGGCTTCTGTTCACATTTTGGGTTTTAAGGCCCAATGTTTGAAAGGGGAATTTCCTTGAGATATTTTAGGGGGAACTTTATCAATATACCACAAAAAGAACCATGGATTGAAAACTGCCACCTGGTAAAAAAGTGTTTGAAAAAACGTCACAGAAATGTTACACTGTCACCTGCATAGACTTCTTAAATTATTCTTTTTTTAAGTGTGATTGATAAATTATAAATTACGAATTTATTAGTTAGGTAAACAAGACAATTAAGATATGTCTATGTACAATTGATAAATTTTTTATTTATATGATAAACCAACTAAGTATACAAGGCACTTAACTAAGACATGTTTATCTACAACTGATAATTTTATAATTTATATGAAAAACTATGAATTTACCAGCTAAGTAAATAAGACACTTAACTAAGACAGGTCTATATATAACTAGTAAATTCGTAATTTACATGATAAACTAATTAAGTAAACAAGATACTTAACTAAGACAGGTCTATGTACAACTAGTAAATTCATAATTTACTAATTTATATAGTAAATTACGAATCTAACAAATAAGTAAACAAGACACTTAACTAAAACAAGACTGTGTGCAATTGATAAATTACAAATTTACCAGTTAAGTATTGATATAATTAATAATTTACATGATAAATTTAAAATTGATATTATGTGTAACTTGTAAATTCGTAAATTACATAGTAAATTACGAATTTATAAGCTAAATAAACAAGACACGCTTATTGGGCCCGTTTGGTTTCTTTTTTGAAAAGTTTTTGCCCATTTTTAAAAACATAAAAAAATGAAAATATTTTTAAACAATGTTTGGTTAAACAATTATGAGAAAATAAAAATGAAAATGATTTGGGAAAAGGCCAACTTTTCCCTAAAATCTAAAAACAAAACTAAGTCGTTTTCTTTTTTTCATTTTCATTATCCTTTCTGAAACGTCCGTCTCTTTCCCCTCTCTGTTCAACGTTGTCCCACCTGCTGCCATCCTACCGAACTCCCATTGCTGGCAAACGTAGTGATCCTAGTGACCTACCCATCGCCGGCGACACTGAACCCCAAAGGCCTCTCTCTTTGTGCAACGAAGACCCTACTTCGTCGGATCTAGGACAAATACGGACTCTCGGCCCTGAAGCATTGTCGATCATTGTCTCCTTGTCTTAGATCATCGTCGAATGCCACCCCCAGCAAGGACTATCATTGATCGTGGTGCTAAGGCCCATCGCTTCTTTGCCACCACCCCTCACCCCCAGCAACCCTCCCCACACCATCATCTCCCTATCAAGTTTTTAACGCTAGCTTCCCCACTGGGATCGCCATTGCAGCCTCTTCGTCGAGTTTCTCAAGCGTTGTAGTCACCCCAGAATCTATTAGGGTGTTGCAGCCAAGGAGGAAGATGCCTACCAAATTTTTTTATTAAAAAATGTTTAAACAATGTTCTAATTAGAGTATTAATTAGTATTAAATCAATAATCAGTGTCTTAAATTAAATTTGGTTTTGTTTATATTAATAAATTTTTTATTAAAAAATGTTTTATTTTAAAAAACATATCAGTATATACAACCAAACATAATTTCAAAAACAATTATAACACATTTCTAAAAATGTTTTCATTTTTAACTTTTCTAAAAATAAAAACTAAAATAAAAACACTACCAAATAAAACGATCATAACTAACACATCTATTATGTGCCACTTGTAAATTCGTAATTTACATGGTATATTCGTAATTTACCAGTTAAGTGTTGATGTTTTTTTCTTTTTCCCTTTTTTAAGAAATCATAATTTTCTAGTTAGTAACTATATCTTATAAGAAAGGTGAGCTTTGTAATTGAATAATTTACATGCTAAATTTAAAATTAAGATTATATGGAAGTAGGAAATTCGTAATTTATATAGTAAATTTGTAATTTACCAGTTTAGTGTTGAGCGAGAAGGAGAGAAAAGAAAAGATCGACCAAACGGAGCTCGACAGAAAGGGAGAATTGACGATGTGTGGTGGTGAGCAAGGAGGAGAGAGATCGAGAGACAAAGAAAGAGAGAGAAAAAAGGGAAAAACGTGAAACATTCAAACTTAAGGATAAAATTGCTTTTACAAAAATAAAGGAGATAATATAAGTGGCATTCGCTGAAAGAGGTTTTAGCTGAGTGGCATTTGTTAGTCCTCTAATTCAAAAGATGGCACTTTTCCTGTTAATTCTATTTTAGGGGAGATGCCACATAAAAACCTAGTGGATTGAATTTGCCTCATCCTAAAAAAGTCTTGCATTTACTACCATACTGTTTAAATAAAATCACTTTGTTAGACAATTATACCCTCTTGATCAATAAACATTTCAATAAGAACACCATAGAGCTTAATTGACATGAACCATAATGCTTAAAAGTATATTTTGTATTCTAAATATATTGTGTGACATAGCCGTGATATTTTTTACAAATATTTTTTCCTCATGGTATAAATCAATCCAAACCTAAAATTTGTGGTATTTTGTAAAGACCCCAATTTCTTGAGGAAGCCCCTCAAAAAAAAAATCATAGGAAGAACGAGAGAAATATCATATTTTTAAATCTTTTTGGAGTAAATATCAAATTTTAAAAATATTTATATTAAATAACAGTAAAACGAAAATTTACTGATGAAAAATGTGTCCCCTCATAGTAAAAAAAATTCAATACCTACTATTTATCATAAATATTTCCAAAACTTGCATTCACTTCAATTAGTTTTGAAGTAAAAATATTTTTATCGAGTAAATTTTCTATTTCTTACTATTTATTATAAATATTTTTAAAATCTGTTATTTACTTCAATAAATTTTGAAAAAGTGAACTTTTCTATAATTTTTATTTTGGTAGAGAGAGAGCTAGAGAGGAAAAGAATGGTGGGAGGAGGAGCAATGTGAGAAATTGTTAGAGTTTGTAATTTGGGAATATTATGTAAGAGGTAGGGAGATTCTTAGTTTTCTGATTTGGGGGTATTTTAGGAAAATTTTTATTAGTAAATATATTAAAATTTTTATTAATTTATTTTCCCTAAAATTATTCTATCAGTTTTTATTCCCTCTTCAAAATCTGCTATTTTCCCTTCTCCTCCCTATTTTTATAAATGTAATCTTCATAAATATAATCTTTTGAAACTTATTCTTTTATAATTGTAACGTAAGTTCAAGCACAATATAACTTAAAGAGAATTTTTATAATTGCCATTTTTTGATACTTACTTTTTATAAATGTCATTCATATTTAAGTATAGTACAACTTAAACGTATAATATGGATAGTATCAGTGACATTTTTAAATATAACATAAATAAACATATTTTTTAAATGTGTACCATAATTAAGGGTATGTTTGGTAGAGTATTCAAATCAAGGTTTGAATCATTTTGCTACAGTATTTTCTCTCACAAAAATTTAAATCTTCATTTAAATACTCTACTCAAATACTCGAACCAAACGAGCCCTAAGGTATTTGAGAGAGTAGTTTAAACCACCATTTTGGATTTGTGAGCTGTAACGTGTGAGAGCTTTATACTGTTTACAGTTTAAACCATTGGTTTGAACTACTCTTTCAAACACCCTAAACATATAATTTTCTTTAACTTAAACATGTAATATAAATGATAATATGACATAACTTTTTAAGTATGGCATAAATAAGTCCATCTTTTACAAGTGTGGCATAATATATAAGTTTCTCTATTTAGGACACCATATATACCATTATGGAGGATTCAAAAAAAAAAAAAACAATTTAAAAGCAAAACAAACAAAAATTGTAGTAAATGTCACTTCTTTAAAACTTATTGAAATAAATAACAGGTTTTGAAAATATTTGTACTAAATAGCAACACTAAATAAAAAATTTACTCCGTAAAAATATTTTTACTTATCTATTTATAATGAGTAAATAAATTTTTGCCTGCAAGTTTTTTTATTTCTATTTACTACAAAATATTTTTAAAACCAACTATTTATTTTAAAATGTTTCAAAAATTTGATATTTTCCTGATCCTCCTTAAAATTTTGTTTGCTATATAAGGTTGAATTGAATAAAAAAATATATGAGATTGAAAAAATATTTTTATTAGCAAGTTAATTTTTTATAGATTGAAAGAATATTTTAATTAGTAAATTATTTTTAAAAAATTAGGAATATTAAAATAAATAGTTCATTCTTATTGAACTTTTAAATAATGGACGAATTTGTCATTAATAAAATATAACAAAATATGTTCAATTAAGTGTTAGGCTATTAATTATTTTTTGTTAATATGTACATTCATTGGTATAAAATTATATTATTCTGTTCAGTAAATAAGAGATTTACTGCGCAAATATCAAACAATATACTTGCAACAATATCTATGAAAAATAATAAAAGGAACATTTACATAAGTAGAGAGCATCAGATTCCCTTTTAAAGTTGTAGTAAAGCCCACATCTTGCCCCGTCGAAATCGGACAAGATTAAAGCAAAGGAGAATAAGACTTACTAAAAGTAGCACAAGGAGATCATCTAAAGCTATTGTATTGCATGCACCATCGGCGCTAATGCAAGATGCAAAAACAATCCGAGTTTTAGAAGAGCAGTCAATGGAAGATTAAGAAAATCCAACTTTAAACCTTGGTTACGGAATTTTAATAGAGATTCCATCATATGATCGACCACTTGGAAGTAAGACAAGACCAGGAGAGAGAGAGAAAACCTCATTACATCCTCCAATATACCTATCCAACTCTCTATCAAAAGAGTGACTCAACATAATTTAAAACCAGTACAAAATAGGTCATGGGCAACAACCATAACATGAGAGAGACACTCGAAAATGCATGTTCTCTTCAAGAAGCTGCAACCTGAGTCAGTGATGCGTCCACGGCCGATGATTGCCCAAAAGTCGGTAAGAGCCATCTTTTCTTCTGAGCATGGTCCACGTAGAAGCTGAATTTCTCCCTTGCGTTAGGAATGTCGAGTGCCAGATCGTCTAGGCTGTCCTTGGTCCGGGTCAAGCCTTTGGTCATCTGGTTGATTGTGATAAGGCCTTCGTTGAAGCACTCCTGGAGCAGGTCTAGCATCCCGTCGTTCTTCTTCTCCATCGCCATCACCAGCGCCTTCTTCACCACCTCGTGGTTGAAGAAGGGCATCCCAAGATCGCGGATGCACTGGCATGCTTCACTCACGACGCCCCCACTCTCGTACTCCTCCAAGAGCTTCATTATCTTGTCCTTGGCATCCTCCACAGCCCAGCCAGTTCCACCTCCCCAGCACCTGAGGATCCTCTCACCAGCATGACGGGCACCGACCAAGGTTCGTGCCATCCGCACGGTCTCGGTCCCACTGCAATCTGGCGGCAGCTTGCTCGCGATTTCTTCCAGATTCAGGGGAGCCAAGACATCATCGATCACAGCCCTAGCAAGGAAAAGAGAGAGCTCGTTTGAAGCATCCAAAATGTCCAGTGCTGTATCCTCTGCAGATTCCAGAAGCATGACAAAGCCATTTACAATATCATCAGTTGAGAATATCTCAATATGTAGAGCAGAAAGAAGAACAGATGCCATTTCCTTCTCACGATTTTTCCTGTCCATTGCAAGCGTGATAAGCTTCTTCAAGAATATTGGGTTGTGCTCGGGTGCCCCAAGATCTTCAAGGCTTCTGATGAGTTCAGGAATGTCATCCGAAAGAAAATATTCACGAATAATGGTCACAGCCTCTTCCTTGTACCGCCTAACATTTGCATCTTCCTCTTGTACCTCCCCATCTTCACCCAAGGATTTCGTAAATAAAGCATCAAGCCATCCTTCAGATATTGCCTTGGGGACAAGAGACTGGAACAAGGTTTTTGCTGAGGGAATGTCAAGCACAAGGTCATCGAGGCTCTCTGCCAACCGAGAAAAGCCTTTTACCATTTGACTGGAACTTATAAGGCCTTCATCGGCGGCTTCCTTTAATAGTGTCAATATTAGTGGTTCTGCTGTTTCGATCTCCATGGCAAGAACCAAAGCCCGCTTCACAACCTCGTGATGAAAGAATGAAACTCCTAACTCCCTTATGCACCTACAGGCCTCAAAGGCGTCTTTGCTCTCCACATATTCTCTCAACAAATCAGCAATCTTTTTCTTTACTTCCTCAACAGTAATGTGAGTGCTACCACCCCACTTCCTTTCCACAAGTTCCGCATGGTGTGGAGCTGAGAGATAGCTCTTCTCAGCAGTTTGAATTACCTGAAATCCTTTGGAAGATTCTGGAAGCGCTTTCTTTGCCCTTGTGAGGAAGGCTGGAGGTAGGATATCATCAACCACAGCACGAGCAAGAAACAAGGCAAGAACGTCAACTGCATCTAGTATGTCAACCACAAGGTCATCAACAGATTCAAGAAGCATGAAAAACCCATCTCTAATCTGGGATGGATTAATGACATCAGCGTACAAGGCCGAAAGCAAAACTGAGGCCATTTCCTTCTCCTTGTCATGCCTGTCCATGGCCATGGAAACAAGCCGCTTAATGAAGTACGGATGATATTCACTTGAGCCAAGTTCTTTGAGGTCAGATGCTGCCAATTCAACACCACCAGTGCTGAAGTATTCCTCAACAATGGAGACTACAGCTTTCTTATATTCATCCAATGGGTCTGAAACAGTTTGACCAACAAGCTGATACGGTTCCTGTTGAAGGCAGGAATAAGAGGCAAACAGAAATTAATTCAGTTTAATAAGAAAACAAAGACACATAAGCTTGAAGAATGATCGTCTTAAGTAAAAGCCACAAAAAAATTAATTAAAAAAAATATCCAATATAAGCTACTTGCATAATAAGACACATAAACGATGACTAAACATATTAATTGATAATGGAAATTACCTCTCCACTATCATAATTAGGATCGTTTCGATCAATATGGGAGTCACCATCGGTGTCAAGAAGTTTTCCCCAGGTTCCTTTACCACCAGCACCATCTAAGCCAAAAAAAAAACCAAAAGCAAAGAAAACAAAAGAAGCGTCAATCTCACCATACAAGAATGCTGATAAAGTGGGGATAAAGGACAAAAACATTAACTCATGTCACTTCCCCACATTTGTTCTTCACTACAGCCATAAGACAGTGTGTAACATATTAGCCGTGTGCCACTTAGCAACTTTAAGAGAACCGCACCAAATGAATGAAAACATGCCAAAGACACGGCCACACACAGATTTTTAACAGACACGACTAAGAAACGTACAAAAACAAATTCTCAGTTAATGGGGAACTTAAACCAAATATTATAAGGCAAAATAAATGAAAAATAAGATCCCGTAAAGATTTCTTAAAAAGATTAGTGTGTGCAAAAAAATACCAGATATATGATGACAGCCTTATACCCATAATCGATATTCTTATCAACATTAGTCCGTATTACAGTCTACTCGTAAAGTATAAATCTATTCAGAAAGCCAAATAAAAAATAAAAAATAAAACCTTTAAATTTATGTAACAAAATTAAAAAGCAGGGCATCGTGTAATCTAATATAAGTTAATCACATCCCAGTAATTTACCAAGAACTTTGAGAAAAATGCATTTTCAAAAATAGACTACAGAACACATTTCCAGTCCATTATCGACGCATAAGCCAGCATAAATTAACATTCACAAGAAAGTTCCATACTCACCCTTCTTCACGCGCACAAACTTTCCGGAATGTGATCGACGCACATGTCTCACAGGGGCAGCTGTTGGTGCCTTGCCGCCCCCACTGGGAACTTTCACAGGATGTTCAGAAAGCATAGATGGAGGGGATTTCGGAGATGATGACAAAATGTCCGCATTTTGACTGGCTATTTTTAGCAATTCCCTCTGCTCATCCGTAAGAAATCCCTCGCTTGACGCCATAAGATAAAAAATTCTGTATACGAAAAAATTACAGATTTAACAGTCAATTATCCTGTGTATTTCCACAGGAAATAAGGTATCACACAAGCGCAATGGAGATAAAGTCAATGAGAACTTCTACTTACGCCAAAAAGGGGGAAAAAACATAAAACTTCAAAGAAATCAGCTTGAAATTCTTTTAATTTCACATTTTTACACACTGCAAGAAATTATTTCAAGTCAAAATTCCAAAAAATTTAAAAAATTTCAAAAAAAAAAAAGAAATTACCTCATAAAGAGAATATTAAAAAGTTGAAAAACAAGGCCACAACTCGATTATCTGCATTATAATGACATGGAAATTTTACCCAAGAACAAGTCTGTTGAAAACTGCAGATTTTGAGCTCTAGAACGAATAAAGCTATATTATATAACCGCATTTAACGTATATGTGCTTTCGCTTACGCTTACCAGAGTCTATGTAGCATACTCCATCCGAATAAGAGAAACATAATAAAACTAAACGAGCCTAATTTAGAAACCATACTTAACCGTTCTTATAACCAAAGATTCAACACACACTTTTCTCGCACGGTTTCTCAGCAACCAAACAGAGCAACACAAACAACAAAATTTCACAAGCACAATACCAAACCATTTACAGAGACCTGGAAGCGCGAAGCCGAGCAGCGACGAATCAAGAACCCGAACACGTTTCTTCTGTGCTTGGCCCGGATTTCGAGCCAAGAACAGGAGAAGCAATCGGATCTCAGGAAGAGGGGAGGCTCCACCGAGGCGCGAAGAACCGGCTTCCGACTGGAGGAAATCGAAGCCCTAGATCAGAAGAAGAAGCTCTGTGGATCCGAACTCCGCGTTCGTTGAAGAAGAAGAAGATGAAGGAGGAGAGAGAGAGAGCGAAAATGAAGTGAGGGAAAGAGAGAGTGGGAAATGGATGAGAATTAAAAAAAGGATAGGGGAAGGGAGGAGAGAGAAAGAGAGAAGAAAAGGAGAAAGCATGGGTATTTATAGGGAGGCTACGGTCACGTCATCGGGAGGTTTGGCTGTATTATAGCTTTGGGTGTCCACGTGGCATTACTACAAATGCCAGACCGGGTATTATTCCCCGTCTTTGATTCCACCCGGCTCGCCTTCAACCGGCTTGGGTTTTTGGGATTTGGGTGAGTTTACGAAATTGCCCTGACTTTTTTTTCTAAAAGGCTTTGGCTTGCCTTTGCAAACTCTGTGGAAGTGTGTAGTAACTAGTAAATTTCCTTTGTTTCCCTAAAAAAAACCCTAGTAAATTCATTTTTTAGAATTGTTATAGTAAAAATGGTAATTTTATTTTATCGATAGAATATAGATATTTTAACTGTTGAATTAATTTTTTAACGACTATATTATGTGATTGGAAGAAATTCTATGTTACACACTATAAATTTTTAATGTAAGGAGTTATACATTAGACTGTTAAAACCTAAATTCAACAACTAAAACAACCTACTTCACGAATAGAGCAAAATTACATTTTTTACCATAAGAATTCCTTTTTTTGCTTTGTCAAACTAGTAATTTCCTTAACCCCAAATGAGGAATGAATAATCTCAAATTATATTGCCGCTTAGGAAGTATGAACAACGGAATAAAAAACCAATCAATGAACAAAGGTGAAGTATGATAATTTGTATACCTTTTTTATTATTATTATTTTGGTTAATACCTTAGTGAGTGAAATCATTTCTCTTCATAAGCTGTGGTTGGTTCAAATTTCACCATGCTATGTACCAATTAGCCACGCGTCAAATCCTCATTATTTTGTTTAGAATACAAAAGTAAAAAATAAATGTTTTAGCAAAAAGGAAAAAGTAATACTCATCAAATATGATAACAAATTCAGCCGGCTTTGGTAGAAAAAAAAACGCTTTTAAGGCGATTGTAAACATATTTTAGGCAAGTTCAGTACTCATGATGTATTACACGTGATGTGCAATGCAACTCAAGTTATTATGATGGAGATAATAAAATATATCTTACTTGGTTGTGATATATATATATAGGGATCTTTACACAGATACCACAAAAATAAAAAGTGGGTTGATTTATGCTACCAAAAAAAATATTTATAGAGAATATTACTGCCACATCATCATATTATATATGATATTTCAAATATACTATATGAAGAAGTTTGATAATATGAGGTTGAATAATATTTCAAATATACTATATGAAGAAGTTTGATAATATGAGGTTGAAGAAGGTATATGTGAAATTTAAAGAAATATTAAAGAGTAAAATTGTCATGACAATAACTTGGCCTAAATAAGTATGGCATGCACTATAGTACTTTTTTGAGCTATGGCAGTTATCAATCCACCTCCAAAAAGATAACATTCAGCGTAAAAAGCACTACATATAGGCATATAGGCCTTTGTACACACTCTTTTTACCATTTTTTTTAAAACGGACGGGTCTTTTATATATATATATATATATTGAGGTTAGGAATGTTTGTCGGTTTTTTTGTCGGTCAGGTTTTTCTTTTATCAAAGTCAGTTGGTTTCGGAAAATGCAAATGAAGAGTCGATCAGTTGTAATAGAAGGTCCGTTGGTTTCTGACCAATGGTGGCCAGTTTTATGATAGTCAATTCTAAACAGTAGTAACCAACTAGACTACATATGGTAACCCAACCGTTTGAAAACAACAACATAGTCGGATCTATTTTTAATTTATTTAGGTGTATGTATGATGTATTAAAGAATACCTAAAAGGGTACAAAAAATTATAGTGAATAGGCCTGGTAACAAAATTTCGGATCTCGACGACACATGATTCGTGGTAGCAATCATTGATGGGAGGCCAATCAAGCTTCCAAAAGCTCCTCTTTGTGGTGGACATCACCGTCACTTAGACTTGCGTGGTGACGACGGCGAAAGGCAAGCAATTCCTAAAGAGAGAGGAGGGTAAGTTGATGAAAGATTGAGGGAGGGAGCCAAAGAGAAAGATAGAAAGGAGCATTGGAATTTTTGGAATATTTTTTTGAACTTGGAGGTCGGAGATTAGAACTTATCACCTTTAAGTGGAGTCGAACGTAGATTTTACTTGCTAGGCTATATCTGCAGCCATGATAATATTGGAATATTGAATTGATGTTAATCTCCATTTACACATTAATACCCTATTTACTAACGATTTCTAAATTTTAATCTATTAATTCTAATTGCTCTTTTAATTTGGCTTATTTATCTCTTTCACCTAAAAGGTAAAAACCTAACATTAATATATTAGCTAAACAATAAACACCAAGCAAATTAACAATAAATTCATGACTAATAATAAAGTCCACAATAAACTCCAAAGCTTTAAAGTTTAAGCATACTAAAGACTCCTAAAAATTTTTAAGTTTTAAATATGATGGGTGTGCGTGTGTTGTTGGAGATTTGATTTTTGTTTTTCCTTTTTTGTATTATGTTACATGATGGGATTTATAGTACATGAATGTTATTATATTTATATTTTAAAAAAAATTGGTCCATCGATTTGGTTTCCGATTGATAGAAAAACCTCTTGTGATATCTGCTACTCACTTTGTATGGTAGTTGGTTTTTCGACCAAATCGATCAATTTGGTATTTAGATTCGATTTTTTTCATTTTTTTCGGTTGTTTTTTTTTTTGGTTTTTCTTTATAGCTCTAATTAAGGTGTTGTAAGATACCACATATATACGGTTGTTTATGTCAAAATTTGAATAGATATTTTTTTTTTTTTGAGAGAAAGCTTGTAACAAAAAAGTTTGAATCATGAGTTGATACATGCTCAAAACAAATAAGTTGATAATATCCACAAAAAAGTGTGACTAGACATTATCCATATTAGAGCTCCCAGGTTCCAAACCTTGGAGTTGTGAAATAAGGTGGAGGAACTTATCTCAAAAAAAAAAAAAAGGGAAAAAAAAGAAAAATAAAAAACTCAAAACAGGGGCATGAAAGCAATTAGAATTCCAAGTTCAAATGCATGAAAGCAGTTAGATTAGGATAAACCAAGGGAACATGTACTATGGGGTTGGTTGGGTCCTAAACATCCTATTATGAGCTTGGTTTCAAATATCTCATTTCTTGGGCTGCAAAATGGACAGGATTGAGTCACTTTCTTTGATTGTTTAATGAATTAAGCAAGTCTAATATTGAAATCAACAATTAATAAACAAACCCAAGAAATCAACGGAAAAGTCATAGAGGCAAAAAGAAGAAACAGGTTGTGATGATAATAATAGATCATGGGGTCACGTCAAAGACAATGGAGGTGATATATGGACACAAAGTTTGGGGGGAAAAAAAACAGATAAATAGAGTATATGTAATTTAAGTACATAGAAAGTGTTGCTTTATACATTTGTACACAAGGATGATGAGGAGTTGATTTTTTTTTTTAATAATTTATGGCGGAATCTTAAGCTAGAATAAAACGTAATTGAGAACACAATATTATAGCAAATAAGAACGTGACAGAATGAAGTGTAGTACTTAAACTACTTGTCGTCGAAATCTTATTGTGAAGACAGTAGTCAAAGTAACGTGTTCTTGAAACTAAAATGATGCATATCAAATCCAAGGATCCTCAACCCTTACAGAAATGTAGAAGAACAAGTATACTGTTTATCACATACACAGAATATAGATGGTACTTTCTATATTTTATATATTTTCATTAGACAAAAAGTGCTGAAGCAACGTAGGAATCTTAAGTTGTTTGAGAAATATGATTAAAACTGAAACTTTTAAACTGTAATATATAATGTAGCTTATTTTTTTAATTATTATAAAATATAAGAGTTTATATTATAATAATTAAAAATTTTAAGCTAGAATTAATTTTACTAAATAACTTATATAACATGACCGGAAGCTGTCCTCAACGGACACAATAGATAAGTCCGACACGGGCCACATAAATATCAAGAGGTGGGGCCCACTGTCTAGGTCTAGGCAAAATCATATTTTTCAAAACAATAAGTACTAGTATCAAAATTATTATATCTTCCAAAACATTGTAATTGTATGCGATGGACCAATAAGTGCGATGAAAAAAAAAAGAAAAAAAGAAGAAAGGTTTATGAGAGATAACGATGCAAGACTGAAAGAGTAGAGGCTTGGAGCTCTGTACAAAAACATAAAAAAAAAAAAGAAATAAATATCAAACGTTGTACTAATAAGACATAAGAATTTTTTGAATAGCCTGATAGGACAAAATACATTTGACCACGGTATTTAAAAAGACGAAGAACCATCGAACCCTTTGAAGCGCAAACCTATATCAAAATTACAAAAAGGCTTATATGTCGATAAAGGACCATGAGTGGGGCACAACTGTGCAGTACTTAAAATTAGTATATACTAGTTTTTGTATTCATTCAAAAAGTCTCAGGGGTCCTTGCCCCCATTGCTCCTATCTCCATCCGTCCTGCCAACTCTATTTTTAGGATCATTGGTGAAAATAATTGTACCAAGCTTGAGGGCCCTCACTAATCATAAACAACGAGAGATTGATAAATCTACCAGATCAGCTAGAGAAATGAATCGTGTTCGTTCAATAAATATTATTAAAAACATATAGAGAACGTTTAGTGTTGTTTTTAAAATAAGTGAAAATATTTTTTATTAAAAAATAAGAGTTTTTTTTTTAAATTATATTGAGAAATGAATTGTGTTCGTTCAATAAATATTATTAAAAACATATAGGAATTGTTTAGTATTGTTTTTAAAAAAGGTAAAAATATTTTGTATTAAAAAATAAGAGTTTTTTGAGAATTATATTGAAAGTATTTTAAAATTTTTGTCTCAAAAAACATGCGAAAACATTTTTAAAAATTTTGAGAACAAAAACAAATGGGCCATAAGATTTTATGATGCAAGGCACATGTTCTAAGAGATCATTATACTACTGCTCCAATCGTGTTTTTGATATTTTAATAATAAGAGGGACAAAAATTGTATTCTCACCAAATATGAAGATTTTTTTTTGTGTTTTAAACATTTTAACAATGAGGAGGACATAAATGATATTCACATACATCACAAGGGTATTTTGAGTATTTTGGAATGTGGTATTATTTCTTGCTCCGTCTCAATATTCTCTTTTCACGGTTTCCCTCAATCCCTCAAAAACCCAGACGCTAAACTGAAACGTTGATGGGTTAGAAAAATTCAAAATTTTTCTAACTGGGTATTTTTAGCCTGTTGAATGCCGAGTTAAACAAGTTCAAGAAGTACACAAAGCATGGTTCTTGAACACCGAATCCAGTGTTCATGAGAAATTCGTCTCCTCCATAAAGAAAATGTTGCAATAAATTTCTGGTATGTGGTTTTCAACTATATACATATATAATTGTTTCCTGAGTTTTGAGAGTGATATAAACAGAAAATAGGAAGAGCATGGAAGAAAGCCGAGGGAGAGATCATGAAAGAGAAAGATTAGAGAGATACAGAGACGGTTTAGCTTGGAGAGAGAGAGACAGATGAATGGATGACAGAGTGACAATTTGGGACAAAAGCAACGCAAAAATTTAGGGTTTTCCAAACTCTATTAGTTTTCACAACTTGTGTTAATTCATAATCTAACTACTGGTTTGTATTTCTGTTTATTGATCCATGTTGAAACTCATTTTATTATTTTTAATTTTTTTTTTTTAATAATCGAAGAAGTTAATTAGCTTAGAAATTATTGAATCCTCTAGAATTTTGATGTTGTAGAAGTTAGAAGCTGACTTTATATATATATGGATGTTAGCATCTTACAATTTTATTGTACCGTTGATAATTCTTGTAGGTAATTATGGCAGAACCAAACAGGGTGGAAATAATTGAGGTCTGCTCGGTAGCTGCTGAAGCAGTAGATGATAATTCAGCGACAAAGTCTCTTCCTCTCACTTTCTTTGACTTGCGTTGGGTACGTTTACTAACATTTGATCTTTTGTATTTCTATAAAATCTCAGCCCCAGAAGAGTTTTTCCACACCAATATCATCCCAAGACTCAAACATTCTCTGTCACTCGCCCTCGGCCACCGCTTCCTTCCTATCGCCGGAACACTCACTTGGCCTCCCAATTCCCCCAAGCCCGTCCTCACTTACTCCCCGGGCGACGCGGTTTCGCTCACCGTGGCCCGGTCCTACACTGATTTCGCTCTTCCGACCGGCATCGACAACGTCGTTTGCGACGCATCCGCATACCATCCTCTGGTGCCTGACTTGTCCCGCGACCGATCACCGGTCTTAAGAATTCAGCTCACCGTGTTTCCCAATCACGGATTTTCGATTGGGATCACAGTCAATCACGTGGTCCTCGACGGAACAAGCGCGATCATGTTCGTGAAAGCATGGGCCCACATATGCAGATCACTTGTAGGTGTTCAAGGAAATGATCATGATCATGATAAACAACAATCTCGCAGTCTTTTGCCGTCGGGTCTAGAACCATTCTACGACCGAAGTCTTATTAAAGATCCTGCAAATCTTGAAGCCATTTTCTCGAACCAGTTGCTAAATTCCGAGGGACCAAACAATAGAAGCTTGTTGTCGCCTCTCACACGTCAAGTTCCACCAAATATATCTCGAGGAACTTTCCAATTGCCGCTAGAGAAACTAGAAAAGCTCAAGCGATTCGTAAAGCTAAAGAACACAAATCACGATCCGATTCATGTATCCACATTTTCTATAACATGTGCGTATGCATGGATTTGTTTAGTTAAGGCAGAAGAAATCAAAGACAACAAAATATATCTAAGATTCCCGGTGGATTGTCGGTCTCGCTTAGATCCTCCTCTTCCACACACATACTTCGGAACCTGCGTCGGCTCTGGATTCGCAGTTGCGGAAAGAGAATTACTACTGGGAAAGGAAGGGCTTTTTGTAGCTGTAAAGGCCATTAGTGAAGGCATGAGAAAGTTGGATAAGAAAGTTCTAGATGGAGCGGAGAATTGGGTTTCCGGATTGAAACTTGATGGGCAAGTTTGTCGCATTTCATCTTCTCATCGTTTTGGGTACTATGAGACTGACTTTGGATGGGGACGACCGACAAAGGTGGACGCGGTCTCTAAATACAAGCCGGGAGTCATTAATCTTTTCGACAGGAGAAATGGGGATGGAGGCGTTCAGATTGGGTTGGTTTTGAAGAAACATCACTTGGAAGCTTTTGCTTCTTTATTTGTTGAAGGTCTTGAATCTTTGGAATTGGACCTAAAAGATGTTTCCAGAATTCACCACCGCCTTTAGGACAAAATAAAACTTCAAGATTTTTCTAAAGCCACCGCCCAAAGGATGCTGCAATAGAGCGGCCACTTGGAAAGACTATCAGAATCTTGTCAAGTCGGTAAATAAACCATTTTAATTTTTTTAATACGTTGCTTTGTAACTAAGGGTGTAAATTTGTGAGTGCTTTGATGAATGTGGTCAGTAAGTTTATGTTAAAGGTGATAGTTTTGTGAGTGCTTTGATGAATGTGGTCAGTAAGTTTATGTTAAAGGTGATAGTTTTGTGAGTGCTTTGATGAATGTGGTCGGTAAGTTTATGTTAAAGGTGATTGTTATTCCACTTTTTTTATTTTTTTTATACGGTGTTTTGCACGTTAGTCGTTTAAATTGCATAGCCAAATATTTTTTTAAAAAAAAAACAAAAATTTTAAACTAAATTATTATGTAACTATATTGTTCTAACTTTGCTCTTAATTTTATTTTGATTTTATCTATTTTTTCTTTGTTTTAATGAACTATGCACGTGGTGTAATTCAATTTATTTTTTAAAACTCAAAACTCCAAAAATATATAGGATGTTTCTAAGCATTGGTTTAAACAAATTAGTTCAAAGTATTATAACATACGAGAGGTTTATGTTGTAGTTTATTTTTGTTTTACATTATATAAAAACTTTATACTGTTTAAGTTCAAATCAATTCTGTAATTCTCATAGTATTGCAGATTGTCTTTTTTTTATTTGAGTTTTAAGTATGAAACATGAATATATTTTAAATAAGAATTTGGGATATAAGTAAAATAGTTTTAAAAATTCTACCTCCATAATGCATTTTATAAAATCTCAAAGGGACGTGTAGTAAAAAAACACTAAAGAAAATATTTTCCAGAGGGGCAAAATTAGAATAAGCTATTGGGTTCAAGGGAGACAGCTGCTAACCTTGGCCTATGAATTTATAATTTTGGTATCTTGAGTCCGTGTGTGTATGATGTAAAATTTTCAACATATTTTTTTTTATTAATGAATCCTAAATTATTTTGTAAAAATTATAAAATAAAATAAATAAAAATATACCAAAAAATATATAAGTTCACATATATTTTTTTTTGATGAATTTTTTTAATTTTTTGCTTTGATTTTTTATTATAATTTTGCAAATTAGTTAATGATTCCTTAATGAAAGGGTCAAAAAGAAATTATTTACATAAAAAGCACAAACCCAGAGTAAAAAATGATATTTTTAAAAACTACAGAATCATTTTAATATTTTTTAAATAGTAAAGATATTAAAATAATGATTCTCTAAAACACCAAAATCATAGCATTCCTTCCTTGTATGTTCCCGCGTTGCCTTTCTGCTCTGTTTCGTTTCCAAGATATTGTTGTCTTGTTCTCTACCTAATGTCGTTTTCTACCTCTTTATCACTTTCATATTTCATGTCGTTCTAGTGGGTGCTGTCGTTTCTAACATTAATCTATTTTTGTTAAAGGAAACGCTAACGTAATTTTTGAGGTGTTTGTTCTTTTCACATCGTTAGTTTTTTCTGAGTGGTGTCGTTTTAACCAAGTTATTGTTTTCGTCGTTTTAAAATTTTTCAGACAAGTGGGCTTATGTCGCTTCTATAATTTTTGACTTTCCGTTGTTTTGAAAGGCTTGCTACGTTTTTCGGGATTTAGATCGCTTCTTATTGATGTCGTTTTTACTTTATTGTGGTTTTGTGGTAGTTGCCGTTTTCATTAATGTCGTTGTTTACAGCTATTTTTTAATTTTGTTTAAATATGTTGCTTACTTAAAAAAGAAAAAAAATTCTTGTTTTAAGTATCGTCGTATTCTGGTTGCTGTCTCATATGATTACCAACTCGTTTTTGAATGTTCTTGTTGCCTATGTTGTTCTTCATTGCAGTTTTGTAAATAGTATATTTTTACTCTCTAGTCTTGACAAGAGAAATCCATTAAATGTACTTATTTTTATCTTTAGTTTTAAAAATTAGTTAATTTTTTAAAAAATAAATGTTTGAAATAATATTTTAACTTTGGAAAAACGTGTGAGATAATGTAGAGACGGGTTTGCAAGTATGGAGAATACTTTTTAGATTCTCAATGATTGAGGGACAAATATATCATTGGGCAAATTACATTGTTATATCTTTTAGTTTTAACTATTTTTTAAATTATCTTTTTTGTTTTAGAAACTATAAATGCATCTTTTAAATTTTAAAAAATTATTTAAATTTCATCCTTTTGCATAAAAAGATGGATAAAACAACATAACTACTTTTAATTAGTTACAAAAAATATTTTATATGTTTTAAATATTAAACAAATTCTAAAATAAAACACCAAATTAAAAAAGAAAAAGAACTTAAATATTATGAATTTTAATCTTAAAATATTTTTTAAAAACATTTCTCAAGAAGAAATATTTCATAAACAAACTATGTTTAATTAAGAGTATTTTTATTTTATTTTTATGTTTTTTCAGTTGAAAAAGTCTGTTAGGGATAAAATTGAAACAAATTTTTTAAATTTAAATGATACCTTTCTAGTTTCAATAAGAAAAAGGATAAATTAAAAATAAAAAATAAAATTTAGGTGTTATAGTTATGAAGTTAACCCAAATATTATTTAACTATTATTTAACTAGAATAGAGAGGGTAACTTTTCAATTTTTGATATTTTCTAATATATATATATATATAGAGAGAGAGAGAGAGAGTTATCTAGGGTAGTGCAGAACAAATGAAAAGAAGCAAATTAGTCCTTTGAAAACATGACATCTTTACCATAAGAAATTGCTATTAAAAGAAAAAAGATTGATCTGAGAAATTATGCATTCAAGTTAGTCTGCGTGTAAAGTCAAAAATCATGTGTATGATTGTGGATCTTTTGGTCACTTTACAATATCTTGTTAGAATAAAAAATGTAGTAGATATACAATGGTAGAAAAGTAAAGTTAAATCGTTGTCTAAATTTTTAGATGGTTAGGCAAAACGCTATTTAATTTTAATATGTACTATATATTAGACGATGGTTTAACTGTTTTCTAAAATGACATCAGACGAATGTTTTTAGAAGAAATTATCGTTTAATTTCATCTAATGTCTTATGTTACATGACGGTTTCATCAATAAGCTATCATCTAATGTCTTGCCTTGACAAAAAATTGCCAGTTTTTATTTTTTCTGCCCACAGGTGACTGTATACAATTTGTTCTAATTGGCCTTATGATTTATTGATAATTAAATTAGCAATAATTTATAAAAATTAAACATAACAAAATCTAACAATAATAAGATGTAAGAATTCAATTAACTGTATTGTATGTATCATTGTACATATTTTCCCTACTCATCTATCACCTCATATAAATGCTCATTAGTATAAAATTCTTGGCTTGTAATGGCTTATAGATCCCCATTCATAATCTCTCATGTTCCTTAACATAAATTATCTACATTTATTGTCTTCCTCTTCTTGGGTTATAGTATAAAAAGGTTGTTAAGATATATATATATATATATATATATATATATATATATATTAATTTAAATAACACTTCATGCATTTTTAATTAAAATTCAACAAGTATATATATTTATACTTGAATGCTTACCTTTGATTGTAGAATTTTAGTATATCTATGAGACTAATTGAAGTAGGCTTGGGTTTTTGTTTCTACTCATTTAAGGCCCTACATACAATTCGTGAAACACGCACTATCAATCAAATGATAGATGCTATAAATTAGTAATAATAAATGATAGAATTAACGAGAATACACTTACAATAGAATCGTCTCCCCCGTAGGAGGTGGAATTCCCTCTAGCTTGACTTCACATGATCTCCTCCCACTTAAAGAAGTTAGACTTCTACCTTTTTACACAACTCGACTCAACTCTGCATTGGGGCTTGAGCTGCGGGTGGAATGAAAGCAGTAGGACTGCTTGACAAAGTGAGATTGACCACATATTTGTCTTGAATGTTCTAGACATATATGATTACAAACTGAGATTGACCACATATCTATCTTGACCACATATATATATATATATATATATATATATATATATATATATATATATCATGTGTCTTTTGAGATTGGAATGTGCATTATGATGTTTACTCTTCATAATTATTTTATGATTACAAAATTAATAAAAGTTAAAACTAATAATAGTAAATATGAAAGTTGAAATACTATTAATTACCACATTTCTAAAAGCTAAAGATGTTAAGTAATTCATAATTCATTGGCCAATTTCCATATCTCAGATTTTTAAAAATTCTATCCTTCTTTTGTCGAGTGAAATTTTAGATAACAGAACGAGTAGGAGGTGTAGTCGTATTGTCTATTTGTATTAAAAGGTGAGGTTATTTAAATTTTGTATAAAGATTACGAAGTTTGTAGAAGTAAAGTAAACAAGTTTTACGTACCTATTCACGTTTTACTTTCTTATATCCTAAATGACCATAAGAGTACTCGAGATTGAACTCGTCTCTTATTTTTTTTGCTTTTTTCGATATCTCTATTTGCTCTTCACTAAGTTTGGATTTCACTAACTCCTTATATTGGTCTGAACTAATAGAAAGCTAGTTTTTAATTACTTTTGTTGGGAGTTTGAAAATGCTAGGGGTCCTCTTCGTGGCCGTCAATGAAAGCTTTCTTTAGGTTGTATCGAAAGTCATGCCCCATCTTAAAGGTGCTTGTAATGAGCCGCCTTTTCAGACTACCACTTAGCTTTCTTAAACATTATTTTTAAACTTAATCTTACTTACTAGGAAGAAAAATACAGAGCAATTTTTTTCTTTAAAACATATTTGAAACTGTTGCGACAACTGTTGCAACGTAAATTGAAACATAAAACAAAACTAAATTTATAATTATTCAAAACAATTCATAAAATCATATCTTTTAAAATACTTTTCATAAAGCATCTCTGTAAACATTCTTTTTTCTTAAAACCTTTAAAACATTTTTTTAATACAACAAAAACTTCTTTCATTGCAGCGGAATGCTTTTGTAGTGGTATTTATATCCAACCTTTGCATCTGTCTCGTCATGACACCGAGCTCTTCAACTAGTCTTACTGGTTTTTTGTAGAACTACCTATAGCATGAAAGATCTTGTAATGAGTTTTCACTCGATAAGTTCAAATAATCTCACAAAACATTAAAAGCATTCATCATAAAATGTTGCTCATAAACTTTTCTCATTAAACATCGTTTGTAAACCTTTTTTTTATTAAATCATTTTTATAAAAATAATATATATAAACATTTCTCGTAAAATATTTCTCATAAAATGTTTTTCACAAAACATTCATTATAAAATCTTTTCTAAAAAGGAATACAAGCAATATTATAATGTATGATTTTATTTATACTCAATTATGGACTTCATTTATGAACTTCTTATCATCATTCTTATTGTTCTTGAACTTGTAGACTTAAGTGTTTGTACCAATATCATTAATTATGAGATCAAAACTTTAAATTAACATAATGCTTCCCTTGTAGAAAACTTAAGACCATTGAACAATAAGGTCGTTGTTAGACATATATGCCCTAAGGAGTAAAAAATGTAATACGTTTTTGGAGACATTTTTATCAATAAAGAATTTATTCATTTATATATACTAAATTTTATCCTCTTTAAGTTCATATTTGTTGAATGCACGACAAGCAAACAGTAGTCCGAGACTGTCAGTCTAAACCTTAAGAATTGGGCATATGATGGACTGATTATGCGGAAGACACGATTCTCAAGGTGACAGTCTCAAACATATGATCCGCAATCGAGGGAATAAAGTTGGGCGCTTTATTCATGTAAAGATTATTATGTTGTCTATATCCCTTATGAGAGATGGTTTGTCTTGACCATCAGAGTTGGACTCCGTGAATAGAAACATTGGCACGTTGTCATAGGTGACGATGTGTTGGATCGGGATATAAAGTGAATTGATTTAGATTAATAATTCTGTCTTCGCAAATTGATTCACTTTAAACAGTCATTTGTATTGTATCTTAATCCTGAGATGAATAGTGGGTCCGTTATCTCAACTTGTGTCTTTTGATGTACCAAAGGGTGACACCCACATCTCAATAGTGGTATGCATGCCGGTACGTTGGAGGTATGACTCTTGATAGCGTAGAGTTGTTATTCATAGATATGGAATCCATAGCTCCTCTTTAGGAGTAATGATATCCTCTTATATGCGTTGTCCTGTAATTGAAAAACTAGAGCGCTCAACCATTTGGATACATAGGTGTAACCGAATGGTATACTATCTTTGGATGGTAAGTTTTCTAATGGTGAGACAATAGAACGTAGGATAAAAATAATCGGGAAGGTAAGACAGAACTTGTCCTTAAACCGATTATGGATGATCATATAGGGATACTATACACTATGATATGTCATGGAGACTTAGCTATAAGAGCTTCGTAATTCTATAAAGTTTGAGAGTGCAGCTCCAAGCTTTTAGTGGAGTAGCGTTGGAGTTGATAATTGTGAAATGTATATCTGGGATATTGGGTTTCATAATTATCATGAGCTTGAACTTTATAGGTCCATTTTGGTCCCCTTTGCTAGCTCACAAAATCCTGTAACGACACGGCGTGCTTTTCCAATAATTGGTGACTTATGTCAGATTTATCAGATTGGTTTAAAATTTGGAAGAATTAAATAATTCATGTCTGTTTATCGGTTGAATTAATTTTGTAAGAAATTAATTCAAGATAAACTTGTTGAATTATTATGATTAGATAATTCTTGTCTGTTTATCGGTTGTTTTAATTTTGGACAAATTAGATCAAGATAAACTTGTAGAATTATTGTGAATTGATTTGTTTTCTTAGAGATTATCTTGATAAAGTTTGTTTTGATAAGATAACTTCTCTATTAGGTTATTTAAATCAAAACTGAGACTTTATCCTTTAGAATCTCGGGTGGAAAATAAAAGATTCGAGAGATTTTTTCTCCGGAGTTCGGCCTGCTGAATGACGTGTTCGGCCCGCCAATGGGGCATGTTCGGCCTACCGATCAGCGAGTGATAAGATTTCGTGTTTTCACACGGATCTTATCAGATATTGATCCGAACTTGATTATGTTTCGAGTTTTTGAGACCTAATCTGATAAGGACTGACCCTAAGACCAATAGCTATAAAAAATGAGTGAGTCTTATGATTTACTTAGATCAATTGAGAGATTAAGTGTGATAGTTTTGTAGTGAGTATCTGAAAACTCCCTGAGAGCTTTTGTTCACAAATCACGAACACTAGCTTTGGGTTCTCTCTATTGGTTGGAAGGAGAGTCACCGGTGGAAGAGCTGTACATGTGAGCCCACACTCACTCCGGTTGTGGATAGAGAATAGCAAAGAAAACCAGTTGGTTGAGGCTCTTCTAGAACGTTACTTCTCTACACAGGTTACGGAGGTTCTTCGGCACACAGAGATTAGTAAGATCTGTCTAATTTATTCATATAACGTGTCAAACTTGTGTTTTGGAAAATACTCTGATGAAAAAATTTTAAAATTTCGCTGCGCACTGCGTTTCCAACAGTCGTAACTTTAATATAACTTGTATATCTCACATCAAAGAGACTGGTATGATACTTAAATAACTTCTTTAATTTACCTTCTTGTAAAATTTGGTGAGCATATCAAATACTAAACATACCATATGCTATATCTTAACACTTAAACATTAAACAAATACAAATATATTGCAAAATATGATGATCTTTAAAACATTATGCATCATAAATGCAAACATATTTCAAAGCATTTCGAACATCATTTCTTCATGCCATAGGTGTTGCAATGTGGAGCCAAATCAACCTAGCAAAGGAGAAAGAAGAGAAAAAAAGAGGGGGCAGTGGTCCAGCATCGCGGTGCCCAAAAGGAGGGCCACAGCATCTGAACCAGCGCCACGGCTCCCAAACCAACGCCGCGGTGCTCGTCCAAAATGAGGAAACCAGCTCCGCGGCGCCCAAAAGGAGGGCCGCAGCGCCTGAACCAGCGTTGCGGCGCCCAAACCAGCGCCGCGGTGCTCGTCCAAGAGGAAACCAGCTCCGCGGCGCCCAAAATAAGGGCTGCGGCGCCCAGAGTCTGGTTTGTTACGAAATTTTGAGTTAGAGTTGAACTCAAACACCCCAAAAATGGGAAACTGCTAGGGTTTCTCATTAGTTGCTATTTTTCTCTTCCTTTGGGTATAAATAGACATAAGGTGGCTAGGGTTGAGTGTATGTGACATTGAGAGTGACATTATTTTGTGTGAGGCATAATTCTTGAGAGCTCCAGCCTTGAGAGAGAAAAATTCCCATAGGGTGCTATATAGAAGAGAGTTTTGGTAAGCACAATTTGAGAGTGTGTGAGAAACTTCTCTTATAATCTATAATCTCCTTCATCATAGTAGAATCTGCAAGCGATAAAAACATGACGTAGTCTCAATTTTAGACAAACTTGTATAAAATTTGGTGTCTCTCTTTTCTTCTTTTCTCCTATTTATTTTCTGCAATTATTCGTTCTTGCGATCCTTGGAATTAGGAGTTGTCTAATTCCCCAACAATAGGTGAGGTTTGAAACTTACATATTTAATGCTATAGCGTTTCAACTTTATCATTTTTCTTCTATTAGTCGATTTTGTATTCTGTTCAAACGACACCCGACTGTTGGCTAACTTTCTTATTATCGACCTACTTAATCGATTACACAACTTAAGTATTAAATATTCATTCTTAATTCCTTCGTCTTGTTACCATCGGTTTACTTCTCTATTACTTAACTTAAATGTTCCTCAGTCAAATTTCTTGTTTTACATGAGGGTTTTGTTACTAATCATGATTTCGCTAGTTCGGAGGGCCTAGGATCCGTTTTAACCGTTATATAAAAATGATAATTTTACCCTTAATAGGTTTTTCATGAGTTACGTAACTTTACTAAACTTTTTAGTTGACATTATCATAGCGACACTTTAGGTTATGGAAAAATTCCTGCTAAAAGATGTTTTCCTAAATTGGACGTTTCAGGGTCCGTTTGAGCTACTTTTACAAAAAATAACCATTTTGCCCTTGACAAGTCTTAGAAAACTTTTAAAACTCGTTTTAAACAAAACTTACATTCCTTGCTATTCGTAACATTACGAAAAAAAACAGTATTCTTTTCGTGAAAAATCTATTTTAGCAAAACTTTACGGTTTTTACTTGTAATAGGAAAAAGCATTGGATGACCTGCAACCCTGATGTAGGAGGTTTATCTTTATTAGTCGTTTTTATACTTTAGCTTTGTTTTATTATTAGCTTATCGTTATTTGTCTATTATGTCGTTTAATTTAGTGTGTGTTTGTTATTGTTTTATCAGAGGACTATAAATACTATCATAAAATAATTATAATGAAGACTAGAATATTGATAATTGAATATAATTTAAGTGTTTTCTCTCCGAGTTGAGGATTTTACGGATCCTCTATCTAAGTTAGGTCGGTAAAACTCTTTTTTTTTTATATGATTCTGCTGTGTCATTTAGTGTTAGAGCCCTCGGTTTTCCCCGGGGAGGTACGGTAGCTATAATTGGCAATTGGAGCCGCTCCGCCGTCAAAGAACGCAAAGCAAAGGTCCTTTGGATGGATCAAAGGTTTTGGTCGAGCTTTGAGAAAGATTTATCTCTTCATCAGCCTAGTCTAAATCAAAATCGTTATCAAGTGCAATTACATGGATCATTTTTGCGTTATGAAGATGAAGAAGCTGCGTTTCAAAGCGATTTCATGTGGCGTTCTTCAAGGATTCATGAACATAGGTATTTGAATGATCGTTCTTTGGAATTTGTCAAGGAAATTTCGACCTTCTTTGGAGTTTCACATGTGGAAGAATTTTTGAATTGGGTGGAATATATAGGGTCCGTTTTTTAAATGGATTCGAATTAGTGATTTAATTTGAGTTAGTGTGATTTGAATTAGGATTTGAGTTAGTTATTTGAATTGCTATTTGAATTAACGTTTGGATGTGCATTGAAGTTTTAATTTGAGTATGGAATAAAATTGAAATTTGTGTTTAGAGAGGTAGTGAAGATAGTTTTTGATTTATTAATAAATCTAATAAAATCTTAATGTTAATGATTTTAAAATATATGTAATATAGATCTTGATTTATTTCTCTATTCATTAGAAACACAGTGAATAAAAAATCATCTCAATTAGAAATCAAATGAAAAAGTTATGATTTTTTTCTTAAATATAAGAGAGAATTTTTACTGTAGCAAAGATATCTGAGTATCAAAAGTTTCAGGAGATGAGAATTCTGAAACTTGGATTCTTGATACTCAAATGATTCAAATTTGAGGGAAATAAATATGTATATAAAGTATTCTTGTTACTTGAATCTAAATTGAAATCCATGAACCAACATACCCATAGATGATTTCTTTGATGATAAGGGGAAAATACTTCTGGAAAAACAAGCAAAATTGGTGGCCAATAGATTACATGGTGAGGCTCTTGGGTGGTGGAATTGGCTTCAAGAAGATCGACGACGTAATGGAAAACTTCCCATTAAAACTCCGAAGAAAATGAGATGCAAGTTCTTAGAACGATTTTACTACTCAAGGATTAAGCCCAACCTCATTCGACAGCATTTCAAAAGAAATTTTAATGAAAGACATCGAGTTTCAAGCTCCACCGGCGATGCCTTCCTCTCTCTATCGATTCTCTAGCCAAGCCGACGAGATCTTTGCGCCATTTCCTAGCCATGCCGATGGTTTCACCACCACAGAAGTCGAAGATTCCGTCGTCGGCAAAGGTACCTAGAGCTGCTCGCATAAAGTCCAAGCGGAAGAAGATGTTCCTCCGTTGATGCTGTCGATGGAACCACCGCCGTGTTCTAGTTCTGGAGTCGATCACGGCAAGAGCGAGCTCGACGGTTTTGGCGAGTTGCAAAGCAGTGAGGGCGCTGGTTTTGTTCGAAGATGTCGTCTTCCCCAACTCCTGCAGTGCATGATGAGCCACATGGGCCTTACAAACCTGCCCTTGCTACAAACAAGTCAGAGCAGGTCATATTAACGAGCCCAACATATTAATTGGTCCCAATGTGACATTAAAACCCAGCAAACCATCTTATCCATGTCAGTCCTATAAACACAACATGCACATTACTTGCAAATCTGATGAGTCAGCATAAATGATAAGCCCGAGTCAGATTTTGAATCACACTCATCCCATTGGTCAACATCAAATGCCTAAAAAGCAACTTGCGACAAATTTTCATCAAAATTCTAGACCGACTTTACGAGGTAAACCTATTACTCTCTCTAACATGATGCAATTTGTTGCAGATTGGTTTGATTGTGAAGAAAACCAAAATATTTTGGTGACACGATGGACAATGGATTAACTAAATTTGGCATTGGTGACCATCAAGAAATTGTGGACTCACTTGTTATGGACAAAATTGGCAATGTGGATGATTCATTTGGTCTTCACATATTTTTTTGAAGAAGGGCTTGTAGATCTCTTGAGTGTGGTTATACTTAAAAATTTAAGTGTTCAAAGTGGTCTTGAAATTATTGATAAAATTGAAAGTGAGCCAACAAAACAAGTTGTCGAAGAAATTGGAACAATCAGAAGTTCAGAACATAACTTGAAAAGCTAAAAATTGAGTGCATTGTTTTTGAAGATTTGGAGGTGAAGCCACTAATTTTTGTTGATCAAGTTGTTGGCATAGTTGCAATTGATTTTGGGGATTTCAAGATCAAAAGGACAAGCCAGCGTCAATGGCGAATCGCTTGGGAATTTTTGACATTTCGGTGGATTATTTTTTAGTTCTGTTGTGGGTTTAAGATGTGATTCGACGGAGTTATTCAGTTGGGGAGGGGTCTATCACTCCCACAAGCCAAAGAGGCAGTTCTTTCTTCAGAGTTTTCTTCATCATTCTACACTTTTTACTGTTTATGGCACTTGTTACAAGCTCATTTCTGCATGTTTTTATTTAATTCAAAGACGAGTTCTTTTCATAGACCGGGTGAACTGATGTAGGAGGTTTAGTTTTATTAGTCATTTTCATATTTTAGTTTTGTTTTGGTATTAGCTTATTATTATTCATCTATTATGTCATTTAATTTAGTGTATGTTTGTTATTGTTTTGTTGGAGGGTTATAAATATCCTTATAGACTAATTGTAATGAAGACTAGAATATTGAGAATTGAATACAATTTGAGTGTTTTCTCTCCTAGTTAGGGATTTCCTCCTTGAAGGGCTTTTTTCAAGTGGGTTTTCGAATCCTTCATCCAGGTTAGGCCGGTAAAACTCTTAATTCCAAATTCCGTTGCGTCAAACCCTACCCGAATCTCAAAGAATTGACTTTAGAAGAGTTTGGTGGTGCCCAGCCGTTCAGTTGGCTCCCCTCGCTTCGGAATCTCGTCAAGCTTCAGTTACTATGCTGCTAGAAATTACAAAAATTATCATCATTGGATCAGCTCCGTTCAATTAAGGAAATGATACTGCATGACTTGCCTGCTCTTGAGTATATTACCATTGATGATGATGATAACTACTTTCGCACATCGTCCACACAAATGGTGTCAATATTGAAATCTCTAGAAAAAATCACGCTGAATAAGTTACACAAATTCATAGCGTGGGGGTGGTGGGGTTTTGCGGAGAATCAAGTGGATCAAGCATCATTGTTGCCTGCATTTCCTCGCCTTTCTGCATTGAGCATCATGGATTGCCCAAACCTAACTTCCATGCCACTTTGAAGAATACTAGCTGGATGCCTTTCGAACAAACGAGAATGAGCGTCGCGCGCCTACGACTTCAAGCAACAAGAACGGTAGAAGAAGCATCCTCATCATCAGCAGACACAAGTGTTATAGTTCCCACTTCCTCCTCTCTCTCTAAATTGAGGTACTTACTAATTATTTGTTTGTTAGTATTTTTACTATTGTTTTTGCTAACTCTCTAAGTTGAGATAATTACAACTTTTTTGTTAGTATTTTTTGTTAACAGTGATGCAGAATTGCAAAAATTGCCTTGCTGGGTGAAAAGCCACTCTTCTCTCAAGGAACTTCATGTCGGGAATTCCTCTGAACTGAAAGTGTTTATCCCAACTTGAAATCATGGCCTAAAGCAGTGAGTAGCCACACTTCTTTACTACAAATGACGATTGGCAGCTCTCCCATCTCACTCGAAAGATGTCAAGGCTCAACACAAGAAGATAAATGGCTTGAGATTGGACCGATATCCCAGATTATTCTCATTTTTGTGGTTTCCTATTCATTTAGTTCAGCTTCACTTACAACGTTTTTTTTTTTTTACCAGCTGTTTGTCCATTCCATTGTCATACATTATATATAGTCTTCCTTTTGGCATTTAAAAAATTTCTTCATTTTTTTTTTTATTTTGTACATACGGGACCTTCCAACGTCGTGGAAAATTGTGACGTCCCATAAAGGGGGTATGGGAGTTTTAAATAAATAAAGAAAAAGAGTATAAATGTACGTGAAAAATAAATGAATATCATCGAAAGTAAATAATAACATCGGCGGTCACCATCACTTGATTACCACAAAGGTGGGGCCGAGACCTTATTGTCATTCACCATCACGTGTATATTTACCACGAAGGTGGGTAAGCAAATAAAATACAATTATTATCAATAATAATAATAATATAAGAACACTAAAAGTCATCGTCTTTGAAATAAATGACGCGATGGGACCCACAAAGATGAAAATGACATCAACAGTGATATCGGGATAAGTTGTACAGTACACGCATCATACCACAGTTCCATATAAAATACCATTCCTATCCAAAGAGCCAGGTTTTGATCCTGGGCCCATCCTTCTTCCTCAACCTGAAAGGGGAAATTTCAAAAACAGGAAAACGCGAGCGGAAGGCCCAGTAGGATGACTATTCAAAAATAAGTTATTTAAAAATAACTGTTATAGATAAAAATATCATTAGTAAATAAATCTCAAGATCTCAATAAAAATCAGTAAATACTTACTTGAATGAAACTTGATAAAAAGTCACCGTACGGGTTTTGAAAATCAGAAAGGAATATCACAATACAATTCTTCAAAATCAAAGACAAATTATTTTCATCAGTCATTCAAAAGGTCAAACATTTGTTCCAAATAGTTTAAAAAGGATTGCCAAAGAAAGGGACAAAAATATATGTATATCCTACCTCATTTGAAATTCCAATAACGTAAGCTCCAAATAAAATCCAATGTAAGCTCCAATCAATATTCAAGAGCCTAAAAACTGCATTTAAAGTCAGAAATCACATTTAACAAATATCATTATGTCAGTTTAATTATCAGTGTGCCTTTTGACTCAAAACAATCATAACCTAAAATTATAATCCTTTTTCAAGAGGATTTTAGGCTTCAATCTT
Source organism: Artocarpus heterophyllus (assembly GCA_025403435.1). Classification (NCBI taxonomy): domain Eukaryota; kingdom Viridiplantae; phylum Streptophyta; class Magnoliopsida; order Rosales; family Moraceae; genus Artocarpus; species Artocarpus heterophyllus. The sequence continues at coordinate 6,128,872 of CM046345.1, forward strand.
GTTTCTTGGCTTCAAATCAATGAGAATAAAGCTCGAGATTGAAAATTTTTGCAAAGATGAGGGAGAGAGAGATTTGCACAGAGAGAGAGACGAGAGGGAGCCGAGAGAAACGGGAAAGAAAAGGAAAGGAAAGAAGAAAATGAGGAAGAGAGAGAAAAGTGAGAAAAATAAAAGAGTCAAGGGCATTTTCGTGAATATGAGAAAAATGTGGGGTAAGAGTGTCATTTGGTATTTTAAAACTAAAAATAAAATCTTAAATATTATAAATGCAATAAAATCTTCAATGGCTAAAATTAATGACAAAAATTACACTGGTACACTTAATAATTAAACTTAACATAACTAACCTCACTTTAAAATTCAAGGGCGATACAAAAATAGTAAAGAGTACTGCAACTTTTCAACATGTAAATTCAATATGTTAATTAGCCCATTTCTTTAGTTATACTTTTTTTTTCCTAGTTTGAAAATTATTCCTAATGAAAGTTGAGTTTATAAGCATTAAGCACACATAGGGCACTTGGAAATTGCAATCACTAAGTTCAGATACGTTTGATATTCTTTCTTCTTTCTTTTTTAAAATATATTGTCTTATTAGTGTTTGGTCACCTGGTTTATCCATGAGCTGCAAAGGATGAATTCAACTTCTTTTAGGAGTCAAAATCAATTGTCGACCCAAAAAAAAAAGGTGCCATTTAACATGAATTTGAAATTCAGGAGTATAGTCTGGACCACATCAAACAATACCAGGATACAAAGGTTTTTATTTTTTTTATTTTTTTTTATTTTTATTTTTTATTTTTAAAGTCTCAAAATACAGGGCCTAACACACGTAAATATCACTTTCGTTATGATATTAGTGTTGATATAAATGCAAATGAATTCTTATGACATCTTTAAATAATTCTCAGCATCAAATTACACAACTGTGTTTTCTTTCTTCAAGTTGTGATTTGTGTTGCAGAAATCTACACAACAAGGATGAGTTCAAAGTAAACCACAGCAGTTAGAGGTGAGTAAACAGTGACAGAGCCAGGATTTTGAGTCAAGAGGGGGGCCGATTTTTTTTTTTCAAAATTATTCTAACATATATCAAGAGAAGTATATATACTGATCATGTCATTTTTCAATCCTTTATTGTTTTAAATGGTAGTTTATAATTAGTTTAGGAATGTTATATTACATAATAATAATAAAATAAATATAGCAAGTATTTATATTAAAAACGTGCATTAAAATAATATATAGAGAGTATAAAGACATGATATGAAAATGTTCGAGAGTACAAAGTACTTTGTATAATCAGTTATCATAACTACGTTTGCATAGAGATTAAAGAAGCATCGATAAAGAAAAGATCAGACTTTAAGCATGATGCATCTCGAAAGTACTAATTATTCTATAATATTAGTCATCTCGATACTAGAGTCAATTAATTTAAAGGCTTTAACAATAGCATGTCATAAAAAAATACAAGATGCAGAAGAGAGTGGTTATTCAAGATATAAGAAATACAAACGAACATACTATGGGTAAAACCAAAAGATTACAGGTCAAGGTTCAAATCTAATAGCCGCTTTCTACTTTCTTTCTTCTAATCAAGCTTAGACATTGCAGTGTCGGACTTTGGATGAATGACTTGCATTTTGTCAAGCAGCTCTTCAGCTATTGAAGCAGTAACAAAGATTTGTCTCCCTCATTCTATAACAAAATTTTGTTTTACAGCATAATCTAAAAACTTTAAAAAATCGTCATAAAAACCATTTACATTCAAAAGACCTATGGGTTTGGAATGAATGCCTAATAAACTCTTACTAGCAACTACGAATAACTCTTCAAGGGTGCCTAAACTACCAGGTAATGCAATAAAAGTGTCAGACTTATAGATAATGTTTTCAAGATATTTAAGGATGTCCAAAACTCTCTCTTTCTTACCTATAGCTTTTGTACAGAGGTTGCCCTCAGCTAAAAGATTATGGATAATCCCTACGACATGGCTCCCCTTTGAATGTGCTGCTATTGCTACACTCCCCATTAAGCTTAAGTTACCTCCCCCATAAATCAAATTTATCCTATGTGCTAAGACTTGTCCTAAGTGTTGTGTGGCTTCTAAGTAGACTCTACCTTTACCAAGACTAGAATCACAAAAGAAACAGATGGTTTCAATTTTCCTAGATGAATGGGAGGAAGATATGTTTGGTTTCTAAAACAAACTGACTCTTTTTTTATTTACTATTTTTTTTTAGGTTTCGTCTTAAGTCCACTCTGCATAAATTTTGAGTCCCAAATGATATTTTAAAGAAGATAGAAATGCAAAAGGACAAAAGAGTTATGATAGATAGGTGATGGCAAGTTACTTAACAATCTAAAGAAAATTTGTGCAGGTAATAAATAAAGATAAAATATGATATTGTACATATATGAAAAGTCAGAAAATAAGATATGTGCATGTTAGATAAAGTCGAACCAAATTAGTTCAGATTTTAAAAAATAAACACGCAATCAAACTAACTTTTGACAAACGAGACTTAACTGTACAACTTTTGAAAATTTACAAATAAACAAACAAAACCCGTTATATTTAAATGTACACTTTTTTGATAAAATAAACATGAATCTAGAAAAGTCAATAAAAGACATATGACATACTGTAAACTTTTTGACAAAAACAACACAAAATTAGAAAAGTCAGTAAAAGAAATATGACATACTGTAAACCTTTTGACAAAAATAACACGAATCTAAAAAAATCATTTGGATCTAAAAATTTCAAACTAACAACAGGAACAAACACATGATACATCTGACAAGGTAACATTTTTAAAATAAAACAAACATGGATATTTAACAACTACTGTAATGATAAAATAAAAACAAACATTTATTCTTTAAGACATATTATGACAATCTAAAAACAAACAAACACTCAAAACACAAAAGACTTTTTTTTTTTTTGTAGAAACACTCAAACAACCTCTATGAATTAAGAATTTACTTCCTATCTAAATTTCTTACAAACTGACAAAGAGGGTTTTTAAATGCCAGATTCATGAGGCATTGTTTTTCTACATGGAATTTAAGTTAGAGATTAGAAATTACACCTTAGACATATCTACTCAAATGGTTCTAAAGAGAAGCATGAAGGTTATCCATGTTCCCTTTAGAAAGGCCATCTTTATATAATTGGATTTTCTCTTCCTTATTTACTGGCACAAATCCAAGCGAACGACACTTACCTTTACAAATTTGTCGTTCGTATTTGTTACATCTAGACTCGATGGCACAAGCTCTTCATCTCCTCGCACTACGACTGGTACTCATACCTAGAAGGCCGACCCTCTGATTGAAGTTACTTGGATGAATTTTTCCTTTAATTAGCATTTCACATCACCGAGGATTCTAAAACACATGAAAATCCATAGTCAAGTGATTTTAGATTTGTATTTCTGCTTGAGAATTTTCTTGAAAAGGTGATGGAAAGTATTTCCTCAACTGATGATACTTTGGATCCATAGGAAACAAAGAAAAAGAAACAAGAAAGAGAGAAAGAAAGAAAGAAAGAAAGAAAGAAAGAAAGAAAGAAAGTATAAGATCTGAGGGTGGTTTCTTAAAATTTGAAGATGGTTAAGGGATTGTGGATGAGATTCAAGTTTATGAGAAGAAAAGATAGTGAAGATCTAGAAAATTAAGAATAAGTTATGAATTTTAGAGAGAGAGCGAGAATATTTTAGAGAGAAAGGAGAATTTTAGAGAGAGAGAGCTCAGCAAATCTAAGCTTTGATACATAGTGATAAGATTTATAAACAATATAGAACACTGTGTTGCGCACTCTGATGGACATTGGACTGTGCTGAAATAGATAGGCCCAACTAATTAATGGGCTCCATTTGTGATGTTATTCTATTATGAAAAAATTACAATACTTGTCCAAATTATTGTTGTGAAATTAAAATCTAACATAATATTCAAAATATCTTAAAAGTGTCCTTAATGATATAATAATTATCTTAATGATATTACATTTTGTACTATATAATTACATATAAATAATTTTAATAATATCATTATGAGACATTTGTAGAATTTTTACAAATTAGAGTCATATTTTAATTCAATAAACGTAATTGGGCCAATTGTTTTATTAACCCGTCTATTATTATTATTATTATTAAAGGAAAAAAGCAAAAGCTATATTAAAAAAACCAAAAACTCTGAGGAGGGCCATGCCTCTCTGTCTCTGCGATTATGGATATCCGACTTTTTTTAAAACATGATTTCTTTCAAATTAACACATCGATGGGCCTGTTCGGTAACTTTTTTTTATTTTTATTTTTTTCCATGAAAAAAGAAGTAACATAAAGGTGAACATCAAAAGATTGCTTCAAAAAATCTCTTCCTTAAATTTTACATTTAAAACAAATAATGAAAGCGATACCAGAAAAGACTTTTCTTTTTTGGTTGATTTGTTTGCTTTGACACACTTTGGAAGAAAGGTTTATTCCTCAAACTTTCTTCTCTATGGAAGGCAAGTATCTTTTCATGTATTTGGACAATTTGGCATGTTCACAGTGAGATGAATTTTTGTTAAAGGATAAGTGGATCTGATCTTATTTCTAAGCTGCTTTTGTTTTAATTTGGCACCTCTTCTGGAATAATTCTTGGTATGAGCTTCTTATTTTGTGCAATCTACATTGCGTAAAAGTAAACATTGATGAAGCTGTTAGAATAAAATTGTGATGAAAACCATCATCACCCAGGATCGTTCATGTCAAATCATCAAGAATATTAATAAGATGCGGAAGCTAACCTGAATCCATGGATTAAATGTGATTATTAAGTCTTTTGGTTGAGGATCTTCCAAGTCTGGTATGTAAATCCTCCTTTTCAGAATGCTTTGTAATCTCTCTGTAGATGGGAAACAAAAAAATAATATACGTACTAACTTGGGGACCACAACCCCTTTATATAATTGCTAAACCCTAGCAATTATCCTTAATTACTAATTTAGCCCATCATAAAATTAGTAATTATAATTTTGGTCTCTACACATAGGAGGCCCATACTTAATGATGCATTAAAAGCCCAAAACCCAAATTGATCACTTTTAATTGGGCAACCTTATTGATAGCCTTTAATTCACATTTATTTAATACATTAGCCCATATATTGGATTTTGATCCAACAATCTCCCACTTGGGCTATATATGAAACTTTATAAATGTGTATTATACCTTATGAGCTCATGAATTTTGCTATCAAAACCTTATGCACCTTATCAATCTTGTCCATTAACCATATCAATATAGGACCAAAGCGACCTTCGTTACATATGTCATAACTAGACCCATCAATGATCACATATACCAATACAACTAATGACAAGATCAAGCATGGATGTGTAGCATGGAAATTTCATGCAATGTGATCTTAACATGCCTATTTCCAACTGGTCCACCTGAAAACTTTAGTGAGATCAAACCATACCAAAATCAGAGTGTGAATAAACTGAAAACTTTATTTCTGCAGAAAATAACCTCAAAATATCCATAAACTGAAATAACTGAAAAATGTCTATATCATAAGAGCATTTAAAATTACAAACTCCCACTAAAACTAAATATCCTGAAATGATATGACACCCATACAAGCAGTTGGCTCATGAAACATTTTGGGTGGCAATCCTTTAGTAAGCAGATCCGCAATCATGGAGTTTGTGCCGATGTGCTCTATAGACAACTGTCCACTCTGAACTCTTTCTTTCACAACTAGGAACTTGATCTCAATATGCTTTGACTTCGTCAAGCTCCTGTTGTTGTTGGAATACAAAACTGCTGACTTATTGTCACAGAATATCTTGAGTGGCCTTTGAATACTGTCCACTATACGCAACCCCGTGACAAAATTTCATAGCCATATTCCATGATTGGACGTCTCATAACATGCTATGAACTCTGCCGCCATTGTAGAAGATGCTATAAGAGACTGTTTAGCACTCTTCCAAGAGACAACACCTCCAGCCATAAGGTAGACATAGCCCGATGTAGATTTCATACTATCTTGGCATCCAGCAAAATCAGAGTCAGTATACCCAATGATCTCAAGCTGTTCTGACCTCTGATACGTGAGCATGTAATCCTTTGTTCTCTGAAAATACCTCAAGACTCGTTTGGCTGCTACCCAGTGATCTTTTCCAGGATTGCTTAAGTACCTGCCCAACATCCCTGTAACGTACGTAATATCCAGACGCGTACAAACCTGAGCATACATTAGACTCCCTACTACTGACGCATAAGGAATCTTCTGCATTTCCTTAACCTCAAAATCATTCTTAGGGCACTGATTGAGACTAAACTTGTCTCCTTTAGCCATAGGGGTATCACCTGATTTACAGTCCTGCATGCCATATCTCTTAAGAATCTTTTCGATATAGCCCTTTTGTGATAATCCTAAAATACCCCGAGAGCGATCCTGGTGTATTTGTATACCCAACACAAAAGAGGCGTCACCAAGATCCTTCATCTCAAATTTCTTTGATAAAAATCTCTTGGTTTCGTGCAACAAGCCTATATCGTTGCTGGCAAGCAAAATGTCATCGACATATAAAACCAGGAAAATATACTTACTCCCACTGAACTTGTGGTATATACAATCATCGACCAAATTCATTTCAAAACCGAACGAGATGATAACCTGATGAAATTTGTAATACCATTGATGAGAAGCTTGCTTAAGCCCTAGATAGATTTCTTTAATTTGCAAACCATCTTTTTTGCATCTCCTGACACAAAGTTTTTCGGTTGCACCATATAGATTGTTTCATCAATGTCACCATTGAGGAACGCAGTCTTAACATCCATTTGATAAAGCTCAAGATCAAAATGTGCTACTAATGCCATTATAATCCTAAAAGAGTCTTCCGAAGAAACCGGAGAGAAAGTCTCTTTATAGTCAATGCCTTCTTTCTGTGTAAAGCCTTTAGCGATAAGACGAGCCTTATACCTCTCCACATTGCCTTTCGAATCCCTTTTGGTCTTAAATATCCATTTGCAACCAATGGGTTTTGCACCTTCAGGCAATGGGACAAGATCCCAAACGTCATTGTCTTTCATAGACTTTATCTCTTCATTCATGGCATCAATCCACTCTTGAGATCTAGAACTTTCCATGGCTTGACGGAAGTTGATTGGATCATCTTCCACCATACCAATGTCATACTCATGTTCTTCGAGAAATACAATATAATCATCTGACACCGCACTTCTCCTTTCTCTAGTGGATCTCCTTAATGGCGTAGGTTCTTGAGGTGGTTGAGTTTGTTCTTCTGGAACAATTTCTGGAATGGGAGGTTCTCTGACATTGTCTTGATTTGGGTCTGCTTCTTGAACGATGTCAGGAGTAGGAACCTGATCAATGTCAATAACAGCTGTGGGAATATCAACATATTCCTCTTCAAAGACAAAGTCCCTAACCATATCTCCCCCCGCAAACTCGACATCCTCAAAGAACCTGGCATTTCCCGTCTCAAATATCAATTTGGTCATGGGATCATAAAACTTGTACCCCCTGGATCTTTCAGAGTATCCAATAAAATAACAACTGACTGTCCTTGAGACTAGTTTCTTTTCATTAGGCCTATAAGGCCTTGCCTCCGCTGGACATCCCCAAACATGCAAATGCTTTATACTAGGCTTCTTGCCTGTCCAAAGTTCATAAGGGGTTTTGGCAGTTGCTTTGGAACCCTGTTAAGGATATACGCTGCAGTCTTAAGTGCTTCTCCCCAGAGTGATTCTGGTAAGGCAGAATGAGAAATCATACTCCTCACCATGTCCTTAAGCATTCTATTTCGTCTTTCAGCAACACCATTCATAGTGGGCAAACCCGGCATAGTGTACTGTGGGATGATACCGCTTTCCTCTAGGAACTTAGCAAACGGTCCCGGACGTTGTTCACCTAAACCGTCATATCTGCCATAGTATTCACCACCACGGTCAGATCTGACGCTTTTAATCCTTTTGCTGAGTTGATTTTCAACTTCAACCTTATACTTTTTGAACACATCCAGCGACTGTGACTTTTCATGAATGAGATATATGTAGCCATATCTGGAAAAATCGTCTATGAACGTTATAAAATATTGTTGACCATTCCAAGAAGCCGTAGGGAATGGCCCGCAAATGTCTGTATGTATAAGTTTTAAGACATCCAAAGTCCTGTTGGCTTTAAATCTCCTTTTATTGGTTTGTTTTCGCTTAATACAATTAACACAAATATCAAAATCTGTAAAGTCTAAGGGGTCGAGAATTTCATCAGACACAAGTTCTTCTATTCTCTTTTTGTTGATATGACCTAATCTCTTATGCCATAACGCAGTTGAATTCTCATTGGTCAATTTTCTCTTTATACCTCGTGTATTTAATTGCAAGGATTCATTAAATGAAGCAATTGTATCAAGTAGATAAAGATTATCGTAACCTGATAAAGAACCAGAACCAATCAATTTTGAATCATGAAATAAACTAAATTTCCAATTCCCAAAAGAATAAGAATAACCAAATTTGTCCAAATAGAATAGAAATCAAATTATGTCTAAAAGACGGTATAATAAATTTCTCATTAAGATCAAAATAAAATATAATCTTTAACAATAATCTAAATTTTCCTATTGTTTCAACTTCAACTTTCTTGCCATCGCCCACGTAGATGTATCTTTCACCATCAGTTGGCTTTCGGCATCTCAGGCATCCCTGCATAGACACACTGATGTGAGTGGTTGCACCAGAATCCATCCACCAAGTGTGTTCAGGTACTGAAGTTAAATTAACCTCAGAACAAACCAAATTAAGAAGCATACCTTTTTTAGCACGCTAAGCGTGATAATTGGTGCAATGCTTCTTCTTATGTCCTGCAGCTCCACAAAAGAAACAACCCGTACCTTCCAGATCAACCGGTCTCTTTTGTTGCTTCTTTTGAGGTGCTGTAACTGCAGCTTCCTTATCCTTCTTCTTTTCTTCCCTTTGTCCTCGGAAGTATTAGCTAGGTGAGCATTTTCTATCTTTTCCTGCTTCAACCTTTCCTCTTCTTGTACATAATGTGAGATGAGCTCATTAAGAGACCAAGTCTCCTTTTGGCAATTATAGCTCACCTTAAACTGACTAAAATGTGCAGGAAGAGATATAAGAACTAAATGCACTAGCAAGTCCTCAGAAGGTCAAGCTTAAGTGCTCTTAATTTTGAAGCAAGATGAGACATCTCCATGATGTACTCCCTAATGTTCCCCTTACTTTTGTATCTCATTGAGATGAGGTTTGCCAAAAGTGTACTTGTTTCAGCCTTTTCATTTTTGGCAAATCTCTTCTCAATGTCCTCAAGGAACTCTTTGGCTGTCTTTATCGTTTCCGATATAGTGCCCCAGAATGCTTCTGGAATGGCCTTCTTCATAATCATCATACACATATGATTTGACTTCTCCCACTTTTCCATGTCCATCTTTTGATCAGAGGAACTTTTATCTGTAAGAGGTGCGGGAGAAGGAACCCTTAACGCAAGGTCGAGATCCATGACTCCGAGAACTATAAGGAGGTTCTCTTGCCAAGATTTGAAGTTGCTACCATTCAGCATAGGAATTGAATTGATGTTGGCAGTAATATTAGAGGCAGAACTAGTAGCTAAAACAGAGAACAAAATAAACAAAACCAAAACAAGCTCACATAAGAATCCTTAATAACAATAATAAATCCAAATAAAGGTAACCCCATCTCAAGATATCAGGCACTCCATTAATATTTAGTCTTTGGACAGAAATATTAACTTGTAAGTGATATCTTGGTGTAGTAATCAAACACTGACAATAACAACATGTCAAACAATAAATCTTTATTTGGGCTGATTTATTGCTTACATGTAAAACTGAATAATCATCACGTGTTTATCACCACAGGTGTACATGCAATTCTGTCCAATATTGCCTTCCTTTGGGCCGGTCAATATTCACATAAGTTGCGTGAACACAACCTTTTATATTTCAAAACAAATTAATTTCCACAAGAGAGGCCACTTTGGTAACATATTGCTTCAATTAATTCATCTCAAAATATATATAAAATACCAATATTTGAATTTTAAATTGCACCCAAAAATGACCAAAATTAAAAAATTAAAATAAAAAATAATAAAAATTTTTTTGGTCAAGGTCAACATTGACAGGGTCGGGGCTGGACCGGGTCGGGAGAACCCTACCCGGATCCTAACCCAACCCCCTTTATTTCCTTCCTCTTCCTTTTTTTTTTTTTTTTTTTTCGGGTCACCCAGTGGTTGAACCCTTGAGGACTAACCGGTCATGGGCCCAGCCCGTGTATGAATGCCCTTTGTCCAGTCATGGGCCCAGCTGGGCCCATGTATGCTTGCCCCTTTTTTTTTTTTTAGTAACCCAAAAGTTTAACCCTTGGGTCATAACCAGTCACGAGCCCAACTGGGCCCGTGTAAAGAAAGAAATTTGGGTCTGGGCTTCGACCCAGACCCTCCCCCAAGAAAACCCTAGGGGTCTTTCGACCCCAGGGGAGATAAACGGGTGGCCTAATGGCCACCGCCCCTGTGCTGCGGCCAGACGGCCGCAGCTGCTCTTATCCGGCGTGACCTGATGGTCACGCCTAGACACGGCCGACGCCGGCTGTCGTAGGTCCTGCCGTTGGTGAAAATAACCACCTTTTTTTTTTATGCGGCGGTCTCTGTGGCCGCCTCTTTCTTGCTCCGCCACGGCCAGAGGCCACGGTGTTGTCTTTCCGGCGCAGCCTCACAGCCGCGCACGAAGTGCTTTACCGGCGACAGTAATGATGCCGCCGGCTTTCTTTATTCCCGAACCAGAAAAACCCAACAAAACTTAATGTATTCAAAGCATTACATAACTATTTTATTTTACTTTATATTCTTTGTTGGAAACAAAGTGCGCAGCGGAATTTTAAAATTTTTTTATCAGAGTAATTTTCAAAACACAAGTTTGACATGCTATATGTATAAATTAGACAGATCTTACTAACCTCAGTGTGTCGAAGAACCTCCGCAACCTGTGCAGAGAAGTAACATTTCAGAAGAGCCTCAATCAACTGGTCTTCTTTGCTATCCTCTATCCACAACCGGAGTGAGTGTGGGCTCACACGTACAGCTCTTCCACCGGTGACTCTCCTTCCAACCAATAGAGAGAACCCAAAGCTAGTGTTCGTGATTTGTGAACAAAAGCTCTACGGGAGTTTTTTGATGCTCACTAGAAGAGTATCACTCTTAATCTCTCAAATTGATCTGAGTAAATCATGTGACTCACTCCCCTTATATAGTTATTGGTCCTGGGGTCAGTCCATATCAGATTAGGTCTCAAAAACTCGAAACAGAATCAAGTTCAGATCAATATCTGATAAGATCCGCGTGAAAACGCGTAATCTTATCTCCTGCTGATCGACAGGCAGGACATTCTGATCAGCAGGCCGAACAGGCCAGTTCGGCAGGCCGACCACGTCATTCGGCAGGCCGAACTCTTGAGAAAAATCTCTGCGAATCTTTTATTTTTCACCCGAGATTCTAAAGGATAAAGTCTCAGTTTTGATTCAAATAACCCAATAGAGAAGTTATCTGATCAAAACAAACTTTATCAAGATAATCTCTAAGAAAATAAATCAATTCACAATAATTCTACAAGTTTATCTTGTTCTAATTTGTCCAAAATTAAAACAACCGATAAACAGACAAGAATTATCTGATCGCAATAATTCAACAAGTTTATCTTGAACTAATTTCTTACAAAATTAATTCAACCGATAAATAGACATGAATTATTTGATTCTTACAAATTTTAAACCAATCTGATAAATCCGACATAAGTCACCAATTATAGGAAAAGCACGCCGTGTCATTATAGGATTTTGTGAGATAGCAAAGGGGACCAAAATGGACCTATAAAGTTCAAGCTCATGATAATTATGAAACCCAATATCCCAGATATACATTTCACAATTATCAACTCCAACGCTACTCCACTAAAAGCTTGGAGCTGCACTCTCAAACTTTATAGAATTACTAAGCTCGTGTAGCTAAGTCTTCATGACATATCATAGTGTATCGTATCCCCATATGATATCCATAATCGGCTTAAGGACAAGTTTTGTCTTACCTTCCCGATTATTTTTATCTTACGTTCCATTGTCTCACCATTAGAAAACTTACCATCCAAAGATAGTATACCATTCGGTTACACCTATGTATCCAAATGGTTGAGCGCTCTAGTTTTTCAATTACAGGACAACGCATATAAGAGGATATCATTACTCCTAAAGAGGAGCTATGGATTTCATATCTATGAATAACAAGTCTACGCTATCAAGAGTCATGCCTCCAACGTACCAGCATGCATACCACTATAGAGATGTGGGAGTCACCCATTGGTACATCAAAAGACACAAGTCGAGACAATGGGCCCACTATTCATCTCAGGATTAAGATACAATACAAATGACTGTTTAAAGTGAATCGATTTTCCAAGACAGAATTATTAATCGAAATCAATTCACTTTATGTCCCGATCCAACACATCATCACCTATAACAACGTGGCAATGTTTCTATTCACGGAGTCCAACTCCGATGGCCAAGACAAACCATCTCCTAAAAGGGATATAGACAACATAACAATCTTTACATGAATAAAGCGCCCAACTTTATTCCATCGATTGCGGATCATATGTTTGAGACCGTCACCTTAAGAATCGTGTCTTCCGCATAATCAGTCCATCATATGCCCAATTCTTAAGGTTTAGACTGACAGTCTCAGACTACTGTTTGCTTACCATACATTCAACGAATATGAACGTAAAGAGGACAAGATTTGGTATATATAAATAAACAAATTCTTTATTGATAAAAATGTCTTCAAAAATGAATTACATTTTTACTCCTTAGGGCATACATGTCTAACAATCTTCCACTTGCACTAAGTGAGTAAATACAGTAAATTTCGCATCCCCATAGCTTCCACATGCCTCTCGAAGACTCTTCCAGTAAGTGTCTTCGTAAATGGATCAGCTAAATTGTCTTCTGACGCGATCTTGCACACCGTGACATGCCCGCCTTCAACGAAGTCCTTTATCACATGATACTTTCGATCAATATGCTTACTCTTCTTGTGAAATCTTGGTTCCTTAGCATTAGCTACCGCCGCACTGTTATCATAGTACAGTGATACCGCTTTATACATACCAAGACTACCTCAAGATCCCCAAGTAACTTGTGGAGCCACACTGCTTCTTTCGAAGCATCACTGGCCGCCAGATACTCGGCCTCCATCGTTGAATCTGAAGTGCAATCTTGCTTTGCACTTCTCCAACTGACGGCACCGCCACCCAGAGTAAACACAGACCCCGAAGTCGATTTCCTAGAATCCAGAAAGGATTGAAAATCCAAATCAGTGTATCCTAGAGGAGTTAAATCCTCACCCGAATACACAGGCATATGCCCTCGAGTCCTTCTCAGGTACTTGAAAATATACTTTACCGCAACCCAATGGTTCGGTCTTGGATCCGCCTGAAATCGACTTACAATCCCGACCGCATAACTAATATCCGGTTGAGTGCAAAGCATGGCATACATGAGACTACCCACTGCCGAAGCATAAGGCACCTTCTTCATGTATTCTCTTTCTTCATAAGACTTTGGAGAGTCTTTCTTAGAAAGAGTAATTCTAGACCTAGATGGTTGGCCACCTTTCTTGGAATCCTGCATTGCAAACCTCCTGAGAATTTTATCTATGTAGCCGGCCTGTGACAAAGCTATCATTTTGTTCTTCCTATCCTGAAAGATTTGGATACCGAGAACAAAATTAGCCTCACTCAAGTCCTTTATGTCAAACTACTTGGTCAACCATAATTTGACCGATGACAATGCCCCAACGTCATTGCCAATTAGCAGCATGTCATCTACATAGAGCAGTAGAAAAACCACCTTCCCATCCTTAATGTGTTTGTAAACACATGGTTCATCCACATTTTGTGAGAACCCATAAGTCTTGATCACTTGATCAAACCTTATGTTCCAAGAATGAGAAGCCTGCTTAAGTCCATAAATAGACTTTAGCAGCTTACAAACCTTCCCCTCTTGACCCGCGACCTTAAACCCGTCTGGTTGTTCCATATAAATGGACTCATCAAGATAGCCATTCAGAAAAGCCATCTTGACATCCATCAGCCAAATCTCGTAGTCGAGAGGGGCAGTTATGGACAATAGAATCCGGATGGACTTAAGTATGGCTACAGGCGAAAAGGTTTCATCATAATCGATTCCTTCCTTTTGCGTATAACCCTTAGCTACCAGTCTAGCCTTAAAGGTTTTGACCTTTCCATCCACTCCTCTTTTCCTCTTGTAGATCCACTTACACCCTATGGGTTTTACCCCTTCGGGAAGATCCACAAGCTCCCAGACCCGATTAGTCTCCATAGACTTCATCTCTATGTTCATGGCCTCTGTCCAGAGTCTTGAATCAACATCCTCCATAGCTTCTGTGTAAGTATAAGGATCCCTGTCATGTTCATCCGGTTCAGCCAAGAAGACCTCCCCATTGAACATATACCTCTCAGGTTGACGCCCGATCCTCCCACTACGCCGAAGCCCCTGAGGTTGTTGTTCAGGTTTGTTTGGTTTTTCTACACCGATCGGAATGGTTTCGTTTGGAACCTCCGGAGTGAATGGATCACCCCTTAACTCCTCAAGCAGAACCTTGCTTCGAGGTTTAAAGTTGTTCATGTAACTCTCCTCAAGGAAAGTTGTATTAGTTAAAACCACGACTTTATTTTCCTTTGGGTTATAAAAATAACCCCCTTTAGTCCCTTTTGGATATCCTACAAACACGCAAACTTCCAAACGTGCTTCCAACTTATTCGGATCCTTAAACAGGACATGAGCCGGACATCCCCATATGCGAATATGGTTTAAGGATGTCTTCCGTCTTGTCCACAACTCGTGAGGAGTTTTAGGGACCGATTTTGAAGGCACATTGTTCAAAAGATAACATGCGGTTTGTAGTGCATATCCCCAAAAGGATAAAGGTAATGATGAATAACTCATCATGGACCTAATCATGTCCAACAAATTCCTATTCCTTCTCTCTGCTACGCCATTCTGCTGCGGAGTGCCCGGCGCAGTCAAATGGGATAAAATCCCATTCTCTAACAAGTGTCCCAAGAACTCATCAGAAAGGTATTCCCCACCTCGATCAGATCGAAGTGCCTTTATGGGTTTACCCAATTGCTTTTTCACTTCAACCCAAAACTCCCTGAACTTATCATAAGTTTCGCTTTTGTGGTGCATCAGGTACACATACCCATATCTTGAGTAATCGTCAATAAAAGTGATGAAGTACTCATACCCTCCTCGTGCCTGGATGTTCATCGGTCCGCAAACATCACTATGCACAAGTTCTAGAACCCCTTTGGCCCTATTGCCCTTAGCCCGTATAGTCTTTTGGTCATTTTACCCTCTAAACAAGACTCACATTGAGGTATAGATTCCACCTTTAAGTGACTTAAAGGTCCATCCCTTACCAACCTTTGAATCCTATTCAGGTTAATATGGCCAAGGCGCAAATGCCAAAGATAAGTCTTATTAGAGTGAGAAGTTTTAAGTCTTTTTGAGTCATTATCATTTATCTCAGCATTAAGCAACAAGTCCATCTTAGGTTTGATAAAATATAGATTATTTTGCATCCATCCAGAACAGATAAAAGATTTGTTTTTACGAATCATCACTTTTTCATTAAAAGATACCTCGTAGGAGTCTTTAAATAAAGAAGATACAGGAATTAAATTCCTTTTAAATTTAGGAACATAAAAACAATCTCGCAAAATTAAATTCTTATAATTATCAAAATAAAGATGGACATCTCCCACTGCTTCTGCTGAGACGAAGGATCCATCGCCCATCTGAAGCGTTAAGTCTTCACGAAGTAGACTTCTCGTTTCTTTGAATCCCTGTAGAGAAACACAAACATGATTAGTTGCACCAGAATCTATGACCCAGATGTCACTGGATTCCTCAACCAAACAAGTTTCTAAATATAGAAGGTCACACCTACCTCCCTTGGAAAGGAAGTCCTTGCAATGCTTCTTTATATGCCCGACCTTACCACAGAAGAAGCACTTAAGCTTCTCTGGGTTCTTCTTCTTGCTCTTGGTAGCAGCAGGAATAGAAGACTTCCCACTCTTGGCCCGTTGCTTCTTTCCCACTCTTGGCCCATTGCTTCTTTCCATTCCCAGAGTTAGGATTGGAACCAGAAGCAGCTACCACATTGGCCTCACCACCAGCAGGAGACTCCCTGATCAGCAGTTCAAACTCCTGTAACTGTTTCATCAGTTCTGTCAAGGTCATATCCTGTCTATTGCTTGAATTAAAAGTAGCTCTAAACGGAATAAATTCCTTAGACAGAGTCTCAAAGACCATAGTCATCTGAGTTTTAGCATCGATGTCGGCTCCATTGGTTTGAGCCTCAGCGAGGTAACCCATGACCAACATCATGTGCTCCTTTACAGATGTCCCTGGTCTCTATCTATAGTTTAAGAGTTTCTGAAGCGCCCCTTGCCGCTTTGTTATGGCCTGGCCTCCAAACATGTCCTCAAGATTATCCAAGATCTGCTTCGCAGTCTCATAATCCTGATGTTGAGCATGCAGCACGTTGTTCATGCTAGCCATAACATAGCAGCGGGGCTAATCATTAGCATCTTTCCAGCCATCGTACGCTTGGAATTGCTCATTACTTGAGTCTCTCGTAGGCTCAGGAGGACAAGGAGTTGTCAGAACATATTTCAGTTTCTCAAAGGATAGGACGATGTCCAGGTTCCGTTTCCAATCGTTATAATTCTCACCGGTTAATTGGTTTTTGTCAAGTATCGAAGATAAAGCATTTTTAGACATTTTCAATCTACAATAAAGAATCATATACCAAACATAAGCAAACATATATAATAATTTAGTAAGATAACACAATCATGTAAAATCATACAAATGTGTTTATGTGTCAAAACCTTGAAAATATCACAACCTTACAACGATAATTCCCAACTTAGAATTCAACAAGCTCCTAGGGGAGTCATACCAAATTCAATCAGGAACACGGATCCCCTCCTGATTAATATATGCCATCCAGGACCCATATGATCCAGCATATACTAATAATCGTTTCTTTGGCCATTAATTTTATTAACAGAGCTCCTAGGGGAGGTTAATAATAAAATTAACGTGAGTGTATAACCACCGTTTCAATATTTTATCCATGATTTATAATCACCGCCTAGGGGTGTGTAACCATAAATCATACTAAAATACCTTATCCTTTTAGAGATCCAATCTGGTACATGATAGAAATCCCTTCTAGGGGTCGGGACCACCATGTTCTTCCTATAGACCAACGATGGAGGCCTTAGGTCCTCTTTTCGAAAACCTTCTCCCACTCAATCTTTTGAAGTCAAGGTTTTATTTTAAAATTATGCATGAACAATTTTAATATGAGCGGCACTCCCTATTCTATATGACATGTTATCAATATACATGGTAAATCATATTATAATGCAGACAAGCAAAGCAATCAAGCAAAGCTATAAGCAAAATAATAATAACCGTAATATTATGGTTCTACCCTAGAGAATAGAAAACTAAGATTACAAGAGAATAATCGAGACATTTATCTATTCTTCATCCTTGAATCCTCAAGCTATATCCTTCTTCATGTAATATCCATCTTTAAGTCTTTAATCCCGTATGAATCGAATACTTCATATTTTCGGTCATATCCAAATTTAATGTTTCTCAGAACCGTCTCAAAAATAAAATTAAAACTGCACCGGAAAAATTGCACCTTTTCTGGACACCCGGCAGCTCTCAGTCGGTAGGCCGATCTGGGTGATCGGCCTGCCGGTCTTGCTTCATCGGCCTACCGATCTGATACATCGGCCTGCCGATCCATGCAGGTTCGGCCTGCCGAACTAAAAGTTTGGCCTACCGGCAGAGCACCAAAATTTCTACCCCACTGTCGGCCTGCCGGACCACACGTCCGGCCTGCCGATCTGTGACCTTCAGCCTGCTGAACTGTGAGGTCCGGCATGCCGACCGAGCAGAAAACCCTCATTCCAGAAAATACAATTTTAATGCAATTCATCAATTTTATTTTTAACAATTCAAAAACATAAAATTAGAGACTCAGGAAATACCTGGAGACGCCATCATCAATCTTCTAGATCCGACTTCTCGATCAGTCTTCTTCGAATAATTATTTAATTACAAAATTCTTACAAATTAAAAATTAAATAACAATTCCTAGACGGAGATGATAGTCCGCCATCTAATTACATGAAAAAACTAGATACACATTCTAACCTCTAAGGAACCATAACCAGTATTAATTAATTAATAAATAATTAAACAATGATTTAATCAACCATAATTAATTAATAAACATACCACATAATCCATGACAACATATATATTATATAGAAACTTAGAGTGCCATCTTTCTATAAAATTCAATTCAAGCATAGGAGAGATTAAGATCACAAAATTTATGCATATAACATGATCACAAACTTGCAAATTTATGTAAAAACCTCGGCTTTGATACCAGTTGTTGGAAACAAAGTGCGGAGTGGAATTTTAAAATTTTTTCATAAGAGTAATTTCCAAAACACAAGTTTGACATGTTATATGTATAAATTAGACAGATCTTACTAACCTCAGTGTGCCGAAGAACCTCCGCAACCTGTGTAGAGAAGTAACGTTTCAGAAGAGCCTCAACCAACTGGTCTTCTTTGCTATTCTCTATCCATAACCGGAGTAAGTGTGGGCTCACACGTACAACTCTTCCATCGGTAACTCTCCTTCCAACCAATAGAGAGAACCCAAAGCTAGTGTTCGTGATTTGTGAATTAAAGCTCTCAGGGAGTTTTTAGATGCTCACTAGAAGAGTATCACTCTTAATCTCTCAAATTGATTTGAGTAAATCATGTGACTCACTCCTTTTATATACCTATTGGTCCTGGGTTAGTCCATATCAGATTAGGTCTCAAAAACTCGAAACAGAATCAAGTTCAGATCAATATCTGATAAGATCCGCGTGAAAACGCGTAATCTTATCTCCCGCTGATCGGCAGGCTGAACATTCTGATCGGCAAGCCAGACACGTCATTTGGCAGGCCAAACTCCCGAGAAAAAATCTCCGTGAATATTTTATTTTCCACCCGAGATTCTAAAGGATAAAGTCTTAGTTTTGATTCAAATAACCCAATAGGGAAGTTATCTGATCAAAACAAACTTTATTAAGATAATCTCTAAGAAAATAAATCAATTCACAATAATTCTACAAGTTTATCTTGTTCTAATTTGTCCAAAATTAAAACAACCGATAAATAGACAAGAATTATCTGATCGCAATAATTCAACAAGTTTGTCTTGAACTAATTTCTTACAAAATTAATTCAACCGATAAACAGACATGAATTATTTGATTCTTACAAATTTTAAACCAATCTGATAAATTCGACATAAGTCACCAATTATAGGAAAAGCACGCCGTATCGTTACAGGATTTTGTGAGCTAGCAAAGGGGACCAAAATGGACCTATAAAGTTCAGGCTCATGATAATTATGAAACCCAATATCCCAGATATACATTTCACAATTATCAACTCCAACGCTACTCCACTAAAAGCTTGGAGCTGCACTCTCAAACTTTATAGAATTACTAAGCTCGTGTAGCTAAGTCTCCATGACATATCATAGTGTATCGTATCCCCATATGATCATCCATAATCGGCTTAAGGACAAGTTCTATCTTACCTTCCTGATTATTTTTATCTTACGTTCCATTGTCTCACCATTAAAAAACTTACCATCCAAAGATAGTATACCATTCGGTTACACCTATGTATCCAAATGGTTGAGCGCTCCAGTTTTCCAATTACAGGACAACGCATATAAGAGGATATCATTACTCCTAAAGAGGAGCTATGGATTCCATATCTATGAATAACAAGTCTACGCTATCAAGAGTCATGCCTCCAACGTACCGGCATGCATACTACTATAGAGATGTGGGAGTCACCCAATTGTACATCAAAAGACACAAGTCGAGACAACGGGTCCACTATTCATCTCAGGATTAAGATACAATACAAATGACTGTCTAAAGTGAATCGATTTGCCAAGACAGAATTATTAATCGAAATCAATTCACTTTATGTCCTGATCCAACACATCATCACCTATGACAACGTGCCAATGTTTCTATTCACGGAGTCCAACTCCGATGGCCAAGACAAACCATCTCCCAAAAGGGGTATAGACAACATAACAATCTTTACATGAATAAAGCGCCCAACTTTATTCCCTCGATTGCGGATCATATGTTTTAGACCGTCACCTTAAGAATCGTGTCTTTCGCATAATCAGTCCATCATATGCCCAATTCTTATGGTTTAGACTGATAGTCTCAGACTACTGTTTGCTTATCATACATTCAACAAATATGAACGTAAAGAGGACAAGATTTGGTATATATAAATAAATAAATTCTTTATTGATAAAAATGTCTTCAAACACGATTTACATTTTTACTCCTTAGGGCATACATGTCTTAAATTCTTTTCCCTTTTCTCGGTGACATTCAGAAAGGAGACCGAACGAAAGCAAAAAAATTAATTGGATTTTCTTTTCGGCAATCGTGCCGTATAAGAGAGTTCAAACAATCAAAACAAAAAATTTCTCCAATCAATTGTTCTCAAATTCAACAATTTTAGAAAATTATAGATTGTTAAATTTGAGAATTTTAATGAGAATCACATCTATAAAAAAATTATTGATTCTCAATGATTCAACATGAAGAGGCTCTAGATACCACTTGTTAGAATAAAATTGTGATGAAAACCATCATCACCCAGGATTGTTCATGTAAAATCATCAAGAATATTAATAAGATGTGGAAGGTAACCTGAATCCATGGATTAAATGTGATTCTTGAGTCTTTTGGTTGAGGATCTTCCAAGTCTGGTACGTAAATCCTCATTTTCAGAATACTCTGTAATCTCTCTGTAGATGGAAAACAAAAAAATAATGTACGTACTGACTTGGGGACCACAACCCCTTTTATATAATTGCTAAACCCTAGCAATTATCCTTAATTACCAATTTAGCCCATCATAAAATTAGTAATTATAATTTTGGTCTCTACACATAGGAGGCCCATACTTAATGATGCATTAAAAGCCCAAAATCCAAATTGATCACTGTTAATTGGGCAACCTTATTGATAGCCTTTAATTCACATTTATTTAATACATTAGCCCATATATTGGATTTTGATCCAACAGAAGCTTCTTTAAGGAGATCTGAAGCTTCGGAATTGACTGCGGTGTTCTTGAATTGTCAAGGTTTTGTCATCACTTTGCGGCTAAAAAAAGTTGGATCTATATTTGAATTGAATAATTTATTTGTCTGAAGCTAAATTAAAAGGTGTAATATGTAAGAGGAAAAAAAAATCTTGACTCCCACATTTTTAAAATATAAAGAAAAACAACAACTTATAAGGACGTTAAATCATCCAACTTAATAGGTTGACTTTTTAAGATGAAAGTTTAAGTCCTTAACAAGTCAAAATTATATCTTGTCAAACGAGCGGTTTGATCCATCCGATACAATATTTTATGTTTGCTATCACTATTGCAGCTACCAAAGGTAGAAGCTATTTTCCATTTAATGGGGATTCCACGACTAGGCAATTTAACCATATCCTTGACTCGTAAGTGGACTGACAACACAATTAGCCAAACATAATACTCTGGATGAGCTATCTCCTAGTCCCAAAATGGACTAAAACCAAACTTTTCAAGCCAGAAAAGTTAGAAAAGTTAACCAAAGAGAATAGGGGTATGATTGAACTAATAAGTGGGGTAATTGAAAGGACGTAGAATTTTAAGAGGCAAGACAATTTTAAAGAGACTAAATCAAGTTTTAGAAAATTTCATATAAAAAAAATTAAAAGAAAAAAAAAGTTAGATGGTGCAGCCGTCTATTTTTGTTCATGTGTGGCTCTACCCTAGGTCGAAGCATTGAATTCGAATTGACCAGACCAGAAAGCTGTAACTGGTATGAACGAGACTGAAGTTCAAATCGCAGGTTGATAGTTTGGCAACTAGACATCTGTAACGTCCCGAAATTTATTTAATATTAATGTAATGTAAATGATGAATTAGTGTGCCATAATTAAAGTTTTAACTTTAATTAGATTATTTGGTTGGATTTTTAGTTTTTGGTTGTTTTGTTAAAATGATACATTTAAATGATTTCTTATGGATTTAAAATGATGTTTTGAGTTTTAAAACACAACAATTTGTAAAATGTTAAAA
Organism: Artocarpus heterophyllus; assembly: GCA_025403435.1. Classification (NCBI taxonomy): domain Eukaryota; kingdom Viridiplantae; phylum Streptophyta; class Magnoliopsida; order Rosales; family Moraceae; genus Artocarpus; species Artocarpus heterophyllus. Next base: position 6,151,289 of record CM046345.1, read on the forward strand.
AAATACTCTGTTTTGCAAAACCGTGGGCGGCACATGGTTTTCGCACAGTAAAACCGCCCACCGATTTTCTTTATTTATTTCCTTCCTTCCTCTCTCTCTCCTCACTTTCCCGCAACACCTCTCTCTCTCTTCTCTCTCTCTCTCGGCAGCTTACTCTCTCTCTCAATTCTCTCTCTAATTTTTGAAACCACATTAGAATCCAAGCTTCGGGACAGCAAGGAGGAAGCTCAGGGACGTGATTCGGCAACCGAGAACGCAGATTGAAGCTTCGATTCGAGGTTAGATTCGAAATTTCTAAACTTTTTACAAAATTTTCAATTTTGTGTGTTTTTGAAATCTAAGTTTGTTTTAGCTTAGAAAACCGTGGATTTGTGTTAAATGAGCTTAGAACAACTAGAATCTAAGCTTAGATTGAAGAAAAACGGATTGAATTCAAGATTTTTCATTTTTCTCCTCTTTTTCTCATTTTTGGATTTTTGAGGATTTTGAGTTTAAATGTTGTTTAAATGATTCCAAACATGTTTTAGAATGTTTTTCTATCAAGTATAGTTGTTTTTCATGCCTGGGATTTGAGAAAAACAGGTTAGAAACAAGATTTGGATTTTGGGGATCGAGAAACCCGTGGCTGGGATTTCTGGATCTTCCCAGTTCGGCAGGCCGGTGTTCTTCCGACCGGCAGGCCGAATCTGGGGCAATGTTCGGCAGGCCGAACCTTGTTTCCGGCAGGCCGAACCTTGTTTCCGGCAGGCCGAACTGTGTAGTTCGGCAGGCCGAAGCAGGGCGTCCGGCAGGCCGACCGAGACATGGAAAATTTTGTGATTTTTACCCGTTTTCCCTGTTTTGAACCCTGATTTAAATCCCAACCTTATAGGATGATTTTAATGATACAAATGGCACACTAGGACATCATGAAATGATTTAGTAACATAGAATGTTTCGAACTAGATATTGATCGACTTAGTTTGTATCTAGGATTGTTCGTGGTTCCGTGGAGCTAACGTATAGCGGATCGGGATTACGGTGTGGGGTACCGGCACGAATACTGAGGTAGGACTTCTATCCTATTTCTTTGGTAGCCTGGTTTTGAAATGATTTGGCTTTGAAAATGATTTCTATCAAAATGTTTTCAACGGTTGTTTGGAAATGGTTTTATCGGTTATATTTTAATATACCGTGATTATGAAATGAATTTCATAATGAATGTAACTGACAACACTCGGTAATTGGGTTTTGAATGATAATGATAATAAACACAAAGGCATGATGCCATATCAGAGATCGGGTCGTGTAGCGATCGACCTTGGGGGCAGGTCCCGAAACCCAGCTGGGCCACTACGGTGGTGATTTCATGGTTTGCCTAGGTAAAAGTAAACTGGTGTTTTGATTTGACGAGTAGACTGTTCTGTGTCAGAACGGTTCTACTCAATTTATTTATTTATTTATTCAAGTTCCCTTTCTGTATAACTCCTGATAATGTTATGTTTCTTTGCATTAAATTATTTTATAAAACTTAGTCCTACTGAGCCTTTCGCTCACGTTTTATCTGTTTTTAAATTCCCCCCCCCCTTCTAGGTGGTTTCCCATTTAGGTTTGGAGAAGATTCTTCGGACCGAACTCAGGAGCAATAGGAGAATTTATTTATATTCTGTATTATTAATCAAGGCATGTAAGACTTTAACTTCATTTGTACTTGGACTGTAATTGTATTTATGATATTGTCAGAACCATGTGTGTGCACAAGTTGTGGGTTGTGGAACCCATATTCGCAGTTTTTATTTAATTTTTATTACCTGTTTAATATTTATAAATTCTTTTATCAAATGTGGTGGAAAATCTCTTTATTTCTCACTTAATTGGATTTTTAAACTCTTAATTTCAATTAAATCCTCTTTTAATTAATCTAAATATTCCGCCACGTCACCTCCCGTACTCCGGGGCGTGACAACATCACACCCAAGGACAAAGCCCCACATGATCTTTATCTTAGAAAGAGACCTCTCTTGTACTACATGAGAAGCGCGAAATTTCAATACGTAACAATATCAACGTTTGACTTTATCATACTATTATATATTAGTCACGATCATGTGTACAACCGACAAGTTTCAAAGTAGATATACTTATTTACTATGTATTGGAAATGCCCCTTGATGAAGTTGTCTTGCCCTTGCTCGACAGGCGGAACAAGAAATGAGGCCGGTCTTATGCCAAGAGCCGTCAATCATGGCTAAATCTAAGGCAAACCCATAAGATATATAATAATAAAAAAATTATGTAATAATAAAAAATTAAATGCAAGTTTGTTTCATTATTCAAATTACAATTCAAACCTTTTCCCTATAGCATTTTATCTCACAAAAATTTTAATTCGTGTTTAAATTTTTTATTCAAGCCTATGAATCAAATGGGTTATAGATTGTGTTTAAAAATACAAGTTTAAACCAATTCGTGACAATATTTTTTCCTACAAAATTTATATTGTCATAATATTTTTAGTTCCAATTTTTAGTTCGAGTCGTGTTTCCATACGTCCTCTAATAATTAAGAAGAGGAAAAAGAAGAAGAAGAAGGACACGATCTTGTGAGACTAAAAAGTTAAAGAGACAGTAGTTTCTATGTTGACGTTAACCACAGAAACCATAATATCCTTTTTTTAACCCAACAAACCAACAACGGCGATACGTGTACTTTATATGTTGAGTGTCCTATTTTATACACACACAAAAATTGCTTCATTCATACCAAGCGTGTATCGTGGACTTTTAAAAATTCAGTTGCATACTTATTTGGGAAACAACTGCGAGATAAAACTACTATAATTTATTTTATCCAAACCAAAATGAAATATTTATTATAACTTTACTTCTTCGTGTATTCTAAATGATATTGGAGAGGCGGCAGTACCGCGTGATGTACTATTGTATGAGTAAAAGATATCTAAAGAATAAAATAAGCTTGATCCTACAACAATAAATCTTTTGCATAAAAAATCAAAGATCTTTGAAGATAAGTTCAATTGCAAGACTGAAAAGTATTTTTTTTATTAGTTTTTCTTTAAAAAAAGTTATTAATTTATCAGGTGTGTGGAAGGGTGTTAAAAATCATAGTTTTCATCACTTTTTTAATTATAAATAATATAAAATTTTTACATATTATAATAATAATAAAAATAATTATAATATAAATCTTTTACATATTTCATAAAATAATTATAACCAATTGTTTTTATCACTTTTTTAAACCATTTTATTGACTGACATGGAAAGGCCAGACTATTTCTTGGCGGGACGGCCCCATTGATAAATTCTATCAAGTCATTTGTCAGTTCGCTTAATCATTGCGTCATGATTTACAAGCGGCAGAAAACTTGTTGACTAGTATGGATAAGATTGTCATCATCCAAAAATAAATATCATTCATTCTTTTTCAATTTTCTCCCTATTGCTTAAGACTCGGAGTATTTGATATAATTTTCAACGTCCTCCGACCTTCTCTAATCTCTAATCCTATTTGCGCATGATATCCATCTCTTCGACCAAAACCGAGCAATATATATATATAACCACTCATCTCATAATCATGTCGCTGAATTTAATAGGTTGTTTAAAAGAACGATTGAAACTATTATTTAAAATTAATATTAGTTTAAAATATTATTGTTATTGAAAGTTTTATATTGTAACTATTTTTTTATTTTATATTATAACTACAAAGAGTTAGTTATTATAGACAATTACATCATCACTTTAACTGTGAGTGTCAAACAAAGGCGGCTTAGTTTATAGTAATGGGATTTTCTTTTTCTCTGTTAAAACACTACCATATATAATTAAAAGCGATGTGTGGGATATGACAAGCGTTCACGATCATAAAACTAAAATATTAAGCAATATAAGACGAAGACACTTGGCCTACAATTGGTAGGGTGAAAAAGAGAGAGCAATGAAAGTAGAGCCGGGATTTTGGATAAAAAGAAAAGAAAAGAAAAAAAAAGAATCTTGGCTGGTAGAAAGGAATTTGGGAATTAACGAAGTTGTAAAGTCATACGTCCATCATTTTCCAATCCTTTGAACTATGAAAAGAAACAGAAGACACAAAATAAGGGGTATCAAATATAACTATTTTTACCTTAATAACTAGTTTGTACAAATAATAATAAAATACAAAACTATTTCGACCATAATCACTCATAATCTCTTTATTGATATATAACAGTACAATTATTAAATGCACTACATAACACAATTTTTTTAATATTTTCTTCATTTTCTACAAAAATAATATGAAAGACAGATCTCTTGAAGACACCTAACTTTCTTTTGCCACCACATTTGAGTGGGGCTAAGCGTGACGTGAATCCTTAACCAATAGTTGGAGTAAGTACTTAAAACTAATTAAGCTACCCTCACTTGTCTAACATTCTTTTATCTTCGTCACTTATTTTATATAAAAGCACATAATAAAAGAAATTGTGTGTGACACAATCTAAGCAATAATAGGGACACTTTGCAGCACCACGGTGTCCACTGTGAGTCCCGGCCCAAACCCAAATAGAACTCCCCACTTCAGCCCATCACCGGTGGTGCTCTTTCTCTCCTTCAATGACCTCTTCCTCATCTCGTCCAATATAAAAAACACGCTTGAACTCAACATATTTCCATACTCACGCCACACATGCCATGTATCTCTAAGTTTCTCCTTCTTCAACCCGACTTTCAATTCGATTGCCTTCAAAAGGGCAGTACCGCCGGGATGTGCCGCCCAAAACAATGAGTTCCAATCACTAATTCCAAATGGGTTGAATGCTTCTTCTAAACATGTCCCTATGTTTTCGCTAATTAGCTTCGGAACATCCCGAGACAACTGAGTTGTGAGGCCGATTTCACGTAACTGTCCCCTGATTGCGCCATTTGAGTTGGGAAGTATGACTTGCGATGTTGAAATTAGCCGAAACAAGGGTGTTTCAACTGAGCCCTCATCCGGTACGTTGGCACCGATAATAACTGATGCAGCTCCATCGGCAAAGATTGCTTGGCCCACAAGAGAAGCCATGTCATCTTCGGATGGTCCACGAAAAATGGGAATTGTAAGTTCGGAGCAAACGACGAGAACTCGTGAGCCAGGGTTGTTCTCGGCTAAGTCCTTTGCAATGCGTAGGACAGTGCCTCCGGCGAAGCAGCCTTGATGGTAGAGCATGACTCTCTTGACGGATGGTTTGAGGCCAAGAGAGTTGATAAGCTGGTAATCAGCGCCAGGCATATCAACTCCTGAGGTTGAATTGACGATAATGTGGGTAATCTTTGATCTTGGTTGGCCCCACTCGTTGATGGCTGCAATTGCTGCTCTTTCACCAAGCTTTGGCATTGCGTCAAGTTTCAAATCTTGGCGTGCATTAAGTGAAATGCCATCATAGCTACAAAGGCTTGGGTTTTTTTTGAGGATCTCTTCTGATAAGTGCATGTGCCGCTTTCTTATCATGGAATTCTCACCTGCATGCAGGTCAAAATATTAATATCGATGAAATTTTAATGATAATATCCGTATTGATAGAAATAGCAAAATAAGTTATGAAATACTAATTTTAAATTTATTTTTTAAAGGATATGCGAGAAAGTACTTTTTTAGACGTATTGTTTTAACAAATTTCTAAGTTTTTTAAATTAATTAAATAAAGAAAATTAATTTATTTTGTCCTCCGCTTTTTTTGGGGTTAGGGTGTGGTGGGAATCGTAGACTTTCAAGGTTCATTCTATTTAATAAATTTAGAGGGACATGCATTTAATTGCATCGATCTCTTCATAGGTGCCAATCTAATTTAAGGGTGCTTGATATACAAGGATACGTGAGAACAGAGCTTTTTAAAAAATAATTGTTTTAACAAATGTACCTATGCTTTGTTAAACAGTCATAATAATTATATTATTACTGTTTTATTGTCATTTTTGAAACTTAGCCTGCTTGTACTTGGAGGTCATGGAAAAAGTTACGTAAAAAATATTAATCTTATAAAACCATTAGGAAAAACTTTTAACATTTTTGTTTAAATACAAATCTATAACTAGTCTGGATAGAATCCAAAAATATTATGTTCTCCTCCTACAAAATTTTTTTAAGGAATAAGTTATTATGCATTTTTGAAAATGATATTGTAAATTTAACAAATTAAAAAGGAATAAAAAAATTATATCTAATTTCTTAATATGTACGAACAACTAAAAACTTACAACTTATCTTGAAGAATATGTATGCACGGTTTGTGAACGAAAAAAAAAAAAAAAGAGTTAAGAGACAGCTTATAGGAATGCATAAAAGCATCAGTTGGATGTCAGGACAAAGAGAGAGAGAGAAAGAGAGAAAACACAAATTTTATATGTGCGGTGTAAGTGGACAATTCAGGCATATAGACTTTAGACCATTAGATTTAAAGTAAAATGAAAAGATCATTGGTTCGATTCAATTAATGTTGGAAGTATAAACTTTCATACAAGAAGGATTACTTACAAATGCGCTTGAACTTATCTTTCAGCTCCGTTTTCTCCTCAGAATTAGTGATTTTGAAGTAGTAATCTGGATAATCAGCTTGATAGACACAATTGAATGGATTGGCTTTGCCAATAGCTAAAATTGTAGCTACACCTTCAGCATCGCGGATCACGGTCCGGCTTTCTTCCGAGGACAAGGTCATTGTCGCCATAGCTGCTATATATGAGGGAACACTGATGGAGTTTAAAGGTTAACGAGAGAAGTAGGAAATGATGGATTTGCACTTGTTTCCCTTGGCTTTTATAGACGCATCACCACGAGAGAAGTATGTAATTAAGCAAGACTGGATGAAGATTGAAAAACCATTTTCCAAAAGTACTTGTTTAATTTGGTCAATGAGTCTCAGGCCACCATATAACATGGGGGAATACTATTATTATATTATCCGCAGGTGAAAAGATTAATTTGTCTCTTCCTCCAAAACATTAAACTATATTTTAGCTTCTGTTGAGGCGAAAAAACAGGAATAATATGGAAAAAAAATTGAAGATACAAACCTGAAGCGAATTAGCACCGGCCTGGAGCGAATTACACCAGCTATGACATTAATTTGATGATAATTATTCGAATTAATTAAGATGGTTTTATGGGTGTCATGTGCACATGATTGATATATGGACTTGAATAATATTTTGTAGAATTGTTTGGATCGAACAAAAAAATGATCACATTCAAATTCATTAAACGTGAATACAAAATATAGACTATAATGTATTACAGGCAAAAGCTATAAACAAGGAAACAAATAAAGGATTGACAAAAGCAAAAACTAATTAAGTGAGAAATTGAATATGCATCCACAATCAATTAAATCCCACAATTCTAGTTGTTGACGAAATTCTCTAAATTGGTGCTAAGTCCATGATTCTCGCAATAGCCTCCCTCAAGCTGTGATGTTTATGGAAACACATCAAAGCTTGCTATCACTGTTACTTGAGAATCGTGGACTGCATGCCTCCCTCAAGCTGAGAACGTGTTTCCAAAACCAATGAGCTTCAGTATAGCTTGGAATTGATCATGGCTGAGACCCTTAGTGAAAATATCAGCTAGTTGTAAGTGGGATGGCACATAATTGAAGACTAGCATTTTGTCTTCATACTTCTTACGAACAAAATGACAGTCCATTTCGATGTGTTTAGTGCGCTCGTGAAAAACAGAATTCGTAGCAATATGGATAGCTGACTTGTTGTCACAGTGGAGCGTAATGGGACGTGGCACATCAACAAACATATCTTTGAGGATGTAAGTAAGCCAAACAATCTCCTTAGTAACCTTTGCTATTGCTCGGTATTCCACCTCCGCAGATGAAAGAGAGATTGTTGGTTGTTTCTTAGAACGCCAACTTAGTGGAGCATTACCAAGAAATGTGATAAATCCTGTAGTGGATAGTCGGGTTGTGGGACAGGCCCCCCAATCAGCATCACAATAGGCCTTCAATGTAAGATCGTTGTTGTATGGATAAAGAACTCCCTTGTCTGGAGTAGTTTTGATGTATCGAACTACCCATTTCGCCATGTCCATGTGCAGTTTCCTTGGTTGCTGGAGGAATTGACTAAGTAGGTGCACAACGTATGAAAGATCTGGTCGGGTCAGCGTTAAGTAGAGAAGTCTCCCAATCAATCTTCTATAGTTTAATGCATCATCAACAAGTTCTCCAACGTCTGCCGAGAGCCCATGTTGCTGTGGGATTGGCGTGTCAACCTTCCGAGGATTTTCAAGGTCTACTTCTTCAATGATATCTTGGGCATATATGTGTTGATGGAGAAAAATGCCGTCTCTAGTACGTGCTAATTCAAGCCCAAGAAAATAATTCAAAATTCCCAAGTCTTTGATTTGAAATTGGCTCTTGAGATACTGCTTGAACTGAGCACATTTCGTTGCATTATTTCCTGTTATTATGAGGTCATCAACATACACCAAAATGATCAACATGTCATCTTCCTTCATCATGGTAAAAAGTGAGTTGTCGTAATCACTTTGTTTAAAACCATAAGCCAGTAAAACTTCAGAAAATTTTCCAAACCATTGGCGAGATGCTTGCTTGAGTCCATATAGTGACTTGTGAAGGCGACATACAAGTTTCTCATTTGGATAATGGAGACCTTGTGGTTGTTTCATGTACACTTCTTCATCAAGATTGCCATTGAGAAATGCATTGTTGACATCCATCTGATGTAATTTCCATCTCTTACTTGCAGCGATAGCTATAAGGCATTTGACCGAGGTAAACTTGGCGACTGGAGCAAATGTCTCGTTATAGTCCAAACCTTTAACTTGACTATAGCCTTTTGCAACGAGGCGTGCCTTGTATTTGTCAATCGATCCGTTCGGGTGCCGCTTGAGTTTGAACACCCACTTGGACCCTATGGCACGCTTTCCTTTTGGTAGCTCTACGAGACTCCATGTGTGGTTAGCATCAAGAGCCTGTAGTTCTTGTGCCATTGCCTCTCGCCATTTGGGATGTTGAGTAGCTTCTTCAAAACTACTTGGCTCAAGTGTGGTAAGGTCTGCAAGTTCTTCATTGATGGCTATGTTAGGAGTAAAAGAAGTGAGTTGAGAGTTACCTTGCATGATTAGATGGCTCGGGTGGCTAAGCTGCAGAGGGGGACTTGCATTACTTGCAACATTGAGAACATAGTCCTCAAGATATTTAGGAGGACGTTTTGCTCGTGTTGACCTTCCTTCTTCCATGAGCCTTTCTTGATGATTATCCACTGCAATTGGATCATTTGCTTGATCTTCTTGTTGTATTGTGTCTTCCAAGACTTCATTAACATCCTCGACTTCAAGTTCCTCGTCAAGAAAACTGCTTGGAACTATAAGTCTTTCAGTTGCATCATTTTCTTTCCCACGCCCGCTATCATGGAAGGGAAATGAATGTTCGTAGAAAACCACATCTCGGGACTCAATGATTTTCTTCGTTGCAATCTCAAGTGCCTCATATCCTTTCTTTCCCGGTGTGTAACCGAGAAAGACACAACGCCTAGATCGTGCTTCAAATTTATCAAGAGGCTTTGGTTTGTTACAAACATAACACAAGCATCCAAAGACCCTCAAATGATCATATGTTGGTTTATTTTGAAAAAGTACCTCATATGGTGTTTTTCCATCAAGACTTGAACTCGGCATGATGTTTGTAAAATATGTAGCTGTCTTGATGTATTCTCCCCAATAACATATGGGAACATTGGATTGAAATTTGAGAGCACGTGCAACTTCAAGCAGATGGTGGTGTTTTCTCTCCACGACACCATTTTGTTGCGGGGTGTGTGGGCATGTTGTTTGATGAAGAATTCCTTCGTCGAATAAAGATCTTTTAAAATTTCTGGAGACAAACTCGGGCGCATTATCTGATCTAATCTTCTTAACTTGCTTCCCAAATTGAGTTTTGACCATCTTAACAAAATGCTCAAACAGTATTGGAGCTTCAGCTTTGGTTTTCATTAAGTATACCCAAGTACTTCTAGAAAAATCATCAACCAGTGTAAGGAAGTATGCATGCCCATCTTGTGTTTTAACATTATAAGGACCCCATGTATCCATATGAATAAGATCAAAAATATTTTCAGATTGCTTCCAACATAAAATTTCTTTTGACATTGCTTGGCATGGTGGGAAATATCACAAGGCCCCGTCCTCTTTTTATTTTTAGAAACAAAAACATTAGAAACATCTTTTATTCTAGCTATGGGAAGATGTCCTAATCCGCGATGAAATAACTCTGCTTGTACACTTGATTTTACCATGCATATTCTTCTTGGAGGCTCTTGGCATAGTTGGTAAAGTCCCCCTTTTAGCCTACCCGTTCCAATCATCATCTTGTTTGCAAGGTCCTGAATCACACATTCATTTTGTTGAAAAACAACAGAACAATTTAGGTCTCGTGTTAACTTGCTAATAGATATCAAGTTACAATTGAAATTAGGCAAATACAATGCTTGTTTCAACGAAATTAAATCATTTATTTTAACATCTCCAATCATGGTTGTCTCTGCCTTTTCTCCATTTGGCAAAGAAACCTTGATTGGTTTAGGGAGGTAATTGGCTTCTATTAACAAAGTTGCATCTGATATGATATGGTCAGATGCACCAGTGTCAAGAAGCCAAATTATTTCTTTTACTTTACCAATGAAATTCACACTGGAATTGGTATGGTTCTCTTTTGCCAACAACGGTAGCAACTGGTTGTATTGTTCTTGTGTGAAGGCGGCCTGTTGATGGGTTGTGCTCGTCTGAACAGCAGCGGCTTCTTTGTCTTTTCCATCTACAGCAACTGCATGAGCAGTATACTTGTTCTTCCTTCTTCCTTGCCAATTGGATGGATACCCCACTATTTCAAAGCAATTATCCTTGATGTGTCCAATTTTGTTGCAGTGTTCACACCTAGGTCTTTTGCCTTGTTCCTTGTCCTTTTTTACGTTGACCTTGAAAGCAGTTGGCTCGCTCATGTGCATATGCCCGATGGTGATTTCCTCTACGGTCAACAGTGAGCATGCATTCGGCAAACTCGACAGTGGCTCTTTGCAGAGGATATTCGATCTTACCACACCAAAAACTTCATTGAGGCCTATGAGAAACTGATGTAATCTCTCCTCTTCCTTTTCTCTAGCAGCTACTCCACAAGTACAACCAGTACACTTTGAATCATGGGGCCTAGAGAAGGAATTCAATTGCTCCCATAAACCTTTCATTTTGGCATAGTATGCTACAACTGTCATGTCTCCTTGACGTGTGTTGACTATCTCCCGTTTAATCTCTTGGATTCTTAGACCACTTCCTTGAGAAAATCTCTCTTCCAATTCCTTCCACATGCCTTTGGCCGTATCATGATACATGACACTACAATGCAGCTCCTCGTTGAGAGAATTAAGAATCCAAGACATCACCATGGAATTACAGGTGATCCAATCTTCTTTATCTGGATTTCCTTCAGCCGGTTTTGGTAGTCTACCATCTACAAACACCATTTTGTGCTTTGAAATCAAAGCATTTGTGACAGCCCTCCTCCATGTTGGATAATTCATTCCCTTGAGCATATGCGTGACAAGTTGGTCTCCTAGCCTATCTGAGTTGCTCAACCGATAGTGTAACGCCTTGTCAGTCTTTGTTGCTCTGGTTATCCTCACGGTGGTAGTCTCTGCTGCCATTTTTAATGGATTTCGTAAGCAATCAACCGCTTTGGTACCATGTAGAATTGTTTGGATCGAACAAAAAAATGATCACATTCAAATTCATTAAACGTGAATACAAAATATAGACTATAATGTATTACAGGCAAAAGCTATAAACAAGGAAACAAATAAAGGAATGACAAAAACAGAAACTAATTAAGTGAGAAATTGAATATACATCCACAATCAATTAAATCCCACAATTCTAGTTGTTGACGAAATTCTCTAAATTGGTGCTAAGTCCATGATTATCGCAATCTCCATGATTCTCGCAATATATTTTATCTAATTTTTGTGTTTTAAATGGTGTCTAATCTATCATATGGTTAAAAAATTAATGCTTTTTCACTAACACTTTCATACTTTAGTGTTTAAGTCTATCAAATAATGGTGCATTAAATAATTACTTAGCCATTATTTGAGATACCAATAATATAACTGGTCTAAATTCATGATATATGTCATAGTCCATTATTAAATAATACTTTTCTCAAGATTGGTGGCTGCCACATGTTAAGGTGCAATTTAGTCAGGCCCAAATTGTTGACGAGCACAGGCGGCCCAATGTTGAAACTAATCGAATAGATCGAATAGAATCAATTGACTGAGGTCCAATCGAATTAACGATTCGTTTGGTTTGATTGATTCGATTACTTGCATGGTTGGAGGCATTCGGTTTTCTCGCCCGCCTAAGATAATTTGTACTCGTTTCCTAAGTCTTCGTTCGACCGAATCGATCGTTACGAGTTGACGATTATTGGCACGAACTGACAGTTACAACATGTCTAGTCATTGATCGAAACATTGGGGAAGCGTGATTCTTGCAGCCTATCACCAATCAACACATGTCCTACTATTGTAGTTACTTACAGTGCATTGTCCCACCCCGTTAGACAGTTGGGAGCCATGATTCTTCCTCATCCTCTATATAAAGGGATGGTTGTTTCATTGTACGATATATAGAAAATAGATACAGAAACTCTACCCATTTGCTTTCTCATCTTCTCCTATTCTATTGTAATTTATACCCAGAATATTAATACATTACAATGGATGTAGCTCTTCATTAACAGAGTGAACCACTAGGATCTTTAGCTCAATCGCAAATGGAGGACAATTAGCACATTTCAGACGCTCCGATTGAAGAGAATGAAGCTACTTCTCAAGCCAATCAGCTGATAGAAGTCCTAACGACAGAAGTACAAGCTTTGAAGAAAATGATCCAAGAGCAGACGACTCGTTCACAAGAGCGCAACACAAGACTAGAACAACTCAGTAGCGAGAATTTGGCTTTGAGAAGTCAAATTAGCTATCAGAACTCTCAGACGGCCTTGCAATCTTACTATTACCCGTATTAAGGGTATTCTACATTCCCGGCATCGACAACGGCACAGTGGCAGTTTTAGACACCACAATCTGGAAGACAACAGTCCTCGTATAGCCCAATTGGGAGGATGCAGCCGTTGTATACTTCCTCAACCCCAGCACCAACAACAACGCTAGCAGCTCCTACAGCCATAGCAACCCCGACTATGACAACAACTACAACTATAGCAAACACTAGTGTGGAATACAGCCGACGCTATGAAGAAATCGACAAAAACAAAGAAACAGAAACTACCGCTCGACTCGAAGAAGTTCCAACTCTGACTCTTTTAACTCTAGAGTCGATCCAACAGATGATGAAAGAAATGCTTGAACAGAACACAAAGCTTATAGAAGAGAAGATTGACCAGAAAGTTTCAAAAGCTACAAGCAAAACCTCGGCACTGGATGACATCTAGAAGAGCATTCGAGATACCCCACTCATGAAGAGGATCACTTCGGTAGTACTATCGAAGCACAGAAACCTTGTGTTCACTCGATTTGATGGAACTTTGGATCCAAAAGACCATTTGCTACAGTATAAGAATGTGGTCAGCGCTACCAATATCCCAGACTCAATTCTTGATGAGATGATGTACAAGCTGTTCGACAGTCGCTCAAAGGTCCGGTGCTTTGATGGTTTAGTAACCTACCTACCGGATCGATCGACAGCTTTGAAGACGTGGTGGATCTATTTGTCAAAGCGTAGTCGATACACATCAAAACAAGAAAGACAACCAAAGATTTGTGGTCAGTCGTTCAGAGCCCATGTGAGTCGCTACGGGCCTATATTAAGAGATTTAGCAAAGCACTTTCCAAGATTTTTGATTCAGAGGATGGAACAGCTCGAGAAGCACTCAAGAAAGGGCTTCTGTACAAGTCATTTTTTAAGAATAACATTTGCTCCGACTATCCACACACCATCCAAGAAGCCCTGAACAGAGAAAAATATGGATTGACCTGGAAGAGGAAAACGAAAGATGTAAACGAGAGCTAGCAAGAACTAGAGACCAAAATAAGTGGAGTCAAAAGCAAAGATTATAGCTGGATCAAAGGGGACGAATGAGGACACCACCAAAAAGGGAGTGGAGGCAGAAAGAAGACAAATTACGATCCATGACAAGACCATTATTGCCCTCAAAGTATGCCCTCAACATATCACCATCCGAACTAGTCACTCAGCTCGAAGGCAAAGATTATGTTCGATGGCCAAGCAAAATGGCACCAAGCCGTTCATGTGACCAGTCGAAATACTGTGAGTTCCATTGAGACACAAGGCATTTGACAGTTGATTGTAAGGCGTTGCGGTCAGAAATTGTAGACCTATTGAAGAAAGGACACTTGACGAAATTTTTGTTTGAAAAAGGAAGGAAAGTTTATGGGCTCGACAGAGAAAGGGGAGGATAGAAGGATCATCGAATCTAAGATAAGACCCCATCGCCACCACTTGTTAGAAAGATAATTGGGGCCATTTGTGGTGGCTCTGTTTTTAGTGGCGATTCTACCAATCAAATGAAGGCACGCTAATGGAAAGCAAGCCAAGCTACAGTCAGTTCAGCATTTGAAGACTACAACGAACACGTTATTTTATTTCGTAGTGACGAGGCCTTCGGGCTTGATAACCTGCATGACAATGCTCTTGTTATAAAACTTAATATAGCAAATTGTGAGACCAGTAGAATATTGGTCGACAACGGAAGCTCCACCAACATACTTTTCCTCTTGACACTGAAAGAGATGGAGATTGGCAAGGAAGAGATAGAGCAATTAGCCACGTCGTTGGTGGGATTTAACGGAGAAACAACTATGGCAATCGGTAGAATAAAACTTCCAGTTTGTGCAATTAGAGAAAATAAGATGACGAGTTTTCTCGTCATGGATTGCCTTTCAGGCTACAATATCATTCTCGGGCGACCATGGATTCACGCCATGAAAGCTATCCTATCAACATACCACCAGACAATCAGGTTCCCAATGAAGCGAGGGATTAGGGAGATTCGAGGCAGCCAGGAGGCAGCGCGGAGCTATTACCTCACGGCTGTGAAGCAGAAAAAGGCTTTATAGCAATTACAGGTGACCCAACAAAACTGGGCCTAGTAACCAAAGTTGCATCGAATCGGTTCTTGAGCAGCTTAATAAAGTTCAAATTGACCCGTTGGATGAAAGGAGTACAGTGAAGATCGGGTCACAACTTGATGCGGGTATAAAATCCCAAATAATTGATTTTCTTAAAGCTAATAATGATTGTTTCGCATGGTCCCATGCAGATATGCTTGGAATTGACCCGAACATAATCTCGCATTGACTAAACGTCGATCCAAACCATAAACCTATTCGACAGAAGAGGAGAAAGCTTAGAATTGAACGAAACAACATCATGAAAGATGAAGTGAGGAGACTACTCGAGGCTAGTTTCATACGTCCTATTCAGTATCCCATTTGGCTCGCCAACGAGATGATCATAAAGATGAAGAATGGGAAGTAATGCATGTGCATTGATTTTATCGATTTAAACAAAGCCTCTCTAAAAGATAGTTACCCGTTGCTGCACATCGATCGACTCATCGATGCAACAACCTGTCATGAGATTTTAAGTTTTCTCAATGCATTCTCTGGCTACAATCAAATCCTTCTGCATCTTGATGACCAGGAGAAGACCGCTTTTATAATTGAGCAAGGGATTTTTTGCTTCAAGGTCATGCCCTTCGGGTTAAAGAATGTGGGAGCTACTTTTCAAAGGCTTGTCAATATGATGTTTGAACAGTAAATCGGTAAGAATATGAAAGTTTACATTGATGACATTTTAGTTAAGTCTTTGCAGGCTCATCTTCATGTCCAGCATTTGCAAGAATGCTTCGACGTTCTCCAAAAACATGGCATGAAGCTGAATCCAGGAAGTGCACTTTTCGAGTGGCGAACGGTATGTTCTTGGGATATCTCATCACAAAGCAAGGAATCGAGGCAAACCCAGATCAAATAAGGGCTTTTCACTTGATGCCTTCATCAAGAACCAAGCAGGAAATACAAAAACTTACTAGTCAAGTCGCTGCGCTCAGTCGATTCATTACCCGATCCGCTGACAGATGTCTTCCTTTTTTCCAGTTGCTCAAAAAGAATATGAAATTCGAGTGGAACGAATGATGGAAATCGGCTTTCTAAGAATTGAAGAGATACTTGACAACCCCACTGATCCTATCTAAGCCAAAAAATGGCAAACCACTACACCTGTACTTGGCAGTTTCAAAAACAGCGATAAGTTTGGCCTTTATCTGAAAGGAAGATGCGGACCAAAAGCCAGTATTCTTCGTGAGCCACACCATTCTTGATGCTGAAACTAGATATTCTATCATAGAAAAACTCGCCCTTGCACTCGTCTTGTCGGCTTAGAAGCTCTGTTCGTACTTTTAAGGCCATACTATTGTGGTACTATCGTCTTATCTGATGTGGGCTATTTTGCACAAACTCGACGTCTCCGGAAGAATGATGAGATGGGTTGTTGAGTTGATAAAGTTTGACATTGAATATAGGCCTCGGACCATGCTAAAAGCTCAAGTGCTTGTAGACTTTGTTGCCGAATTAACATATAGACCTAAAGGACATGAATCGAAGGCATGGATTGTGCAAGTCGATGGGTCAAGTAATGAGAAGGGATCAGGGGTAGGAATGGTGCTGAAGTCACCAACTGGCGAGGAAATTGAACAGAGTTTTTGACTCGGATTTAGGGCTACTAACAATGAAGTTGAGTATGAGGCTATGCTTACTTGTATAAAGCTTGCTGCCATACTGGGGGCTACCAAACTCGTTTTAGAAAATGATTCCAATTTGGTCGTTAACCAGATAAATGAAGAGTTTGAGGCCTAAGACGAGAAGATGCTTTCATACTTGAGACTAGTTTCAAAGCTCAAGACCTAGTTCAAACATTTGAAAGTGAAACATGACCCACGAGAACAAAACTTTAGAGCTGACGCACTTGCAAACTTGGGATCTGCAGTCGAAGTCAGCGAAAGGAGAATAAATCCCTTGGAGCGAATTGGTAATCTGAGTATTGAGCTGGTCGAGAAGACAAATTATGTTGTACCTAAGGAACGATTAGAGGACGCCCATTCAGATGTACATATGTGACGGTTTGTTACCCGAAGACAAGCAGATTGCGAGAAAGATCAAAGTTCAAGCTGCAAGATACTGCTTGATTGATGGGAAACTTTATAGGCGTTATTTCATGAGGCCTTATCTTCGATGTCTTGGGGAAGATGAGGTCGAGAAAGTCATTTGAGAAGTCCATGAGGGATTGTGCGACAATCATTCAGGTGGGAGATCACTATGCAAAAAGGTTAAGAGGCAAGGATTCTACTAGCTGACAATGCAGAGCGACTGTGAGAACTTCATTCTCAAATACGACAACCGCCAAAGGCACGTCCCATCATGCACCAACCAGCTAAAGAACTTTCCTCAGTTAGTTCACCCTATCCTTTCATGAAGTACTCAATGGATGTGGTTGAACCATTTCCTCCGATTCCCAAACAAGTAAAGTATCTCCTCATTCTCATGGATTATTTCTCCAAATGGGTCGAAGCTAAAGCATTTGCTGATGTTGAAGAATGAGGTATCAAAAGGTTCATTTGGAGGAATATCATATGTCGGTTCGAAGTTTCGAGGGAGATCGTCACTGATAATGGCTCTCAATTCATCTCCTCATCCTTCAAGAAATTCTGTAGCAATTGGGACATTATTTTAAGCTTCTTAACACCAAGGTACCCGCAAGGAATGGCCAAGTAGAAGCAACGAATAAAAAGATTGTAAAGAATCTAAAGAAGAAACTTGAGGCAAGAAAAGGATGTTGGGTCGAGGAACTCTGGATGGTGCTTTGGGCGTACCGAACGACTTCGAGAAGGGCAACCGGTGAATCTCCCTTTTTGCTTGTGTATTGAATAGAAGCTGTTATTTTTGTAGAGGTAGTCGCTCAAGATATTCAAGTCGATTATTCACTCCAGAACGAAGCAAAAAATGATTAAATGATGAAGGATGCATTAGATCTGGTAGACGAGAAGAAGGATAGAGCATTCT
This sequence comes from Artocarpus heterophyllus, assembly GCA_025403435.1. NCBI lineage: Eukaryota > Viridiplantae > Streptophyta > Magnoliopsida > Rosales > Moraceae > Artocarpus > Artocarpus heterophyllus. Next base: position 6,169,432 of record CM046345.1, read on the forward strand.
ATCGTCTAGGTTACTACCAACAAGCCGCCGTCAGATATTACAACTAGAAGGTTAAAGTCAAAAATTTCTAAGAAGGAGAGTTTGTGCTTAGAAAGTCTTTCAAAATACGAAAGAAGCTTATGCAGGAAAATTGGTGGCTAACTAGGAAGGCTCTTATCGAATTCGGTCAGTTGTTCGAGACGGAGTATACAAGTTAAAGAGGCTAGATGGATCGATCATTAGCAAGAGCTGGAATGTAGATCATCTAAGAAAGTACTATGCATAACATTCAAATTTCCTTTTCTTTATGTTTTAACTTATGTAATCGAACTACATTTGGCTTGATCCTTGCACATGGGTATGTAGGCAGCTTGTGGACTATAAACGAGTGCAGCCACTTTATTAATCCAACTTTTATTTTCCCAGGTTCTTCATTGCTTAAATTCAGACTCGGCTAGTTCGATCCGTATGCTTACACATCGCCACTTTCATGCTTAACTTCAGACTCGACAAGCTCGATCCGAATGCTCCTACATGCCATCTTCATGGCTCAACTTCAGACTCGACTAGTTCGATCTAAATGCTCTCGCTTTACCATCATTATGGCTTACTTTTAGACTCGACCAGGTTGATCTGAATGCTCTTGCATTGCCATCTTCATGGCACAACTTCAGACTCGACCAGTTCTATCCGAACGCTCTCACTTTGCCATCTATATGGCTTACTTTTGGACTCAACTAGTTCGATCTGAACATTTGCATCGTCATCTTTATGGCTTCTTTGGACTCGATAAAGATGATCCAAATTTCCTCATGAAACTTCCACGACTATTTTAAGTTTGGACTCAATCAATTTGATTTGAATAAGCACACGTGGAAGACTGGCGTTGTCGTCATGGCTTTAACATCAAAGTGGATTCGATCAAGTCTTTTAGAGCTCGATCTCACATCATTATTTCCACTGTCCATGTTAATAAATGGTTCGACCAACTCTTTGAGTTTGTATATGCTGTGATAATGGCTCGATTAATTAACATTGATCCATCAGTATCCACTTAATCAAATTTTCACTTTCATGATGGCGTCTCTCTAGCACGATAGCCAAATTTATCATATATAATTGCACGATGGCTTCTTAATTTCTTTGTCAAAATTGGTCCAAACTGTTTGATCGCCAAACACGTTATACAAAAAGCATGAGAAATTTAAAACTAAATTAATAAAGTTTGATGCTAAATTTCATTGGACAAAATGAAGCTGTTCAATACAGATTAAACAAACAAAAATACATGTTGATTCAAATATAAACTAATTATTTTCATGAGTCTTCTCCCTCCGTAGGTTGAACACTTTCTCCCTCAGTTGGCTCGACAATGGGGGGATCCGTGAATTCACCACTTGGTGCCAGAACAGTATTTGGCTCAGGGCCAGGAAGATCTATGGAAACATCTTGATGGGCCGATTTGCCTTTGTCAACGACTTGAATAGGCAAGTCATTCGTCGACAGTAGATCTTGCAATTCTTTTATCTCTTCATCGATCACATCAATGCTGAGTTGGCTTGACTTGAATTCTAATAAGGCCTCAAGTCATGCCTTAAAAGAAGAAGTGCCGTGGACTTCGAGTAGCTGCTCCTTGATTTCTTCAATATCTTTGTCTGCTCTTTGATTTCTTTGATATCTTTGTCTTTTGCAGCCATTGTCTTCTTCAGGTCGTCAACTTCTTCCTTGGAAAGTTGAAGGCTACTAGACAAGCTCAGCACCTTTTCGTTCGACCTGTTTAATGTGTCGGCTGTGTCGTTGAGCTCCTTTTGCTTGTTGTCTCTCTCGCTTTTTATCTTCCTTGTCTCTTCTCCAAGCTCTCTATTTTTCAAAAGCACTTGCTCGTATTTGTGAACAACCTTGTTCGCGAAGAGATTGTGAAGCAAAAGAGCCTACATGACAAAATTTTAGTATGAAATGATACAATTAAAGCCAATCAGATTGAACATGCTTTGGCAATTTACCTGTCCTATTGCTGCAACCGATTCGTTGTAGAACCAAGCGAACGGCTTCCCTCCAAGAAGTTCTTCTTCTTTGCTAAAGTAAAAATTTATGGCCACTCTTGTCGTCCACTCTTTGTCTTGAATAATGCTGACGTCTTTTGGACTGTCGAGGGTCTTCTAGGAAACCCTTTGTTCGACGTACCTGGTCGAAGCAGAAGGCTCTCCACCCTTCCTTTTCTTCAATGGTAGGGGCTGTAGGTCAAAGGGAGGAGGTGGAGGGAGATCAAACAAAGCGGTTGGAGGAGTCACCTTTTTTGGTACTGATGGTTCACCAATATTGCTCCTCTTTTGGTACTGAGGGTAGTATTATCTTCATGGCTGACAGTGCAGCTTCTGCGATATGAACGTCTTCATCAGATAGAGGAGTAATATATTTGGACAGACCGTACCGCCGCTGAAGTGTACCGCGGCATACAAAGACCCAATCGACTTATTTTGGAAATCGAATAGGAATACTTGTTGGGATTTCTTTAAAGAACTTTCAAATCGACAACTTCCCAAGTCGACCGGGTTGCGAGATTTCAGCCCAAGTCCTACCTTCTAAAGCAACCAGTGCATTTAACCTCACTTGGAACCTCTCGCTGATTGGAACCGGGTGGTTTAGCTCATAATTTGCAAAGAAAAAGAGCACTTGAGATCAATTGAAATTATTGCTTGAAATAAACACAAGTATCAAGGCTTATCAATGTGACCAAAAGCAAATGGAAAAGGAAATCAAGTAGTCAACTCAAAGGAATCGCGGTTGATTGACATAAAGAAGTATCTTTCTTCTTAATGTCCGTGCACGTTAACAAATTCTGTGTTGAGTTGCTTCGACTGCTGGTACACGAAGTAGAAGTGACCCAAGTTTTTGCTGTTTGGCTTTAAGTAGTCGCACTAAATGAAATTGTAAATATCTAAATTGATCTTGGCCTCTTCGATTAGAACCATCAAGGCTATCAGTAGTCGAATTCCATTCGGCATTAGCTGTGTCATGGAGATGTAAAAGTGACCAACAATCTCCATCATGAACTCGGGAATCGGTAGTCAAAGACCGAGCTTGAACCTTTTGGTGTACATACAAAACTAGTTGTCATTTTGCGTGTTATCTCGTTCGCCAAAGTAAGGCAGTTAGACTTCTATCGAAGATGGGACCCCATACTTTGATCTTATCGTTGGCAAAACTCCTCTATCAAGACAAATTCTGGGTTCTTTGTTAAAAAGGACACTCTTTTGGTTGTAGAAATATACTTCATTTTTTTAAGCGGTTCGAATTGATCGACCCTTGTCGAGGGACCCGCTAGCCGGTTTCTTTCTTGCCCTTTATTCGCTGCCTCTCCGCTAGTCCTGACACCACTAATTCTAACACTCAATCTGATCATGGACTGTTGGCAAAGCATTTCATCGATTTCCCTTTTGTCGTTGCTCGACCAAGGGTCCTCGCCACTACTGGAGCTTGAATCGATGATAATTGCATTTGACATTCTTACCGAAACAGGTTTACTAATGGAAATCTAGGGTTTCAAAGATCAAAAAGCCAAAGAATCCTAAAATCTTGGAAGATTTCAACAATTCGTGAGTGTTCTAAACTTGCGACAACCAAACAGGTTCAACAATCGCTTATTTTCTTAGAAAATGAGGTGTATTTTGTATCAAAATGCTCATAATTGGAAGAAAAATAAGATTGTGCAAAGAAAATCGCAAGAAACTTAGAAGAAAAGAAAGAAATCTTACCTAGAAATCGTCAAGAAATTGTCAGAAACAGAGAGAAAATTGCCTTGAGTTCAAAGAGAAAGAAGCAAAATGAAGAGGTGAGGGAAAATGTGAGTTATATACTACCTAGAAGTGTCTAATCGACGATTAAGATCAATTCAGAACCATTTGATCCAAGGGCTAGGATTTCGCGTCTTTTTGAGTTCCTGCTTAAATTGAGGCAGTGTCTTTTCAGACGTATATGTCAGTGCTGTAGATATATTTTGGAGCATGCCAATCATGTGATGACACGTGTTGCAAGTAATTAAGTATCGCGATTTTTCAAGAAAAGGTAATTATTCAAGCATGTATGAAGATATCAATCAAGGTAACATGTCATTGGATTAGAGCCTCACCTTTAATCACTCCTATAGTTGATTACATCGACTAAAGAGTGGGGGCCTAACTGTTGGGGTGCAATTTAGTCAGGCCCAAATTGTTGACAAGCATAGGCGACCCAATGCTGAAATCGATCGAATGGATCGAATAGAATCAATTGACTGAAGTCCAATCGAATTGACGATTCATTTGGTTCGATTGGTTCGATTACCTGTGTGGTTAGAGGCATTCGGTTTTCACACCCACTCAGGATAATTTGTACTCGTTTCCTAAGTCTTTGTTTGACCAGATCAATTGCCATAAGTTGACGGTTATTAGCATGAACTGACGGTTATAACATGTCTAGTCATGGACCGAAATGTGGGGGAGGCATGATTCTTGCAGTCTATCACCAATCAACATGTGTCCCACTATTGCAGTTATTTACCGTGCATTGTCCCACTCCGTCAGACGGTTGAGAGCCACGATTCTTTCTCATCCTCTATATAAGGGGATGGTTGTTTCATTGTATGATATACAGAAAATAGATACAGAAACTCTACCTATTTGCTTTCTCATCTTCTCCTATTCTATTGTAATTTATACCTAGAATATTAGTACATTACAGTGGACGTAGCTCTTCATTAACAGAGTGAACCACTATAAATCTCACGTGTTATTCTTGCTACATAATTATTTTTTTTTTTATTTTACTCTAATCTTGCACATTAACTTGAGCTAATAGGTCCATTCAATGGTGATTTGAGGGCCCAAGTTTCTTGAACAGAACTTTGACAACCTAATCTAGAATTTTAACATTTGATTGTAGATCCATCGTGTACTCCACCATTTAAATTAACAACCCCGAATGTAACATATTGTAGGGGTATTCACTAAATCCATGAATTTGTGAGATTCAATCTACCTAATCCATTCCAAAGGTTTTGGATGGATTGGGAAGAGTTTAGGATCGGTTCTTGATTGTAAAAATCTCAATCCAAAGGTTTTGGATCGAATTACGGATTGAGAATAATCTGATTGAGAAATTCTCAATACAACCAATTCGTTGATCTGAAACTCTCTCTACATATATTTTTATCTTTTATGGTTTTGATAATACATATTTACATAAAAAAAATTTCTTTTTTCTAAAAACCTTTTTGTAACATTTTCTCATTAAGTCACGCAAAATTATTATCACTAATGGTAATACAACTTGTATTAAAATGGCCTAGCCCTCTCTCAAAATAAAAAATAAAAAGGCCCCGGCCCAATAATCGCTCATAACACAATTCTTTTTTTGCCCCTTTGTAATTAATGCTGCTATTTTGTTGATTTGCTGTAGCCACTTTTGGCTTTTTTAATAAAGTTCTTGTTTAAAATTTATTTTGAGTTTTTTTAAATCATAGCTCAATAAGCAATTACACAAGTCATCGTATTGCATACCAAGATTTTTCTAATTCGAAGATTTTGGATCGGATTATGGATTAGGATTTTCCTAATCCGAAGGTTTTAGATCAGAATATGGATTGATATTTTCTCAATTCGAAGGTTTTGGATCAGATTGCATATTGACTTTAAATCCTCAAAATCCAATCTATGAACACCCCTAACATATTGTGCTCCTTTATTGTCTCCTTATTCTAAAACTTTCTTCTATTTTTCAATAAATAATGGCGGCTAATCACATCTATCAAGATAATAATAAATATGGGAATTGATACGTCTATTAGGTCTTTATTACATGTGCTGATAACTTTAAACAGTAGTCTAAGCAATCGTGAACCCCCACATGGTTAGAACAGAAATGTTAGTGTCACTCCATTAGAATATGTAGCAACATATCTCCTAACGAGCTCGATAATACTTCACGAATTGAGCTTGCTCAGTCGGCCGCTGTATTCGATGAGTTGTATTACAAGTATTGAGTTTTAGATTCAAGTCCCTAATATAGTTTATAAAAAAAACTAGATTATACCTGCCTAAGACCCTTCGATCTAATAGGCATGGGAGGGAGGTTGCAGATTGGGTGAGGCTTTGGCTATGGGTTGTAGGTTCGATCTCTTACATGTAATGTTGTAACGTCCCGAAATTTATTTAATGTTAATGTACTATAAATGATGAATTAGTGTGCCATAATTAACGTTTTAACATTTATTAGACTATTTGGTTGGATTTTTGAAATTTTGATTGTTTTGTTAAATTGATGTGTTCAAAAGATTTCTTATTGATTTAAAATGATGTTTTGGGTTTTAAAACACAACAATTTGTAAAAAATGTTAAAAATACTCCGTTTTGCAAAACCGTGGGCGGCACATGGTTTTCGCACAGTAAAACCGCCCACCGATTTTCTCTATTTATTTCCTTCCTCTCTCTCTCCTCACTCTCACGCATCTCCCTCTCTCTTCTCTCTCTCTCAATTTCTCTCTCGGCAGTCTCTCTCTCTCTCTAATTTCTTCACAAATTTTGAAACCACATTCGAATCCAAGCTTCGGGTTAGCGAGGAGGAAGCTCGGGGACGTGATTCGGCAACCGAGAACGCGGATTGAAGCTTCGATTCGAGGTTAGGTTCGAAATTTCTAAACTTTTTACAAAAGTTTCAATTTTGTGTGTTTTTGAAATCTAAGTTTGTTTTAGCTTAGAAAACCGTGGATTTGTGTTAAATGAGCTTAGAACAACTAGAATCTAAGCCTAGATTGAAGAAAAACGGATTGAATTCAAGATTTTTCATTTTTCTCCTCTTTTTCTCATTTTCAGATTTTTGAGGATTTCGAGTTTAAATGTTGTTTAAATGATTCGAAACATGTTCTAGAATGTTTTTCTATCAACTATAGTTGTTTTTCATGCCTGGGATTTGAGAAAAACAGGTTAGAAACAAGATTTGAATTTTGGGGATCGAGAAACCCGTGGCTGGGATTTCTAGGTTTTCCCAGTTCGGCAGGCCGAAGTTCATGTTCGGCAGGCCGGAGTGATGATCGGCAGGCCGGTGTTCTTCCGACCGGCAGGCCGAATCTGGGGAAATGTTCGGCAGGCCGAACTGTGCAATTCGGCAGGCCGAAGCAGGGCGTCCGGCAGGCCGACTGAGGCATGGAAAAATTTGTGATTTTTACCCGTTTTCACTGTTTTGAACCCTGATTTAAATCCCAACCTTATAGGATGATTTTAAAGGTACAAATGGCACACTAGGACATCATGAAATGATTTAGTAACATAGAATGTCTCAAACTAGATATTGATTGACTTAGTTGGTATCTAGGATTGTTCGTGGTTCCGTGGAGCTAACGTATAGCGGACCAGGATTACGGTGTGGGGTACCGGCACGAGTATTGAGGTAGGACTTCTATCCTATTTCTTTGGTAGCCTGGTTTTGAAATGATTTGGCTTTGAAAATGATTTCTATCAAAATGTTTTCAACGGTTGTTTGAAAATGGTTTTATCGGTTATATTTTAATATACCGTGATTATGAAATGAACTTCATAATAAATGTAACTGACAACACTCGGTAATTGGGTTTTGAATGACAATGATAATAAACACTAAGGCATGATGCCATATCAGAGATCGGGTCGTGTAGCGATCGACCTTGGGGGCAGGTCCCGAAACCCAGCTAGGCCACTACGGTGGTGATTTCATGGTTTGCCTAGGTAAAAGTAAATTGGTGTTTTGATTTGACGAGTAGACTGTTCTGTGTCAGGACGGTTCTACTCAAATTGTTTATCTATTTATTTATTTAAGTTTCCTTTGAATAACTTCTAATAATGCTGTGTTCCTTTGCGTTAAACTATTTTTATAAAACATAGTCCTACTGAGCCTTTCGCTCACGTTTTATCTTTTTTAAATTTCCCCTAGGTGGTTTCCCCTTTAGGTTTGGAGAAGATTCTTCGGACCGAACTCAGGAGCAATAGGAGAATTTATTTATATTCTGTATTATTAATCAAGGCATGTAAGACTTAACTTTATTTGTACTTGGACTGTAATTGTATTTATGATATTGTCAGCTCCATGTGTGTGCACAAGTTGTGGGTTGTGGAACCCATATTCGCGGTTTTTATTCAATTATTATTATTTGCTAAATATTTATAAATTCGTTTATCAAATGTGGTGGAAAATCTCTTTATTTCTTACTTAATTGGATTCTTAAACACTTAATTGTAATTAAATCTGCTTTTAATTAATCTAAATATTCCACCACGTCACCTCCCGTACTCCGGGGCGTGACAGAATGATATCAGAGCTCAAGGTTATGAACCTTGGGAATTGTGCACACATAGGTTTGACAATGAAATACCTCTGACAGTCCAAATTTTGTTTTCAGAAGTGAGAGAATGGCACCTAGACGTCGTTCGACTGCTGATGCCGAGTTCGGAAATGATGAGAGCATGATGAGGTCTATGTTTGCGGCTTTCCGGCAGATGGCAGCCAGGGCTAGACCAGAAGACTCTAGTGTTGGTAGTCGGCATGCTTTCTTTAAGGAATTCCGACGGGCGTCTATTCTGACTTTTGATGGCAATGGGGATCCGCAGTTAGCAGAATATTGGTTGGATTCGATCTTGAAGCATCTAGATACTCTTGGTGTGCCTGAGGAGTATCGTGTGGAGTTTGCGGCGTATAAGCTCGAGGGTGGCGCCAACACCTGGTGGAAACAAACTAAGCGTCTGGAGCACGGTGGCGATATCAGTTGGGACAAATTCGAGGAGCTGTTCTATGATCGGTATTTTCTGCAGGGATATAGAGACCAGAAAGCAGCTGAGTTTTATAGATTGCAGCAGGATGATCTATCAGTTCGGGAGTATGAGGCAAAGTTTAACGAGTTGGCTAGAGTTGCTCCATCAGCTGTGGCATCGGAGCGTGAGAAATGCATCAAGTTTCAGGAAGGACTCAAGGCTCCTATTCAGCGGCAGTTGGTTGCTCTACGGCTTAGGAGTTTCGGAGAGCTTGTGTCGTCGGCGATCTCCGTGGAGAATGATTATGTGCAGTATTGTGAGGATCGAGCCAAGGCTTCAGGAGGACCGCAGAGGAGTGGCAGGAAGAGCACCAGTAGTCGTCCAGCTCCGGGGGAAGGCAAGCAAGGCGGTGCGACCAGTGGCAGCAGCAGTTCGTCTGGCAGCGGGCGTAGCAATCCCTACAGCTTTCATTGTCATTTCTGTCAGCAGCCCGGACACATCAAGAGGAATTGCCCGATCAGGAGTGCTCGTCTTCGATCGCAGACCGGGGAGGATGCCAGTCGTTCATCTCAGCCTCAGCCTCAGACCCTACCTCCGCCTCCGCAGTACCCGCAGTTGCAGTATCCGTAGTTCTCTCCTCAGCAATTCTCATATCCAGCACGGGGGCAGCAGCCGCAGTATTTTCAGCGCAGTGTTCCTCAGTATCGAGCTCCGAGTACAGGTAGCGTGCAATCATCTCCATCTCAGCAGCATCGGTCGAGTAATCCAGGACCCAGTAATGTTGGTAGAGGAAAAGGGAAAGCGCCAGTACAGGTTCATGCAATGGCATCTGGAGGGTCAGATTCTCAGACTGGTAACGCGGTTGTCGATGGTATGATTTTGGTTTCTAGATCTTTAGCTCGCGTTTTATTTGATACCGGTGCCTCTCATTCTCTCATTTCGAGTTCTTTTGTACATGCCTTGGGATTAGAGGTATAAGAGTTTAATGAACCCCTAGTTGTAACTTCTCCCTTAGGGCGGGTGTGTGTAAATTGTATGTGTAAATCCTGTAAAATAAAGATTGGGGATAAGATTTTGAAAAGTGATTTGATTGTACTCCCCATGAGCTCCTATGATGTGATCTTAGGGATGGACTGGTTGTCCAGGTATAGTGCAGTTGTGGACTGCCAACTTAGAAAAGTGACCCTAGTGTCTGATAGGGGGACGGTAATCACTTACCAGGGTGGTGGTGATTGGCTAATGAGTGAGCGCCTTATAAAGTCGTGTCTAGGAGGGCGAAGGAATCTAAGTTGTTGTACTTTTCTTGCCAACCTAGATTGCGAGCCCTATGTTTCGAGTAGTAGTGTAGCGATTTCGGTGGTTGATGAGTTCGAGGATGTTTTCCCCGACGAGTTATCAGGGTTACCACCGCATCGGGAGATTGAGTTTGGTATCGAGTTGTTTCCAAGGACATCACCAATTTCTATGGCACCTTATCGGATGGCGCCAGCAGAAATGAAGGAATTGAGGAAGCAACTTCAGGAGCTTGCTGATAAAGGGTATATTCGGAATAGCACATCTCCGTGGGGAGCACCAGTTTTGTTCGCTAAGAAGCACGATGGGACTCTCAGGTTATGTGTGGATTATCGGCAGCTGAATCGTGTTACGGTGAAGAACAAGTATCCCTTGCCTAGGATTGATGAGCTATTTGATCAGTTGGGAGGTTCGCGATACTTCTCGAAGATTGATTTGCGTTCAGGTTATCATCAGCTCAGGATCAAGGAAGAGGATATTCCCAAGACAGCTTTTAGGACTCGGTATGGGCATTTCGAGTTTCTGGTTATGTCGTTTGGGTTGACGAATGCTCCAACAGCTTTTATGGATCTGATGAACAGGATATTTAGGCCGTATCTGGATCAGTTTGTGATTGTGTTCATCGATGATATTCTTGTGTATTCTAAGACTTGGAAGGAGCATGAGCAGCATCTTTGGATCGTGCTTCAGACTCTGCGGGAGCACCAGTTGTATGCTAAGAGGGAAAAATGTGAATTCTGGTTGACCGAGGTCAAGTTTCTGGGTCATGTCATCTCAAAGCATGGTATTTCAGTGGATCCATCCAAGATTGAAGCTATATTGGAGTGGGAACGACCAAGGAATGTAGCGGAGATTCGCAGCTTCTTAGGTCTTGCTGGATATTACAGGAAATTTGTGAAGGATTTTTCGAAGATTGCAGCTCCATTGACAAGATTGATCAAGAAAAATGTCAGGTTTGAGTGGGATGAAGATTGTGAGCTTGCTTTTCAGGAATTGAAGAACCGGTTGACTTCAGCTCCAGTGTTGGTTATTCCTAGTAGTGACGAGCCGTATGAGGTTTATGCGGATGCTTCAGGACGTGGACTTGGATGCGTGTTGATGCAGCATGGGCGTGTAGTTGCGTACTGATCGAGACAGCTACGACCTCACGAGCGGAATTATCCTACTCACGATTTAGAGCTTGCGGCAGTGATCTACGCGCTGAAGATTTGGAGATGTTACTTGTATGGAGCATCGTTTCAGGTCTTCTCCGATCACAAGAGTTTGAGGTATTTGTTCACTCAGAGGGATCTCAATCTGAGGCAGCGCAGATGGGTAGAGTACATGGAGGATTATGATTTCGCGTTGCAGTATCATCCCGGGAAGGCTAATGTAGTCGCGGATGCGCTTAGCAGGAAGTCTTCAGGGATTCTCGCTTGTTTGATTTTTGAGGACTGGAGCAGGGATGCGACAGTGAGTGAGTATCGGCTACTGTATCATGAAGATGGTGATCGAGTTTTGTTATATCATGTGGAAGCGACTCCAGCTCTTGTTCGGATGGTGAAGCAAAATCAGTAGCAGGATCGACATTTGCAGGGGATTTGGTCGCAGATTCAGAACGGGGAGCAGTTTGAAGAATGGAGCGTGCATGCAGATGGATCGTTGTACTTCCGGGAGCGTCTTGCAGTTCCAGTTATTGCCGAGGTGACGAAAGCCGTTCTAGACGAAGCTCATAGGTCTCAGTTCGCTATTCATCCGGGGAGCACCAAGATGTATCGTGATTTGAAGAGGCACTATTGGTGGAGAGGCATGAAGAAAGATGTTCGAGAGTACGTGGCCAAGTGTTCGACGTGTCTTCAGGTGAAGGCTGAGCATCAAAAGCCTGCAGGTCAGCTTCAGCCGCATCTTGTTCCAGGGTGGAAATGGGAGCATGTGACGATGGATTTCCTCACAGGTTTGCCGAGGACGGAGCAGCGGCATGATGCAGTTTGGGTTGTGGTTGATAGGTTGACGAAATCGGCGCACTTCATTCCGTTTAGGTCGACGTGTTCTAGGAAGATTCTCGGGGAGTTGTATATGCAGAACATTGTGAGGTTGCATGGAGTTCCTTTGTCCATCACCTCTGATCGAGACACCAGGTTTAATGCTAAGTACTGGAGGAGTTTTCAGGAGGCTTTGGGTACGGATTTGAACTTCAGTACGGCGTTTCATCCTCAGACTGATGGGCAGTCTGAGCGGGTTATTCAGGTTCTCGAGGATATGTTGCGTGCTTGTGCGTTGGACTTCGGCGGGAATTGGAAGCAATGTTTGCATTTGGCGGAGTTCGCGTACAACAATAGTTACCAGGCGAGTATCGGTATGGCACCATTTGAGGCGTTGTATGGGCGACCGTGTCGGTCACCTGTGTGTTAGGTCGAGCCGGAAGATAGAGTTATTCTTGGGCCAGATGAGATTCGTGATAGCAACGAGAGAGTCACGGTGATTCGGGATCGATTGAGAGCAGCTCAGAGTCGGCAGAAGAGCTACGCGGATATGAGACGTAGACCCTTAGAGTTCGCGGTTGGAGATTTTGTTCTCTTGAGGGTGTCACCTTGTAAGGGAACTATGCGGTTCGGAGTAAGTGGGAAGCTCGCGCCAAGGTATATTGGGCCGTTCGAGATCACTCAGCGAGTTGGTGTGGTCGCTTATCGGCTTGATCTTCCGCCCGAACTTTCTCATGTGCATGATGTGTTTCATGTGTCGATGCTTAGGAAATGTCCACCTGGGCAGGATAAGATAGTTTCGTTTCGCGATGTACAGGTTCAGGAGGATACGACGTACGAAGAAGTGCCGATTCAGATTATCGACCGAAAAGTGATTAGCTTGCGTCGTCGTGAGATACCGTTGGTAAAGATCGTGTGGCAACATCACGGGGTTGATGAAGCCACTTGGGAATTAGAGTCGAGTATGCGGGAGCTGTATCTGCATTTGTTTTGTTTTTGAGATGAGTTGTAAATTTCGAGGACGAAATTTCTTTTAGGGGTGGAGAGCTGTAACGTCCCGAAATTTATTTAATGTTAATGTACTATAAATGATGAATTAGTGTGCCATAATTAACGTTTTAACATTTATTAGACTATTTGGTTGGATTTTTGAAATTTTGATTGTTTTGTTAAATTGATGTGTTCAAAAGATTTCTTATTGATTTAAAATGATGTTTTGGGTTTTAAAACACAACAATTTGTAAAAAATGTTAAAAATACTCCGTTTTGCAAAACCGTGGGCGGCACATGGTTTTCGCACAGTAAAATCACCCACCGATTTTCTCTATTTATTTCCTTCCTCTCTCTCTCCTCACTCTCACGCATCTCCCTCTCTCTTCTCTCTCTCTCAATTTCTCTCTCGGCAGTCTCTCTCTCTCTCTAATTTCTTCACAAATTTTAAAACCACATTCGAATCCAAGCTTCGGGTTAGCGAGGAGGAAGCTCGGGGACGTGATTCGGCAACCGAGAACACGGATTGAAGCTTCGATTCGAGGTTAGGTTCGAAATTTCTAAACTTTTTACAAAAGTTTCAATTTTGTGTGTTTTTGAAATCTAAGTTTGTTTTAGCTTAGAAAACCGTGGATTTGTGTTAAATGAGCTTAGAACAACTAGAATCTAAGCCTAGATTGAAGAAAAACGGATTGAATTCAAGATTTTTCATTTTTCTCCTCTTTTTCTCATTTTCAGATTTTTGAGGATTTCGAGTTTAAATGTTGTTTAAATGATTCGAAACATGTTCTAGAATGTTTTTCTATCAACTATAGTTGTTTTTCATGCCTGGGATTTGAGAAAAACAGGTTAGAAACAAGATTTGGATTTTGGGGATCGAGAAACCCGTGGCTGGGATTTCTGGGTTTTCCCAGTTCGACAGGCCGAAGTTCATGTTCGGCAGGCCTGAGTGATGATCGGCAGGCCGGTGTTCTTCCGACCGGCAGGCCGAATCTGTGGAAATGTTCAGCAGGCCGAACCTTGTTTCCGGCAGGCCGAACTGTGCAGTTCGGCAGGCCGAAGCAGGGCGTCCTGCAGGCCGACCGAGGCATGGAAAAATTTGTGATTTTTACCCGTTTTCACTGTTTTGAACCCTGATTTAAATCCCAACCTTATAGGATGATTTTAAAGGTACAAATGGCACACTAGGACATCATGAAATGATTTAGTAACATAGAATGTCTCAAACTAGATATTGATTGACTTAGTTGGTATCTAGGATTGTTCGTGGTTCTGTGGAGCTAACGTATAGCGGACCAGGATTACGGTGTGGGGTACCGGCACGAGTATTGAGGTAGGACTTCTATCCTATTTCTTTGGTAGCCTGGTTTTGAAATGATTTGGCTTTGAAAATGATTTCTATCAAAATGTTTTCAACGGTTGTTTGAAAATGGTTTTATCGGTTATATTTTAATATACCGTGATTATGAAATGAACTTCATAATAAATGTAACTGACAACACTCGGTAATTGGGTTTTGAATGACAATGATAATAAACACTAAGGCATGATGCCATATCAGAGATCGGGTCGTGTAGCGATCGACCTTGGGGGCAGGTCCCGAAACCCAGCTAGGCCACTACGGTGGTGATTTCATGGTTTGCCTAGGTAAAAGTAAATTGGTGTTTTGATTTGACGAGTAGACTGTTCTGTGTCAGGACGGTTCTACTCAAATTGTTTATCTATTTATTTATTTAAGTTTCCTTTGAATAACTTCTAATAATGCTGTGTTCCTTTGCGTTAAACTATTTTTATAAAACATAGTCCTACTGAGCCTTTCGCTCACGTTTTATCTTTTTTAAATTTCCCCTAGGTGGTTTCCCCTTTAGGTTTGGAGAAGATTCTTCGGACCGAACTCAGGAGCAATAGGAGAATTTATTTATATTCTGTATTATTAATCAAGGCATATAAGACTTAACTTTATTTGTACTTGGACTGTAATTGTATTTATGATATTGTCAGCTCCATGTGTGTGCACAAGTTGTGGGTTGTGGAACCCATATTCGCGGTTTTTATTCAATTATTATTATTTGCTAAATATTTATAAATTCATTTATCAAATGTGGTGGAAAATCTCTTTATTTCTTACTTAATTGGATTCTTAAACACTTAATTGTAATTAAATCCGCTTTTAATTAATCTAAATATTCCGCCACGTCACCTCCCGTACTCCAGGGCGTGACAAATGTATTTATTTTTTATCTACTAGATGATATACGTGGCATACGGTGGAGTAAAAAAAAATTAGTGAGAAGTGAAGGTATGACTGAACTAATAAGATGAAGGGCGAAATTGATTATTAGGGAGGATGAAATACAATTTTAGGAAAGTAAAATGTAATTTTAAGAGGGTAAAATACAATTTTTATAAAAAACTCATATACAAAATTATAAGGAAACAAAAAGATTGCCTCCTTCGTCCCTTATATGGCTTTGCCCCTCCGATGACACAATACGTCTTACCTTTTTTAATATATAAAAAAAGCTAGATGATGATGATCATAACAATAAAAGCAATGACTATTAGGTCATATAATATGAGATAAGGCGGGGAAGAGCTTGAGTATGGGAGAACGTGTTTCAATTCCGCAATGTATAAAATAATTCTATGTAGAGCCCCAAAATTTGTTAAGTGTTATTAGTATGTAACATGGTGGATTAGCGTGCCAAGTTATAATTTGAACTTAATCTAATTAATTTGTAATGATTTTCCAATCAATTTGATTTTAAATCATTTTAATTATTTTATTTATTTATTTCTATTTGCTATTTTGAATTTTGAAACAAAACAGTTTGCTAAATACCTGATACGTTCCAATTACAAAACTTTGTGCTGGAACACAGTTTTGCTATGCAAAACCACCCATTCTTTCCCTCTATTTATTTTCCCTCGCTTCCTCTCTTCCCTACTCTCTCTCTTCCCTCTTCCTCTCGCTGCCCCTCTCCTTTCTCTCTCTTTGATTCGAAATTTTGGAGCTCAAGCCTTAAATCTCAACTGGATTAGGAGCTTGAAGACTCAATTGAGCTTCCACGAACTTGATTCAAAGATTAAATCAAGGTTAGTTTTCAAATTTTAAAACTTTTAAGCTTTTTCTTAATTTTTTAATTTTTCTATTTTCTTTGTATTTTGAAAATTTGACCTTATCTAAGCTTAGAGAACTCTTAATCTAAGTTAGTTAGCCTCAAATCATCTAGAATCTACTCTTGATTTGATGAAAAACAGATTTAAACCACGTTTTTCTATTTTTCTCTAATTTTCATATTTTTGGATTTCTTTGAAAATCCTTTTGCAAATCTTGTTTAAATTAGTTTAAAAGTGTTTTATTATGTTTTTCTATCATACATACATGTTTTCTATGCCTGAGAATTAAGAAAACAGGTTGGAAATGAAGATTTGAGCTCGAGAGGCTGAGGCTCGAATATGAAAATTTCTAGAATTTTTCTAGTTCGGCAGGTCGATGTTGACCATCAGCAGGCCGAACTCATGAGTCCAGCATGCTGGATTCAGATCATCGGTAGGCCGAACCTAGATGCAGTTTGGTAGGCCGACCAGATTTTAAGAAAAATGACAAATTTTTACTGTTTTAAAACCCAGATTGAGATTTAAACTTTATAATATGATTTTACGAATATAAATAGCACACTAAGACACCATGAGATAGCTTAGTAGTGTAGAATATCATAAGCTAGGTATTGACGAACTTAGTTTCTATTTAAGGTTGTTCATAGTTTCGTGGAGCTAGTGTAGGACTACAGTGTTAGGCATCGCTGCAGGATATCGAGGTAGGACTTCTACCCCTTCCTTAGTAGCCAGATTTTTAAACGGTTTTTGCCTCGAAATGTTTTCTTTTAAAATGTTTTCAATAAATGATTTCGAAAAGACTGTTATCGGTAGTTTACCTTAAACTATTGATCGATGATATTTATAATAAACCGAATAATAAATGTAAATGAATACACTCAGTAAAATGAGCTTTTTAATAATTATAGAAATACTTAGATAGGCATGATGCTATATTCAAAGATCAGGGTGGTAATTTACTATGGTTTGCCTAAGACTTCATAATGGATTTTATTTTCATATAAATAAAGGACTATTTTGGTAAGAGCGATTTAATTGGATTTATTTATTCCTAGTTTCAAAATATTTTTCTATATGATGAATTTTATATTTATATTCAACGATTTTCAAAACCTAGTCCTACTAAGCCCTTCGTTCACTTTATATTTGTTTTCAAACCTTTCCATTTCTAAGTGGAATACAGCTTAGGATCGATTAGAAGTCCACCGATCGGACTCGCGAGCAGTAGAAATCCCTGAGTAGGTTATTGTATCATTTAATCAAGGCATGTAATATTTAGTTTTCTTTTTGTATTGGACTGTGGTTGTAATTTGATTATTGTCGATACTATGTGTGTGCACAAGTTCTTTCTTACTTTATTTTATTTTATCTTATCTGTTTTTGTTATCTTGTTAAATGTTTTAAAAAATTTTAAATTCATCACATTTTAATAATTAATTAATCCCTTAACTTGGAAATTTTTTTAACTAAAATCTACTTAATTAACCTAATTAACCCGTCACGTCATCTCCCGTATTTTGGGGCGTAAAATTCTATTTAATAACATAGCAGTATAAACTTGAATTCCGTTCATTTGTCTCTCTCAGCTAGGCTTAAAATACAAGAACAACGATGTCGTAATTTTCTAGAATAATTTGGCACCCTGAATCCCCAAATCTCGGAATCAAAGATCATTCAAAACTTGAAAACAGTGCGTTACAAATATAAATTGTTTTCAGTATCTCGTCAACGTTCCTAGAATCGGTGGCAGAACGTGGCAGTTCCGCAAAATGTGCCTCTTTTGATGGAATCAAAAGAAACGTGGCGAGTTTTTGTTATAGATATTATTGTCCCCTTAACGCCCTGCTACTTTTCCTGCGAGACGATTACGATCATCTAGATCATGCACTTTCCATGGTTCTATTAAACATTAAATAAACAAATAGCAGGGAAAAGAGAATCAAGAACATGTTTCCGCAATATGTTTATATTTATGAACTAGAGAAAAGGAGAGATTCATTAAGAAACACTATGAATGAGCTCTATATAAGATGAAAAATATAATTACAATGTCAGGAAAGTTACACAAGACTACCTTAATAGTGTTCCTAAGTTAATAAAATTGAAGTAAATAAATTCAAACTACTAATAAATATATCAACATATAAAATAGTAAATTTAACGTCAAGCAGCCAGTCGATCCAAATGGCAACGGAGAAGAGCATGATCGTGGTCGTGCTTGGAACCGGTTATGTTGGAAAGTTCATAGTGGAGGCCAAACGCTGAATGCCGGTCATAAGACCTTTGCTTTCGTCCTTGGTCGTCAAATTCTTCTATGGTGATTTGTGCGATCACCAGAGACTGGATGCGTATGTGGTCGTGTCGAGAGTCGGCCATCATCACCTGCATGATATCACCACTGCCATCAAAGAAGCTAGCACCATCCGGGTATATATTTAAGTTCAATGACTCCTTAGAACCACGGCCTTGTATTTTTTTTTTTTATTTTTTTTTGTTCAACCCTTCAAAAAAAATTTCAAAGTCATGCTGAATTCCATTTTATTAGCTAGAAATTATAGTTACAATATTAGGAAAGTTACACAAGACTATTTTAATAGATTTCATAATTTGATAAAAATTGATATAAATAAATTCAAACTACTAATAAATATAATAATATTTAATATAATAAATTTTCCTAATAGTCCCCACAAGATGAATCTAATAAGATATTCTAATTTTTTGAAGATTTTTTTGTAATGTTTTGCCCCTTTTTCAGAAATAGAGACATAAGGAGTCAGTTACATAAGGCAAACGTCGAGGAGGGTGCATAATGGCCCATGGACGAGCATCGTGAAGAACGGCACAAAGATGCGGAACTCGAAGAAAAGCAACGGATGGCACAAAAAATCTTTTTGCTAACAATTTTGATCATCAAGAATTGTCGACTACCGATTTGGTGTGTTTCTGATTATGAATTATCATATGCAATGTCACAAGCTTTTAATAATTCCGTAACACTTTTTTTTTTTTAATTTCAATCATTATTTTCAAAGACTGTTTTTCTTAGCCTCATTCTCTTTTTTTGGTTTTATAATTGGTCTCACCTTGTTCTCTCCTTGTTGTATCATCAACCGTAATTATACTATGAGTGTATTGTGTAACGTAGTTATAACTAAAAGTTAGAACTATTATAATATGTGAGAGTTTTACACTAAACCAATTTCAAATACATAGTTGAAACGGAGTTGTCAAACGCACCTATATATTGGGAAGAAAAAATACAGATTTTAGATCGGTTGATGTTAAGAAATAGAGTTATCTAATTACTTCATATGTAAACCTAAAATTGCTCCCAAAACTTCTTGTGGTAATTAGGTAATTCAACAAAGAGATCATCCCCCTTTTTATAGTTCAACGCTATGACCATGTACAATTAACACGTGAATTCACAGATTATATTGGTACGTGTCTCCATTTTATGATATTATCTTCTCAGTCTTCACATTATCTCCGGGCTTTCTGTTCAACGTCAAGCTGTCAATGGGTCCAAAATGGCAACAGTGAGGAGCATTATTATTGTTGTTATTATTAACCGGAAGTCGGTCCAAAATGGCAACGGCGAGGAGCATTATTATTATTATTATTAACCGGAAGTCCGGCAGCATGTATATTTATGAGTGGCCCAATGTACTACACATACAATTTTGTTCATAGTTTCGCACTAAGCGTGCATCAAGTAGGTTCCAAAAATTTAATTGCATATGTATTTCTGAAATAACTAGACAGATATATAAGACTATTTTAATTTATTTTATCCAAACCAAAATGAATTATTTATTTTAGACTTTAGTCGTTCATTTGTAGTTTCTAACTGATATATGTATATATAAGCGAAAGAGAGGATAGCACCTCCACCTAATGTGACTGTGGATTCCGTTGGAAATTTTTTAAAACTCAAACATCAAAATTTTATTAACTCATAACTCAAAATATTACAATTTTTCACACAACTCTCACTCTCAATACGAAGCTTTACTTTGTTTTTCACTCACTCACTTGCTAGAAGCTATGCTTTCTTTCTTAAAAGCCTTTTACTTCTTCACTCTCCTTGTTTTTCTTTCTTTCTTTGATGCTCACAAGTCAAGGGGAGGTGGCTTTTTATACTACTTCTTGATTAACATACACCACACAAATAAACAAACCTACTAATTAATTCTAGAACAGTACACTTGTCCAACTACTTCTCCATTATGTACTATAGCTTAATACTTAGCCATACAACAAAAGTAATTACAACTATTCCTCTACGTTTCTCTGCTTACACCAAACTCTAGAAATTTCTTTTTTATGCTCACAACTCAAGGGGAGGTGGCTGTTTATACTACTTCTTGATTAACATACACCACACAAATAAACAAACCTACTAATTCTAGAGCAGTACACTTATCCAACTACTTCTCCATTACGTACTATAGCTTAATACTTAGCCATACAACAAAAGTAATTACAACTATTCCTTTACGTTTCTCTGCTTACACCAAACTCTAGAATTTTTTTTTTTTGTTATGGATTTTGACTTGATTGGGCTTCAAATGGGCTTTGAAGATTGGACCATAAAACAAGTTTAATTCTCAACACCTCCCTATAAACTTGTTTTATGATACCAAGTGCGTTTCTCAACCTCACAAATTTTTTTTGCTTCAGTGGCTTAGTGAAGATGTCTGTAAGTTGGTCATGAGACCTCATGTACTCTAGTTGCACATCCTTTCTTATGATGCACTCCCTTATGTAGCGATTTTGAGTGTCGATGTGTTTACTTCAATCATAGAAAATTGGATTCTTTGCTAGTGCAATTGTTGACTTGCTGTAGATAAAAACCTCTGTAGGCTCTTGTTGTTACACATTTAATTCTTTCAACAAATTCTGAAGCCATATTGCATGATAGGTGCATGCAGTAGCAGCAACATACTCAGCTTCATGTATAGAAAGTGTGACAATTGGTTGTTTCTTTGACATCTAAGTGAGTGCAGTGTCACCCATGAAAAACACGAACCTTGTGGTGCTCTTTTTGTAGTATGTATCTCCACTTCAATCGTTATCGCTATATCCAACATGCTTATAGTCATTAGAAACTGAATAGTATAAACCAAAGTTTGTCATACCTTTGAGATAGCAAAGGATTCTCTTTGCAACTTTAAAGTGAATGGTTATTGGATTTTCCATATAACGACTAACGAGTCCAAGAGCAAAAAGAATGTCAAGCCTTGTACATGTCAAGTACTACAAACTTCCAACTAGACTCTTGAAGAGTGTTCAATCTACACTATCTCCTTCTTTATGCTTAGATATCTTGACTCTACATTTTACCAATGGGCTTATTGGCTTGCAATTTTCTATCTTGAACATCTTTAGAATTTCCTTTGTGTAGCATTCGACTCTGATGCCAAGGTAGTACGCCATCAATCCTATCTTAGTCATCTCAAACTCTTTTGTCATTGCTTTCTTGAAATCTTTGAACATTTTAGGGTTGCTTCCAGTGAAGCTCATGTCATCCATATACAAGAAAACGATTAACACATCTCCATATTTATTCTTGATTTAATGAGCATGCTCATATGGACATTTGTTAAAACCATTCTCTCGAAAATACTTGTCAATCTGACTATTCCATGTTCTCGGTGCTTGCTTCATCCCATAAAGAGCCTTTAACTTTAAAACCTTGTCCTCTTGCCTTTTAACTTCGTATCCTTGCAGTTGTTGAACATAAAATTCTTCTTCGAGGACTCCAATTAGGAACACAAACTTTATATCTATGTGATGTATCTTCCAATTTTTCTAAGCTGCTAGAGATATTATCAGCCTTATAGTTTCTAATCGGGCAACAGGAGCAAATACCTAATTATAGTCGATACCAGCCTTCTAACTATACCCTTTTGCAACAAGCCTCGCCTTATGCCTTTTGATCTCTCATTTACCATTTCTCTTTGTCTTGTATACCCACTTGACACCGATAATGTTGTGCCCATTCGGGAGTGAATTAAGTTCCCATATGTCATTCTTCTCGATTGCCTTGATTTCTTCATCCATTGTAGCTCTCTATTTCTCCTATTGCATAGCTTCTTGAAAGTTCACCAGTTAACAATCAGCAAAAAGGCAAAAGAGAGTGAGAATATCTAGCCTCTTAGTCACTACTTAGAGATCTTGAAGACTACTTGTAGGTTCTTCATTTCTTTAAACAAAGAAAGATTGCGGTGTGTTTCCATCATCAATTATCGTTGGTGTAGCTGGTGGTGTAGTGGGATCTTCTGTTGGTTGATCCGTCATACGTGGATGCTTCTCATCTTCTTCATCAAAGTATAGGACGAAGTCGTAGTTTTCTTCTTGGACATTCCAATCCTAGGTGCTTTTCTTATCAAACTCCACATCATGACTGATAACAACCTTCCCATTTCTTGGGTTGTACAGCTTGTAGCCTTTAGAGCTAGTGTTGTAACCTATGAATGCAAGCTTCTCACTTGTATTGTCTAGCTTGCTTCTATTCTCATATGGTACATGCGCATAGTCGATGCTTCCTAAAACTCTTAAGTGGAAAATATTAGGCTTTCTTCCACTCTAAGCTTTTTGTAGCATTTTTCCCTATACACTTTTTGTCGAAGAACGATTAGCGAGATAGACAGCTATTGCTACAGCTTTTGCCTTAGAATTCCTTTGGCATTCTCTTACTCTTGAGCATACTCTGTGCCATGTTAAGGATGGTTATGTTCTTCTTTTTTTCCATACCGTACTATTTGGGGGATCTCGAAATAGTCAGGGGTCATCAAATTCCATTTCATTCACAAAATTCTTGGACCTCTTTTGAAGTGAATTCTCTTCCTCGATAGATCTCATGGCTTTAATATGAAGACCACTTTCGTTCTTCACTACAACCTTAAACTTCTTGAATGCTTCAAAGACTTCTAATTTTTGCTGCAAGAAATAAACCCATGTTTTTCTTGAAGAATCATCTATAAAAAGGAGGAAGTATTTTCTTTTACCAAAAGAACTTGGCATGATAAGTCCACACATATATGAATAAATGAGCTCGAGAAGCCTTCGGGCCCTTGTATTTGACTTATTTGGAAAGCTATTTCTGAACTATTTCCCAAATAAACATCCTTCACATAATTGTCCTAGGGGACTAATATAAGGTAAATCTCATACTATCTCTTTCTTGAATAATAGCTCCAGGCCTCCAAAGTTGAGGTGCCCAAACCAAAGATGCCATAGCCACGATGCGTTTTTGTGATAAGCCTTCAGACATTTTGCTACATCATTCTAAATATTGATCATGAACATTCTATTCTTCGACATTGGCACTTTAGCAATGAGGTTATTCTTATCATCTTTTAATAGAAAGGTTATAATCCTTGGTATGAATATCATAACCTTTCTCTACGAGTTGTCCTACACTCACAATGTTACTTTTCATGTTGGGCTTATAGTAAACAGAGGAAAAGAACTAATGTCTACCATCTCTTAAGCGGATAAGAATGCTACCTCTTCCTTTCACTTCTATTTTAGAATCATCTCCAAAAGAGACATTGCCTCTCACTGTTTCATCTAGTTCAATAAACATGTTTTTACATCCAATCATGCGATTGTTTACACCAGTGTCGAGATACCATGTGTCTTCTTGACCTCCATTTTTTTTTTCGAGCTAGTAACAAAGTTACAATCTCTTCGTCCATCTTCTTGATATAATTGGCCTTCTCTTCAACTCTATTAGCTGGAACTTTATAGTCCCTAGCGTAATGCTTGAACTTATGATAATTGTAGTATTCAACTTGAGATTTTTCATACCTCAAGTTGAAATTTTCTTTTCCACAGCCTCTTGTTGAGCTTTCTCCTCTCTCACAGTTGTTGTTGAATTTGTTGGAGTTATGTTCAAGACTCCAACCTTGTCCATGTCCATGACCTCTATCTCTTCCATAGCTATGACCTCGTCCTTGGCTATATTGGCATCTATCATTCTTACTGAAACTCGTCCTTTTTGTTCAGATTGAACTGTGTCTTGAGGAGTTGTTTCATGATTCCTTGTTTCTTATATTTTCTTTTCTTCATGGGCCTGTAAAGAACCCAAAACTTGTTCAATTGTCATGGCCTTTAAATCTTTGGTTTTTTCAATGATGGAGACAATGTTTTCAAACTTTGGATCCAAAGATCTAAGAATTTTTTCCATAATCTTTAGATCATCTATCTCCTCTTCATTTCTCTTTAGTTGACTAGAAGCTGCCAAGACTCTAGAAAATTAGTCGGATACTATTTCGGTTTCTTTCATATGCATGAATTCAAACTATCCTTTTAAAGTTTGGAGAGGAACCTTCTTGATTTGCTCCACTCCCTTGTAAGAAGTTTGTAGCTTCTCCCATGCTTCCTTGGCACATGTTGCATTTGAGATCTTCTCAAAGCCATCATCATCTAATGTTTAATAAATGAGGTAGAGAGCTTTCTTGTCTCTCTTTCTTAAATCTTTCAAACTATCCTTTTGTGTTGAGGACATCATTGACTCATCTTTGGCTCTTCATAGCCTTTTTCTATGACCTCCCAAACATCATGTGCTCTAAGTAGTGCCTTCATCTTGATACTCCAATTGTCGAAGTTGCTTTCCTTAAGTGGTGGAACTTAGAAAGATGTTATATGGCCGGTAGCCATAACTCTTAATAGAGTGAGAATTTGAGAATTCTAACTATACAGATGGATCCAGAACATTGAAAAACCTTAGCAGGGACTCGGGTCAAAAAGTCAAATTTTGATCAATAGTCAACGTGGTCAACACCGGTTGAAACTTCCAATGGCTTGTTCAGTCATGTTCGAACTCAGATTTAGCTGACTTTTGCGGCTACCTCTCGTCTCGTCGCGCTATTCGATTTGAGATGCTATGGCAATATGTTTGGAACAAATTTCCTATACTCTCAATCTCAAGAAATCTTTTCTGATGTAAAAGATCAGTCAACGCTGCATCTATAGAGCATACTTAGAATTTCAAGAAAGCTCACAACCTTGGTTCCAGTACCACTTTGTTGGAAATTTATTTAAACTCAAACACTAAACTTTTATTAACTCACAACTCAAAATATTACAACTTTTCACACAACTCTCCCTATTAACTCTACCAAATTTGGATTATAATGATGAGATTTTCTATTTCACTTTAAAATGCAAGTTTATTTAATTAAAATAATGTATATGACATGATAAGCATTCACAAAACTGAAATATCAAGAAGACGAGGGTTCATTTGTTGCACGTGTTTTTAGAATGACGTGGTTTAGAATTTTATAGTTTGAATTGTAAATTTTAAATTGTTGACGGCTTGAAATTATAATATGGAAAGCAGCCTCAGACATATCATTGTTTTGAAGTCATGTCGTCTATGTCTCATGACTATCTACTTAAAATTATAGTTTAAAAGCCTCGACTCAAACCATTGACGGTATTGAATTTTATATTGTGTCTACTAAAAGCCACCGCCGCCGAGTAAGGTTTTTGGAGTATTGGGACAAGCTGACGATCGAGGTGGTCGTTTGCCAGAGGTGGATGTCAAGGGAGGATACAATTCAAGTGATGATATTGATCGGCTCCAATTGTCACTAGATTTTGTAGTAGACAGATACGTCCGACAACTACAATAAGGAAAAATCAAGATCACTATTGTTGGGGTATTAATTACAAGGCCATTAAAGAGCGTGCCGCATATTTTGATATGACTTTGGAGATAGGTTTTGTTTGAGCAATTCTATTTAACCATGTATGGTTACAACTCTATTATTAATAAATAATAGGTCCCACTCTAAAAGCTTACTACATGTTAGATTGATACCCATAGTTTTATGAGTATTAAGGTTTTGACCTATAAAAATGAAATATAATTTTTCGAGAGATAGAGACCTCGATCATAAAGGTTGACGACACCAAATAACTGTGATGTATACGACTAAATGATGGATACTTAGAACCAATTGGTTGGAAACTCAATATTAGTTAAAAAAAAAAAAAAAAAGCTTCAACCATAAATTATAGTTTGAACTTATATTTAGTAAATGTGTCAAAATGTTGGTTCAGTCGGTTTGAACCAAAAAATGAGTTTAAACCACATTTTATACTTTGAACTACAAATACGCCAAACAATTGTATTGGTTTCAACCGAAAAGAAAAAACAGTTGGGACTGACTCTCTCAAACTTAGATTATAATTATGAGATTTTCTGTTTCCCATTAAAACACAAGTTCATTTAATTAAAACAATGTATATGACATGATAAGGGTACACAAACCGAAATTTCAAGAAGACGAAGACACTTGGCCTACAGTTTTGATAGAGTGGAAAAGAGAGAGGACTGAAATTTCAAGAAGACGAAGACACTTGGCCTACAGTTTTGATAGAGTGGAAAAGAGAGAGGACCGAAAGAAGAAGAAGGATTTAGGAGAAACAAAATAGAATATTAGGTCCTTAGTGGAAATTATAATTACAATATCAAGAAAGTTACACAAGACTATCTTATTAGATTTCCTAATTTAATAAAATTGATATAAATAAATTCAAACTACTGATAAATATAACAACATATAAAATAATAAATTTAACGTCAAGCAGCCAATCGATCCAAAATGGCAATGGAGAAGAGCATGATCCTGGTCGTGGATAGGACAGGGTATGTTGAAAAGTTCATACTGGAGGCCAAAGCGCCAAGGCCGGTCGATGTGGTCGTATCGACGGTCGGCCACCATCACTTGCATGATCAGGTTAAGATCACCGCTGCCATCAAAGAAGCTGGCATCATCAGGGCATATATTTAAGTTAAACGATTCCTTAGAACCACAGGCGTTGTATTTTTTTGTTCTACCCTTTAAAAAAGTTTTCTATAAGTTACGTTGAATTCCATTTTATTAGTTAGAAATTATAGTTACAATATGAGGAAAGTTACACAAGACTATTTTAATAGATTTCATAATTTGATAAAATTGATACAAATAAATTCAAACTATTAATAAATATAATAATATTTAAAATAATAAACTTTCTTAATAGTCCCCACAGGATGAATCTAATAATATATTCTAATTTTTGAAGCATTTTTTTTTTTTTTGTAATGTTTTGACCCTTTTTTAGAAAGAGGCATAGGGAGACGGTTACATAAGGCAAACCTCGAGAAGGCTGCAAAAAGGCAATAGTCAGAGAGGGCACAACGGGGCATGGACGAGCATCGTGAAGCAGGGCACAAAGATGCGGAACTCGAAGAAAAGCAATCCATGGTATAGAAAATTCTTTGGCTAGAAGTTTTGAACATCAAGAATTGCCGACTACTGTATGTATCCTCCAAAATGATTCTTTAACATAGACGAATAAAGTATAGAAAGGTTGTCATATTTATAGAGAGATGAAAGTTTAAAAGATTGAAAATTTTCATTTTAAAATGGAAAAGGATTTTTCAAAACAAAACTTAAAAAAAAACAAATATTTTTGAGAATTTTAAAATAAGATTTTAAAACATAAAATTAAAATAATAAAGCTTCGAGTTGTATGTTTTGTAACTGGTATAGAATTTTAACTCTAAATAATTATCTAAAGGTAAATGACAAGCCTATAGTGAATGACAGGCTTTTCCAAAGATAAGCCTATAGGGCGACATTCTAAGGGAGCTTTGTAAGCTATACGGTATGCCTGAAGTACGCCTTGAAGATGTGAAGACCAATCTTTTCGATCTAGATTCACCATTTTTTCCAAGATTTATTTGATCGCTCTATTTGCTAACTCAGCTTGTCTATTTGTCTGTAGATGATAGGTAGTCGAAACTTTATAAATTACACCGTACTTTCACTTTACCACTTCAAAAGAACAGTTGCAAAAATGTGGGCTTTGGTTGTTGATTATAGTGTGTAGCATACCATACCTAGATAACACGTTTTCTTTCAAGAACTTTATAACAGTTGTGTTATCATTCGTACAGCATGCTACAGCTTCAACCTTTTTGAAACAAACTCCACAGCAAGGAGAATGTATAGGTACCCAAAAGAAAGTGGAAAAGGTATCCAGACTTTAACTGCTACGTCCACTATGGAGGGTGAGTTCGTATCTTGTTTTAAGGCTACCTTGCATGGTGTATGGATGAAGAATTTCATTTCTGATATTAGAATTATGGATTCGATTTTTAGGCCATTGAGAATATACTGTGACAATTCAGCTATAGTTTTTATGGCTAAAAACAATAAAAATGGTAGTCGAAGCAAACATATCGACATTAAGTGTAACACCCAGAATTTAATTAAATATGATTAGTATAGGAAATGGTAAATTAGTGTGCCATGACGTAATTTGAACCTAATTTAATTATTTTGTGATATTTTCAAATTAATATTACTTTTAATTATTTTTAATCACTCTTAATTATTTTTATTTGTTATTTTGACTTTTGAGACAAAACAATTTGCCAAATACCTAATACGTCCCTTTTTAGAAAACCATGTGTGGGACATGATATTCACTCTAAGAAACAACCCTTTCCCTTTCATTTATTCTCTCCCACTCTCACCCTTTTCCCTCACTCTCTCACTCTCTTCCTCTGCTCTCTCTCTTACCTTCATGCTGCTTCTCTTTCTCTCTTTTCCCTCACAAATTTTGATTCAAAAATTTGAGCTCAAGCTTCAATTCTCAGCTAGATTGGAAGCTTGGAAGCAAGATTTGGCCTCTACAAACTTGATTTCAAGCTCAAATTGAAGGTTAGTTACTCTATTTTTCAAATTTCAAACTTTTCCCTAAATTTTTCAATTTCTTTAAAATGTTATAATCCGAGTTTCTTGAGCTTAAGAAACCTTCAATCTAAGTTAGTAGAACCCCAACCCTCATGAATCTAAGCTTAATTTGATGAAATCAAGCTAAATCAAGTTTTTCCTCTTTTTCTCATTTTCAGAATAATTTAAAAATTTCTATGTAAAACTTGTTTAAAAGTGTTAAAAAGTGTTCCACTGTATTTTTCTATCATTTATGAACATTATGCATGCTTTGGGAACTAAAAAAATAGGTTAGGAATGTGATTTTGAGCTTGGGGAGGCCAAGACTCAAAGTCTCAGGTCTCCCAAATTTTACAAGTTCAACAGGCCGATCATGAGTTCGGCATATCGTCAGCAAACCAAACCTGGAACAGTTTGGCAGGCCGATTCTGGACGGCTGGTAGGCTAAATTGTGAAGTTTGGTAGGCCGGACCAGGAAGTTCGGTAGGCTGACTGGGCTTTGTAAAATTTATCATTTTTCACCCGTTTTCACCATTTAAAAACTAGATTGAGACTTTGACCTTGTAATATGACTTGTGAACTTTAACGGCACACTAAGACACCATGAGATCGTATAGTATGGTAGCATACCCTAAGTTAGACATTGACGGACTTAGTCTACCTTTAAGGTTGTTCGTGGTTCCGTAGAGCTAACGTATAGCGGGTCAAAACTATGGTGTTTGAGCTTCGATACTAGATATCGAGGTAGGACTCTATACCTCTTCCTTTGATAGCCATGTTTTAAAAAAGGGCTTGGCTAAAGATGTTTCTTTCAAAATGTTTTCAGCAAATGAATGAGATGAGTTTATTTGTTATTTTCATTAACTATTGGACAATGATGATCATAATGAAAGAAATAAAGAATGTAACGAGAATACTCGGTAAGATGAGACTTAATAACGATATGATACCAGACGTGTCAATTAGCACTGTCTGGAATGATATATTAGAGCATGATGCCATACTCAGAGATCGGGTCGTGTAGAGTATGACCTTGAAGGCAGGTCCCGAAACCCAGCTAAGCTACTACGGTGGTGATTATAATGGCTCTGCCAAAGATTGAATAATAAGATTATTTTTAGAAAAATAATGGAACCAAAATGGTAAGAATGAACCTAATGAGTTTTATTTACTGTATTTTATAATTCTCATTTTTATGATGGATTTTTATATTCAAATAAAATGTTTTTAAAGCTTAGTCCTATTGAGCCTTTTGCCCACATTTTATTTGTTTTAAACTTCTTCCTCTAGATGAACTTCAGCTTAGGGCCAATCGGGAGTCTACTGGAGAGAATCGCGAGCTGTAGGAATTTGTTTAGTCTATTTATTTATCTTAAATTCAAGGCATGTAATATTTTAATCATTTCTTTTATGTTCGGACTGTGGTTGTAATTTATTATTATCAATACCATGTGTGTGCATAATTGTGGGTCCTGGTGGGGCCCAATTCGTGTTTATTTGTCCTTATTATTTCATTTTATTTTATTTGCTTCAATTTAGGAATAGTAACCCAAAGGATTTTAAATGGTCACGTTTTTAAATAACTTAAACTTATTTAATCGATATTTTTTATTAAAAATTTGGTTTAATTAACTTAATTAATCTACTACTTCACCACCTGGTTTTGGGATTGCGGCATTAAGTATTTAGCTATAAGAGAATGTGTTAAAGATAAATTAGTAATTATTGAACATGTTAATACCGAATTGATGATAGTTGATCCTTTGACTAAAGGCATGCCACCATTCAGATTTAAGGATCATGAAGAAAGAATGAGAATTGTTTCCTATGTGTAATTTTTGTTGTAAAAACGAATTTATTTTCAATAAAACTCTATTTCAGTTGTCAAATTTTCTCATATTTGATTTGTGTACACAATAATTTATTTATTTTGAGAAATATCATTAAGTTTAGACCTAGAATAAATGTAAGGTTTATCCATTAAGTATTAAAGGATGTAACACATTGTGATACATGAAAAATAATGCTCGCCTTTAGAGAACCTATGCCATGATTTATGTATTTGTTTCTTACTGTGTTAAATAATATATGGGCCAACTGGGAGAATGTAAGTGTTGCGTGCACTACACAAGTGCTATATGTACTGATAAGTTAGTTTTAGGCTAATTAATTAGATAATTTTCACTTAATATTTTTGTTAGTTTTGAGCAATTTATAAGAATTTGATAGTGTTTTATGCTCGTTTGTAGGTTTTGAGGAAAAAGATGCACATTGACAAAGTGCAAGGCAAAACGGACCAAAAAATGAGCGAAACTGGACTCGGGGATAAAATGAAGCCTAGACGCCAGCTTATGGGCGCCTAGACGCCAGCTTATGGGCGCCTAGGCGCTCTTGTAGATGAAGTCTCACATAGAAAACCTGAGAGTATAGCGCCTAGGCGCCACAATTTGGGCCTCTAGGCACCATTTGGAAGGACCAGTGTAGCGCCTAGGCGCTAGTTCAAAAATTTCTCTACAGAACTTTGTGGCGCCTAGGCGCCATTGTGAAGCCTAGACGTCATTACGATCCCAATTCAAATTTTAGTGTAATTTCGTTTCAAAATTGTCCTTTAAAACCCTAGCCTATAAATAAAACATTATGAGGGGTTGAAGCACAAATTTTAAGAGGAAAAAACTACAAACAAGAGGAGAGAACTCACTGCTTTAGAGAAGAAGAACGGTGCAACCTAGAGACGAAAATCATCTTCGCATCCAAACACAGTTTTTTTCCTTCATCATGTTTAAGATATTATTTAGGATTGTTTTTAGTTTCATTAGGAACTAATTTTCTCTATTCTAGGGCTATGATGTAGCCAGATTATGAATGTTCACTTTTATTTAACTTAATTCAATTCGATGTTTATTCATTATCTATACTGAGTATTTAATCTGATCTTAATACTTGTAAAAGTTTACGCACCCTTTGCATGATTTATGATTCAATTTGAGGCTGAGAAGCGATAACTAAATTAGACCATGATTGAATGCCATGAGATCATCATAGAATAGAGATATCTATGAGACTTGTGTAACACTATGAATTTCTTGTTGTTAATGAATCTTGGTAAGCTTAGAGTTTTCACAGAGATGTAAGAAACTTGCTAACTGAGATAAATTATTAATGGTTGAGAAAGATTAATGACTACCTAAGAGAAATTCGTTATTGGCATAGGAATAAGCATCAGTTGATTAAATTAGATAATTTGAATAGGATTAATTTAGGTGAAATTGGATACCCTAGTCTTTTATTTATTTAGGTTTCATTTATATATTTTTTGTTTTGTTATTTTTCTATTTTATATTTGATTGTTCAAATAATTTTAGGGTTAAGTAATTTCGGTACTTAGCTAAATTAACGCAATCCTCGTAGAAACGATACTCTACTCACTCTTTATTACTTATATACGATTCTGTGCACTTGCAGATTTTCTGCAACATGTACTTATATTAAATATAATGTAATTAGTAGTGCTCTAAGCATTGATTTCCTTAAGTGGCCTATTTATTTTTGGACTGTATCTAGAGCATCTCTATGATGGACAGAGATATATTGAGCAGCCTGGCTCTATGGCTTGGTCCCTTAGCTCATCTATCTCAGTTTATACACCATTGTTCTAGAATTGAGAGTTAAGAAGCATCCAAACCAGGAGGAACACAGCAAGCTCTCAAATCCGGAGGAACATAGCAAGCAATGGTTCAGATTGCACACCAACGACAATGGCTGGAGGTATGTCAATGATCATGCTTCTGTAATTATAATCTTATGTGCTTATGGTTTATGCATATCTAGATTATATTTAGTCTAACAAAAAAGAGACAGTTTGAAACTTATTGTTGTCAAGAAATAGAGTTTATCTAATTACTTCATATGTAAACCTAAAACTACTTTCAAAACTTCATAGAGTGTTTCTATTAAACGTCAAGCAGCCAGTCGATCCAAATTGGCAATGGAGAAGAGTTATAATAATAATAACAATTATTATTATTATTATTATTATTATTAAACGGAAGTCCGACTGCATGCATATTTTATATGTTGAGTGGCCTAATGTAATACAAACGCAATTAATTTGGTTCATTCACACCAGGTGTGTATCGAGTAGCTTTTCAAAATTCAAATGCATACTAATTTCTCAAACAACTTGCTAGATAAAACTACTTTAATTTATTTTAAAGAAACCAAAATAAATTATTTTTTTTAGACTTTAGTCGTTCATTTTTCTTCGCAATAATATTAGAGAGGTGGACCAGGTGTGAGGCACCCCCTGACATAAGTGGATTATTCATGTCCTTCGCATTGACTTCGTCTAGTGTATCAACTGACTGAAAGAATTTGAAGAATAACATTAAGCTTAATTATATTGTAACAAGCAAATACTTTTTATAACAAGCCTAGATGTTTTTGAAGAAAAAGTTGAATTGCAAGGCCGAGGAGAACTATTTTTTTTTTTTTTAATTAACTTTCCTTTAAAAAAAGTCGTTAATTTATTGACGAATACTGGAAAGGTCAGACTTGATTCATGGCAGGACAGCTACTTTGATAAATTCTATAAATTCATTGCCAGTTTGCTTATCATTGCGTCATGATTTACAAGTGGCAGAAAACTTTGCTGACTAATATGGATAAAATCATAATTAAAAAATAAATATCATTCGTTTTTTTAACTCTCTTCTTACTACTAAACAACTCAAATTATTGTTAAAATTTTTTCCATCCTCCAATCATTACAAATTTCCGTCCTTACTTTTCATCTCTTCCGCCAAACGGAGTATACATGCAACTATTAGTTTGGTAATTATGCCACGGTATGGGTTGATGATTACCCTGATGGGATTTTTTTTCTGTGTTTAAACACAAATTTATTTCATTAAAAAATAATGCATGGGACATGACAAGTGTTCACAATCACATAACAAAAATATCGAGAAAGAGAAGACGAAGACAGTTAGCCTATACTTAATAGAGTGAAAAGAGAGAGGTCTGAAAGTAGAGGAGGGATTTTGGATTAAAAAAAAAATAGAATCTTTGGCGTATGGCGGACAGGAATTTGGAAATTAATGAAGTTGTAAAGCAATCGGCCCAACGTTATCCAATCTTTCCAATTATGAAAAGAAAACAGAAGAGAAGGAAAAAAAAAAATGACATAGAACAAGTCGTATGAAATTTAACTATTTTTAGAATAATCACTTATCGTCTCTTTATTCGTATAAGGGAACAATAGTGAAATATACTAGATAATACTTTTTTTTTTTCACTTTTCTTTATTTTGTACAAAATAACAAGAAAGACAATCCCCCTGATGCCTTCACCTTACCTTCTTTTATTTTTGTCGTTTATTCAAAATTTTAAAAACAAACACCGTGTGACGCAATTGCTTTGGAAACTATGAATACTTATTTTAAATAAAATTGCTTTGGAAACTATGAATACTTATTTTAAATTGATTTTTTTTATAGGATATGTAAAAAAATACTTTTTTAGAAGTATTGTTCCCCTTGTGCCTTAACCCTACCTTCATTTATTTTGGTTTCTTATGCGTGACACAATCTATGTAACAATAGGGACACTCTGCAACACAACAGTATCCACTGTGATTCCGGGCCCGAACCCAAACAGAACTCCCCATTTCAGCCCTTCACCGGTGGTGCTCTTTTTCTCCTCCAATGACCTCTTCCTCATCTCGTCCAATATAAAAAACACTGTTGCACTCGACATATTTCCATACTCTCTCCACACATGCCATGTATCCCTAAGCGTCTCCTTCTTCAGCCCAACTTTCGATTCTATCGCCTTTAGAATAGCAGCACCCCCTGGATGTGCCGCCCAAAACAACGAGTTCCAATCACTAATTCCAAATGGGCTAAATGCTTCTTCCAAACATGCTTCAATGTTCTCGCTGATTTGCTTTGGCACTTCTGGAGACAGCTGAATTGTGAGACCGACTTCACGTAAATGTCCCCCGATTGACTCTTTTGAATTAGGAATAATAACTTGCGATGTTGAAATAAGCCGAAATAAGGGTGTTTCAACCGAGCCCTCATCCGGTACATTGGCACCGATAACAACAGCTGCAGCACCATCGGCGAAGATTGCTTGGCCAACAAGAGAAGCCATGTCGTCTTCGCACGGAGCGCGAAAAGTGGTAATGGTGAGTTCAGAGCAAACAATGAGAACCCGTGAGCCGGAATTGTTCTCGGCTAAGTCCTTTGCAATACGTAGGACAGCGCCTCCGGCAAAGCAGCCTTGGTGGTAGAGCATGACTCTCTTGACTGATTTTTTGAGACCAAGAGAGTGGATTAGCTGGTAATCAGCACCAGGCATGTCAACTCCTGAAGTTGAATTGACGATGATGTGGGTAATCTTTGATTTTGGTTGGCCCCACTCTTTGATGGCTGCGCTTGCTGCTCTTTCACCAAGCTTTGGCATCGCGTCAAGTTTCAAATCTTGGCGTGCATTGAGTGATACGCCGTCGTAGGAACAAAGGCTTGGGTTTTCTTTGAGGATCTCTTCTGATAAGTGCATGTGCCGCTTCCTTATCATTGAATTCTCACCTGCATCAAAGGATGAAAAATTTGGTATATATTAGCGGAAATATATGTACTCTAAATTCAAAGATAATATCAATATCAGTAAAAATATTGAAATAAATTATAGAAACTATAACTAGTTATTTTAAACTAAAATTCTTTTTAAGTACATGTAAGCATATAAACTTTTTTAAAAAGGATTGCTTTAACAAATTTCTAAGTTTTTTTAAATTCAAAAAATGCATTTTTGTCCAAAAAAAAAAGAGTCAATGAGTGATAACTTGATGATTGATCATTGATACTAACACTAAGTAATCAAAGTTTAACAACATCAATCAATGATTAACTAGTCAACCAGTGATAGATTTGGTTGTGACTAGTGCATCAACTATTTAATGATCGGTGACTTTTTTTCTAAGTAAAAAAATTGCGACTAAAATGCTGGTCACAACCGGTCATCTCACATAGCTACTCCAAAAAGGAAATCTCTATCTTGATAGCACTGCTATATGAAAGCACATCTAAACTAAATTAGGATCCACAACCGATCAAATTATTGCTTCCTCTATCGTAGCTAAATATATAAAATCAAAAGTTGCACAATTATTAATATACAATATATGTAACAAAATAGTAAGAAATGAATCTGGCCGCAAGGGCTAGAAACAACAATCAAACCTTATAGAACAAATCGGAGGAGGCTCTTTTCAAAATAAAAATGATGTGCCACCAAAATCTTGTATGGAAAAACTGTGCAAGAAAAAATTCAAGAAGGAGATAAAAAAAAAAGCGTAATAAGGGTTTTGTGTGATGAAGGTTTTGAGATTCTCATTTATTTAAAGATTATTACTTACAAATGCGTTTAAACTTTTCTTTTAACACCGTCTTCTCTTCTGAATTTGTAACTCTAAAATAGTAATCAGGATAATCAGCTTGATAGACACAATTGATAGGATTAGCTCTACCAATAGCTAAAATTGTGGCGACACCTTGAGCTCCGTGGATCATGGGATGGCTTTCCTCCGAGGACACAATCGTCGCCATAGCTACTACAAGGGAATAGTAATGGAGTTTAAAGGTTGAGAAGAGGAGATGTAGGATATGGATCTGCACTTATTTCCCTTGGCTCTATTTATAGACACACCACCACGTGAGAACGTAATTTTGTTTAAGGAACGTGACAACGTAATTTAGTAAGAATACTTGAAGATTAAAACCAATTTTCAAACAATATTTGTGTTCGTTTTAATAATTCAGGCCACGTCGTGACGGAGGACTATTCTTATGTTATTATATATTTGGCGAGAGGTACACTTTTGTCTCTTCTCAAGCCACAAGACCAGACCCCATTTGCATCGAACAAGAAATTAACTACTATTATTTAATTTGTGTTGACGCGAAATTAGAGGAGGAAAAATAAGAAATTTTCTTGAAGTGTTTCATTCAATTAATCTTGCTTTTCGCTCCATCTTTTTAGTAATAATGTTTCTACAACATAAGTTTTATAAAACACGGTGTTAAATTGTTTTATAAATCGTTCTGCTTGCATTTTAAAACAGAAACTTAGGGGATTGCTTTCACACGATTTGCAAAACATCAAGGATATCATCACAACATTCTTGAAAATAAAGGATGGACAGCAATCAAATAGAAGATACCATAATTTGAATTCCAGAAAAAGAACAAAAAAAAACAAAAAAAAAGCAAGGAAAAAAAAAGACTATGCTCTTCGTGCTCGAAGTGGGAAGGGTTTAAAGCTGCTTAAATAAGAGCATATTGGATCATTCACTGTTATCCCATCTTGCAGATTTTTCCAAATGATTGTTTCCTTTTAAACGAGACCTCTCTTATTATTATTTTTTTAATTCAAAGAGTAGTACTTTTTCATTTCAGTTATTGTTTTCTTTTTTCTATTCTGTGAGGTTGTTTTTCATTTGTCTTTTTTTTTTTTTTTTCTGGTTTTGAACTTTTTTATGTGTGTATTTTATTCTGGATAAAACATTATGAGAGATTTAACATATATAGGAGGAGGTGCTGAGAGTATCTCCAATACAACAGTTGTATTGATGTTTCAATATTAAATATTGGCATTTAGGAGTAAAAAACACTTTCTAATGTAATGTCATCTATGATGTTAAATTTGGTATATATGCTAAACTTAGTAGCAGATTTATAATCAAGTATGGCATATGACAAATTTAGCATTTGATTCCTATTGGTTAATAGATTGATTTTTTTTTTTTACTTTTTTTGCTTTAATAATTAGAGAAATCTTTCTTTTTATTTACTTTAATATTAAAAAGTGTGCTTTTATAAACTTTAAGGTTTAGGGGGTGTTTGGCAGTGGTGGAAACCATTCAGTTCCCACCACAATCTCAGTTATGAACAGTATAAAGCTCTCACATGCTACAATAATAATAATAAAATATGCTACAGTATAAAACTCTCACATGCTACTGTAAAAGTGGTTCCCACCACTAGTTCCCACCGCCCTTCCAAACACCCTCTTAATAATTATACCAAAAAGCAAATACAACGTTAAAAATAACATTATGTATTGGAGTACAAAAAATAGCACATTAAATTTGCTATTTTTATATTTTCTAATTGCAAGTATAGTAATAGCAATGGCATTTTTATTGTAGATGGCATTAGTAATTAATTAATTTGTGTTTGTTAATTCCTCATTTAGTGGTTCTAATTAACATGAATATTTTTACTAGTTTATCAGAAGAAATAGGAAGGTAATTTCATACATTAGGCTAATGATTCGGTTAATTAAAATTAATCACTTAGAGGATAAATTTAATTCAAATAAAGTTAATTACATAAATTGGATCCTAGAGCATACTTTTATTGTTTTAGTTTCATTAATTTATTTTGATTTCATAGTTTTGTTTTTCCTTTTCTAATTAATCATTCAAACAATTTTAGAGTCAGATACAGTTTCAATAATAAATGAGAATTAAACACAATCTCTATAGAAACAGAAATGATATTCTACTCATTATCATATTAATTATTTATGTGACAATTTTAGTAATTTTCATAACTAATAACAAAGATTGAATTTGATATAATTAGTAAACTACAATGTTACTGTCACACCCCGGAGTACGGGAGGTGACGTGACGAATTATTTAAATTAATTAAGAGGGGAATTTAATTAAAATAAAAAATTTTAGGGGTTAAATCAAATATATAAAAATATGAAAGTTTTGAAACAACATTGTATAAAAGAATTCACAAACATTAAGCAGGTGTGAAATCATTAAGCGAATAATAAAATAATAAAGAACAGCGAATAAGGGTCCCATTGACCCACAACTTGTGCACACACATAGTTCTGACAATATAATAATACAACCACAGTTCAAGCATAAAGAAAGTTAAAAACATTACATACCTTGATCAAATAATACAAATAATCTACTAGTCCTTTTACTGCTCCTGAGTTCTGTCCGTAGAGTCCTCTCTGAACCTAAGAGGGAATCCACCTAGGGGGAATTTAAAACAGAGAAAATATGAGCGAAAGGCTCAGTATGACTATATTTCAATAAATCATTTGATTTAAAGAAAAGTCTCACTATTCAGGAAATTATTTAAAAGAAACCTAAAATAATAAATTCAATAAAATTGTTCTTACCCAAAACAGTTTATTTGGTTGATCAAAAATACATTATTTTCTTTTCCTAGGCAAACCACATGAATATCACCACCGTAGTGGCCCAGTTGGGTTTCAAGACCTGCCCCCAAGGTCGATCGCTGCACGACCCGATCTCTGATATGGCATCATGCCCTTATATTTATTTCTAACATTATTTAGAACCCATTTACCAAATGTTTTCATCATTATTCATTATGAAGTTCATCTTAGTTCATGGTTTACAAAAATACAACTGATAAATTTCATTTTCAATCAACTGTTGAAAACATTTTTATAAAAACCCTTTTCAAAGCCAAGTCATTTGAAACTGGGTTACCAAAGAAAGGGTAGAAGTCCTACCTCAAGACTCGTGCCGGTGGCCCACACCGTAATCTCGGTCCGCTATACGTTAGCTCCATGGAACCACGAACGATCCTCGAATTCAAGCTTCAATTCACGTTCTTGGTTGTTCAATCGAGCTCCCGAGCCTCCAATCTACCAAAACCCGAAGCTTGAACTTGATTTAATTCAAAAATTTGAGAGGAAAATGAGAGAGAATAGGAGAGACCGAGAGAGAGTGTGAAAGAGGGACTCACGGGAAGAGAGAAGGAAAGAGAGAGAGAACCAAAGAGAAGGAGAGAAGAGAGAATAAATACAGAGAAACGATGGGCAGTTTTACCGTGCGAAAACTAAGTGCCACCCACGTTTTTGTAAAATGGAATATTTTTAACATTTTACAAATGGTTGTGTTTTAAAACTCAAAACAACATTTTAAAACAATAAGAATTCATTAGAACTTATTAAATTAACAAAACAACCTAAAATTCAAAATTTAACCAAATGATCAAATTAACGTTGAAACATTAATTATGGCACATTAATTCATCATTTTATACTACAATAACATTAAACAAATTTTGGGGCGTTACAGTTACCTTCAGCATATTTCAAATATCTTCTTAAAACACAGTAATAATCCACAACAAACGGTATACTCAAAGCAACCGTTTGAACAACTCGTTAGCATAATGAGCATTTAGTACATAATAGTGTAGACAATTTTAATAATCAATCACTAATCCAAGAGAGAAAAAATATATCAAGATCCATTAATAAGATCCATTAGCACCTTAGAACACACAATTAGCTCATAAATGAAAATAAAGCTAAAATAAAAATAAATAACACCAATATTTAAGCATTCTTAAAATATGAAAAATAAAAATAAAAATGAGAAAGAATTCACCAAAAAGGTGGTGTTACAAACTTCAAATTTCTTCTTGTTCAATCTTCTTCTTCCTCCTTTTTATAGTTTCAAAAATGCTCTTTAATGATGTCTTCAAAAGAAATAAATAAAAAAACTAAATCTAAAGCTAAAATTAAAATCTTAGACTAAAAAATTATTGTTTTCCTCGTCTCTTTCTTTGGTTTTGGGATCAGTTTTTTGGCTTTGCCAATCCCAAAACTGGAGTATTTCTTGTTTCAGCCCTCCAGGCTGCATCTCTCTATTTTTTATTTTTTTAAATTTAAATCCATGCCAAACAAAGTAAAGAGAGGATTGGCTAGGGGTCTGGGACATTGAAGACACGTGGCGGAAAATGACTACGCATGGGGAAGAGTGGGGCATGTGGCAGTCGGGCGTTGGGCGAGAAGCGAGGATGCATGAGAGCTCTGGTAAACTGCACGGCATCAGATCTGCAGGCTGGGGTGGTGCACCTGACACGATGTACTAGCATCACACGATGAGAGGGCGGGGGTTGCGCTAGTCTGCTAGCGACACACCAATGCCGAGGTGAAAGCACACGCTCATCTAACCTTTTCTCTAACTGATCCGACGATTGGAGATCATGAGTATAAAAGCTTTTGAGTCTCGCGCTTTAATATGTTCAGCTTAGCTTTAAATTTCGTTTTTTTCATTATTAGCCCCAATTTATCTCTAAATCTCCATATTAGCCCCCATAACCTAATTTTTTTGCACAATTTAGTAAGAAATAATTAATTAGGAAGAAAAATAAATAAAATAAAATAAAAGTAAAAAAAAATAAAAACTCATAAAATCAAGTTAACTAAAATAAAAAAATACAATTAAAAATTAAAAAATTAAAATTAAAATTGAAATGAGTAAAACACAAAAAAATAAATACAAAATAACTCTATTTTAATAGAGTCATCAATTACCATTTCACACTCCAATATCATGTGTTTGTCTATTCTACATCACATAGTAATTTTTTTTTTATAGTTTACTTAATAGTATGCATATATTTAGCTGCTATTTGTCAACATGTTAGAGACAAATTAACATTTTAATCTTTTTTTTGAAAGTAACATTTTAATCAATTGATTGTTCAATAATTGCAATAGAAGGAGTATACATCATTCGAAATGCCGAATAATACAAAACATTGGTGTTCTAAGCACATTGATAATTAGAATAAGAAGAAGAAAAGCAGCTAAAGAGCATTGACTATATCAAAATATAGATGTTGGATCACATTCCATATGTTAAGACCCCAAAGGCCTTTCAAATTGATGTTGAAGATATCGACCAAACATACTGGCCGACACATTGGTATTGTCTTCCCCCCTAGGTAAGGATGTTGCTTTTAATATGTTAACAACATGTTAAACCTCTTCTTCGTGATTGAATAATCCATTGTTATTGCTGTACATTTTTCTTGGACTAATTAAGCATAGACCCTGTTAGGAAACATACGTTCAAACAAAAAAACTTTGATTCAAAGTAATTTTGTTGTAGTATTTTTTCTCATAAAATTTAAATTTGTATAGTATTTTCAGTTCCAATTTTTTGTTTGAATTTATATTCCCAAACTAAACCGTGCATACAATTTGTTGTACACAATTTTTTTTCATATGGTTTTAGGAAAGCATGTATTTTAAAATTTTGCTTCTTATTTTTTTTGTTTTCATTTACAATATCTTTTTTTCAAATGCATCCATAAATATATCCGACATAGTATTTTACAATATTATTTTCTCAATTTGGTCCTAATAATATTTAAACTAATTGAGCAAATAAAATATTTTTTAAAATTTGTTCATTTTTTATGTTTTGATATTTTACTAGTTCAACTTCTAGCTTACTTGCCCTTAATAAAAGTCTTATATTTTTAGATCTTCAAATTTTTTTTCTCATTAAAATATTTCTCTAATTTTTCTTTAAAAAACTTCAAGCATGGCTCTACGTAAATACTTTTATGCAGTCCTTTAAGATACTATTTTCTCAAATATAATCTTAATAAATATTTTTACTATTTTTGCTCTTCTATATAGAATTCTTTTTTTTAATTTTTCTTTTAAAGCAATTTTTTCTATATGTTTTCTCAATATAATTTTTTGCAAATATGTCTTAATCTTGTTTAAATGTATTATTTAATTGGTTGAGTGTTTCGACGAAAAAGGTCTGCTTTTTATTTTAATTTTAGGAGGTTGAGCACGTATTTTACAAAATCATGCTATAATTTACTATTAGTTTTTAAAATATGACGTTTGGCATAATTTCATGTGTCCTAATCAGATAATTGAAAGAACAATTATTTGACTAGAGTGCGTCAATTATAAATAGAATATAAAGCCATCATTAAAAAACAATTTCTCTTTTTACTACAATTTTCTGCTATTTTGTTAAAAAAAATTTCATAACCGGTTGTCTAACTTGAATGTCAGAGGGCCTTTTTCAGGCCAACCCTTTTGCCCCCAACAATGGTGCAACCACAAGATGGTGGAGAGGGGGAGGGCTGGTAGAAGAGGATTGATATTCAGAAATTGACTCCAACAACTATATAACATAAAAAATAAAAAATAAAAAGATGACTAAATTAAATATGCAAGTTACAAAGATATATATACACACACATTCCGCATGGTTGCAGGGTTGTTTTTGTTTTGTGGTTAATGTTGCCTTTCAAGCTCTTGTCGTTTTAATTATTTTCATGTTGTTCTCGTGGTTTCTGTCGTTTTAAACATTTTAGTTTCGCCGGCTAATTTGTTACTTAGATCATTTCTAAATGGTTCCGTGTTTTTAAGTTTTCCATTATTTTATCGGTCGATATCATGTTGTTGTTTCAACCAAGTTTTTGTTATTGTCACTTTTAAGTTTATCCAACCTCACATTGGTTTCTTCATTCAAAATAATGTTTTTCCCCCTTTTTTTTCTGTTGTTTAAAAAATTATGCCCAATCTGTTGCTCTAATTTTCAAGTTCTTTTTGTCGTTTATTAGTTTTATTGTCATTTTACCCAATCTCTCTTGCTATAAATTTCGAGTTGTTGTTTACACAATTATTTAGTTTAAACTACTGGATTAATAGATGACATTTACAATATCTTAAATTATATACCTAATTTTTGTTACTAATAATTTAAAAAAATCTAACATTTCCTACAATTTTTATTTTTATAAACAAAAGGAAAACATAGAAAGATTTCTTGGGAAAATCTCTACCATACTTTTACTTTTAAAACTAAAGAAAAATACAATACCAGAAAAGACTCATATTTTTACTCACTAAAGAAAAAACTATATTTAATGACATGTTTAACTTGTAGTTTTTGAATGTCGTAAATAAAGTACATACATTGACATCTCCAATAAAAATGTCGTAAACAATTGAAACAATAATTAACAACATCCATAAAGATATCGTATTAATGCTTCTCTATTAACAACAATAGCTTACTATGGTTAAAGTAATTTTTATTTAATGAGACTGCATAATACATCGTGAAAGTGTTTATCGACTAACGCCAAAAATATGCCGTCTTTGCAGTTTGCTTGTTCTGAGGTCGGATTGCAGCAGCTTTTCTACACATTGAAAGAAGAGTTCATTCCTCAAACGTTGTTCTTTTTGAAAGGCAAGTATCGTTTCATGTAAATATTTATACGATTTTGCACGTTCGCAGTGTGATATGATTTCTTTTAGGATAAGTGGATCCCTTCTTATTCCTAAGCTGCTTTTGTTTTGGCATCTCCTTAAGAATAAATTCGGTATGCTACCAAAAAAGTCACCATTTACCATGCATACAGGACAAGAGTTTCACTGAAACGGTCGTTGAATGCTCTCCAGCAAAACACCTTAAATCACAATGGTTTCAAAACAAAACCTTCGTGAAAAGTAGGCCCCTAGCGCACGAATCTGGTCGCAC
The DNA here is from genome assembly GCA_025403435.1 of Artocarpus heterophyllus. Taxonomy (NCBI): domain Eukaryota; kingdom Viridiplantae; phylum Streptophyta; class Magnoliopsida; order Rosales; family Moraceae; genus Artocarpus; species Artocarpus heterophyllus. The sequence goes on from CM046345.1 coordinate 6,213,656, forward strand.
ACTTAGAAAAGACGATGCTTTTTAAAACCCTAGTCTAAACTAGCAACATATAACGTCGTTCAATAAGACGACGGTTTACCATCGTCTTATCCTTTTAACGAGGGTTTTTAACCATTGTTTAAAGCTGCTTTAGAGAAATATAGAGCTTCAGGATGCACTGCGGTGTTCTTGAATTGTCGAGGCTTTGTCATCACTGTTGCAGCTAAAAGAGGTTCGATCTATATTCGGATTGAATAATGTGTCTTGTTGAAGGTATTTACGAGCGAACGAAGATTCAACTTATTCGTTCATCTTTTTTCTTTTCGAACTGATGAGGTTCAATGGTGCTTTCCATACTTGGCATTGCATTCTCGGCTCTCTCTCTCTACATGAATTTTCAAGTTTCTCACGTTTATAGAGAAGGGAAGCAAGTATTTCACAAATTGGCAAGAAAATAAGCTCATGATCTTAACTCCTTCACGTGATGGCCTTGTATGTGGACTTTCGGATTCTTTTAAATGCTGGGATACGACTTTTCTGCTTCTTTACATTTCCTTTCTAGTATTCTTCAAGGATCTTTTGCCGCGGGGTTTCCCCTGTAGTTGTACGGACACCCATGTTTTAATGTTTTGGTACAGTTTTTCAAGGTGGCCGGTAAAATGAAGGTTTGCTTTTTTAGGTGCTTACCCAAAGAAAAAGCAGAAGTTTGTGCATTTCTGAAAAGTCGAAGAACCACTTTAGTTGATATATATAGGGCTTTTGATTTAATAAAAGCTTGGTTTGTTTGTCCTACAGGGTCCCAAACCTTAAGGATACCGAAAAAAAAGAAATCGAATCACATTAGTACTCTTATTTTTAACTCCGAATGAATTAGATTGTCACCATGTATAACTTACAAACATAATTCTTTTTTGCTTCTCCAAAAAAAAAAAAAAAAAAAAGCTAAAGCATGAGCAAAGTCAGAAAAAATAATTGGGGGAGTGTTACGAATTAGAAGTCCTAATTATACCAAGAACGAAAAATATGCAAAAGAAAAATAAATAAAAACACATAAAATTTACTGTGGTTCGCCTTTAATATAATAGCTACATCCACTTTCAGCTGCTGTAGAATAATTCACTATGATTATGATGAAGTTTACAAAAGAAAAATTGTACACACTGTCTAAAATTTTTTCTTTTGCCTCACTCTCACTCTACTTTTCTAAGTTACATAAAATAAGCCATACCACTCCATATTTATAGATTCATAAGAAAGAGGAAACAATAAGCACCAAGAAAACAACCATCTCGCTTCAGGCCTTGGACTCAGGCTGCTACGCCCTTCACCTGGTGCCGGCACGCATGTTTCTCCTAAGCTCCATATTTTTTCTAGGCTTCACGTGGGGCCGTGCCACTTTTCGGCTCCCCCGCTCATGCATTCCTTCCCACCATGTGGCCATGCGTTCTTCCAACCCCACAGTGACCATATCGGGAAGGTCAACCCCTATAATCGTCTACATCGAGTGATTATATGACAGGTTGTTTGGGCCTAAAATTTTAGGTCCGATATAACCTTAAGTATAAGGTTGTCTAAGTAACAATACTCGATGAATCTGAGGTCGATCCTACAAGAAAAAGGTATTGCTAAGGTTTAATATATAAGTTATATTGTTTATTTATTAGCTAAAAATTTGAGGATTAAAGTTAATTATTTACAATTTATTTACAATAAGTGTAATTTAATTTAAAAGAAAATAACAATCAAAACAATAATGAGGATTAAAGGTTCTATTCTAACAATTAACTTAAATATATTCTAGTTTTTCTAAAACTATTTATTAAAAAGGTTTAAGCATGCAATATATCATCTTTTATCTATAATAAATCAAGAGTTACTAAGCATTTAATGCGCCAATTCATATCTATAATGTAGCAAAAACTCATTTTAATAAATAAACATGATTTCAAAATTAACTAACTTAAATTACTAACAAAATTAAAGTTAAGCATTTACCATATCATTCCGTCTATACGAATAATATTCAAAGTATTCTTAAGTATTATGTGCCAGCCTATCCATGTGGCATTCTTTTGATTTTTATTTTCTTTTTTTATTTCTTATGTATTTGAGGTTCGTTTTGCCCCTTTTTGGGCCATTTTGCTCCCTTTTTTTAGATTTTAAATCCAAAATAAAATAAATAAATTAAAATTAATTATTTTACAAACATAATTTTTACAATAATTTTAAAAATATTTATTTTACAATAAAAATAAATAAAAATTAATGATTTCATACAAATATATTATCTAAGATTCGAGAATATTTTTAGAAATTGGTAGAAAATATTCTAAAATATATTTACAAACTAAAAACTTATTTACAAATACTTTAAGACTAAAAATAAATTCACACAAGATTATTTTCATGATTTTAATTATTTTCAAATTAACTAATTATTAAACACACAAAAATGAATCCAAAAAAATAAATAAAAATATTATTAAAATAAAAACACACTAGAGACGTATTATGAAACATATTAACATGCTAAAAATACATAGATACTAAGGACACAAAAACACTAATATGTTGTTTGGCAAGAGTGGTTTTAACCACTATCTAAGTTATGAATAATGTAAAGCTTTCACATGCTACAATAAAAATAAAAATAAAAATAAAAAGTTGCTATAGTATAAAGCTCTCACATGCTACAGTAAAAACAGTTCTAACCAATGGTTTCCACCACCACGTCAAACACCCTATTAAACCAAACTTAATCGATTTTAACTGAAACAAATATTTTACAAACAAATACATTTAAAATTATTATCTAAAAACTTAAATTAACTTATTAACCTAAAAACATATTAAAAACATGATTTTAAACATATTTTTAAACAAAGACACTAAAATACTATATTTTAGCACACAAATGCTATAATTAAAGAATTTAACGAGAAATATGAATGCAAAATGATAATATTTAGCCTTAAGAAATATACATTTTTAGAGTCTCATCTGGGGCTTAATTAGGCTTCACACTTCTTAATAGGGAGTAAAGGTGTGAGTGAGCTACAAGAGACGAAATATATAGCAATGCATAAGTTTTACAAAATTTCATATACAAAATTAAAAGGAAAAAAAAAAGTTAGGTGGGGCACCAGCCTACCCTTGTCATGAGAAGTACGAACTAGATTGAAGTTTAAATTGCTTCAGCAACTAGACATTATACCTAAGGATAAGAGCCCCGTTTCATTTTCTCATAAAGAGAAATGTTATGACATCGCTCTTTTTCTTACTCTCTATATTCTCCTTTTGCTACTTGTTATCCCAATTTCCAATAAAAATGAAAAATAACAATAAAACGTTATTTTGTATTTATTTACGCCTTTGCTACTCCGAAATGTATAAATTCATTTCTTTTTCTTCTTTCAGAACACATTTCCTTTTCTTTTTTGATCAAACGTATAATGTGTAAGATTGAAAGACAAAAGAGATGAAGTTATTCATTTTAGAATAGCAAAGTTGTAATAAAAAAATAATAATAGTTTTGATGTGGCGAGAAACCCAACTTGGTTTCTCGTGATTAACCTGTCAATTTATGCAGTTCAATGAGACAAAGATGGGGATTATTTTTTTTCTGGGGTAGGTTGGCAAGAAGACCACCCCACCCCACCCCAAATCCGCTCTGCCCCAAATCTGGACTCCAGCAACATGTGTTTTATATATTGAGTGGCCTAACGTAATACGCATACAATTTTTTTCATGTCCTCGTATATTGAGTAGCTTTCAAAAGTTCGATTGCACAAGTATTTTTAAAACATCTTGTTACATAAGACTGCTATAATTTATTTTATCCAAACCGAAGTGCATTGTTTGTTTTAGGCTTTAGTCGTTCATTTGTAGTTTCTAAATATCGATGATAATAAAGTGGGGATAGCAACCCTACCTGACGTAAGTACAGATTCATTTTCTTTGCATTGACGTGATTTATTGTATCATCTGAGTGAAAGAAGACACGTAACGAATAAAAAAAGCTTAATTCAATTGTAACAAGTAAACTCCTGTGTATAAAATTTAAATATATTTTAAGATAAAATTCAATCGCAGGACTGAGGACTACGGTTTTTATTAATTTTCCTTTAAAATATTGTTAATTTACCAACTGATATCAAAAGATCGCGGGATGGCTGTATATTCTATCAATTCATTTCCAATTCCCTAATCATTGCGTCATGAGTTATAATGACACAAAACTTTGTTGACCAAGATATATGGATAAAATTATAATTTTTTTGACATGATAAAATTATAATTAAGTAAATATCATTCATTGTTTTAACCCCTTCTTGCTACTAAACAACTTGAAGTATTGTTATAATTTTCTCTGTCCTCCAACCATCTCTAATTATATATCCTCTTTAATTTACTTTTCATCTCTTCAACCAAGAAAAACAATTCCCATTTGGTATTATTTTGAGAGTTTTTAGAAATTTTTTTAATGTTTTTTAAGACAAAAATTTTAAAAACACTCTCAGCACAATTATAAAAAAATTTTCATTTTTTAACACAAAATCATTTTCACCTATTTTAAAAACACTACTAAACGGGCCTATGAACGCAACTGCCCATCCTGTATAAATGTGCGAATTGATGATCGATGGTTAACCTACATTGATAGAGTGGAAAAGAGAAAGGGACGAAAGTAGAGGAGGGATTTTTGAAAGAGGGGGAAAAAAGAATATTGGGTCTTTGGTACAAAGGAATTTAGGAATTATTAAAGTTGTAAAGTCGTGGCCCACCGATTTCCAATTCTTCTAAATATGAAAAGTAAACATAAGAGGAAAAAAATTGACGCAAACAAGTCGTACGACAAATAACTATTTTTGACTTGTTGGATCATTCGCCGTATAAGGCAATTTTTTTTTTCTCCTTTCTTTATTTTCTACCAAATAACATAAAAGGCAATCCCCCTTATCCCTTCATCTAACTTTAATTTATTTTGGCCACTTATTTTAATTTATAGAAAACACATATGTGTGACAAATTCTATGCAACGATAGGGACACTCTGCAACACCACGGTGTCCACAGTGATTCCTGGCCCGAACCCTAACAGAGCACCCCACTTCAGCCCATCACCGGTGGTGCTCTTTTTCTCCTCCAATGACCGCTTCCTCATCTCGTCCATTATAAAATATACGCTTGCACTCGACATGTTTCCATACTCACTGCACACATGCCATGTATCCCTAAGTTTCTCCTTCTTCAACCCGAGTTTCGCTTCGACTGCCTTCAAAATGGCAGCACCGCCTGGATGCGCCACCCAAAACACTGAGTTCCAGTCACTAATCCCGAATGGGCTAAATGCTCCTTTCAAACAAGTTTCAATGTTCTCGCTAATTCTCTTCGGCACTTCTGGAGACAAATCAATTGTGAGGCCGCATTCACGTAAATGTCCCCCAATTAACTTTTTTGAGTCAGGAAGATAAACTTGAGATGTTGAAATTATTCGAAACAAGGGTGTTTCAACCGAGCCCTCATTCGGTATATTGGCACCGACAATAGCAGCTGCCGCGCCATCGGCGAAGATTGCTTGGCCTACGAGATCAGCCAGGTCATCTTCACACGGACCGCGAAAAGTGGTAAGGGTGAGTTCGGAGCAAACAATGAGAACCCGTGAGCCAGGATTGTTCTCGGCTAAGTCCTTTGCAATGCGAAGGACGGCGACTCCAGCGAAGCAGCCTTGGTGGTAGAGCATGATTCTTTTGACGGATGGCTTGAGGCCAAGAGAGTGGATCAGCTCATAATCAGCGCCAGGCATGTCAACTCCTGAAGTTGAATTGACGATGAGGTGGGTAATCTTTGATTTTGGTTGGCCCCACTCTTTGATGGCTGCAATTGCTGCTCTTTCACCAAGCTTTGGCATCTCCTCAATTTTCAAATCAAGGCGTGCATTGAGTGACACACTATTGTAGCTACGAAAGTTTGGGTTTTCTTTGACGATCTCTTCTGACATGTGCATGTGCCTCTTCCTTATCATTGAATTCTCACCTACATGCAATGATAAAAATATTGATATAGGTGGAAATATTACTAAATTTTAAAAAATTTCAAAGATAATATTGGTATTAACGAAAAAACTAAAATAAATTATGAAAACTGTGTATATTTATTTTAAATTGAAATCTTTTTAAGGATATGTGAGAAAACAAATTTTTTAAAAAGAGTTGTTTTAGCAAATTTCTGAAATTCGTTATGTTCAAAAAATCATCATTTTTGTCTAAAAAAATAGTCAATGAGTGATTAACTTGATGACTGATCAATGATTGACTAACACTAATTAATCAATGTTTAACAAATATTAATCAATGATTTATTGCTAGTTAACCAGTGATTGATTTTGTCGTCAATCACTAATTGGCCAGTGCATTAACTATTTGATGATCACTGACTGCTTTTCTAAGGGGGAAAAAAACGTTGTGAGACTAAAAACTGGTTAAAACCAGCCATCTCACATAGTTTCTTTAAAAAATAAATAAAAAATAAAAAATAAAAATCTCGATCTTGATCGCACCACTATATGGAAACCGCATCCCAACTAAACTAGGATCCACACCCAATCTGAAATTCCTTCCTCTATGGGAGCGAAATATATAACAATTAAAACTAGCAATATATATATATATATAGCAATAATTAATATACATTCTATATCACATAATAGTAAGAAACGAATCTGGCCACAAAGGCTAGCAACAACAATCAAACCTCACGACATGGATGTTCAACGGAATCTGTTAATCAGTTTAATTCAATCTAATTCGTTTGATTGAATTGGATTATAAATAACATAAATTGGTTTTCGATTAGGATTTGTTGACTTCAATATGTATGGATTAGATTATTGATGGAGTTTCTTCTAATCCGTATAATCTATTAATCCAAAATATATATATATGTATTGTATAAATTATATATACATATTTGAAAAATTTTAATGAATATTTAAATCTATAAACCTATGGTATTGTGTCTAAAATTTACATGCTTAAAAAAAAAAGAAAGAAAAATGAAGCTTAGCCCAATTACAAAGTGCAATATCATTTACTCATGACATTTTTCAGGTCTAAAGTTTATTTAATTTTGTAATATCTTGTAATGTTACATTTTAATTTATTATCAAAGACTTACATTTGATTGGCTTGAATTATGTTATGTTATATTATGTTAAACTTAATTTGTATTTTTTTAATAAATTTAAAGGCTCATTCTATGAATTCACGGAATCCAATCCGCAAAATATATGTTTTTTAGACTAGATTGGATTAGGGATGTTCACAGATTGGTTTTGAATTGGAATATTTGAAATCTGACATATACGGATTGGATTACAAATTAATGTTTAATCCATATAACTCGATACGTGAACACTCCTACCTTATAGAACAAATCGGAGGAGAAGCATACAACATGCACTATTTTCAAAATGAAAATGATGTGCCACTGTGATATTGGCATTAAAAAAAGAACTAAGACAAAATTCAAGATAGAAAAAGAGTAATAAGGGTTTTGTGTGATAAAGATTTTGTGTTTGTCGTTTACTTGCAAAATTACTTACAAATCCGTTTGAACTTCTCTTTCAACTCCGTCTTTTCTTCGGAATTCGTGACTCTAAAGTAATAATCGGGGTAATCTGCTTGAAGGAAATAATTGAAGGGATTGGCTTTGCCAATAGCTAAAATTGTGGCTACACCTTCAGCTCTGCGGATCACGGGATGGCTTTCCTCCGAGGACACGATAGTCGCCATAGCTGCTATAAGGGAACACTGAAGGAGTCTAAAGGTTGAGAAGAGAAGTAGGATGTGATGGATTTGCACTTATTTCCCTTGGCTCTATTTATAGACGCTCCACCACATGAGAAGTACATAATTAAGACTAGTTGAAGATTCAAACCTATTTTCATAGAATATTTGTATTGTAATTAGCCAGTCATGCCACGTCATGAGGGAAAATTATTCTTATGTTATTACATAGCAAGTGAGAGGTGCAGTTTTATCTCTACTAAAACCACGTGACGAAAGCCCGCATTTGAATAGAACAAGAAATTAAATCTATTATTTAATTTGTGTTGACGCGAAATTAAAGTAGGAAATATAAAGAATTTTCTATAAGTGTTTTATTGAATTAACCTTGCTTTTAATTCCATATTTCTAGAGTTAATACTTCTATCTAACATACATTTTATAATCTACGGTGTTAAATTGTTTTATAAATTGTTATGAAAATATTTTGACACAGAAACTTAGGCGATAGGCTTTCACACGATTTGTAAAACATCAAGGATATGATCAGCAAACATAATTCTTGAAAATAAAGGGTGGAAAGCAATAAAAGATTAACTGATTCCAGAAAAGAACCAAAAAAAAAAAAAAAACTATGCTTTTCGCGCTCGATGCGGGAAGAGATTTAAGTTGCTTAAATAAGAGCATATTCGTTCATTAGAATTTTTCAAATTATTGTTTCCTTTTTAATTTTTTTTTTATTTAAAGAATAGACCTTTTTCATTTCAGTTACTGTTTTCATTTGCCTATTCTGCGAGGTTTTTTTTTACTTGTCTTTATTTTTTTTCTTTTTTTTTTCTAGCCCTTATGGCTGTTTCTGAACTTCTTTATTTTTGTATATTTTTTCTTTTTTATTAATAAGACAAATGAGAGATTTGATAATATAGGACGAGTTGTTTAGGAAGTTCTAATTTAGTCGGATGTGCTAAGACAGCCTAGATTTTTATGATATTAGTTAAAACGACATACCGTTTTCCTGTGTTAAGGAATAATTCAAACGGTTGCTTTGGGATTTAAGGCTGATTAGCGTGCATAATTATTACCTTTATTTAAGAAGATATTCGAAGTATGCTATAGGCAACACTCTGGTTTACTTGTTATATCAATTTAAGTACCATTCTTAACTTCGAGAGAAAATTAATTAAATTAAGAAAAATTACTAATTAGTTTATTGGTATTCCAACACTGAAGTATCACGACCTCAGTATAACACTCGCAGTGTTTGTCTTTTCTACAGTATGAGGTATTTTTTTAGTTTATTTTATAATACGTATATACAAAGAATGCCAACGGCACACCCTTTTTTACTCTGCTTTACACTCTGTATTTAGAGTCTGACATATAAAATGCACTAAATGAGAAATTTAAATGGTAATATTGTTTTCTTCATGGTTTATCTTTATTTTGTATTAGCAGAAGTAGTATCCATACCTTTTGATTTTGTTTTTACGTCATATTTATTAGACGTAGTTATCAGTGGTGTATGCGTTGGTATCCAACTAGATTTGTTTCTATGTAATATCACTTGTGTCTTTGTATTTAGGGTTTTAGACTCGGTCATCTAGTATTATCCATCGTTTGTAATAGTTCTTTATAACGAGACTTGGTCATGCTCAATTTTATTTTTATTTTTTGTCGAGTAGATTTTTTCTCCGTGGGGTCTCCCACACTTTTAGTTTTCCCATGTGCTTTCCTTTTATATATACATATATATATATATATATAGCCTCAAAATTACAGAATTGCCAGTTCAATTGACGCATTTCATCCACCTGTCCCTTACCAAGAAAAGTATTCTTGTTAACAGTCGACTAAACATCCCACGTGAATCAACAACCGCAACTCAAACAAGCAGTTAACCCCACGTGACATTGCTGACATTAATTATTAGAAAATTAAAAGGAAAATAAAAGAACTTTTTTAATTAATGCTTAAGGTTGCCCTAACATGTTGGAAAAGTCGTACCACATCATCAAGTATAAAAATTAAGATATTTTTTATAATGAAAACGTAACCATTTAGATCATGCTGGAGGCTTGAAGTCCCACTCAGTGAAATTTGAGTACATGTCAACCGATTTGAACGCGTGATGACGGCTTTTGGTTATCTTGTTGACGCTAGAATCCATAAACCTTAAGTCAAACCATCGACGGTATCGGATTTTATTGGATAACTTGGACGGCCACTGCCGGTAAGTAAGCTGTGACCCTATACAACGATTTTTAACAAAAACTGTCATGTAAGCTATCAAACAAACCCAATTGTTATACGACAGTTTTTAACAAAAACATTTGTGTATGTTTCTTAGTTCACACTATAGTTTTTGTTAAAAACCATCATGTAAGTCTTGTTTAAAACTTGTCGTTCAAAAATAAAGCATCCATGACATTTTTTGGGGAAAAAAAAGTCGTTAAATGAGCGCTATGTGATTTCAAGTTTCTAATAGTGACTTTAATATTTTACAATGCCAAACACCATATTCTTAAAATAATATGTCAGTCTCACAGATGGTCCATGAGTTTTACTCTTAATCTCACTTTAATTTTTGAAGCTTAAAAAGTCCAACTTGGGTCTCTAATAATTTCTTTGTTTCAGTTCCAATCCTCTCGTTATAAGTTATTAAGTGTCGTATATTTTCCTTTAAAATTTTCAACTTTAGTTCTTAACATATTCTAATGAAGGGATCAAAAATGAAACAGACTAATAGTTTAGGGGCTAAAATGAGACATTTTAAAAGTTTTTCATTACGTATTTAAAGCAACATTAGAAATTAAAGCAAGATTTTTAAATACCCTGAGAAAAATGAAACTGAAAGCAACTTTAAAGACCATTTGTAACATTACCCCTAAAATAATATAACACAACGATACAAATGGTCAAACATTCATTTATTCTAAGTTACCTTTTTGTTCATTTGAATTCATGCAAGGGAGGTGCCTTATCCCATTTCGTGGTCTTTCTCCGCTTGCTGATTCAGAGAGGAGAGAAAGTTGTATCTTGTTGCTTTCCACGCCCAACATTCAAATTTTCCGTGTGTTGAATGTTCAGAGTGAACAAACGTAATACGCAATTTAAAGTGATGATATTAGCAGCAAAATAAATAAATAAAAATAATGATATTCATAAGAAACAATCAAATTAAAATATATATACATATATATATATATATATATATATTTCTAGTCAAATATGTTGGCATATTTTTGTTTGAACAAAAGACTGTAAGAAGAGAGATTTATTCTCTGAGAATTATAAGATTGAATTCTCAGTCTAAGCGATGAAATGATGTATCATTACATTGACTATTAATTCAGTATTCCAAGTCCAACCAGCAATTTCTCACCAACAACAGAATACGTTCGTTCCTCGTGGTTGCCTGATTCTTGTTCTTCTTTTCTCGTTTATGTGGTTTTTCAAGCTCGCCGGCTCACGCTATAATATTTGCTATTTTTTTTTTTTTTGGCCTCTTGTCTCTTTAATATTTTATGTCATTCTCATGCTAGTCGTCACTTCTATGTAGCTTTTTAGGGTTTTGTTAGTTTTGGATTAGGATTAATTTCGCTTTTGGTTTCCGACCTTTCCAAAGATTTTACGCTAATGGTTACCTTTGCAATAAAAACCTTAAAAATTGAACTCCAAACAGCCTTGCCTAATACCTTAGGAAGCAATTGATATGCAAGATAGGGCTTTAGGTAAAAGGTTTGTAGATTCCTTACAAAATTTATTTCTTATTAATAGAATAACGCAAGTTGTAATATGCACTAATTAATTTTTGTTTTGTTTCGTTTTTTTTTTTTTTTAAGGCTCTTGTCTCTTTAAAGGTACCGTTAGTATAACATTTGAAAAGCTCGGTGACCTTTGATGTGTCAGTTGAAAATTTAAGGATTAAACCGAGACAACTGATATTTTTCGGGAATCAAAAAACGAAATTAACCAATCTAAAACTTACCTTAGGGTGCAATTGGCATGAAGATAAGATAAGGAGGAGTTTGTAGTGTATAAGAACGATTGAAATTGAAATTGAAATTTGGTTAACTAAATTTCATATTAGGCGTTGTACTCTTAAAATACGATGTTTCTATACTATAATTATACACGCAAACAGGGTTCAATTGACCGTCAAACTTCTAAATTTAATAATTTTTTTAATTTCATTATACAAAATAAAAAATTAATATTAAATTGATAAAAAAATATGTATAGTCAAACGGTTCAATGGAATAAAAGAAATAACAAACACCAAAGGGGCATGTATACCAACCCCACATAATTTAAAAGTAAAACAGTCAATGCCGTACGTATCTTCCTCCTGAAACAAAATATTTTTAATTCAATCCGTGGTAGCAAATTTCGAAACTTTTATATTGCCAATCTAGCTTTCAGTGCTTTCGTGGACATGCTAGTTGGAAGTTATTTTAGTCACTGAATATCAAAATGTGACATAACCATCCTATAATTTGCTAGATATTAAAAGATTATATACATTTTAAGCTTGACTAACATAGAGGTATATTTTTGTCTTGTATTGCAACCTAGAAGGCGTGAATATGTAGAGTTTTTGCTGATGCATTTAGATCGTAATCCTGATGAAAACTAAAATGTGGTGTTGCTTTCTCTCTCTTCACGTTCGTTGAGTGTTTGCTGTCTCTCTCTGCAAGTTCTATTGAGTAGAGTTGACAGGTGAAACTATATTGTCTCGTGAGGTAACAAGTACGCCTCCACCGTTATGAAGTTCAATACCCATTTTCACCGCCTTTTTTATTATTAGTTTTCAAACGATCACTTGCATTATTATCAAGGGTTTACCTTTTGTAATTTTAAGTTTATTTAAACAATATATTTTTAATTTTTAATCTCATTAAATTTATAATTTTAGATTAAATTTAATATATAAATTTATACTTTTATTCAATTAATCTTTAATTTTAACCTAAAAATTACCTAAAATACCTTCAAATTAAAAAAAATAATAATAACTTTAAACTTAAAAAAAATACATTAATGTTTTTACCTATAAAAATATGTAAAATACCTTCAAAAATAAGTGTTTTGTATGCTTTTATTTGTTTTTTCTTATTTTTTGAAAGTTCTATTTTTTTTTATCTTTTGCTTATAGATAATTTGATCATTTTAAAGGTCAAAATCATCTATTGATTGATGTAAGATATAAATTTGTGTATTAAATTCAATATGAAAGCATTTATTCGATAAGATCGAAAACTAAAAGTATAGTTTTTAAATTAACCTAAAACAACAAGTATAGCAAGATAAATATATCCCTTTATCAAAACACAATAAACGGGTCAAACCAAAAACTTGTGAAGAACAATTTTCCAAGAGAACCAACAGACAAAGTTACACAAATCTACATGGTAATTTGCAGACATTACTCATTTTAGAACTCCTGGTCCACCCGTCTTTGGACCAAATGGATGCTGCTCCGCAGCCTTAAACCGAACAGCAACCAGCTCCTACAAATAATGTGCCCGCTCGGTCCCAACGAGCCACCGTTGGACCTAGCAATTGACATATTTTTCTACTCTTTTTCTCCCCCTCTTTAACCCCATGGTTACCATATTAGTTACCAGTAAGTAGGCAAGTAAAGGACACTCTGAGATATCAAAAAGATAACCATTACAGAACCATGAACTAAAATTTATTTATTGTTTTTCCTTTTTTTTTTTTGGTGGGGGGTGGGGGGTGGGGGGCGGGCGGGGGGGTTCTAAATTGCACATTTCACTGGACAGCAAAATGGCTCTTAGGAGCAAACTGATTTTAAGCAAAAAGGATGGCCAATAGAGCCACAAAACAAGATCCAAATTATCGCTCACCACATTATAAGCATCTCCAAGTATCCAAAACTAATAAAATGCCTCCTTCGAACTGTTAACTACTACGGCAGGACACACGGATCATGATGGCTATTTGTATCAAGGTTAGAGGGCACATTTTTATGAAGGCCGTCTCCATCAGCCTCACCTTCCACAGTCTAACAACTGTTATGTGCCCAAAAACATTCCAAAATGTAGATTCTGTGAAGCACGAACGCCCCACTAGAGTTCCTGCTTGCTCTTGCTTCTTTTCATCTTTGCCTTAAACCTCGATTTTGCCATGAGTGTTTGTACCGTATTTACAAAGTTCCCAACTGCCATGAGAACCAAAAGGATCCCACAAAAAATCACCTGCCAAAAGTAGCTCTTTACGCTAAATATACCATAATGAAAATATGGATGAACTCAACGATCTGAAATAGGTTAAATATTACCTGCCACTCGGAAACGACCCCATCCAATGCAGTCCTAAGCAATAGTAGTCCAACGTATGCCTCAAAACCCTGAGGCAAAAGGAGAAAAACAAAAAGAAGCTGTCAATATGTTTGGTCAATTTATGAAACAGAATACACTCTCATCTAGTTTCATTATCCAAAAAAGCACTAATGCTCGCGAACAATGTCCCCACAAAACACAATTACAACCACCATGGTTACAAACCATCATATAGGCCATGATAAGCAAACTTGTAAATGCTTTTATTAAGATTTCAATAGAAACTTAACTGAATTAGAGATTTCAAACAGAATGTTAAGATGAGCAGTATACAGGACACGCAACAATATGTCACAATAAATTGAAGCTTAAACCAACACATTTTCAATACGCACAAAAAGACCATCGAAAGATAGAATGCTTACGCTTCCCAATCAATCAACTCAAAATACCACAGTTCAGAATATAACTGCACAATAAGTAATAGTATACTTAAAACCGTAGTAAGAACTACCATCCACTAAGATCTTGCTTCTTTGGAAGCAATTGGTTGAGTCGAGCATACCATATATATATGATGCATCACATCAAAGCCACATGGATTTAATCAGTAACTTGAGAGGATGTCATTGGGTGCCAGGCCATTTTTACTTCATTTTTAAAGATTTAACAAGAGATGGACAAGATGTTGTCTAATCACCTGCAAAATAAAAAGTATAGGATACAGCACCCACAACTGGCCATAAACACCAGCTGTTTCTCCCCAGACGACATCCATTCTCTTAGCCTGAAAATGAAGAGAAAAAAAAAAAGAAATTAATTACTAAATGAGATTGGACTGTGTACATTAGCCTGTTCACATTAAACATAAATGTTATTATGTTAGTAGTCACAGAAAGAATACTCTAGTGACAAAGATAGGTAGGCAGGCAGGTAAATGTTATATATATATATATGTGTGTGTGCGCGCACACGCGTGTGTGTGTAAGAAACTAGATGATTTTATTAATAGGTGTATGGCAGGGGACAAGAAGCCCACCAAAAAAGCCATAAAAAACAGAAACAAAAACAACGAAAGACTAGAGTCATTGTAAAACTAAATCCCAGCAGGCAGATAAATATTTAAGGATGCATGCTAAGGTTTAAGCAGTATAATTAATTACTTTGCACATATATCATAATATTCTAAGGGTAGCGCTCTATCTTAAACCATCTATATCAGGTTCTATCGGTATGCAATTTTCATTTTAATGTGATTTTGACCAAATCTAACATTCAGAAGCATGGACTACGGTAGAAGACGCTGTTGTACTGCATACCCTACTGTAAACATCTCCAAAAACCAATCCAAAAAGGATAAATTTACTGGTTATAGACGTTCATCAACATATTAAGTAGAAATATCATGGAAATGGTACCTTTCCTAATGCAATACGAGTATATAGTCTCTGGCGTTGATATCTATTTTGTAAGAGCATAGAAACTCCTTGCATCAAAGCCCATTGTAGGAAAAGTTGTACCCCCCACTGTACAAGATTTAACTGATTTAAGCGTGTGTATGAGTAAACAATTTAGCATGTAAAATATATAAAGAAAAAAAGGACCTGTTTCTGTGAACAATTAGGTTCTCCCTTAATTTCCCAAGTGAGACTAACAAGGGCCATAATCATGGCACAATAATGATGGTATATCCACCTGTAAAACGTCATAGAGACATTCCTAAATAAGCTAATGAATGAATAGATGGTCAGTTGACAAAATATCATCTTTCACTAGTAGATTTTGGAATAATAAGCATAAGAGGTTGCTTGCACAACAAAAATAACTATGGACACAAACTAATACATCTCAAATTGGCAAGCGATTGTGGTTCCATACAATTATTATATGTATATCTATATATATATATATATATATATATAAATAATAAGAACTGATAATGTAAGTTACGAAGTCCACCAAACATCATTGTATCTACCTTGTAACTTTTTTTTTTTCCTTGCCTCATTGTTGTGTTTTATGCAGATCACTGGAAACTGCAGATTAACTTATTCATTTACCACAGTTTGGCCTCCTTGTGGGCTAAAGATTTAAAAGAGCTGAGGCTAAGCTAGGTTGTCGCTCAAAAATTTTGTTTCCTATTGGTATAGGATTTCCAATAGTAAAGCAACTCGGTGGTGAAAGTGTACAGCCTTTTTCTAGTTTTTGGAATATTTGGCTTGAGAGAGCTCAGACTTTTTTTTTTCACGATACATTCCAGCAAAGACTTTTCCTTTGGAATAGGGTTCAGTTTTGGGCTTTGTTGTGGGCTTCTTTATCCAAAAATTTTTCGGAGATGTCCTGAATAGCCAAATGCCTTTTCAAAAGACAATCCCACCATTGGGAGGTTCAGTAATTAAGAGTACAGGGAATCAGTATAAAAAAGAAAGTCATGTGTTATTTTATCAATTAATTGTGAGAGAGTAAAATAATAGGCTTTAGCTCTGAAAGAT
The DNA here is from genome assembly GCA_025403435.1 of Artocarpus heterophyllus. Lineage (NCBI taxonomy): Eukaryota > Viridiplantae > Streptophyta > Magnoliopsida > Rosales > Moraceae > Artocarpus > Artocarpus heterophyllus. The sequence continues at coordinate 6,230,218 of CM046345.1, forward strand.
GTTATGTATGAAAGCACGATGAATTGAACAAAGATGTAGGTAAGTCTTTTACTTTTTCGCCATCTTCATTTGATCATAGTTTAGGTTCAAATCAAGCCTTTGGTTAAGTTATTACTCAAACCAGGACATCATATACGTTGAGAAAGTGCCTAGTTCCTCTGACAATCCCTTATGAGATAAGAGTATGTTTAGTATTAACTCAATGCATAAAACAATATGCTTTTACCATGGACGGATGTCACTTCCGTTTGCTCTTAGTATGTTTTCACGCAACGCCAGACCTGTGTACAGGAACAATAGCCATGCCTGACATCAAGCATGCACAAGTTATTACAAGTAAGAATCACGCATTTAATGGAAATTAGCAACATGAAAGATTACAATTCAAATACTATCAGTTTATACCTGGTACAGCTGAACTGGGAATGCTGGCAAGCATCCATTCCACATCCAAGATCTTAGAATAAGCAGAATTGACGGGAAAAGAAGAAACAGAAGCGCAGTTCTATCCTGCTCAATGAGATATTATGGAAACTAAACCTTTACGAGCTGTTTTATTCATGTTCTCCCAAGCAAGTTGTAGATGGACAAGGTAAATATAAAAGATAAACGGTATTAAAAAGCAAGGAGAAAAGTGTGCATAGGAAATCTGCAGGAGTGGATGAGAATTTAAGGGAGAGGCGCATGCTTAAAGATTCTTTCGCTGGGAAAGGAAACAAATGTCAATTGAGAAAATTGAGATGCAAAGTTGCACCCCCCAAAAAAAAAAAGGTTATCGGGGAGGGAAACAAAAGTACCCTGTAACTGTTGTACTCCTCTTTCACCTTGAGCTGGATGTCTTTGCGGGCAGCACGCACATTAATAGGACCCAGAAACATCTTCAGAAAGCAACCTGGTGTTTTGGCATTGGATTTGAGGTTAAATGTAAATCAAATGGTAAGTAAAAAGGAATATCAAAGGAAGAATGAAAGCACCCTGAGCTTTGGCAGGAAGAAAGGAAGCGGCATCACCATCAGTGAGGATGCATCTCGCTCTCACCAAATCATCTTCAAGCTGTAAACAAAGAAAGCGAAATCCAATTAATTGGCAGTGAGGGGGAAAACAGCAAAATAATGGGAAGCAAGAGATTAAAGAAGTTGCCTTGTCAGCGAGCTTGGAATCCAAGAGATTGGCTGAGTGGCGAGAATGCAGGGAAGATTTGAGGCGGCGAAGCAAAGAGTCAAGGGATTGAGCACGGTTGCAAAGGGATTGCTCCTCCGAGGCTGAGCTGTTGATGAAGGAAGAAGCTGCCTCCTGGAGCTCCTTGGCCGCCTCCACTGCTTTCCCAACTTGTTCTTCTATGTCCTCATTCCTATTATTACTATTCTCATCACCCATTTCACCTATTTCTTCTCCTCCTCCTATTAATATGCTTGTGTGCTAATTCAATGCAGGCTCCAAGGGCCTCTGGAACAAACATCATTTGTCACATAAAAGTTCTTTAGTACACATGGTAAACTGTAAAAGTATGTATCTAACATCAGCAGAAGCTTTGAGTTATAACAACATAAGAAAAAATAAAACTAACAAAAATTGATCAAAATCTGACCATCTAGAACAGTGTAAAGTAGTTTTTTTTTTTTTTTTCCTTGGCATCATGTTAAAGAAAAATTCCCTTTAACTTACTTCAGTTTTGTTTTGTAACAAAACTATTAAAGAGCTACAAATAAATTTAAAAAATATTATAAAATTCATCACAGGCTCCATGCGCATGAAACAAATATGATTCGCACACAAAGAATTTCTTGATACATACTACATATAATAAAAGTGTTAATTTAAGAACCATAAAAAGCTTAAGCATATATTATTGGAATCTCGTATCATCTCTTTAATCTTCCTCTATAATATATTTGTGTAAGTGTATCAATTTTACATAACCAACAACCCACTTTCCTTAAAAAAATCAAAAATATAAATAAAACAAAAAAGAGCAAGCTTCATTGAGACTCACCAAAACTAAGTAACAAAATTGGATACCCTCACGAATTGCACACCCATCCACTGCCCTCATCATGTTTACTATGTGTGCGCACCACCTAATATGCAAAATCTCACCATCTAAAACAGCCCTTTTCAACCTTAGTCTTCCTTTTCAAGTAAGCAAGCATACCATAATTTAAAGAAGCATTATCAACAGTTCCTATGAAGATTCTATACCCCAACCGTGCAAACATGCCTCAATAACTTTACCGACACTCTCTCCCTTGTGGCTAGGAATTTGGCAAACGTTTAAAACCTTCTTTTGCAAAGTCTACTTGCTATCAATAAAGTAAGCGGTTGGACACCTATAATTGCTATTTTGCAAGGATGTCCAAAAGTCAGTTGTCAAAGAAACCCTTTAACCACTCTTACTCAATTTAGCCTTTAGTTTCTAAACCAGCAGGAAAATATCTCTAACAATTGCAATACTAAACCATTTTTAAACCCTTCACCTTCAACAAATCTAAATGACAAATCATCCAAAATCACCATTTTTGCCAGAGCTTTTCTACAATTCTCCTCGTTAAAGCAATGAGAGAACTCTCGGCTAATAAACAGAGATTAACAAAACTGACTAAATGTTAACATAGAATCACATATTACATATTCAATAACATATTCACATATCTTATTCATTTCACAGACTACATATTCAAAAATCACTAATCAGAACAAGTTATCAACATAATCATGATTCAACATTCACAGAACAGAACACAAACCCAGAACAATTAAATAATCAATATTGAAAACACAACAGATTTACCCGATAAAAAAAACCCTCGAATGTACAATATAACACAGAACAATCAAAAGAAAGAAGAGAAAATTACCGAAACAAACGTTTTGCAGAAAGCAAAATCAGATTAAGCTGAAGGACCACGAATTCTTCTTCAGCTCAATTCTCACAGACCTGGAAACAAAATCAATTAAAAAAAAAAACCCAATTGATTCTGTATTCATTGCAAGTTGCAATAGAATCAAAAACCGTGCATAAATTAGTAAAGAAAAAGGAACCTGATTCCTGAAATTGGAGAAGAAGAACTGAAAAAGAGAGAGAAAGCGGGCGAGATTCGAGAAACGAGGAATGGCTAGCGTTCGGATATTGAGAGACGGAGTGAGTGATGAAGACTGAAGAGAATCAGAATGGAGAAAACACGGGGCGCCTCAGATGGGAGCAAACTGAAAGAGAGGTTTGGGGAGGGAGAGAGAGAGAGAGAGAGAGAGCGACGGTGACGGAAACCTATAGATAATAATATTCGCCAAAAGAAGAAAATACGGAAAAACTAATAATTAAAAATAAGACATGTTTATTGTTTAGGAAAAAAAATAGGGTTTTTTTTTTTTTGAGAGAAAATAAAAGTGTTTATGAGAGGCGTGTGATGCGAGTTTTTTCTTTTTTTTCTTTTTTTCTTTTTTGAGCTTTATTTTGTGATATAGGAAAAAGTACATTAGAATTTTATTATTTTTTAGGATAATTTTTTTAGAATCGAAAAAGATACAGATTTATGGGTATATGTCGGTGAGCCATTAAATTTACAAAAAAAATTAATTTTAATAAAATTTAACAGTTTTAAAGTGTGTACTCCAAGTAAGTTTTTCTTTTAATTTTTGGAAAAAACAATAAACATTGAGGTATCATTTTCAAAACGGAAAATATTTATATATATATATATATATATATATATATTGACTTCTCTAAAAAATAACTTAAAACTTAAATATTTCTCTAAGTATAACATGTATTTGTTTCATCATTCATGTTTGCCAACGACTTATTATTTGACAATAACAAGGAATTTATTGTGCAGTGAAAAAATAGAAGCCGTTGGTTTTTTTAATACAAAAATAATCCTCAAACCGTTCGATCCAAATCAATCGGAACCAAATTGTCAAATTTTTGGTTATTTAAGCGATTTGAGCTGTTTTTTTAGACCAATAATTTTGAGCAATTTTTGTTAATGGTTTAGATTCTGCAAATTGCCGAGACTGCATGCCCTAAATCATCCACCTAAATTGGTTAATTTTTATACATAAGTTAATTTTAGCGGTTATTAAAAAGGTTTAACGACACAAGTAGCAATCTTTAATTCAAGTTTGAAATTTAATTGTGTTGTTTTTAGGTTATTTCATTATACTTTTAACTTTTTAGTTTAGTTTTTGGTTTTTAATTTGTAATTTGTAATGTGTAGACATTGTTTTTGTTGTGCCATGTTGGGGTCATTTAGTATTATTTAAAAATATGTGAAAATATTTTTTTTTAGAAAATAAGAATTTTTTGAAAATTATGCTGAGAGTGTTTTTAAAATTTTTATCTCAAAAAACATACAAAATATTTCCAAAAATTCTTAGAATGAAACTAAACGGGATCGTTGTATTTGCTGTGGACCAGAAGTAAGTATGTATTTGGTAAATTTTTTTCAAAGCTATTGCGAATTGTAGAAGCAGAATCGTAATTGTTTGATGAAGCATGTATAAAATGGTTGTTGATATGTATAATAACGAAAATAAACATGTTTTATAAGAAAATTTATAATTTTAATTTTAAAGTCAACATATGTAATATTTGTTACATTAAACTACTAAAAAAGATAATTTTACTTCTAATAATGTATATTTTTAGAAAGTAAAAAAATCACTCTAAACAAAATAGATCACAATAACATTAAAATATATATATTTTATAAATAAATTTTAAATTCCTGGCAGTGATGCTATTTTAATAACAAAAAATATATAGGTTTAAAATATGCATTATTAAAAAATCAATTTAATAATTTTAAATTATGACAATATAAGTTGTTGTAGAAAAGCAACTCTAATCTGCTTCTCAAATTTTTCTCTTGGGCAACAATTTTCAAAAACAATTTGACAAAAGCATATTTATTAAACACCTCTTAAATTGCTGTAGAAGATTATAAGTAGTTATTAGCAATATACGTTAAGAAGATTATAAGTAGTTATTAGCAATATACCAAACGAGCCCATGAAATAAAATTTGGTTAGTAGATTTTGATTCGTGTTATTATAACTTTCTTTTACTGCAATTGTAACTTTTTAGTTTGGTTGTTGGTTTGTGTTACAATTTTAAATAGTGAATTTTTAAACATTTTATAATTTTTGTGAGATATTAAAAAAAAATTTACAAGTAAATATTGATTTTTTATCTTAAACGCAAACTGCTCAAACCGCTCATGAATGATTTGGTTTGGTTTGATTTTTGTCAAAATTAAAATTGTCCATGAAAGAAAATTGCTTTTGATTTAGCCGGTGATTTATGGGAAAAAACTGCCTACAAAAATCCCTATAACCAGGAACTTAAATATTGACCCCTAAAAAAAGCTTAAACATTGGCAGGCGATAATGATACTAATTATAACATGTCTAATTTATTTGTTTAATCATTCGTGTTTGCCAACAAGTTATCATATTGATAATAAACAGGAATGTTTATTGACATTGTGTAGTAAAAAAAATAGAAATTGTTTTTTTTTCTTTATACAAAAAATAGGAACCAGTAACAAAAATGAAAATTTCACGCAGAAAAAGTAACTTAAGTATTAACGAGCAATAATGATACTAATTATAAAATGTACAATTTATTTGTTTCGTCATTCTTGTTAGCCAACGACTTATTATTGATAATAAATAGGAGTTGTTTCTTGTGTAGCGAAAAAAAAAATAGAAATTGCTTTTTTATATATAAAAAAATTAGGAACTGTTTAAGAGAGGCGTGTAATTTTTATTTTTATTTTTATTTTTGATATACAACCAGTAACTAAAATAAAATCTTCTCCCTGAAAAAGTAACTTAAATATTGACGAGCAGTAATGATTCTAATTATAACACATGTCATTTATTTGTTTCATCATTCATGTTTTCCAACGACTTATTAGCTATTATGTTTATTGTTATTGCATCTTTTAAGAAGAATCCGGAAATCTAATTTAATCTTATTTCAGTATTAAATTTGAGTTTAAGGTACATGATTTAATTTAGATGAAGAAAACAATATATAATTACTTTAAAATGTCTTGCATTTTTTCTGAAAAAATTATGTCCCACATTATGACTTCAATTCTTTTTTTTTTTTGTTAAAAAAAAAAAGAGATCATAATTGATTCCGTAGCGTTGGATGCACATAGACCGAAAAAACAAAGTAAAAATACAACAAAAAAATTAGAAAAATTGCACTATATGGCATAATTATTATCGTAGACAATGACAAAGCTAGGAATTTATCTTACTACAACAATACTTATGATTATTGTTAGTTGATAACATTTTTTTTTTTTCCTTTCTTTCTTCCCTTCCCCTCTTACAAGATTGCCCTTGTTGAGTTGAGAGATAATTTCCCAAAAAAAAAAAAAAAGAAAGAAAGAAAGAAAGAAAGAAACGCATATGGGAAAGATCAAAGACGGAGGGTTAGGTTTTAGTTTTTCTTCTTTTTTTTATTTAAAATTTAAAAGGGGGAAGCACGGAAGTGGAAGCAAGGAATGCATTCCCTAATTTTTTTTTCTTTTTTTAATTCTTTCTTTGTCATTAAGTTTACATCTTATAATTTTTTATATAGAATGATGTAGAAAGAAACACGAAACAGTAGCGAGATAACAAAAACAAATACAAAAAGAAAGAGAAGAAGAAAAAGAAGAAAAATGAGGAGATAAAATTAAAAATTTAAGTGTTTAAAAAAGTACAAAATTCTAAAAATGTTATTTATTTCAATATTTTTAAAAGTGTGAAATTTGCTTACATTATGAATTGAAATTGTGCTATTTAGTGCAATTTCCATATTTTTTATAATAGAAATATTTTAATAAAAATATTAATGAAAAAAAACCCATTTGTATTCCTTTCTCTTCCCCCTTTGCTCTCGTCTCTCTCTTTCATGTCTCTCTAGGTTCAAGGGGCACTGGGGTCAAGGGGCGCTATGGTCGGGGAGTCATAGGTGGGCATCATTGGAGTCTGCTGGCGCTGGAGTTAGGGGTCGCAAGCAAAGGGCACTAGGATCAGGGGGTCATTAGGCAGGGTGGCTAGGTTTAGGGGGTGCTAGGGTGTAGGCGGGTGTCACTGACATTCGCATTGGTGCTGGAGTCGGGGGTCTTAGGAAAGGGGCACTGGGAATGGGGATCGCTAGGTTTAGGGGGTGCTGGGGTCAGGAGTCACAAGCGGGCATCGTCGAAGTTCGTTAGGGTTGGAGTCGACAGGTCACTAGGCGAGGTCGTTGGTTTGCTAGTGCCAGGGAGGAAGGAGGGAAGTCAAGGGTTGTTGTTGGGAGGAGGGGATGAGATAGAAAACAACTTTTTTGTTTTCAATTTGTTGTCTATTTTTTGGGTATTTTCAAAACTGTTCTCAAAATGGAGTGGGCGCAAAACATTGCCAAACAACATTTTTCAAACCATCTTTGTTTTTGTATTTTTAAAAATGAGAAAAAAATTTTAAAAATTGAACCAAACAGAACCAATATCTCTGTCCCTGATTATAGATTGAAATTGAGCAAGAATTTCATAATATTTTAAAAATAAAAAAAGAATACATAATAATTATCATAATAATATTACATTTTATAATTTCACGATTATAATGTAATTATTTTAACGATATTATTTTTTATATTTTAAAAATTATGTAAATTTTGTTGTATTTCAACTTCATTACTGTGATTTTGTTATATATCTAAAAAATATCAAATTGCCCTTGTCTATCAAAATAGATTGGGCTAAATGAGCTAGTTCATGGCCCGCATAAAAAGAGCTTTAAGTAAAACTTAAATCTTTGTCGACTCTATAATAATTCTTGAAAAATATTTAAAACATACGAGCCAAGTTGACCTATATAGGGCTACCTTTTGGGCCCTATTCTTTCGTCATCAGGCCTATTCTCTTGTCGGCATATATGCCTTTAGAGAAAATTACATGTTATGTCATACTTTTAAAATTTGCATTTATTCATGTCATATTTAGAAAAATTTATGTCATGCTCTCATTATATTATATGTTAAGTTATGTCACAAATAAATATGTATGGTATTTATGAAAACTTTTCATGTCTTTAAGCCATTTTCTTTCACAACCCAGATGGGCCAAATGGGGCTTCCTACTTTTACAATTCAACTAGTTATTTGAGAAATTAAAGCAAACAGCATAATTTTATTTGCTAATGAAGCAAATATCAAATCTCTCAATTTTTAGTAGATTATAGTATATTCAACAAATTATAATTACACAATACCTAAAGTATCTCTATATATATTAATCCCTTAAACTCTCTCCTTTGTCATTATCTCTCTTTCTCCCAATTTCTCTCTCCTTTGTAACTTCCTGTCGCCGTCTGGACCATTGTCACCATGGATTGTCGTCGATATCGTCACAAAGCGCTCGTCATCACCAAGTACGACGACACTCACATCGCGAATATGGAATCAAGTCGTCGCGACTCACAGATAGGACACCAACACACTATGAACTCTAGTGATGGAATCAAGGCGCGATGCTGGGTATTTTTCCGTTGCCACCGTCCAAGGCGATTTGTTGCAGCAATGGCGGGGGACATGCGGCAAAGGGAGATCACTTTGAAGTATAGATCATTGATCGGAAAACGTTGATTGGTTTCATTCCGTGTGATTTTTGTCAAACTGTCAACAAACAAGACTTAATGGTGACGATATGGTGGAAATCTGGTGGCAGGATGGCATTTGGGGATTTTGGTGTGGAGAAGGTATTTATAGAATTTGAAAAAAAATGTTCTTTTTTCCACTTAAATTTATATGTTATTAATTTTTATTCTACACTTTAAATAAGCAATTTTCATCTTTCTTCCTAGTTGTTTTTGAGTTTTTGATTGTTTTAAAATATTTATTTATTTAGATATGTTATTTACTGCACTTTTTCAGAACATCTAACATTATTTACTAATCAACTCTTAAGTTATGCTCTTTGCTACATTTTCTCTAAAAATATTTTAAAATAACTAAAATATCCTTGAAAAATTAATTAAAAATTTCAAAAAAAATTAGAAAAACACAAACAAAATTTAATAATAATTTTAAAGATGCAACACTTCAAAATATATGGTATATTTTTTGAATAAAAGCAAAATACAAGAGATAAAATGATTAAAAAAAAAAACCAAAGATGTTTTGAGCATCTTGGTTGCAGGCATAGCCCAATGATAAATTCACTCTGATTCTACAACAAGATGAAGAGTTTAAATCCTCCCACCTTAAATTAAAAAGATAAAATAAAATCTTTAAAGTATCAAAATAATTAAGAAAAAAAAAAAGATGATGCAGTTTCTCACATGTGTTTTTTTATGCAGAGCAATAAGGGTTAATTCTATAAATAAATTCCAAATTTTACTTCTAGTCATACTTTAGTCCTCTGGCTTTAAAATGCTCCAACCTTAACCCTAATCTATCAATTCATTTTAACTTTTATAGCATGTTTGGATTATTAGTTCAAACCATTCAAACAGGATAGCTCGAACTAAAAATATTGTAGTAATTTAAATTTTGTGAGAGAAAAACTATAAAAAAAATGGATTGGAACTAAAATGACTTGAACTGAATTGGCATTTTCAAACTGTCCTTTGTCCTTTCTATCAACTAAGTGTTAAATAATGACAAAATATACAAATGATATTGATGGATAATAATACCTGCGGCCGACATAATATAGAATATGCGTGTAATCTTGATGAAAATTGACACTATGATGATGGAGTAATATTTATATTTTGTCTTCGTTTTAACATCAAATAGTTGTATAGGTTAAAACTGCAGTAAAAAGATAGTTTGAAATTAGGTTTGGGACATTTTAAGGAGTAACCAAAGTGAGATCGGCAGTAAAGTTTGAGAACCATATTTGTGTGAGATTAACCAGCTCAATATACTATGCTTTTGCTATCTACAAGAACGGAGCAGCAAGTGAGAGTACCTAGCTTTCTTGCCTCTCTTACAAATTAGTTCATACTTTGTGTCAGTTCTATTAATATATTATCTCACACATTTAGATATTTGTTAAAAATAAGACATCCTTTGTCTATTTCACTGAGAGTAATAAAAGTTAGGGTGTTTTTATATTGAAATCTGTGGATTAGGGGTTAAATTCGTAATCCTATCTATATATATCAGATTGGGTTTCCCAATCCAAAACCAATCCATAAAAGTCCTAATCCAATACAATCCAATCCGATCTACAAACAATGGATTCTAGGGATTGGAATCCGCAGGAGTCACAGATTGAAGTTTAAATTAATTTAAAAAATATGAATAAAAAAAAACATAATATAACATGCCATAATTAATTAAAATCTAATAAGTTGCAACCCAACCGAATGCAAGTGGGATAATAAATGAAATTGTAATATTGCAACAGACAAACTTAATAAAACTATATATGTGTGTGTATGTGTGTGGGGTGGTGGATTTGGACTCATTGGTTTTTTTTTTAACTTAATAAAACTATAAGAGGTTCTACGCCTAACATATATATATATATATATATATATATATATATATATTTAGAAAGTGTTGAAATTTATATATACAATATATATTATATAAAATTTAAGTATTATATATATATTGAATTCATAGATTACACGAATTGAGAGATACTCAATTCGTAATTCAATCCGTATATATCGGATTGAGAAAATCTCAATCCAAAACTAATCTAAATTTTTCATGACTTAATCTAATTTGCCAGATTGGATTAGATTGCATAGATTACACGGATTGACGCCCATGAACACCCTTAAATAGAAGTTACAGAAAAAAAAATCAAGCAAATAATACAAAATTTATAGTAATTCACCCTCAATATATGAGTTACGTCTACTTTTAGTCGCTGCTAAAAATCCACTATGTTAAAGAAGAATTTACAAAAAAAAAAAAAAAGAAAAGAAAAGAAAAGAAAATTGCACATTTCAATTCTCTCAAGTCGTTGCACATTTAGACAGATGTTGTTAAGAATAAGACATTTTATTGCAGAAAAAAATCAAGCAATCAACATATAATTAAAATTTAGAGTGGTTTTAGAGTTATGTCTAGTTTTTAGTTGATGTAAATAATCCACCATGAAAAAAAAATTATAAAAGAAAATCTTATACAACTCTCTATGTTTTCTTTAATCTATCTTATTATTCTTAAATGTTGCACTCTTTTTTATAAAGAAAAACTATAATAATCGAATTTATAAGTATGAAATCCGAAAACTACCCTTAATGAGACTGCCCTTAATAAAACATAGGCGCTACAACTTAACATGTGCTATTGTGCTTGCTCTAAAGTCCACCATTTAGAACAATGTTGATAGTGACAGATCTAGAATTAAATTCTAGCGAGGGCACGAATAAATATGAAATTTATAACTTAAATAACAAAAAATCAGACAAAACTCTTTCATAAATTAAAAGAAAAAAGTGTTGAGTATATTTGAATGTGATATTAGAAATTAAAAAGAGTAAAGAATAAAAATAAAAATTCTTTAAAGAAAAAAGAAAAATTCACAGGCAATAATATTTGATCACCAGAGATAAACTTACATACCTAAGAGGCTATTTGTTGGCTGTTGAAATCATAATATTGAGGAACAAATTTAGTAGAGTGGTAAGGGAACAATTGAACTTAAGATTGGAAGAAAAGAAAGAATAAAAAAAGAAAAAGAAGAAAAGAAATAGAGAGAGAAGCTGACGAATAAGATAGGCCAAAAGAGCGTATAAGATTGAAGGAACGGCTAAAAGAAAAACAAAATAAATAAATAAATAAATAACGCACTCATCAGATAACATTGAAGAGAAAACTAGGTGTGCTGACAGGTTCATTCACGAAGAAAGTTGCTTACATGAACCCAAATTAGATGTAAAAATAGTATTTTAAAAGGGGAAATTTTTATTTTTAACTTCGTGTTTTAAAGTTATCAGAAAATCATATCTTATATTTTAAATTTTAACACTTTTATACATTTACATTTTAAATTTTTATTAAATTCTTATATATTTTATGTCAAAGTTTGATTTTGACTACAAGGACCTAAACACTCTTTAAAAAAAAGCTGAAAAATACATAAAAATTTTAAGAAAAACAAAACTTTTCAAAATGTGAAAAATATTTAAGTATTTAACAAAGTAAAAAACTAAAAAGTACATGAAAAAGTAAAAAAAAAAAAACTAAAATTTTTAAAATATGAAAGATATTTAAGTATAAACTTTAATATGATAAATATAAAAATTTAACACAACTTTAAAATATAAAAATATAATAATATTAAAGTTTAAAATATAAAGTATTAAATTTACATAACCTCAAAATACAAGATATAAACAATGAAAATAACCCATTCAAAAAGTAGAGAAGTTAATGACTCAAGGGCAATCACTTGAAACTACCGTATGACCCACGAGGCACACTTGAAACCAGCATGTGATATACGTTTTTCAGCTAGGGTCACTGGCGGCACGTGCCCAACTGTCCCCTCCATGGATCCGTTCGTGTTGGTAGACTGCCACGTTGTTAGAATTTCAATTCATGGAATTGCCTAAGATGAAGGGGAAATCCTTCTCATCCACTCGGCTATGATGAAAGCACCATTAAGTCTCATGTTTTTTTTTTTTCTTTAGTTTAAAACTTTTTTATGGATTTGCAAATGCTCAGATAACTACTACCAATTGGACACGTCCATCGTGAATATTAACTTTTAGCAGGATCATAATTCAATATAGGAGGAGATAGATCTTCTGTTCTGTAATCTCACTGCCTTTTGAAAAGAGAGAAAAGATCAGATTGTGAAGAAAGTTACTGTTATTAACTCGTAGTGTTTGGCAAAATCAATTTAATCTAAAACTTTTGTTTATTATAATGTAAAATATTTTTATGTTATAATAATTAAAAAAATAAACTATAATGTAAAACTTTTACATGTTACAATTTTCAGTTTAAAAGTCTCAATACACTTCTCAAATGCCCTGAAAAGATGAGATTGTAAAGATATCTCAGTCACCGATGACGAAGATGAGAAGGATGAAGAAGTCGGCGATGGTCTGCTGCCTAGGTTCGCGATGTTGCCTCTGTTTTCCTTTCCGAAATTGCCGACGTGTAGGACGTGGTTGCTAGAGAAGCCATTAACGATAGGGACAAGGACGACGAAGAAGTTGGTGATAGAGAAACTGGTTTCGAGCTCCGATTATGGCTAATTCAACGTTCGACTTGTGCGAACTCTGTCGACACAGTTCGAAGCTATGGACGAGAAATCTCGTCTGTGTGTGATGTTGGCGAATGCAAACTCCGTAGTGAGGCCAGCCGAAGCCCAACACCAGCTCCTGCAAATCTCGTTGTCGGCCCCCATAATGGCATTGACGCCCCAGCAAACGCTGCCGAACATTGCATGCCCCCTCCATGAACGTCGACGGTGAAAATTTTGAATAAAATGTTTTTTTTTTTCCTTTCTTCTTTTTGTTTAGTTTATAATCAAGTGTGAAAGTTTCTATTTGTAAAGGTCATTTTGAGCCATTGATTTTTGATCCAAGGGTTGTAACCAATATTCTCCATCGGTGGAAAATTTGTCCATTCTCCATCACAACTTTTCCCTTTTAAATATTAAAAATTAAAAAGTACTAGAAATAGTTCGTTAAAAAAACATGGGAAAATGTTGACTAAAGTAACTACTCATACTCCCATAGATTTGGAAGAAAGCATCAGCCAAAAAAAAAAAAATTTCTGAGGGATAAAGGATTTGTAATCTAAAAGAAAATAAAAGACTGAAGGATGGATATATTACTTTTTGTCACGACGGGGACACTACGAAAATATCGAATGTTACCTCAAAAGAATTATTGACGAATGTTGATACTTATCGAGTACCGACATCGGATCAACACCACGTGTGGCTATGCATGGTCTAGCTCTTTCCGAACTGCCTCTGTCTGGTGGGGCGTGCCTGCAACAAGAGGAGGGACGCTTCGGAGATGAGAGTAAGGGTCAGTCAATGGACAAGGGCTCTCCGATGCTCAAAACAAGGGTTGCTCAGCAGAGGATGGAAGTTTGTTAGGTGTGAAGAAGTCTCTCTCTCTATAATGCAATAAATGAATCCTATTTATAGGCTACTACTTGAACCTGGTGTCAGGTGGGTTTTGCCCACAACCCGGGTATCACATCAAGGCGTGTCAGGCAGTAGGTGACAAGTGTCACGTCCCCCCATCGATGGATTGGATTCCATCGGATGGTGAGTTATTTGTCGTTTGTTGGCATGTGATGGCGAGTAGCAGTCTGCCTATGAGTGAGGTCAATCCGAACCGAGCTAGTGTTGGAAACAAAGTGCGTAGTGGAATTTTTTAAAATTTTTCATCAGAGTAATTTCCAAAACACAAGTTTGACATGTTATATGTATAAATTAGACAGATCTTACTAACCTCAGTGTGCCGAAGAACCTCCGCAACCTATGTAGAGAAGTAACGTTCCAGAAGAGCCTCAACCAACTAGTCTTCTTTGCTATTCTCTATCCACAACCGGAGTGAGTGTGGGCTCACACGTACAGCTCTTCCACCGGTGACTCTCCTTCCAACCAACAGAGAGAACCCAAAGCTAGTGCTCGTGATTTGTGAACAAAAGCTCTCATGGAGTTTTCAGATGCTCACTAGAAGAGTATCACTCTTAATCTCTCAAATTGATCTGAGTAAATCATGAGACTCACTCCATTTTTATACCTATTGGTCCTGGGGTCAGTCCATATCAGATTAGGTCTCAAAAACTCGAAACAGAATCAAATTTGGATCAGTATCTGATAAGATCCGCGTGAAAACGCGTAATATTATCTCCTGCTAATCGGCAGGCCGATCAGGCCAGTTCGGCAGGCCGAACACGTCATCCGGTAGGCCAAACTCCCGAGAAAAAATCTCCGTGAATCTTTTATTTTCCATCCGAGATTCTAAAGGATAAAGTCTCAGTTTTTATTCAAATAACCCAATAGAGAAGTTATCTGATCAAAACAAACTTTATCAAGATAATCTCTAAGAAAATAAATCAATTCACAATAATTCTACAAGTTTATCTTGTTCTAATTTGTCCAAAATTAAAACAACCGATAAACAGACAAGAATTATCTGATCGCAATAATTCAACAAGTTTATCTTGAACTAATTTCTTACAAAATTAATTCAACCGATAAACAGACATAAATTATTTGATTCTTACAAATTTTAAACCAATCTGATAAATCCGACATAAGTCACCAATTATTGGAAAAGCACGCCGTGTCGTTACAGGATTTTGTGAGCTAGCAAAGGGGACCAAAATGGACCTATAAAGTTCAAGCTCATGATAATTATGAAACCCAATATCCCAGATATACATTTCACAATTATCAACTCCAACGCTACTCCACTAAAAGCTTGGAGCTGCACTCTCGAACTTTATAGAATTACGAAGCTCGTGTAGCTAAGTCTCCATGACATATCAAAGTGTATCGTATCCCCATATGATAATCCATAATCGGCTTAAGGACAAGTTCTGTCTTACCTTCCCGATTATTTTTATCTTACGTTCCATTGTCTCACCATTAGAAAACTTACCATCCAAAGATAGTATACCATTCGGTTACACCTATGTATCCAAATGGTTGAGCGCTCCAGTTTTTCAATTACAGGACAACGCATATAAGAGGATATCATTACTCCTAAAGAGGAGCTATGGATTCCATATCTATGAATAACAAGTCTACGCTATTAAGAGTCATGCCTCCAACGTACCGGCATGCATACCACTATAGAGATGTGGGAGTCACCTATTGGTACATCAAAAGACACAAGTCAAGACAACAGGCCCACTATTCATCTCAGGATTAAGATACAATACAAATGACTGTCTAAAGTGAATCGATTTGCCAAGACAGAATTATTAATCCAAATCAATTCACTTTATGTCCCGATCCAACACATCGTCACCTATGACAACGTGCCAATGTTTCTATTCACGGAGTCCAACTCCGATGGTCAAGACAAACCATCTCCTAGTAGGGATATAGACAACATAACAATCTTTACATGAATAAAGTGCCCAACTTTATTCCCTCGATTGCGGATCATATGTTTTAGACCATCACCTTAAGAATCGTGTCTTCTGCATAATCAGTCCATCATATGCCCAACTCTTAAGGTTTAGACTGACAGTCTCAGACTACTATTTGCTTAACATACATTCAACAAATATGAACGTAAAGAGGACAAGATTTGGTATATATAAATGAATAAATTCTTTATTGATAAAAATGTCTCCAAAAAACGTATTATATTTTTACTCCTTAGGGCATACATGTCTAACAGCTAGTACATGGTCCGAGGTGGCAGCCTGCTTAGGGTGTAACCTCGGGGGCCCTGAGAAGCACCTCGGATGGAACGTAGGTCGCCATCGGGGTCAGTAGTTTGCTCCTTGGAAGGCCTGCCAAGATGTTTAGCAGACCACTGAAGTTTGTCTCCTCGGCGGTAGCGTCGAGCTTACCCTCAATAACGAAAACAAAAAACCTCAAATAAAATATGAACATAAGTGATATGATAATTATCGTGACCAAAAATTTTTAGGGAAAAACACGAGTGTTGTACATGACAACCAATAGAAGAATTTTATTGAAGGTTGAATTGGGGTTACAATGCTTATAAATTTGCTTCGAAACTCCACCAGAATTATTCCACAACGTCTTCTTCCTCAGTGACTCCCCTTTAGACACACAATCCTACTCCAAGTCAGCAGGCACCAGCTCGCCTTCGGATTCCTCTTCTTGTTCCAAGCTTGAATGCTCGCCTCAATCCTCAACATTCTTCGAGATTGACCTGCCTTGAGCTCCTTTACATACTTATTTCAGAACCCCTATTTGGCAAAAATGGTGGGAACTACTTTTTTAGTTATAAACAGTGTAAAGCTCTCATATGCTACAGTAATAATAATAAAAAATTGCTACAGTGTAAAGCTTTATATGCTACAATAAAAGTGGTTCTAACCAATGGTTCCTACCACCCTTCCAAACACCAGTATAAGTGGCAACAGGTTGAAAGCTATGGAAAATTACCCTAAAATGCCTTGATTTTCCCTCACTAATAAGCTCTGAGTGTGAAACACAATATGTGATCACTTAATTAATAAATGCCTTGTTCTAACCAACCGTTGTGAAACACTGACGGTTCCTACCACCCTTTCAAACACCAGTATAAGTGGCAACAGGTTGAAAGCTATGGAAAATTAGCCTCGAATGCCTTGATTTTCTCTCACTCATAAGCTCTGAGTGTGAAACACAATATGTGATCACTTACTTAATAATGTCCAAAGCTAAAGAAATGTCTAGATACATTTTTTCAGTTAAATCTAACTTAAGATTTAGATCAAAGTCGTCAATGATCTTCAGTTTGAATTATGTCTAGATTCGTTGTTGTAGTTTCGTTTTTTCGTGGTAACAAAGTTTTTAATGAAGTGTCACCAATTGATTGGTTGGACGGGGCTTAGTACAGAGAAATTGAACAGATAATCCAGGTTCGTTCTATTTACTCTCATTTTGTCTCTTCACACCCTCTATAATTTTGAAATAGTTAAATTTACTTATTGCATCCCACATAGTTTCAAAACTATCTTAATATTATTACTTTTTTTTACCTCATTTTTTTCACACCCATTATTTTTTTATTATTTTAATATTCTCATTTTTTTAACTCTTTATTTGTTTGCTTTTTATTTTTTGTTGAAGTTTTAAGCATGAAATATTTTCATGCATAAAAAAAATATTTAATTTAAAAATTATATATATTCACTATAATTTATTAAAAATTTATTTATATATAAAAACCAAACATCTTTCCCTTTTTTTTTCTTTTTACATTTGAATAAAATTTTGGAGGCGGCAAGCAAATGATAGTTAGTTTTGACGTAGTGGGGATTTAATGAAGTCACAGCGATGTTAGCCCACTTCCTCCTATTTACCAAAAGTTGACTTTGTGAAGTTCTTGTTGGAGTATTCCTCACTGGTTGTTGCCCTGTTTTCTGTTGGGTGAGTTTGCCTTGAGGGTCTGTTTATTGTTTCTTTTCGTTCCAATGATGTCATAGTTCCTATAAAACATAATATTATAAAATAGACATTTTTTTTTATAGAAAATACTGTTGTAAAAAGATTTAAACTTATACCTTAAAATTTTATAGTGGCTTAATTTAACGTATTAGCATAAAAAAAAAAAAAAAAAAAACCCTGATGGGGCGAGCAATCTTCATTTTTAATTTCACCATGGGATGCTAACCACGCAACAACCATCATCTAAAACTATAAATAAAAGACTATTAAAGTAGTATATAATTGGTTTGGTTTTAATGAAAATAATAAATTGTTTTTTAAAAAGTGGAGAGAATATGATTGGCATCTGAATCCATATAATGTTGTATTGGACGGCTAAAGTAGAGTACTTGTATAATATATATATATATATATATATATAAATATATATACATGTTTTTAAGGTTTATTTTAATAATAAAAATATATTTTAACAATTACAATTGATGAGGTGATCTGATCGAAAGTCAATATCATTAATTATTATCAAATACTCAATCTAATATAACTGTTTGATTCATATTATACAGTTAATAATAGTATCTATTAAAAATATAATCATTAAAATTATAGCTATATATATATAAACGGTCAAGTTTATAATTTTATAATCACTAAAAAAATACAATTTTACAACAACCGAGTAGTTAGTTAACAAGCATTGAGGATGCCTTGTCCATAAATAGCCTTGGGCATGTAGTCTTCAAAACACATTCAGCTATATCAGAATTGCTTGCCTTGCTAGATAACTCTCTGACCTTTTGCCTTCAATTTTTAGTTTCAAGCCAAATATGGTGGACATACTTTTAACTCACATTTCAGGACTGATCATTGAGACCGCAGCTGTGCATGAGATTAATATGGTGTTTGGACAGTGTGGTTAGAACCGTAGTTATAGTTTAAAACATTGTAGCATATAAGAACTTCAGACTATTTAATAACCACGACCATAGTTCTAACTAAAATTGCTAAACACCGTTCTATAGAGCACCCTCTTAACCATCCGAGCTGTCCTTGTTGATGCGGAGAAGCGGCAGGTCCGTGAAGAGTAGGTCAGACATTGGCTGGAGAAGCTCGAAGCTGTGATGTATGATGCGGATGATTTGGTGGATGAAGTCAGCGCTGAAGGTTTGTGACAAAAGCTTATGCCTGGAAAGAGAATAAGGAAGAAGCTACGCGCGTTCTTTTCGACCTCCAATCAACTTGTCTTCCTGCACAAGATACCTCAAGAAATAAAAACTATTAGAGAGAGACTAGATGTTATTTCAGCTGATAAGGAGCGTCTCCATTTTGTGACACTTCTAGAAGAGCCCCAACTTGTAGTTGAGGAAAATGTTATTGGGAGGGATGATAATAGAAGAGCCCTTGTAGAACTCTTGTTGGATCCCGAAAATAGGACCCATCAAGAGAAAGTGTGTCGTCCCTATGGTGGGGATGAGAGGACTTAGAAATGCTCCACTTAGCTCAACTTGTTTTTAATGATAAGAAGGTCCAACAACATTTTGAGTTGAAAATTTGGGATTCCAATGTAAAAGGACTTTGTGAGAAAATTAATTATTAAAATCATAACAAATGAAACTATGGGAAATCTTGAGATGGAACAATTGCAAAAAAAAAAAAAAGCTTCGAGAGAAAATAAATGGAAAACGATACCTTCTTGCACTTGATCATGTGTGGAGCGTAGATGGTGAAAAATGGAGAGAGTTAAACAAGTTGCTAACAACAATTCATTCTATGGGAAGCATGATTATTGTAACCACTCGTCTTCATACAGTTGAAAATGCAACAAGTACCATTTAACTGTATGATTTGGGTCTTGTAGGTTCACAAGACTCTTGGAATCTCTTTAGAAAAATGGCAGATCACAAGAGAAAAGATTTGACTAACACCACCCTAGTAGATGTTGCAAAGGGAAATTTGGTGAAGTGGACAAGACTTCCCCTTGCTATAAGTATGGTAGGAAGCATATTATTTTGCTATAAAAATCCAGAAATAGATTGGTCATCCTTCCTCGAAAATGGCCTTTCAAGCATAACTCAAAAAAGAGAGGGAGTTTTAACGACACTAAAGTTAGAGTTATGATTATCTTCCTTCACATTTGAAACCATGCTTTGCGTACTGTAGCTTATTTCCTAAAGATCATGACTTTGATGTCCAAATACTGGTTACCCTTTGGGTAGTGCACAAGGATTTAAAAGACTTAGTTTGTAATATATTGTTGTGTGTTTATTTTAGCTTGTTTTAGTTTAGTTTGTTAAGCTTCCTACAGATTATCTCTGCAGCTGTGCTAATTCAGGTAACATCTTTGTTGCTCTTACTATTCTTTTTTATACATTGGGGATAATGTACAATTTAGATTAGGGGGAGAAGGTTGTAAGCACTCCTATTGTGAAATCATGCCAAATTTTGTCAATTTTTTCCTTTTTTTTTTTATTTTTGCACCAGATTTTTGTCTATTTTGTCAAAAATTTTCGTTTTGGTGAGTCATGAAATTAAAAAAAATTAAAAACATGTATTGTAAATATTAGTTTCTTAGTAATTAATGTGTTATTATTTTGTTTTGATTTCAAATTTTCATATTAATATAATATCATTTTTCTATTCTTTGAATTATTTAACTTTATGGACTTTCAAAATTTTGGTTGTATTTAACATTTTTATATGTTTCTTTTTCAAACTGTTTGTAAGCCATTCTTTTCACATGCACTGTAATGCTTAATTATAGTGATAAGTTAAAACTACAAATATTTGAGTTTTCTTATTTTGTGAAGATGAACAATTAAGGACAGCAACATTTTCAAAATTAATTAATTTAATTAAATGACAAAAAAAAGATAAAAAGAGATCATAAAAAAAGAAGTGTAAATAAAAAGTGTGTAATTATATAAATTAATAAATAAAGTTGGATAAGTCTAGTTTCGTAGCCTCTTTAACTCGAATAAGTAAGTTCTAAGTTTAACATCTAGTACCTTAAGCTAACTAAACTGAGAGTTACTAACCCAAAGCTCATCAAATGGGTTATGGAGAAAACTTAAGGGAACCAAACATTGCACTATTCACAATTGTAAAGTTTGTTTAATTTTTATAAATATTGAAAAATTTGAAAGGTTGCTGCCTCCAGGAGTAATTTGAAACAAAATATCAAATCAATTTTATTATTAGTTTTTGATGAAACTTCATATTTATTTATTATCTTTTTTTGCACTAAGTCTGGCTTGCATATATTTTGGTAAATAGTGTATAAATCATTCAAATAAAATTTTTGTTTTGTTAGTGTATTTAGTTAGGTTAGTTAAATTAGAGTTAAAGGGTTTGCATTGTGTGAATATTTTATAAATCATTTCAACATTCTATCGCTTTAATTGTTAGGGACTAGCAATAATCTGGTTGCAGAGTGTGATGAGATTATAAAAGTGTATATTTTTCAAGGCTTTAATCATTTATTTAAGATTTTATTTCTTGTTAAGTCCTCTAATTAATAGTATTTTTGTGTCTTAGTGTCTAAATATGTTTAATAATATGTTCTTAGTGTGTTTTTTATGTTTAATAATATTTTTGATAATTTTTAGAGTCGTTTCAATGTGATAAATATATGTTCAACTTGTAAATATTTGAAACTGTAAAAACAAAATTGTCTTAAAATATTAAGTTTGTAGTTTATAAATATATTTTATAATATTTTTAGTAATTTATAAAAATATTTTGAGTCTTAAACAATATATCTGTTAAAGTTTGTTAATTTTAGAAGTTTTTATTTATTTTTAGTGTATTTTGTGTGTTTAATTGTAAAATGAATATTGTAGGTATTTTGTTTGTAAACTAATTAATTCTAGTGTATTTGTGAATTTTATATTTAAAATCTGAAAGAAAAAGAAGCAATACGGTACAAAAAATGGCAAAAAGGGACGTCAAATGCACAAAAAATCATAAGAAATTTAAAATTAAAAAGGAATGACACGTGGCAAGCCTAGACCACACGATCAAGCCCCCGAATCAATCCAAACCATTCGTGTATAGCCAGTTGTCCCCACTATCCCTGATCAGTCGCTGCATTCCATGCAGCGTGTCCCACGTGCTCTTGCTTTTGTAGCCGTCCATTCAGTACGCTTTGACCGATCCAACGGTCTGAGGACTCGTGTTTACTTCTCTTTGCGAAGACTTGATCTCAGCTGCAACATGTCTATCGGTCAGCGCATCTGGCGCTCCAAGCGTGTCCATCCTGTACATGTGCCAGGCCGGATTACCTGCAAAGACAATCACAGTAAACAACACAGATCAGCATGAAAAGATAAAAAAAAGTCTTCTTTTAATTGCATCTGATTCAGATGCAACCGAAGGAGAACGAATAAAATAAATAGATAAAATACAATTTTATTGTAAATGGACATCAACGTTTGAGTTTTGTCCCCACTTTTAATGCTTGATTATAGTGATAAGTTAAAACTACAAATATTTGAGTTTTGTTATTTTGTGAAGATGAACAATTAAGGACATCAACGTTTTCAAAATTAATTAATTTGATTAAATGACCAAAAAAAGATAAAAAGAGATCATAAAAAAAGAAGTGTAAATAAAAAGTGTGTAATTATATAAATTAATGAATAAAGTTGGATAAGTCTAGTTCCGTAGCCTCTTTAACTTGAATAAGTAAGTTCTAAGTTTAACATCTAGTACCTTAAGCTAACTAATCTGAGAGTTACTAACCCAAAGCTCATTAGATGAGTTATGGAGAAAGCTTAAGGAAACCAAACGTTGCACTATCTACAATTGTAAAGTTTGTTTAATTTTTATAATATTGAAAAATTTGAAAGGTTGCTGCCTCCAAGAGTAATTTGAAACAAAATATCAAATCAATTTTATTCTTAGTTTTTTATGAAACTTCATATTTATTTATTATCCCTTTTTGCACTAAGTCTGGCTTGCATATATTTTGGTAAATAGTGTATAAATTGTTCAAATAAAATTTTTGTTTTGTTAGTGTATTTAGTTAGGTTAGTTAAATTAGAGTTAAAGGGTTTGCATTGTGTGAATATTTTATAAATCATTTCAACATTCTATCACTTTAATTGTTAGGGACTAGCAATAATCTGGTTGCAGAGTGTGATGAGATTATAAAAGTGTATATTTTTCAAGGCTTTAATCATTTTTTATGTTTTTATTTCTCGTTAAGTCTTCTAATTAATAACATTTTTGTGTCTTAGTGTCTAAATATGTTTAATAACATGTTCTTAGTGTGTTTTTTATGTTTAATAATATTTTTGATAATTTTTAGAGTCGTTTTAATGTGATAAATATATGTTCAACTTGTAAATATTTGAAACTGTAAAAACAAAATTGTCTTAAAATATTAAGTTTTTAGTTTATAAATATATTTTATAATATTTTTAGTAATTTATAAAAATATTTTGAGTCTTAAATAATATATCTGCTAAAGTTTGTTAATTTTAGAAGTTTTTATTTATTTTTAGTGTGTTTTATGTGTTTAATTGTAAAATAAATTTTGTAGGTATTTTGTTTGTAAACTAATTAATTCTAGTGTATTTGTAAATTTTAGATTTAAAATCTGGAGGAAAAAAGAATAATACGGTAAAAAAAAGGCAAGACCTCAAATGCACAAAAAATCATAAGAAATTTGAAATTTAAAAGGAATGACACGTGGCAGGCCTAGACCACACGATCAAGCCCCTGAATCAATCCAAACCATTCGTGAATAGCCAGTTGTCCCCACTATCCCTGATCAGTCGCTGCACTCCATCAGCGTGTCCCACGTGCTCTTGCTTTTGTAGCCGTCCATTCAGTACGCTTTGACCGATCCAACGGTCTGAGGACTCGTGTTTACTTCTCTTTGCGAAGACTTGATCTCAGCTGCAAAATCTCTCTCGGTCAGCGCATCTGGCGCGCCAAGCGTGTCCATCCCGTAGATGTGCCACGCCGGATTACCTGCAAAGACAAGCACAGTAAACAAACAGATCAGCAAGAAAAGACAAAAAAAAGTCTTCTTTTAATTGCATCTGATTCAGATGCAACCGACGGAGAAAAAATAAAAATAAATAAAATAAATAGATAAAATAGAATAAAAATAATAATAATAAATTAGATAAATAGTAAAAATTCCCTATTACAAAAAGCCATAGTCTCCTCCCTTATGATCAACCCCCACGATCATATTGGCCTTTCTTCCCCTTTCTTCGACTGCTGAGCTAGAAGCTCAACAGTACACCTTTTAAAAGAAGATATTATTAAGATACTCTTTTAAATTTATTTTTAATATTAAAATAATATTTAAATTCATGTAAAGAGTTTGGTGAGACAGATGATTTTGTATGTATAGTTGCATAGTATTTTGATATGATTTTTAATTTTGTATTTGCATTGTAATGTTCATATTTTTTTAGAATAAATTTTATTTTTTATGTTTTTAATAATTATTGTTAATGTTGTTATGCTGCTTAATTCTTATATAAATTTATTCAGTCATGTTTTATTTATATAATTTAATTGTGTTACATAATTAATATTAATAATATTGAAATCATGCATATTTATTAAGTTGAGTTTTTGTTACATTATAGGCATTTTGTCATGCGTTCCTTTTTTTTTTTTTCCTCCTTTCCCTACATCCAATTTGTGCCGATATGCATCATCTGTATTGCAGATCCCCACGTAACAAACATGAGCAAATAAAAAAAAATTGGATACTTTACGCTCACTCACTGATTGTTTAAAAAAGCAAAGTGGCTGGAGGTGAATATGCATTCCCTTCTTTTAGTGCAACAAAATTATCTATTTCCACGAGAGTTATTTGCATAAAACATCATGTATATATCAAACGTTTGTTTTCTTGTTTAGTTATAGAAGCTTATTTGCAGATGAAGATCAAACGTTTGATTAAGCATCTCTACCATGCATACTTTTACTAAAGATAAAAATGGTGCCATATAAGGTTTTCATTTTCGTTGATTTCTTTTGTTTTATATTTTGATTCTATGCTATCATACTTTAATAGGGGTATCGGAATAACAGGTCGAGGAGGTTGTGTAGTTGTTACAGCTTCGGATTCCAGCAGCTTTTCAGTGCTCTTTTGAAAAACGGTGTTCGGGCATTTCTTTTTTGGTTTTGAAAGATTACTTCAGCGTGCCCGTACGTAGTTATTTCTTCTTTGGAAGGCAAGTATCATTTCATGTATTTGGGCTATTTTGCTGGCATGCTTGCAGTTAGATTTTTTTTTTTTTTTTGACAGCTCAATCCCCTTTTTCCGTGGTCCCTTTGTTTTGGCATTTCTTCATGAGGGTAATCATCTGGTAAATGAACAATTTTCGATTGGAGCTTCTCATTTTGCGCCATGTTGAGTGGATAAAATAAACATGGATGAAGCTGCTGTATTGGAAAGCTGGAGCTTCATGATGTAGTGCAGTTTGCTTGAATTGTCAAGGCTTTGTCATCACTATGATAATAAAATTTGGATTGAATACTTTGTCCTTTTATGACCTTCTTCGAAGCTGCACCGATGGGTGTAATTTTGCTGTCTTGCAGCTAATGGAGGTTGGAGCTACATCGGGATTGAGTGTGCTCCAACAGAAATGTTTTCTCCTGTCAGCCTCGTGAGGTTCAATTCTTGCACATTTTCTGCAGCTGGAAACACCACTGCTCGTCCGACGTGCATGATCAAGCATGGTGAATATAACATTTCTTTCTTTTCTTGTAACAATATTATTTATTTCCATGTGACTTATTTGCATATTAAAACCAAAAGATTGCTTAATGTTAACCAGAGATAAAAATGGCTTCTATATTCCTTGATTTGTTTCTTTGTGATTTTATACTAATACAGTGTAATATGAATACAGGATAGGAGGTCGAAGAGGTAGTGCAGCAGCTTTTCATAGTTCTCTTATTGTTGAGGGATTGAAAGAATAATTCAGGATGCACGCAGTTATTTCCCTTTTTGGAAGGCAAGTATCAGTTCATGTATTTGGGCTACTGCCGCCATTCTCATGGTTATTTTTCTAGGATAATTGAATCCCCTTATTCCCAACTGTCTTTGTTTTGATATCTCTTCATGATGAAGCTAATCTTTTTGGCATTTGAGACGGGAATAATTCTTGGTAGGAGCTTCTTATTTTGACAAATTAAAGAGAATGAAAAGAAACACGGATGAAGCTGCTGTATTGGAAATCTGGAGCTTAAGGATGAAGTGCGGTTTTCTAGAATTGTCCAGGCTACTTCATCGCTATTCTAGCTAGCAAAGGTTTGTCCCTTCATGAGCTTTCTTCAAATTGTGAAGCTGATCTGATGGGTGTAATTTTTCTATCGTTATTGCAGCCAATGGAAGTTGGAGCTACATTAGGGTTGAAAATGATTGAACATATGCTGTTCATCTTTTCTCCTCTTGGTCTCATGATATTATGTTCTTAAGCATTACACCCGTCCGCAATTGGAAACACCACTTCTCGTCCGACTTACATGGTTAAGCAAGCATGTCGCCAGCGTTCATCATGGGCTAGGATCAAACTATCCATTAGCTAAATTCATAGTTGCATTATGTAAATCTGTCTTGTTCGTGGACAAAGCGGGCCTTGCGAGTATAAGGGAAGCATGCATGTTGCACGATAGCTCCCCGCCTTCGAATGGTGCCAAAAGGACAGGCCAGACGCAACAGAGCTGATGACCCTTAGAGATAGGCATTTGGATTTATTACTTGGGGCCGATGATGATGAGTTACTTTGTACTGCTGGAAGTGAGGAATTCATTGTTTTGAGTAAAATTAGACTTGTCCGTGGAGGTCTTGAGAGTCAATCAAAGTTCAGTTTTCTAGTCTTGTAATATATATAGCAAATGCTTGTAATTGAGAGGATATGAAAAAAAAAAAAAAAAAAAAAAAAAAACAAAAAAACAAAAAGAAGAGAGAGAGAGACGCGCACAGAGAGAGAGAGAGAGAGAGATCAGTTTTTTTGGCTTTCTAGATACGGATATGAGAGAGAGACTTCCTTGAGAGGATCTTTTTTATTCTGGGAAATCTTTTGAGAGGGTGTGAGATTGGCGAAGACAGTGAAAGAAGCCTTGTAATCATCTTGGTGATTATTGATACAAGTCTCTTAAGAGGGTCACAAAGTTGATGTAGGACAATTTGGTGTGAACCACTATAAATCTCTGCTGCGATTTTTTGTTATTGTTCCTTTATACTTGATCTTGTTTTCTTTGTGTGCGTGTGTTTGTTTGCTTCTTTTCTGCGTGCGTGCGTGCGCACACGCGCATGCGTGTTTTTCTGCATTTATGTTCCTGGAATTCAACATTAAGAGTTGAATCGTTAAATTTCTAGTTGGAATGCCTATGGTTCATTTACTACCAAGATTACTTTCTACACAACTCCTCGCCCATTTTTTGTAACCAACTCATCACTGATTGGATTATTAGGATGTACTCGGCCAGATTGGCCTGAAGTTTCAAAGGATTTATAAATCAAGAGAAACAGAGTTGCTCTGACTTCTGCACTCAATGCAGCTTATTTCCCGTTTTGATTTTGGAATCCATGCTCAGAAGATCCCATGCTTTCAAGATAAAAAAAGGAAAATGCCCAATATACTTGTTCTTAAAAATTAAAGAAATAGGGATAATCATTATGAGCAAAAAAGAAATAGTCATCATGTATAGCATAAAACCATCTATGCTGGTCCAATGTAGTATGAGAATGCAATCATCTTTTTGAAATGTCAACTATGCTGACCTTTTCACAGGGTTAGAATGTAATTGATCTTTGCCCTTAAAAATTAAAGAAAATAAAAGAAATACAGACTGAAAAAGGTCTTTTCCTCCCTTTCTCCTGTTACATCATTGACGCCCTCTTCTGCGCAACCTTGAAATCGTCAGAGAGATGATCAGATCTTTCTTGGACAGGCTCGAAATATCCAACGTACCAGACCAAAAAGCTACTAAAGGTATTAAGGAGTAACAACAATTAACAAGTAATCAGGAAAAACTTCATCGTTGACACAACACAATGCCGATCACTGGTGGTTAACTCTTTGTACTCTCGCTTATCCTGATAGCCACATCCTTCACAGCATGTAACTTGCCAACAACCCATATTAAGTGAACTGAGTCAATCTTCCTTACAGGACTTGATTTGAAAACTAACTCAGACCATGTTGGGCCTCTGTGGCAGCAGAAGATTATAAAACTTATCATGCAAGAAGAAATTCTTGCCCTTGCTATCCACGGCCTTTTTCCACCCACACCATCCCCCATTTATGATTTTCTTGTGCTCGTCGTTTCCTGTATAGTGGGGATCAAGTATGAGAAATGCACAATCTCCGCTTACTTCATTGTAATCGACTCCCAAAAGGGTATATGCCAGAACTCCACCACCTGCACCCATTTAACTAGTAAGAGATGCCTTTGCTCTTAGTTTTTTCCGCTTTTTTTCAAAATCTTTATGTAATCAAGGTAGATGACAAAAATGCAATATTGAAAACAAATATCTATCTCACTCACCAATCATAATTGGGGTTCCTTGACTCTCAAAGTGCAAGGCTAGCTCACGACATTTTTCAGGAAGCTCGGATCCAGATCTAACATTTATGACTTTGCAACTAACCTGTTTAAGACAGAATAATTCCCGTAAGTGTCTGTGCATTAGCATAAGAGTTTAGCTAAACAGATTATTATCCTCGGCATATGTATGATTTAAACATAATACTCTTGTCCGTCATCAACGAAGTAACTTAGTTTTCTCTGTCAGCAATAAAGTAGCATACTTACACCCAAAAGTTTGTCCAAAACATAGCTTAACTCAATGGCACCTATCCAATCACGTGAGCCGATGAAAGAAGGATCTTTATCACCAATCTCAACAAGTGCCTTCTGTATTTCCCTGGAAATCGCAGGTTTTCTTAGCTTTAAAGGATTAAGGGAAAAAAAAAAAAAAAGAAGCTAAAAATGAAAACAAAAATATTATCCATGCTATGCTTAGATCAATAGTTTTATAAACAACGGGAAGCTAAATAAATAAAGAAAAGAAAAACAAAAATTTAAGGAGTATTACAATTATTCTAAAGTCAAGAGATACGCATAGTGATAAGTGCAAATTTTGACATTTTTATATCATTCATCTCTATATTTATTTTGTTAGTTTTTGGGTTTTATTGTGTTTTTGTGTTTTATTGGTGATTAAATATAAAAGGTTGAAAAGATGATTAAAAATAAGGATTTTAGAGCTTGAAGAGTCATAAATAGTATTTGGAGTCCATCGGGAGTCATCAGACAAAAATCGAGTGCAAACGGATGAAAAAGGCTAAAAATGACGAAACCAGCAACGCGAAGCCTTGCAGCCCGCGGCAGCCCCTCAGCAGGCCACGCTCCAGCCTAGCATGCCCACCAGCACACGGCCGCACAGCCTGCAGCGCGCCAGCCCACCTGCACAGCCCCTTCTAGCCGAGACTGGTGCGCAGCCTGCGACCAAACGTGCTTTGCTCCGTTTTTGACCCAATTTGAGCCCAAAGTTTCACCTTGTCAACCCTACATTACCAAATCTATAAATACTCAACCTTAGAACACAATTATATCAGTTTTTTATAGTTTTCCCTTGGTTTTTCTTAGGCTTAGGAGATGAAGAAAAAGAAGAAGAAGAGGAAGAAGAAAAATAGAAGAGACTCCAATGGTGGCTCAAGGAATATCATCCGCGTGGAGAATTATTCGACGCTAAAATCGTTCTTTTCTTTCTTCTTTCGTTTCCTTTAAATCTATACAGGAAGAAAAGATCGGGATAGCAGACCTTGTTGTTATCTACGGTTAATAGTTTCAACAATTAATTGGGAATAATTCTATAATTAACTGTATAATTATCATTTAGTGGTGGCGAATGGTCCTTTAACTGATTGTATTATTATTGTTTCGTATTTATTTAATTTCTTTTGTTTTTGTTAATTTTGTTATTTAGTTAATTAAATCCAAAACCCCCATTCCGTGTTTTATTTTATTGTGCCTTAGATTTTTGTGTTAATCACCAATTAATTAGGATCAATCCTCTGCAGGAACAATCCTTATTCACCACTACTCTTGATAATGACGACAATTTAAGTAAGGCTAATTTGGTGCTTCTGCAGAGAGCATACCACATAATAAGAGTCCCAGAACGCATATGGGAACAAAGGAAAAGAAAATGAAACTTTCACTACATTCTAGGTGTACTTCAATTCATACCTATGCGAAGGAACTTCTATAGATGTGTAGTGTTGGAGTCGGAACCATGAAATGATAGTTTGTAAAGAACGATAAGCACAACCCCAGCCCTGGCAAGTAAAAGGTAAATGACTTAGCAGAAAGAACCACACATATAAACTTAGATCATTACAAAATAGCCTTTTGTTTGCAACAATTTGATTCTGAAAAGAAACAGGGACCGTGCCTAACACTAGATAAACATTTAAAGAAACATAAACCCTACAACTTCCTCTGACAGTGTACATGCCAGAAGTCCTAAAACAGAACACCTAAGATTGACATCTCAATAAGTTACAGCAATCACTTAAAAGGGGGAATTTTCCATTACCGAATCATTGAAAGCATCTTGCATGTAATGGTAATACTCATAAGATCCCTGAACACGAGATGGTGTACCTCCAGAAACTGTATAAAGACATCATATTCCAGAAACAGATCACTCATAATAACTGGTAATTCAGGACAAAAGCAAGCATAGAAAACAACAGTCGTCGCCTACCACCACTACTTGGAATTCCAATATGTACATCCTTCAGCAAACTAGAACCTGATATCATTACCAAAAGAAAATATCATCAAAAACAGAACAAAGAAAGGATTCCCAAAAATACCAGCACAAAATATTATCTAATTAAATGGAAAATGATTACCCTTCTGTACACTCCTAACACTATCAGTC
This sequence comes from Artocarpus heterophyllus, assembly GCA_025403435.1. Taxonomy (NCBI): domain Eukaryota; kingdom Viridiplantae; phylum Streptophyta; class Magnoliopsida; order Rosales; family Moraceae; genus Artocarpus; species Artocarpus heterophyllus. The sequence continues at coordinate 6,261,220 of CM046345.1, forward strand.
GTAAACAAATTGAGGGCATTTGCAAGTCTTAGGAGGGGACGATCAGGAGGTAATCCCAGCCTCAAGTGCAGGGATTTCCTGACTTCAACTGCCAAAGAAAAGAAACAAAAACGTAAATTTAATAGAAAATTCAGCTGTATCGAGCAACTTTAATCCTTGGATCAAATTGGAGAGGAAATAAAAAAGACCCTGTTCCACAATTAGAATCAATTACTAGGAACCTTCACATTGGGAAAAGGGCAGGCTGAACTTCACAACCCTCACACAGCTTCTTTTTTTTCCTTCTTTTTCCCTCTTCGAGGTGAGACATTATTCTAAATATCCGGAAGAGGAAAAATAGTAGGAGTACATTCTGACTGCATGCTTAAAGTTCAAATAATTTGTCAATGCTTACCTTGCTTCAATTCCGTCTCCCCATAGTTAAGTTCATAGATGATGGTTACTGGATGAAGAAGCCCTGGAGGCCTAAAGTGATATGGACGCAGCTGCAGATCATGCAACAAAACTTAGCAGTTAATTAGACGAAACTACCCTACAGATCTTTAAATCTTGATTTCCACGTTGCCCCCTTAGCAACATAATGTAAAATAAACATCACATTAAGGAAAGATGAAAGAGGGATAAGAGTGTAAGTGAATTGCCATTATTAGTTATATGTTTGTGTTTCTTATGAAGAAACTACTAGCTATCACGTACTTAATGAATTTGAAGCATGAAAAAAATTTCCTACCTGAGGATGTTGTGCTAAGAGATAGGGTAAGATGGAAGTCTTCAGTACGTTGAGCTGATCAACTAATCCTGGGACAACTAATTTTGACACTGCAAACATGAGCGGCAGATCCTTGGTCGCATAACTGAGGACTTCTAGCTTCAACTCTACAATCAGAAATCGGGTTTCTTCAAGAGCTGAAACGAACAATTTAATTCCCGTTAAACAGCATCAAATCTACAGTGAAGCCTTGATTACAATACTTAATCAAAGAAATACAACTAACTGTGATGGAAATACCTGGAAAATATTCTGCAACAGGAGCAGCTGATTTTGGAGATTTTTCTGAACTATTGAACAGCACGCTTACTTGGATTTTATCTGCATCCTAAGCAGAAAAAACTTTTAGCAAAAGTTGAAAACTGAATCAAATTTGATCATACCATCAGAAATGTTATAAGAAACAAACAAATAAAACAGACAATGTTGGGAGGAGGAAATAACATTCTTACCTCTGCAGAATAAACAGGAGAGCCAGATTTAGTCATACAAAAGTGTTGACACGAGACTAACTTTGTATCCAATTCTTGACCAGCTTCTTCGGAAAGCTTGACATGTGAGAAACCTACACTAAAGTCCAATTCTGCCCCACGAAGAATAATGGGGTGAGGTACTTCAGCATAAGTTTGATTTTTATCTACAGTTTCTATCATGTATGCAACCTTTGGGTCCTTTAATTTCACAATAACAGCTTCAGTTGCACGTTGGAACATCTTCTCTGCATCTGAAAGATATAAGAGTACTCAAATATTTGATGTTTAATGAATCCAATTGAGCCTATGCTTCTAAGAAGGGATAATTGGCAAGATATAGCTCAAATGCAACCATTACTTTTTAAATTAATGAGAATGCACATAAAAATCATAAACCAAAAGCCATCATAAAATAACCGAGCACATTGTTGAAACTTGAAAAGCAATATTCTAGATTGTACTAAATCCTGACAAAAAGAGGACAACAGCACCAATCCATTCCCTTCTTATCCAGCCAGGCAAATCCTGATCTCAAGCCACAAAGTTTGTCTCTTTCTTGTCCCAATAATGAAATTTCAGTGTTACAAGCATTGGTGTTAAACCCACACCCGACCCCACCATAAAGTGGAGAGTTGGAACCTTCCCGTCACTAAGTCCAAAAAAAAAAAAAATTTCAAGCATTCTTCTCTTGTTTAATTCTTAATTAAAAAAAAAAAAAAAACATTTACATCCATAAATGAAAAACTAGCTATGGTGACACGAAGCCATTAGATCATAACATGTAAACATGACATGCTATGAACTATGAAGAACAAACAAATGCTGAGCTCATTCAAATCTGTAAAACGAGATTAACATATTCTATAGAAAACGAAAGGAATTTCAAAGAAATTTACCAGATGAATTATCCACAGTATAATAGACTGGCAACTTGATCGGAAGTTCACTTCTTAGCAAACAACCTCTCTCCCAAAGATATTTCTCAGCATGATCCTCGTAAACAACAGAATCAACGCGTTCAAGACCCGTCGAGTTCCCGGATTTCGAAGCAAAAAAGTGAATTTCACCGGTCTCTGAGTACGCCACAGCTCCGAGAGCTTCTCGATCATCCGATTCTTCATTACCAGAAAGAATCTTCCTCAACCGACGAGCATAATCGATTGCCTCGGTGGCGTTCTTTTCGACGTTGGATCTCGCGACAATCAACGCTCCGGCGACTTCGAATCCTCTCGGAAGCAGAGTCCGAAGATCTTCTGCTCGGATCGGCGAAGTTAAAGTCGAATTTCGAAAGATGAAAATCGCGGAAACAAGATTGAAATTTTGCTTTGTGGAGGAGAATTTCGTTACCTGATTCTTTGTTGTAGTCCGGAGAGGAGGAATCAGTATGGATGCATTTGACGGTGGAGACGACTGTGAGTGGCGGGAAGAATGGGGATCCGATCAGCCATTGGAGACCAGGTTCGTTCTTGTCGAGTACGAGCTTAGGGCATAAAACTAGAACTTCGCTTCTGTGTTCGTTCTCGTTCGCCATTGATGGACTCCGAGCGAGCTCAGCCAATTGACGGAGAAACCGGCGCACTGAGCCAAATGCTGATTTGGAGCAGGGAATGGGCCGAATTCTAAGTTACAGGTCCAACGATACATGAGTTAAAGAAGAGACTCAAAATGCCTCGTTTCTTTAACATCCGCTTTTTTTTTTTTTTTTTTGTTTGGAGTTAAAATATGTACGAAGTTTGTGAGTATTCTTCGTATATTTCAATATATATATAAGTTTTAATTTATTTTTTAAAATAATAATAGTATACATATTTAAGGTTTTAAACATATTATAATATTATTATATTTTAAAAAAATCTAGGTATTTTTTGCTTAAATTTAAATTGATATCCAAAATAAAAATTTTACAATTCTCTCAGCTAAAAAGATGAAATTTTTTTACCGACTAATTGAAATCATGATTTTATCGATAAATTAGAATTAGAGTGTTGTAATTAAATTAATTATTTAGTATTTATTAAGTCTTTTGTGTGTCTTATAGGTTGTATAAATAATATATCATTAAATTAATAATACATAATGATAATGATACTTAATGACATTTATTTTTTCAAAAATTCAAGTGATAATCATATTTTTGTTTTTTGATGATATGTAATAAAATCAATGATATATATTTATTAAGTCTTTTTGTGCGTCTTACAGGTTATATAATTAAATGCCTTATTAAGTTAATAATAAGTAATGATAATGATACTTAATAACATTAATTTTTTAATTTATCTTTTCGATTTTTTGGGATTCTTGTATCTTATGTCCCCAAACTTTTTAATCTTTTGCATTTGGGTCCCTATTTTAAGAATTTAGACACTTAAGTCCCCAAACTCTTATTCGATTAGTATCATTAGTCCCCATCTGTTAAACTGCCGTTAGATGCCATAAAATGTCAACATTTTAAGTTTTTTTTTTTTCCCAAGGAACATTTTTTTAACGAAAAGGTCCCAAAAGGTTTTGTTTAAGTATGATTTGTACATATTTGTTGATACATCATGTTAACATGCTTTTATATATAATTGATTATAATAATTTATAACAACAAAGTGATTGGTCAGATATAGAAAAATACAAGAAATTTTATATGCTACAAGGGAAATCGGCAATCCATTCTATTATATTTCGGATAAATTGGTTCCAAATTACAATATTTAACTAAATAACAGTAGCACATTGTGCAAACACATATTTAGAAAATACAAAACTATTTTTCAAAAAAAAAAAAGCAGTGTTTTTAGTTGCTTATACTAACTATTATGCTGGCATAAAAAGCGAACAAGGGAAATAAGAACAAAAAGAAGGAAAAGAATGCTATTATATAATTGATATTATTTTTTGTTTTCTTTTGGAAAGAAAAAATAGTTTATCCAAAATATAATAAAATGGATTGTTGATTTCCTTTGTAATATATAAAATTTCTTGTGTTTTTCTATTTATGATCAATCACTTTGTTGTTAAAAATTATTATAATCAATTATATATAAAAGCATGTTAACGTGATTTATGAACAAATATGTATAAATCATACTTACAAAAAAAGTTTTGGGATCTTTTTTTTGAAAAATGTTCCTTGGGGACAAAAAAAAACCTTAAAATATCAATATTTTATGACATTTAGCGGCACTTAATGGATGGAGGCTAATGGTGCTAATGAAATAAGAGTTTAAGGACTTAGAGTGTCCAAATTCTTAAAATAAGGACACCAAATGCCAATGATTAAAAAGTTTAAGAACCTAAGACGTAAACATCCTCAATTTTTTTTAAGACTGTTTATTTTAGAGAATTGCTATAAGGCACGGTCATGATAAGCACCATCCACTAATAAAAGGTGGGTCCTACAATATAAGACTCACAGATAAGTTCCACTTGTTATCGGTGATGATGTTTAGCATAAGTGATGTCCCTAAGTATTTTTCGTTTATTAGTTGGTTGTTTTGTTGATCAGTGATCAAAAGCCGCAAGATCAATTCCGAGAAAATGGAAATCAACATGGAAGTGAGTAGGTGGTAAAACCGATTGAAAACGGTCATATTAATTTACGATTAGCTCTCGCATGGAGTTGCAGGGAATGAGAGAAGCGTTCCGGCCAAGGGGTTTGGCCAAAGGAAACACCCTTATGCAAGGGACCAAAACTACCAAGCCATCAAAATTGGCGACCAAACTGCACAATGATAGACAGTTCGGTTGACAGATTGAAGCTCCTCAATGCCAATATGGTCCTGATACCCTCAGAGGGGTTCGGTCTCTTCCATTGATTTCTCCGTTTTCTTTTTTACTGAGGAGTCAACGTCGCCTTCTAGTTAAATAACTTCACAAGACTTGATCAAGTGGAAAACAGGATTGGCTGATTATTGGAAGCTGTAAACACAATTATTTTGAGAAAAGAGTTCCTATTTGTGTTCGCCATCATTCAAGGGGTTGAAGCTCTAGATAGATGTTCTACAAATTTAGTTTGATCCTTTTTAGTTCCCTTTTTACCGTCTGATACAAACAAAAGAAACAACTACTTAACTTCTTCAGATTGCCTCAGGAACTTTTCTGCTCCCTCTTGTTCCTGATATATATTGCTTTCAAAAGAATGCTTTACGCAATATAGCCAACAGGACAACCTCGCTTGTTTTCAACTCTTGGAAGTTGAAATATGTATTGATTCATTTCTTTCACTTGCAATATACACTTACAAGTATGGGAAAGGGTATGAATTTCTATCCTATTAAGCTCCTATTCAGTTAATATTAGAAATGAGAACACCATTTTACTTGGTAGAGGCGCAAGGCAGCACCCAACCAACGAAGTGCGAGTTTTCTCGCCGATGCCTCAATCGCCAAGCCTGCAGCAATTAACAACATTCAAGTCAGATTTGAGAGTAAAATATTAACCTTCAGACATTTTGAAAGATCTTGCTTTCACTATTTGGAATGAGAATAAAATTATCATATCATAAATAAGGATCACTTGACAGGATTAAAATTTTTAGAAATTAGGATCGGATACAGGACTTCTTCAGAAAATATTGTTGCCCCATTCCATGTAGGTGGGTTATTATTATTATTATTATTATTTTGACATGTCTATTTTTATTATTCAACTTAACTTCAAAAGTTAACAAGAAATTTCTAATACACTATTGGCATAGTTACCTTTTTTAGGTGAAGTGTTGGTGTTCTCCAACAAAGAGCTTCTGAGTTCTCCCTCAGTCTGCAATAAGACAAACAGAATCTTAAATAAGGCCAAGTGAAGACCAATCCCAGCCGTCTTTATGTGAAACACTTTCTTGATAGAATTCATTCAGTTGTTCTCGCTTCTATACGTTCTAAAAAGTCGAACAATCAATGAAAAAAAACTTATAGGTTGTTCGAAAATGAGTTGGTACTAAAAGTTTAAACTGAAATAATTATAGCATATAAGAGCTTTATACTGTCCAAAATTAAACTTAAGGTTACCAAACCAAATTAATAATGTTCTATACCAACTGATAGTCCAAAAGTTGAAGTTTGAATATGTCTAACACATTATCCTGTTCATGCGATTTTCAAGACAAGGGACATTGACAAAGTACAAGGAGATTATGAAATTGCTCACCCATCCTCATTTCCGGATCTGTTAGCAAAATTGCTGGTGCTGTTACAAAAGTCATTTGAATTGGAGGTGGCGACATTCGTTCCAAAAAATGTCCTCTTCGTGATAGCCAATGCAAGATTGTTATCTAGATTGGACTCAGCACAACAAGCCATGTGAGAGGCATCCAGCGAACGTGACTTCTTACGAAGTCTAAAAGGTCTTGGGAAACAGTTTGGTTGATTCTTGGGTTCTTGAAAAGATGAAACCTTGCTTCCATTGTTGCCTCCATGTTCATTTGAAGAAGAAGATACTAACACCGTTGTTGTCGGTGTATTATCTCCTAATGATAAGTGTGATGAGGCTGTCCTTGTGCTTGGTACATTTTCATCAACATTTCCTAATGACTTCACTCCATCTAGTCTGTCACAAAAGTTATTTGGCATTTGCAAACTTCCACAATCATGGGAAAAAGATCTAACAGATCTGTCAGTTATCATAGGCCTTTCAGAGGTGTAATCAGAATAGCCGGAATCAGTTCCATGTTCAGTGGATGATTGTGACTTGTGGGTTCTGCGGGAACAACTGAACAACCTAAACGATGCCTTCTTCACCTTGGTGTGCCTTGAATTAGAACCGCAAGATACAAGGTTGATCCTTATCTCTACATTACAACCCAAAATAGACTGAAGAGAGTTGACAATCAGTTTCTGCGACTTCTCCGCCTTCGATACACAATCAGGATGGCAGAACTCCAATTCCGCTACAGCTATACCTGAAGGCTCAACGTTACTACAATGGTTGATTGTAACATCATGATATCTTTTGAGCAAGACTGCAAGACGTATTTGGTCAAGTCTAGTACAAATATATTTTTCAACCCAAAAAAAGGGAAAAGAAATTAGTGCCAATGATGTCCACGAAAAGAAAGGTTTAGCATGCTATTTATTTTTCAAAGGAAAATTCAAAGCTAGTAATTAAAAAAGAGATGAGGGAATTTACTAGTTAGAGACCTTGACTAACAGTTAGAGAAGTTAGTTTCCCTTGTTCCATAAGAAATTTTTTCAGTGAAGTGGATTGGCATAATTCTGTAGCCCTCTTCCATATTGATTCCAAAGTTCTTCCACAATCTTCTCGCAATTTATGTGACTTTTTGTCCTCACACGAGTAATTGACAAGATGCTTCAAGTCCTCCCCTGCAATGATAGAAAGAACAAGCGTTAGAATGAAAGCTTGCCATTTGATCCTAATTGCTTATTTTGCTTTTTGGTTATCCTTTCGTAGAACTTTTGGATCATTAAATCTTTATATAACAATTTTCACCTCTGTCATGAGCATTATCAAGCCATAACTTTGAGTCATTTGCTTCTCCAGAAGAGCAATCGATAGAGCTAAGCTGTAGAAGAGCTACAGTAAGCCATGTTGTTTGGTTTTTTGACATCCTCAATTGCTTTTCGGTTTCAGATAGTACTTTTAGTGCATGGCTCAGTTTCTGCAAGTCCACTTCAGCTGAGACGCCGAGAATAGTAGGATGAAACAGAGAAATGAACATACTAAGCATAACATGGGAAGTAAAAATAGCGTCCTAAACAACCAGACATTGATAAGCAAATAAGAAATCTACTATCTTGCACAAATTAGTTTTTTAGCCTTTGGAAATCTCATAGTACTCACAGGCATGCCTGCTTGTAAACAGTCTCCTAACTTCGGAGCAACCTTCCTGACATCCCGCAAGAATGTCCATAATGAGATTTGCCAGCTGTGATATGAGTTGCATAGGATCAATCCTTGATCTCATCAGCTCCCTTGCTCTTATTACAGTTTTCGAAGTGTCTGATGACATTGCCAAATCCAGCAAATCAAGCAAGTCATCATCGGAAACAATACCAATCTGCAGAAGAAAATAAAATGGCAGACACTTAATAAATTAGAGGTGCACCACTTAAAACACAGGCAACTAAATATAAAATAAAATAAAATAAGGAAACCACCCACTTACAAGCTCATATGCCAGGGACACTGTGATCTTTTTACCGAGCAGACTCAGCTGATCGAGCATCATCTCGGCATCCCTCATTGAACCATTGGATTTGGCGGCAATGAAGTCTAAGGCAACTTGATCAAAATCAAGACGCTCTTCAAGACAAATTTTTGTCAATCTGCTTGCCACATCCACATCCTTGATCTTCGGAAAGTGGTACCTTTGGGACCGTGATATCGCACTTCTTGGCACCTTATCTAGCTCAGGAGTGATCATCACAAAAATAACATGTTGAGAAAAGCTATCTAGGCTGTGCAGAATGGTAGCCCATGTTTCCCCATGGAGTAAGTGGCACTCATCGACGATGAAAACCTTGAAACGCGAAGAAACCGTAGGGGTCATCGCCTTCTTCACTAAGGATCGAATCCTGTCTCGCCCATTGATTCTCACAGAATCCACTTCTTTCACGTCCCTGCTCCTTCCAGAAAAGAAAATGACACATTCAGCGCAAAGACCGCATGGCCTGTGCTCCTCCGGTGAGAGGCAATTCAGCGCTGCAGCAAAAATCCTCGATGCAGAGGTCTTGCCAGTTCCACGAGGGCCGTGAAAAAGATACAATGAAGTTACTCTTCCTTTACAGATAGCACCCAATAGAGACCTTGCTACCACATTTTGTCCCACCAATTCGCTAAAAGATCTTGGCCTGAATTTTTGACTCAAACTCCTAGGGGTTTCTGATAGTGGAGTAATTTCATTACAATGGTGCTTCAAGCCTATGTTTTGAAACAAAGCATTCTCATCTCCATTCCTGCATAACAACGGATTGTTTTCCACATCAGAAGAGAGGTTTGCTGCTCTGAATCTTGGTGTTCCCGACCAGCAGCAGCAGCTCATTCCGCATCCACCGTCGTCATTGCCCACAACACCAACCTCTTCATTCGCAAAAAACGGCATGCTTCTGCTCGAAAGAGCATCTCTGGGCGAGGGACATGGACTACTACCAGCACCACTTGTGACACCACCAACAGCCCCAAATGTAATCACTTGATTCTTCTTTTGATGTTTTCTTTTCGAATCAATACACCCCATTCTCTCTCCTCCAACTGATCCTAAGCCCGCTTCATTGCACAAATCCACACCCTCCAAAGGATTAATGGAAGGTATAATGCACGTCTTATCAATTTGATTACCGCAACATCTTTCACTCAACGATTTGTTTCGAGGAATCTCCTCCTCATACAAATGATCCTTCTTGCTTCCTACTCGCCCTGGATTCTCATGGCATTTCAACTTAGATTTCCCAAAACTGCAATTCAATTCAAAATCATCAATGGGGTCCTCTCTTCCACCATATATCCCCACATTCTTCGGTCTAAAAGCACGGTACTTCCCCGAACCGCCTTCTGGGCAAGATTCCAAGAATTGCAAAGAAATCCCATTGTTATTATTTGTCTCCCAATTCACATTATCAACCAAAGCAGAGAATTTGCTCATGGAAAGAGTTGAAGGGTCTCTCAGAGACCTCACTCTCCTCAACGCCACAAGAGTCTTCGAGATTGGAATATCAACCGAATGCCTCCGACCATCCATCATCACCTCAAGAAAGTACAAACAATCACCAAAAAATTGTACGACTCAAAAACTTTAATTTTTCAGGGCCCACCACAAATCTGCTCCTGTACAAACCAATGAGTAACTCATCATCATCACTCACATTAAAAATAAAATAAAACACTAATTCTTAACATTTTGGCTTAAGATTAAAAAAGCAAACAGATTTCTAGCTGCATTGTGTTTACTTACCGTCTAAGAACTGAAAATCACAATCTTGGGAAAAAATGAGGATCAAATTTTCAAAAACAAATCATAGAATTCAGTGACACACTCAATTTTTGTTCTTCATGATCACCATTGGATTAGAGCAAAAAAAAAAAAAAAAAAAACACCAAAACCCACAAAAACCCCATTACACAGAAAGAATCACAAAAGTTTAAAACTTAAAAATTCCACCAAAAACCTTCCCTGTAACAGCTCAAGCACCACCGGACAAACCTCTAGAGAGAGAAAGTCAAAGAGGGAATCTAGAATTTCAAAATGTGGCATAAAATCACGCAAACTAAATAGCAAAAAACAATGCAGGAACGGGACAAACTCGGTAATACCAACAAAATTCCCATACCTTCAGAACAGGAATGGGAACAATCCATAAATATTAAAAATAAACATTAGCTTCGAAGTTGACGAAATATATTTTTTTGGGTTTTTTTTCAAACTGGGCAGCGCAGAAAGCGGAGAAGAAAACCCTAACCCTAGAGAAGTGTCCTTGGTGGATGAGCTCAGAATCTCAGACAAGGAGATAGATGATGAGGGAAGAAGAAGAATGGTGGGGAAGGGGCCAGTGGCAAAATAGTAAATGTCATTAATGCTAGGGATACTCTCACACGCCATTGCTCTGCACGGAATACGTTAGAGAGAGAAACAAGAGAGAGAAAGAGATAGAGGAGAGAGAACTTTGGGTCAGAAATTCTCTGGTAGTCTGGTCTGGGCTAAAATAATGAAAAAAAAAAAAAAAAAGAAAACAGAGTTTTTCTCTGCCAAAGAGCAGAGGTTTTCGTTTTCTCGGCCAGAGAGCCAGAAAGGGCATTTTCGGTATTTTACTCGTTTACGTTTCAGTTAGTTCGGTTGGTTGCGGAAAAAACAATAAAAACTCTTTGTCAATTTTTTTTCTGCTTTTGTTTTCCCACGTTTACTAAAGGGCGTGTTAAGCACGCCACTGGGTATTGGCTGGTTTGCAATCAGGCGTGGTCGAGTGAAGTACAAATAGCTGTTAAGGAAGGTGGAAGACATTTCAAAGTCTGTTTGGGGTTTAACTGGACGACAAAATCAGAATGAGACATAAATGTGAAATGCCGGTTTTACCCATTCTTCAGAGCTGGCAAGCGTCTTCACGAGAAGATGCTCGCCTATTTTAATAATTTTTTTATAAAGAAACGTATAGGCAAGCTACTGAGCGGCGCCGCTCGGCAGTTAAGGCTAACCAGAACAGATAAGCTGTAAAAATTGGGTACTATGTCAGTGAGAAGCAACTTTACAGAGAGATTATTTAATTTTGGTATCCTTTTGTTGCACTGTACATTGCTAAACGCTGAATCAGGTTTGCAGGTTGCATTTCTTTTGTTCAAATTAACTCTATGCTTGGTTGTTGAAGTGACAAGTGGCCTAGTGGAGGGGGTGGGGAAGGAATGAAGCTATCGTTTGGTCAGAGGGGTTATAGTTTGTTTAGAGTTTATTTGATGGAGAGGTTCGAAATATTTCTATTTAAGTTGTATAATTTAAATTGATATTTGAATATATAGTTGTAGTCTTAATTTAAATAAAAAAATATAATTAAAATTTATATTTAAATAGATAGTAAAAAATTTGATTTACTAATAATAATCTAACAAAGTTTTAAATTGGGCTCATTTATTTTGTGGACGAACTCAACTTTTTAGACAATCTAAATTTTGTGGATTAACTCAACTTTTGGAAAATTTAATTTTGGATTAGCCTTATATATGCATTTGGTAGTATTAATATTTGAATCTCAATTTAAATTACAATTGAGTTTTGACTGTAAAATTCAAGTTTTGGTTCCATTAAAATTTACAATATTTGAATCCAAATGTTACAATATATTATTTTTTTCAGATTTTCTCTCTCCTATACTTGAGAAAAAATATTATGGGCCCGTTTGTTTCATGGTTTAAATCACAGTTTGAATCATTTTGCTATAGTATTTTCTCTCACAAAAATTTAAATCTTCATTCAAATATTTTATTCAAATACATGAACCAAACGAGCCCTATAACTTCTTCCATTTGATATCCGATTAAAACGATTCTTCTTTCATTACATTCATAATGAAAAGATAAATAAATCAAGCTCCATATTGCATATAATCTAATGTCGTGAACATTAAGATTATATTAGATTAATTAGTAGGTTAAATTGCTCGATTGGAGATTTTGATCCTAATCTTTTTTTAACAAACCTACCTCAACCTTTCAATTAAGCTGCTGGGGGACCATTTTAATGATCAAACCGTTAATAGGATGTTTGGAATGGTGGTGAGAACCAGTGGTAAAAACTACTTTTACTGTAGCATGTGAGAGTTTTATACTATAGCATATTTTTTTATTGTTCCTGTAGCATGTGAGAGCTTTACACTGTTTATAACTGAGATTGTGGTAGGAACTGAGTGGTTCCTACCACTGCCAAACACCCCCTAAAAGTTTATACAGATATCCTTTTTAATTAAAATTAATAAATTGCTCTTCAAAATAATGGTTTAATTCTTAACCAAAAATTCAAAATTAGGAAAACAAAAGAACAATAAACGAAAAAAAAAGCTTGTCTTCGTCTTCCTCAGCAAACCTACTCCTTCCTTCGTTTTCCCCATCCAAAACCCATATCTTCTCTCTTATCTTCTTCATCTTATAACCTCATCGTCTTCTTCAAAGCAAAAATATTCCAAATTGCAAATTGAAAACTAATAAAATACGCAAGTGAAATAAACCACAAGTTCAATGGGAGACGGTACAAAACAAAGAATACCTATACTCATCACTGTAATTATATGCAAAGAATATGTCAGGAAACTCCTCTAGTATGGAAGCTGCACACAAGTTCATCAAATTCAAAGCCACCTCATCATTCGATTTCACAAACTCGTGAACTTCAAAAAACCATCAAATACAAATAAAAAAAATACTTTATCAACATTATAAACCTTAATTTATCAGCAAGATTCCAAAATTAGGGGAAAAACTTGACCATACTAGAGCATCTGACTCCACCATGTCACCCACAAGGTCCCTAGAAATGTAATAATGGGCCGGCCTGGCCCAGCCCATTCTCCTTAGGGCCACACAGATTATAGGCTTGGCCAGGTAGGCCTATATTAGAATTATCTTAGCCAACTCACACCATGAGCCAATTTTATGTGCCCCGGGCCAGGCTTTGCCGTGGGCCTTGAATAGGCTGGCCCATTTGAGCCTATCTACAAGTTAGTAGGGGTAGGCTTATCCTGAATTTAGATGGGCCAGTCCATCTAAGCATGCAATTTTTTATTTTTTATTTTTAAATTTTTAAACAAGTTAACAAATATAAAAGTTTAAATAATCAATGAAAATATGAAAATGAATATTTTATTTACAATTATCTCATTAAAAACCTTTCCAAGAAAAACCTAGTAAGAAAAAACTTTGGTAAGAAAAAAAGAGTAAAATCAAGATAATTATACATAAGATGTTTACAAAATTACTAAAAAACAAAAAAAAATTATAAATGAAATTAGACCACAATGGGCCTTCAGTGGGCTTGCCCATTGTGGGCCTATATGAGCCTTACACGGGCATGCCCATGATGAGCCTAAGGGTCTGTTTGGTTCGAGTATTTGAATGAAGATTTAAATTTTTGTGAGAGAAAATACTGTAGCAAAATGATTCAAACTGTGATTCGAGTAAAGAAAATGCTCAAACCAAACACACCCTAAATGTGTCGGCTCGGCCTAGCCCACGCCCGGCACAGTTCATGATTTTTCATGGGCCGTGCCGAGCCGAACAATGGGCCGATATATGTTGGCCCAACCCAACATAGCCCAACCCATCAATATTTATAATATAGGCCATGCCTTAAACATTGAATGGCCGTGTCGGCCCGGCCCACCATTATATCAGGGCAGGCCCGTGCCAGCCCATGGTTTTTGGTCCATTGTTGTATCTTTAAAGGTCCCTGTCGTCCAAAATTCACCTTTTGCTGCCGACCCCACCTTAAGACCCGACCACCCCACCTCACACCCAGCCCTACCCGTCGACCCCCGCGTGGGATTACCGAAGCCCCCTCAACCCCGTTGTCATCAAGCCGTCTCCCCGTCACACCTAGCCCTCCCCGTCGACTCTCGCTCATGGATCATTGAAGCCCCTCCCAACACCTCTCTATTTCTCAATCTCTTCCTCTCTTTCTCTCCCTATCTTTTTTCTTTTTGGGGAGAATCAGAATCAATCAATGAAACCCATGTCTCCAGCAAGTGGAATCCTCCATGGGAGAGAATGGGGATGGAGATACCGGAAGAGAGAGGGAGATGAAGGAATTTTTTTTTTAAGGTTTTGATCTGATTTTGTTTTTAGGGAATTAGATCATTTTTTATAGGAAGATCTCATTTTTTATGGGAAAATTTGATTTTTGTTTAAAAACAAAATTATCTAATCTTAATAATATATATTTATCTAATAATAAAAGACTTAATATATATTATTAACATCTGATAATTTTTTTTGAAACAAAAATCGGATCTTCCTATGAAAAAAAAGATCTAGTTTCCAAAAAAAAATCAGATCTAAAGCTAAAAAATTGATTGCATCATCCTCTGACATCCCCTCCTTATTCTCCCCCATGGAGAGGATTCCCCTCACCAGAGACCTGGGCTTCACCAATCAATTTCGATCCTGCCCAAAAAAAAACAAATGAAAAGAGAAAGAAAGGAAGAGATCAAGAAATGGGATGGGGGGGGGGGGGCTTTAGTGATCCTTAGGTGAGGGGTCGACTGGGAGAGCTGGGTGCAACGGGGAGAGGGCTCGATGGTGACGGGGTTAGGGGGCTTCTTTGCAACAGGAGGGAAGCTTAACGAGAAGGAAGCTCGCTACAACACCCTTTCCTAACGCCAGCAGCTACCACTTGGCCTTGTTCGCAACAAGAGGGAAGCTCGCAGAGGGTGGCAGATCTGGGCGAGGAGCAATTTACTTAGAGAAAAATCCTAAGATAAAAGAACCCAATGCCCCAATTTATGAGAAATGATATTGCCAATCCTCCTCACTTAGACAGTTGAAGGAGGATCGGAAATAAGAATAGTGGTCTAGTGTTTAACTTTTTTGTGTCATTGGGTGCATAGGTTTCAAATCATGTAGGCGATTTTAAATCACAGAGATGATTTAACTAGCGTTTGATGAAATAATAACTAAGGCGTTTTTAAACTAGTCTAAACACTTAAAATTCATCTTTGTCTTCCCTCAAGTTCATGCGGTTTTGAACCTTCTACCATAAAATTATTTTCATTTTCGCCTTCTAAACAACATACTAAACCTTTTATATTCTAAACTCTAGTTTAAAGCTATCATTTAAACTATATAATTTAAAACTTATAGTTTAAATTATATAGTTTTAAATCAAATTATTTTAAACTTATATGCTATTATTTTTTAGGTACAATTAAGTGTGATTTTATTGTTATGTGGTATTTATAACCAGGATTTTGGTCAACTATACATTGATGAAAAGTCATCGTTAAAGTGGCAATTTCACCACCTTGGCACTATGCCAACACCATTTTGGCTGTTTCTTAACACTGCAATGAATGGGCACAGAGCCAGCCAACACACCTGTCTGTCGATGTTGAAAGAGAAGGAGGACCAGCTTCGTCCATAAACATGACTTCACATTTCTGATTTTTCTGAAATTTTTCGTACGAGACTTGTCTATATATCCGTACGCACTTCACAACACACTGTACATAAATTCGCCTCGGGCCCAGTTCAGCTCAGTTTGTTACAAGCACTGCTACTTCATTGCTTACAAATATCCCACCAGCTACTGTGGAAACGTGGCTTTAAATGCTGCCAATCACTCATAATGTCTTTGATCAGACACAGGCCCAGTAATGCTTTACATGCCAAATTTCCGAATATAGAATTATACATGTGGTGTTATTTTTTTTTGCTCTGAACAAATGAGTTGTGTGTTTGGAAACGTAACCGGGGGTTTAGGAAACTTGTTAAAATTAAAAATTTTGATTTAAAAATTATAATATATAAAAAAATTTTATTATAAAAATTTTTTATTTTATATTTTAATTATTAAAAGCTTTATACTGTAATTAATTAAAACTAATTAATTTTAACGACTTGCTAGACAGCCTTTACAAACTTACAGGCTCTTAGTAGAGGATAAGAAGTTCTTAGAAATGCTTGTATTCTTATAGAGTTATAACCGCGTACAAAATTATATATCCTAGTTTGATATAATGTGCTTTTTATATTGGGTCTTATTGTTTTGTTAACAAAGAAGCTATAATATTATGGGGTCAAATATGATTGTTGTTCTTATTTTTGAGTTTTCCACCTCCTAAGTTGACTAGTTTAACTTCACATGCTATGCACGTGGGAGCCATCTTAAAGATTTTATCTATATGTCAAGTTTTTATTGCTGTATTATTGTTATTTTTAATCATGTATATAATAAAGATTTTAATTGTTAGTGAATGCGTAACTAACACAAATCTTCTTATATCTGTCACTTTTGAAAATAATAAAAATTGCATAGTAAAACCCAAATAGGAATACATCTATATATTTATATATATTGCAATAGAAACATGGAGGGAAAAACTATTAGAAAAGAAATTCATAAAAAAATGATTACAATGTAGAGGATTTTTTGACAAATGAAATAATAAAACAAAGAAAACTAAGCATGAGCACATATGAAAAAAATTGTCAATAAGTGTGCATTTCAAAATTCACTAATCAGATTAAATTAAAAAAGAATGCATTTATTAAAAAGAAATAGTTAAAGGATGGAGTGAAAAAGCTTTTAAAAAGAGGCACATTTAGGGAGAGAAAAGTACTTAGAGGGCTAATTAGAAAAACCCAACAAGAGTAAAAAAGTATTCCCAAAAAGCATATAAAAAATAAAATTGCAAAATAAAAAGTAACACATTTAGAAGAAGTTATTTTCATTTAAAATAATTTGTTTTGATATAGTAAAATGACAAAACAATCAAAAAGCAAGAGAGAAAAGTACAGTTAAAAAAAGATGTATAAATTTTTTTAAGGTGAGAGTTAAAAAAAAAAAAAAACCAAAGTTGAAAAAAAGTTAAAAAAGAAAAAAAGAAAAAATAAACAGGAACAAATCGTCTTGGCGAATCGTCCCACGTTTCTTTGAAGTGCCGCACGGCACTTTTATATATTGTAAAGATATATAATTAGAGGAAGTGAAGATAAAAATTTTATAGTTTAAGAAAAGGCATAAATCTTTATGCTATCTAATGAAGGGACATTTTTTTTTAGATTTCCTTACATCTACGGACACAAAGTTTGTGTCATCTTACTATGTGAATGTTTGTGACATAATATTTTGTGACTTGAGGGATTTAGAATCTAACACGAGTTGCTATCAAATATTTGATCCAAAAACAAAAATATACGAGTTCATCATAAATTATTGGGAGAAGAGGATAAATAGCAATTTTCTGAGAGAATAAAAGTAAATAGTGAAATTTTTAATAAGTTTATAAATAGTTGGATGTTAATATTGAGACTTACCATTCTTATCCCATGAACAAATTTTTTATCTACCCTAACTAGATTTGGTAAGTCAAGGATTTAGGTGGATTCAACCCATGACAAAATTTCATTTGATTAATTAGTTAGCATTAAAAAATGAACTATATTAATTATCAAAATTATTCACTTGATTAATTAGTTAGCATTGAAAAATTTACTATATTAATTATCAAAATTAACTATGTTGACTACATTATTTTAGTTATCAGAATTTCAACCCAAATTGACTATATTAATTATCAATATTTAGTTAGCATTTACAAAATTTTGATTTACATAATATTTATTTACGTCTTAAATAATAGACTCTCTTAAAAATATTCTTTTAAAATTTAAAGGCTCGTTTAAAATAAATTATAATAAATAGGTTGTTGGTTACCTAAAATATTTAAAAATATACTATTTGCTGCAATTTTTCCTAAATTAAATATCATCCATAAGTCATAGGTATGGGCTGGCTTTCTAGTGTCAGTGGGCTTCTCTCCATGTACAACAATGGCCCAAATGAAAATGTTGGAGAGGACAAGCTGTTCAAACATTAAAAACTAGGGGTGGAATTTAATTTTGGTCCATGCATAACCAGATTTGGCAATAATGAAACTATAGCAAGATCTAAAAAAAAAAAAAAGAGAAAGAAAACAGTTAAATCATGAAACAAACCAAAAGAAGAAAAGAAAAATAAGTGGAATTGGTTTTGGTTTTGGTTTTAATTGATTACCCTGCACATGTAATTATGGTAAAGGGGTTGGACAATTTTCACACTTCTAAGTCGTGCACAACACCATGATTGGTTAGAGGGCAAAGTTAATTAGAGAAAATCATGCCTGCATATACCAAAGCAACAAGTCAAAGTCTTGAAATGATTTTGGTCTAGCTTAAACTAGTCATCTATCCAAACACAAAGATTTATAAACACATGATGATATTATTGCCACATTCCACCTATTGATCTTATATGATTGTGTCACTTTTTTTTAACTTGAGAAGATAACACATGGGTCGAACCAAGACTAAAATATTGAAAGAAGTGTGTTCTAATTAGTTTTTTAAGAGACTAGGGTTGCTCGACACAATTTTTGCTCGTGCTTTTAACAAGCAGATAAAGATAAATAAAAGCTGTAGCTTTTCAGAAAGTGTTTGTAATTATATTTTTAAAAGTGTTTAAATAGGTCAAAATTGTTTTAAAACTTTTTAACAAGTAAAAAAGATTTTGAAATGCATTATTAACACACTTATACAAGTTTCAAAGTTGCTTGTTTGAGAAGTCATATTTTGTGACTTTGACTGGAAGCATTTCTTGAGAGCCAAAGCTCTTATGACAGATCATCCAAATGCTTCATGAGTCCAAAAGATGCTTTTAGGAAGCCCTCCTAAACAGACCCTAGTTAGAGGATGTTTAAATCATCAGTCTTTATTGACGGTTGATACAGAAAACACTGTAACAATTTAAATTTTGTAAGAGTAAACATTGTATCAAAATAAATTTGAACTAAAACTTTTCTAGGAGGGTGTTTGGATCACTATTTTGAACTGCTAATTATTAAAAGCAACAAGATGATTCAAATTCTATAAGAGAAAACACTACAACAAAAATTTTTCAAATTGATTTTTTTTTTCTGAATTAGTGGACCAAACAACATAAGGTTATTTTTATAGAGACTGATTGTGCTTTATTCTATAACCCATCTCACTCAAAAAACTTCATCAAATCTTCCACATGCAACCCACATCAGAATATTTTATCCATTACATACTTTCATGCTTGATATATATTTTTTAATTTACAGACCATGCATGCTTATCGAATCCCCATTTTCTTGCATTATGGGCAAAATGATCAATGTCAAGAATAGGATTATGACTGCAAAACCAGATAATTTGCAGTATAAATTAAAAGAAAGGCCCGAATCTTAATCTTATAGGATGTGATTAGGTATGAGATTATATTGATATTCTAAGCCATGGCTGCAAAGAACTTATGACATGAGATGTATATCAGGTATGTTCTGGCAATCATTTTAAATTAATGTACACAGATACATATACATTCATCTTGTTCATATCGGTGAGTCATGCGTGGGATCAACCTTGTTTTTAACTTTTGCCATGTATTATCGATTGTCTTAGCTTTATATTTACTGGGGTGCTAGTTTTGGGGTTAGAAAAACACTAGCCGTTTGGTATTGTGTTTAAAATAGGTGAAAATATTTTTATTTTGAAAAATGATAATTGTTTGAGAATTGTGTTGAGAGTATTTTTAAAATTTTTGACTCAAAAAGCGTGCAAAAACATTTCAAAAATTATGAGAACAAAAACAAACGAGGCCGTGTCCCTGTTTGGGAGTTTTTAGAAACTTTTTTATACGTTTTTCGAGACAAAAATTTTAAAAACATTCTCAGTATGATTCATAAAAAATTGTCATTTTCTAAAGCAAAATCATTTTTACTTATTTTAAAAACACTACCAAATGGACAGACGTCTGAAAGACGGTATTAAGTGCATGATTTTTTCAATAATTTTTCTTTTTTATTATAGTGATATTTTGTAATATATACTACTAAAAATGCAGGTATAGCTTTGGTATCAAACTTGAAAGTGAATTATTATAAATTTTGTATGGGCTATTTGTTTGCTTTTCATTAATATTATTAGAGTGTCTAATCAATAACACGTATTATATATGTGTATGTATGTATGTGTGTACATATACGTATAAATAGACACGGTAGCGAAAACAGATACACAATTGAGTTAACCAAATTTTGTTGGAGGCATTAGTTTGATTGACCAGTTAACCATCTACAATTATGTAAACCTAACTTTGTATCATTGGTATCTTTCTTATTGAGCTTTATTGCCTTTAAGCTGAACTTTTTTGAACGAAATGACATCTCAGGTTTGAGCCTAATCTTGATCATCAGGTCAGCTCTACCCCAACCATATTCCAAGTTAACTTTTATGTAATTAATTTTGTTGGAATTTTTCAAGTCCAAATGTAAATTGAGTACTCTAGGCAACTCATGAAAATCATATATTGGAAACTTATAAGCAGAAAATCATTTTATAAGTTGTTGTCCTTTTAACAAGGTCGATAGTGTACTTAAATCTCATTTTAAGCTTGTACAGATATCGTGTGACACGAATAGTAAGAGTATAAAGGCGCTTATTAAGCGCATTTGGCCCTGTACAGATATCGTGTGACACGAATAGTAAGGGTATAAAGACGCTTATTAAGCGCACTTGGCCCGTAGGTGCTCGTGCGTGACATTAAATGAAATAATATTTTATTTTATTTTAATTAAAGTAAATTAATTTCAAATTTAATACTTTTAAAATTAATTTGGATTCAATTAATTAATTTGAAATAATTTGAATTTATTCTAAAAGATGAGCTTTTAAAAGAGTGTGAAATTCAGATTTAGCTTATAAGAAATATTATAACTTTTCTGAAAAGTGGCAATTATTTCTTAAAAATGTTTTGGAAGGTTATAAAATAGAAAAATGTGATCAGAAATATATTTTTTTTCACATTTTTTCTCTCTCGCCTAGAAAAAAATATAATGTCTGAAATTTTTTGTGTTTCTTCATTATTGTTTTGTACAGAAACATCAAAAAGAGACTTGTCATGTATTGGAAACAATTTGCTATGATATACCCATAAACAATCTCAACCGAGAGGGCAAATAACACTTTAAAGCGTATTTAGTATATATTTCAAGTTTTCATTTCAGATTTCTAACAAAATTTCATATATATTTATCAAAGTACTTATATATAAAAGATATAGTTGTAAGGAAACAGAAACTGCATTAGCAACTTTAGAACAAACTAAAACAATAATATTCAGTACTAGGATTGTGTTTGACAAGACTGGAATTCATAATGGAAGCCAAATTGCAAAGGTGCAAAATTGTAATCATCTTCTTCTCTCAAAGGAAGAAAATGTAATCACCTTGATCAGCAAGTTACCATTATAAATGCCGGGGACTGAGAAGCTTCTTTTTTAAAAGGTACATAGAGGGTACAATAAAAAGATATCAAATTAAATCCTATATATATATATATATATATATATATATCCCCACTAATCATGTGACTGTAATTAGTGGGGTGTGGCACTGTGGCTCCTGTGTCCACCCGTTGTTCACAAAAGTCCCTCCAGTCCCACAGCCGAATCTGAGGCAAATAACTGCAACTTTCTATAAATCTAAATGCACATTTATTATTGATTATGACCGTTATACTATGCAAAAATAGAAACTGCCCAATTAATTTGCATTTCATCTTCATGCAAATAATAAAAAAACTGTCGGTGGCATATTCTTCTAAATAAAAATAGTGTCCAAACAAACACTGACTACACTAACTAATGCCTAACAACCCAAAAAAAAAGGGAAAAAAAAAGAGAAGAAAAATTGATCCTCATAGTCCAAAAATTCAAATGTAAAGTTTCCAACTACATATTTACCATGAATAATTATTATTGTACATAATTTACAAGCAACTAATCCCATAAAATATGCAGCTAAACTTGGAAATTACGACAAAAATCCATCCATTGGATTAATAAAATCTTTGATTTGATGTGAAATTGTTTGCTCAACAAGATCTCTCCCCATGTGCTTCTAAGACAAACTATTGGCTAAGAGAAGCTGCCAAGTGGTCAATTTACTTGATCGCCACGTGTTAAGTGGACGAAAGAGGTTGTCTAGTTGTTTTCATTCGCCAGCTAATATGCATTATCCACAAATGAAATTAAAAATAAAATAAAAATAGATTTCTCTTGGGAAAAAAAAATTATAATTATAATAAGACCAACTAACATGGAAATGCCTTTTTATTTGAGCCCTACCCTGGCCGATGAACAAAGACCTTCACGTTAGTCTTGGCCTACAGCTTTTTCCCACTTTGTATAAAGCCTTCAAAATCAAAAATTCCTCACATATCTGATCAACGGTTCTGATTACGGTCAAATCCACATTGGACGGATGGGATCTCATCAGAGGATATGCAAGGAATAAAATCTGGACTGATGTTGCTTCAGTAGGGTGAGCCCAAGTCAGCCAAATTGACGGATTCCACGGCCCATCTCACGGCCCATATGTCTGAGATCTGTCTTTGACAAGTGGCGCCTTGAGAGGTCTCCATTTTGCCATGTCAGCATTAAGCTCAGAGTCCTTGTGTTTTTTTTTTTCGGCCCTTTTTTTGTTTTGTGAAATTTCGCCGGACTTTGCGGGTAGGGAAATTTTATAATGTGAAAAAAGTGTGAAAAAAATTGAAAATAATAAAAAGAGAAAAAAAAAGGAGAGAATTGTTGGGCCTACAAGCTTTTTTGCGAGGTTTGATTTTTCAGGCAAATGCATGTGCTCTTGTCACGGACAATATTGGTTAGAATTTAATGTTTCAATTAATTTGGGGAAAAATATGTCAAAGTTTTGTGGTTCTGAAAAAAAAAAAATTTGGTCCAATACGCTTTGTTCTTAAACAGAGAAGCAGTGTTTGCCATGATAATAATGGCATATTTTTAAGAAATATTTAGGTCGTTTGATATTGTTTTTAAAATAGGTGAAAATATTTTTGTTTTGAAAAATAAGAATTTTTTGAAAATTATACTGAGAGTGTTTTTAAAATTTTTGCCTCGAAAAATATGCAAAAATATTTCTAAAAATTTTGAGAACAAAAACAAACGGATCTCTGACTAAAAATAAAAAAATAAAAATAAAGTAGTTTAAATTAATAGTTGTTATAAAAGTGCAATAAATCACACCCCATTTTGAACTACTACTCTGTTTTTAAGTCTCCTTGTGTACTTAACTGCATTCATTTGCAATGACTTACATGAGCATGCTGCCTTCTAAATCATGTACATCATTTGTAATGCTTGAAAGTTGAAACCCACATCCAAATTTTCTTGAATTTACTGAAAAAAAAGGATTTTAAATACATTTCAGTAAAGAAAAAAAAAACAAGTGGAGTACAATATTGGGGTCCCATTAAATCCAGTGAAGTGGGGAAATATTATTTTATTAAAAAATTCAAAACAAACTACATATATATAAAACAATATGCATAGAACAAGAGAGGAAACAGTGACCAATATATGCTTTATATTTTGCTTGTTGAAGCAAATATATATATATATATATATATATATGTGTGTGTGTGTGTGTGTATACATATATATATTTAGTGTCTTTGTCTTTGGCAGCTTGGAATGAGACAAAGCATTTAGAGAAGTGCACTGAGCGTTACCTCAAATCGCATCATCTTAAAAGCATCCTACTTCTCTTTACAAACTCCATTTATTTTCGTGTACGTACTTGTATATGAACGCCACGCATGTTGTGGAAAATTTAATAAGAGAACATAAAAATGTATACATATATATATATATGTATATATATATGTAACAAAACAAACTGTGTACGTATGTGTGACAAACATTAACAAGAAAAATAGAAACATAAAAAAATGGATGTATTTTTCAACACCTAGATGTTTGAAAATCAACCATTTTCTGTCGGTGTTACTTTAATTATGCTGTTTTTAGATGCCATTTCCTGTACTTGTATTTTTTTTTTTGTTACATAATAGTGTTAATTTAGGCTTATATGCATGCTAACACATAAATTAGTGTAATACTTATATATATATATCTAAAATATAAATTTTCAGATTTATATATAATATACGTATTCTAATTACTTGGATATCATAATTTCTATGTATATATGGTATATTATACGAATCTTTGCTATAGATTCCCTCAACGATTTACTTTGGCATATTAGCGTATTAGTATTTGTAAAAGTCATTAGACAAACGTAATAACCTTTTTCTACCTAAGAAAAAAAAAAGAAAACAAAAAAAATAAAGACACTTTTTCTTAGGAAGGACAAACCTTATTTACTTAAACAAGGAAAAGTGTTGGAATATTAAAATAGATTGAGAGCGACTTTGGCATGTGCGGATCACAAATGTCCTCCAAAATCGGAGATTTTGTATGATTGTCTCTTATTTTTACTTTAATATTAATCAAATTAAATGTTCCACTAATTATTCTGTTATAGCTTACCTTGATTTTCAATGTACCTTTTGTTAAGAAAACAATGCACAAAAAATAAAATGAACTATACCGACTTAACGGTAATTAAATACTCTTTTTTTCAGACTAGAAATAGTTTTCTTATTAAGCGTCTAAGAAATTAAAATTTAAAACAAATACTAGTAAATAAATTATATTACCATTATTACTGTATAAAAAAGAAAATGGAAAGACCCCTGGACGTCCCTTCCAATGAATAATTAAGCCCCCTGATTCGGTAGGTGAGTTTCGTTTTCATTTATTATATATATATATATATATGTAAAATATATTAAGCCCCCTGATTTTGGTTTTCTTGCCGTTTATTATATATAAAAAATATTATGTATATACGCTTGCATATATAAAATATAACCTTTATTCAAGGCTTGCTTAACGGCCAAAACTACCCAAATGGAATCCCGTAAATCAAGAAATCACGAAGCACAAGTGGGACCCACATGTTTAGTTTAATCGCGCCAATTAACCCGGCTTTTGATCTCTTTATATACCCTTCTCCCTCCATTCATAGTCCCTCATTCCCATCTTAATTTTCTCTCCTTTTTCTCCTCTTTCTTCCACTCTTGTTGGCAAGTGGAGAAAAAGGACCACCAAAGAAGAAAACCCAAAACCAAAAATATGGCATCAAACCTAATTGCCTCACTACTCACTCTCATTGTCTTTTCCCTCCTCTCTCTTCAATCCCGATCCCGAACCCTCCACTCCTCACCGGTCCAAGACCCTGAGCGAGTAGTGGAAGAAGTTCACAGGTAAAAAAAACAAAGAAATACAAAACCACACACTATCTTATAGCGGTTGTCTAATAATGATTATAAGTTATAATGAAGTACATTTGTCTTTTGTTTTATTTACAGGAGCATCAATGCCTCGGTGTCTCGGAGGAACCTGGGTTATCTTTCTTGCGGAACGGGTAACCCGATCGATGACTGCTGGCGATGTGACCCCGACTGGGAGAAGAACCGCCAGCGGTTGGCGGACTGCGCGATCGGGTTCGGGAAGAATGCCATTGGCGGAAGGGACGGTAAAATCTACGTGGTGTCCGACTCGAGCGACGACGACGTTGTGAACCCGAAGCCGGGGACTCTTCGGCACGCCGTCATCCAGGACGAGCCGCTGTGGATCATCTTCGCCAGGGACATGGTGATCAAGCTTAAGGAGGAGCTGATCATGAACTCGTTCAAGACAATCGACGGCCGTGGGGCCAGCGTCCACATTGCCGGTGGGCCCTGCATTACGATCCAGTTCGTTACCAACATAATCATCCACGGGCTTAACATTCACGATTGCAAGCCAGGGGGGAACGCTATGGTGCGGTCCTCCCCGCAACACTACGGGTGGAGGACGATATCGGACGGTGATGGCGTGTCGATCTTTGGTGGGAGCCACTGTTTGGGTGGACCACTGCTCGCTCTCGAACTGCCAGGACGGTCTGATCGATGCGATTCATGGGTCCACAGCCATCACGCTGTCGAACAACTACATGACGCACCATGACAAAGTGATGCTGCTGGGCCACAGCGATTCCTACACCCAGGACAAGAACATGCAGGTCACCATTGCTTTTAACCACTTTGGAGAAGGCCTCGTTCAAAGAATGCCAAGGTAAAAAAAATAATAATAATAAAAAAGTATACATATATATATAGTAAAAAAAATAAAAGGTTCAAAATTAAAGTCGAATTTTTGTTTTTTTCCAAGAAAGAGAGGTTAAAAAGGGACGTATAGGAACAGGAAAATGCTTTTTAGGTATTAAATAATGTTATTGGATGAATTCTCTCACTAGCTAGCATGTGCTATACTATACTGTTCTCACCAAAAAAAGGCTGACACCTGTTTCTTATACAGAGGACTTTTCAACTTTAAGTTGTATGGGTTAAAAATGTCGTTTACTTAAGTTATTACTACAAGTGTGCTTAAGAACTAGAAATATGACTGAAACTAAAACACTATAAGGTTCTATATTGTAAAATATTTTTGTTTTATGTTACAGTAATGTGAGATTTTTTTTACTATTTATAGTATAAATACATTAGACTGAATTCATTTGCCGATGGATACATGTAATTAGAAATTGATAACCCAAGTATTTTTTTGGCGTGGAGACTTAATTTATAGGGTTATAATTGGATGTCATGTAATTGGGTGCCAAAAGTGATTTTTGGTATAGAGAGAGGCGTGTGGGCCATAATATTGGTCCAAAGCCGTTTGAAATTATGCAATTTATATATTATGTGTTTGCTAATCTGCCTTTTCACGCTTGCAGATGTAGGCATGGTTACTTCCATGTGGTCAACAATGACTACACCCATTGGCAGATGTATGCCATTGGGGGAAGTGCAGACCCAACCATCAACAGCCAAGGCAACAGATTTAGTGCCCCAGATGACGGAGACAGCAAAGAGGTAAGAAATTTAAGAACCAAAACCTACCATTATTTATTTAACATTCTCCAACCATTTCAACTACATATTAATTCTCTGCCAAATGTCTTGCACATCATAAACACATGATTTTTTTTTGGACACATCCATGATTTTAGGGTCGGATTTTGTCCTTCAATCTCAGCCATATAGGTGCAAAAATTTAACTAATAGAATCAACTTGTGAATGATGATGTATGTCTTTTTGAACAAAATTCAGGTGACCAAGCATGAGGATGCACCGGAAAGCGAGTGGAAGAGCTGGAATTGGAGGTCGGAAGGAGACCTTATGATAAATGGTGCATTTTTCACGGCCTCAGGAGCTGGGGCTTCCTCAAGCTATGCCAAGGCTTCAAGCTTGGGGGCTAGGCCATCTACTCTTGTGGGAACCATAACAACCAACGCTGGTGCACTCAGTTGCCGTAGGGGCTCCCGTTGCTGATTGTGAACTCCCATTGAAGATTTGAAAAAAACCCATTTTTATATGGTAGAAGATGGAGGGAAATTTAAAAAGAAAAAAAAAAAGGAATCAAGAAGAATCAATCTCTAGGGTTTACTTTTCTCGACTTTTACTTCCCTCTCTTTCTTTTTTTTTTTTTACTTTCACCCAATACTACCTTGTCTCTTTTTTGTTTTATGTTTGTCAAAAACCCAATGTTATGATTACAACCTCGCACCTGTTTAGCACTCTTAGAATCATTTAGGGATTCTAGTTGAGAATCTTGATGGGCTAAGAGAAAGCAAGTGTGCTGAAGTGTTGGTATACTAAATTATGTTGATCTGTTTTAATTTAAATCCTCCTTTAATTCTCCATATTTCACTGTCTCTCTGACTCTTTAAAGAGTAATCAATATTGGAAGAAACAAAAAATGGGCCCAAAAGTGGACAAAAGCAAAAAGAAATTTCATCTAAAGGCACATGCACTATATATATATATAAATATATATTAGCACTACCCACCAATTTAAATTAAATTAAAGTGACTAGCTAGGAAAGTTCAACTACCAGAATAACTGTTTATTTGTTACCCACATAATTGTCCACATTCTAAGTAGAACATGCAACATTTTTAGACCTTAAAAAGAAGAAAAAGAATCCAAAAAGAAATATACAGTCAATGAGACAAACAGTCGACTGTAACCTTACATTTTTGACCAAATATGATCAAGTATATTTTGCACTCCCACCAAGGCATGGAGACTAGAAAGATTTCATCAACAAAAGTCGGAAACTACCAACTGAAGAAACTGCAGAAAAAAAAAAAAAAAAAAAAAGAAAGAAGAAAGTAGTGGAAGCTGTCTGTAACCCTAAAACATGGTAGGGACAGACTTTGAATATCATTCTAGTGTAATAGATTAGCTGCACATGCAGGCACTAAATCCAACTGCTTTTAATGGCTCCATTTCACATATTTCCTTTTGACAAAGGTTTCCCATATTCCACAATTTCAGCGTTCATACTAGAAGAGGATCATGTGGCAAGGTTGATTAAAAAAAAATGTATGGACACATGTTACTTTCTGAATAATGTGTATTGTCTTGTTGTGTCTAAACTTTTGCTTGTTAAATTACTCATAGAACCTTTTTTTTTTTTTTTTTACAGTTTTAATCCCCGACGTTGAAATTGACAGACGACTTTTGAAATTTCTTTGAAATAATCACATAGTGACTAAAATTTTTGCGTAACGTGTTACGTTAAATGCAAGGTGCTATAGTTTTTTAAACAATAAAGAAAAGAATAATTTGCATTCAATAAAGCTTTTCTCTAAAAAATTCAGTTTCTATGTGGCCATGATTTAATTATCTCAGTGAATTTCCAAAATTTTTGTCAATTGTAGAGTCAAGACCAATACCGTATTAATAATTCCTTTGTTTCGCTTGGCCAAATCAGACTTGACATTAATAGACCAGAAATTAAAACCGACTATTTAAATGGGGCCAAAACGACCGTGACATGTCATAGACAAGAACTATCCTTATTATGCTCCAACAGTTTACTATTGTGGTATGAAGATTCCACATGGGTATGCACATATATACATATACACATACACATAGACATATACATATATATATATATATATAAGTTGTATAGAATATGGAGGTTTGAGAAGATCAGAATGACTATCCAAACGTAAGTACCAACAAAACAAAGAACAAAAAGCTTGAACATACATTGTCCCTTTAATACATGGCAGCACTACCACACAAAAATGAAACTACCCTTGACGTCTATTCCTTTGTCAGTAACGTCCACAGCATTTATTTTAGCTACCAAGGGACTATAGGAAACTACAAATGAACCAAATGTTCAATCATTTTGGTAAAATAAGCCCGTCCTTATTTTGCATAATTAGGCAAGATTGTGGCCACACAGATACAATGCACTAAATTGCCTTTAATTTTGCCAAAAAATAGCATGCCAAGCCTGCGGGTTTGAGTTAAAAACTAGGAGATTGTTCATTATTGCATTAGAAAATTTCTCTTCTCTCTAAGCTACATGTTTTATTTTGAAGGCAAGTTGTTAAATAAAGGTTTTATAAATCTGTTTTGTTTGTCTACATTTTTAAGGTAACTTGCATGTTAGACGATAAATAAAGACACTTTGATTGATGACGTTTTGATTTTTCTAGCAAAGTACTATTTATATATGTGGCAGAGCTATAAAAGGTTCTGAAAATCCTATTAATTAAGAGTTAACTTTAAATTTTAACCCCTGAAGAATAGGAATTGTCTCATTGTGTCCCCAGATCTCAAAATTGAACAAACTCTCCTATAGTTTATCATAAAATGCAACTTTGATGGTTCCATCATTAAAGAGTCCAATATTGTTGTTTTGTGACCCAAAATTTTTGGCAGTGAGGCAGGGCTTTGTAGCGCCGCGGCGCTCCAATGCGGCCAGATAGTGTATTTTGCGTTTTTACGCGTTTTTGGGTTATTTTGGGCTAGGGTTTGAGCCCCTATACATATAAATACATCATATTCTCCATAGTTCATAATTGTGAGTCACAAAAGAGAGTCACATTAGAGAGTCACAAAATTTCATAGAGATCGTAGTATTGAGAGTGATACAGAGAACTCAGTCTTGTGAGTTTGTGAGTGATTGAGTGAGTGAATTTCTGTATTTGAGCGCTCTAAACACCGTTGTAATTTCCGTTTTGTGATTAGTGGATTGCTTCTCCTCTGCCCGTGGTTTTTTCACCCTTCATTAGGGTTTTTCCACGTAAATCTTGTGTGCAATTTTATCTCTATTTTTTGTTGCTTATTGCTTTGATTTCTAACAGAGTCCAATATGGATATAGTTTTAATCATATGAGTTAAGTGATTAGCTAGTAAAGGGCAATTTCTGAACAGTTTTAACCGTTGTGGGTCACTTGACGAGCAAATATGATTAAATACCACAAAAAAATCGATGCTATGAAAATACCAAAGCTAATTGTTTATAATAGTTTTAGTGAAAATTTTGAGTCATTTTGAGTTGTTAGGGACAAAATAAGATAATCCTTATTATTTGGATGTGAAATTACGATTAGCCCTTAAACAAATTATGGACCTACAACAAAGGCCTCCTTGTGGTAGATATAAATCGTCTGTCCCCAGCATACAGTGGATAAGGGTTCATGTAGGATCACTACAAATTGATCACACAAACAAGGCATGTGATTATACCACTAATAAGATATAGCTTACCCAATAGAAACCGATTAACAAAAACAATAGAAATATTTGCATACGAGATGTCTCATTGGCGGCTAAACTTAACTTCATGCTTTTGATATTGATAAGGAAATTGAGATGATGCTACGCCGAATCCATCATTTTCCATTAAATTTTTTTCTTTTTTGGGGCCAATGAAATTGTTTTCTTCTGGATAAAACCCACCTCTCAGAAAATAGTTAGAAGGTCGTTAAGCTAAAAAACCTTTGTTGCAAATGACCTCCATGGACCCAACCATGTGGCAGACAGCATAGAGAAGTGAAAAAGAAAAAGACCCTAATTGGATTAAGACTTGTCTGAGCAATAGAGGAAGTAACTCGTTTTGAAATTTATACTGTGACACCCACATGATTAAAAACAATTCTGACCAATTGAGACCAAGTTATTTGAACCAAAAATGACAATTGCGGTGGCTTCGTTGAAGGGCATTTGGGTTTTGTTAAACGGTTAGGGAGTTGTCACCATCAAAATCAATAACGAGTAGAGCATCGAAAAATCTAAGAGGGTATGTTTGCAAATATTATTACGTGTTGCTGACCATGCATTCTAGTGAGTGCATGGATTGCCTTGGATTCATGGAATTTTGGAGGCTAGAGCGATGTTTGAGGCGAGATTGGAGTAGTGGGCTAAGCTCTAGGTCCAATGGGGGATTATGAGTTTGTTGATTTTCATTCAAAAGTAGTTTTCAAGGACCAATAAATAGAGGAAATAAGTACATCTTTTCTAAATTTTTATTTTTTTTTAAAGAATCAAAGAAAATTGACTTAGAAGAACTTAGAAGGTGTGACCTTTATATTGGAAAAAAGAAAGGGGTGATTAGATTAGCATGTAATTTGCCTTGTTAAAGATTGGACGCATGAGTATTGTTTCTTCCACATTATGGGGGAAAATGCAATAACTAGATACTGTTTGGCAGGCTTTTTGGAAGAAAAAAAAAATTGTTTTGTATTACCGAGTTAGTTGAAACCAAAGACAAAACTGACACAGTGTTAGGTGGGAGTTGAGAAAAGAAGAGCACATTTTTTTTGTGTTTGTTTTATTAAAGGAAACCGGTTTTACAGTTAGTATTTAATGCACCTTTTATATTTTTTTCTAAAAAAAGTTTTGAGAGCCAATAAATTACAATAATAATGTAACCCACTTTGTCAAATTGTTTTTTTTTTTGAAAGTTGCAGTTAATGTCATTTCTTCAAAAAATAACTGTAGTAAATAGAAGCTTTAAAAATATTTATAATAAATAATAGTTTATGGAATAGATAGTTTATTTATCTTTTTGTTTATTGTATAAATTTATATTTATATATTAAATAGATTTAAGGTGTAAAAAATTCATTTACTCTTTGTTTATAGTGTGAATAATTTTTATTTACATAGCAAATAAATTATATACATTGTAAATCATAAATATCTTCCAAACATGATGTTTACTTTAAAAAGTTTCAAAAACATACTATTTCTCTCATTCTCCTTTTTTTTTTTTTTATGACATGAGGTGTTGTTGTAGAAGTAATAGATAATAGGCTCGTTTGTTTCATAAGTTAGAATCGCAATTTAAACTATTATGTTATAGTATTTTTTCTTATAAAAATTTAAAATTTTGCTTAAACTTTTTGATCAAACCTGTAAATTAAATGGGTTACATATTTTTGCATATTAACAGTGTCAGCAAAGTAAAGTTGAGAGTTTAAATATTTGAATAATAACAATAATAATAATAATAATCTATTGTTGCTGTTGTTGTTGGCGGCGGCGTAAGCTTGTGGAAAAATATACGTGGACTCTTTCATCAGTGTCAAAAATTCCTAATAACCTTCTCTGTCTTGCCTGAGTGAGAGAAAAGCATTCCAATTTTATAAGCCGCCTTTGATAGTGTTTTTATTTTGTTATTTTTTTTAAAAAATATATAAAATTAAAAATATTTAAAAAAATATGCTAAAATTATTTTTGAAATTATATTTAGTCGTATATGTAGTATGTTTTAACACAAATACGTTTTAATACAAGATTATTAATATAAAAAATAAAACCCAAATTTAATTTTAAAAAACTATTTATTAATATGTTAATACTTTATTTATTAAATGGAAAAAACAAGGAAGACTTCCTCTTCCTCTGCTCCGGTGAAGGCAACTCACCGACAACGGCCAATACACAGATCAACGATGATGGAGCCAGCGCTATGCCTAGGATCGACAGCGCAGAGGCAATCTTCCTCTTGCGAGATTGCCACGGCCTAGGATTATACCGTCGCAGGCTTCGACGGAGATCCAAGATTGCTTCTCTTCTGACTGGTACGGGGCATCAACGAAGATTTGGTGGGGTCGAAGATCACCGGCGTTGGGGTCGGAAGATCACTGGCGGGGGGTGCTGGGGTTTGGGAGGCCGCTGGAAGGGAGTGCTGGGTTCATCAACAAGGGATGGGGTCCTTGGATCTCTAGGCCATGGGTCGTCGCTCTCCAGCTGGGTGACGTTGTGATCATCGGCAGATCAAGGTGGCGATGTGGTCAGTTTTGAGAGGAGATGAGGCGAAGGCGGATCCTGTTTTGTCGATTACAAAGAAGGAGGAAAAAAAAATTGAAAACAACTTTTTTTGTTTTCGAAGTCTAAAAAAATTTTGGGTGTTTTCAAAACAATTTTCATTTTTAACCAAACATGTTTTCAAATTCATTTTCATTTTTTACATTTTTGAAAATGGGAAAAAACATCTAAAAACGCTACCAAAAGCCCCCATAGTAATAGCAAAGTTAAACTAATGACATAAAATTATGGTAAAAATTCTTTAGCTATAGCCTATAGTCGTAATAAAATGATTCCTCAAAGCATCCTCACAAAAAGAATTGGACAATTATTCACCATAATGAATTTGTTTGCCATGAGAGTTGGGAATTTTTTCACGAGGTATTAAACAACTACTAAAATAACAATGCAATTTTTAGCTCTTTATCTCTTTCTCCTTAGATTTGGTCCATTAGTGTTTTTTTTTTTTTGAACGAACCAATAATTAAATTCGATGTACTTTTAAAGTTATTAATCTAAAAATTTATAAACTTAGTGTAGTTAACTTATAATTTATTTGGAGTTTTAAGTTGAAATAGTGAACGAAAAATTGTACACATAGTTCAAATATGGCATAACTTTTAAAAGTGTAGTTTAACACGTAATTCTCTCTAATTTTTAGTAGAAAAATATATACTTTAAACATCACAATGGACTACTTTTAGTATCCCGTCGGGTTATGGTCCATAGCACAATATATTTATTTATGTTTTGTAATTTCATAATCTAATATCCAATTTTTCATTTTTTACTTAGACTCTTGGATACAAGTATTTTCGGTGTTCTGAATTTGTTGGCGTGATGTTCTCTTTAAGAATTTTGTATTTCATTAAAAAAGTAATTCCAACGTTTATGTTATTGAAATTAGTGTGGAGTCCCCATAGGGATGATCCAACTTTTTTAATATACATACTTTCTACAAGAACCTTAACCGAGCTTCTAACTATCATTTTAACGACAGTGACGAAACTAACTTTCAATAACATTATTATTGATATGTACGAGACATTTTCTATATAATTGTGTTCATCTACATTTGAATTAGTCAAAAGAGTACTTCAAGGTTTGGGCTCAAGGGCATGTTTACCAAACCGTCAAATGACAGAAAAGGAAAAATGATTGAATTGAAAAAAAAAAAAAGTAATGTAATAGAAGTGGATATTATTCACTCAATTTCTAGTGTTTACTTAGTTAATAATAAAGATTTTATTTAATATAATTACTAAAATATAATTTTTACATAATATTTGAATTTAAACATCTAAGTAAATATAACATTTATTTCTTTCGATAGGGAATCAATATTAAATAAGTATAAGAGAGGATATTTTTTTTTCTCACCACTCATATTATGTAGGATCTATTAAACTTTGTTACTGATTTTATAAATAAACATATTATTTAAAATAAAAATGAATCATCTTTTACTTTTCCTCCCCTTTTGATGCAAAACTGCAAAGTAAATATGCCTTAAAATTAGAAGAGTATTCTCCTGTTTGTTGTTTTGTTTTTGTCCTTCAGTATAGAGGATATTAAAAATAGCACTACGACATAAAAAAGTATTGTGTGGTTTCTCTTATGCCAAAGTATTTTTGTTTCTCGGGCTTTCTAGCCTGCATATTTTTCTTTGAGTGTGTATCTATTGTACTAATGATATAATTCGCCGTGTATTATAGAGTAATTTTAATTAAAAAAAATAATACTAAATAATATAGTTTCATTTCTTATTGTAAGCAAATAGCACAATTTTAAAAATATTGAAGTAAATAGCATTTTTAAAATCCTCGTCCTTTTTCTCTTTTTTCTTTTCGTTTTTGTCTTTTGTTATTTTGTTACTGTTTTATGTTTCTTTTTACGTGATTTTATATAAAAATAAATTTTCTTTTAATTTAAATGAATTATTTACTAAACACTAATACATTTTGATCTATTTATTTATATTCTTAATCAATGATGGCCTAATTCATTCCTTTTAGTTGTTTGCTGTTGGAATGGAATTTTCCTTCTGAATAAGAGAGAGAGAAGAGTGTTGTCCGAGCCTTTCTTCTGGGCAAGCCCAACAATGCGTGACAGAAGGCTAAATCAGCCTGTATACCACATATTTGGATAACTTCAGATCATCTTATTATTGCATGACATGTCTTTTGAAACATTCATTATTTTAGATGAAACTTGTGAGTCCATATTTTGGACAATTTGCAAGAAACTTACTTTGACCATGACACAAGATTAATTTTTATCATCCTTGAATCTTCTTTTCTTTTTTTTTTTTAATAAATAAATAAGTAAATCCAGTCCACATCATCAGTAGACTAATTATCTAATTTTTTAAGAACGAGATGGCAATGCATAAAATATACAAGTAAGAGATAACATTTAGGATGTCGAAACTAGAAGCCCAACCTGATCTGAATTGAATGGGTCATATTCTTGAACATCTGAAACTAGACTTTAAGTACTCTAGATGACCGTTCATTAAATAAAAAAAAAAAAAGGTGCTTTAGATAATTTTTTGACTTAAAGTGGGTTATGTATACGAGTCATGTTAAGGGGGACAACACATGAATTGTTTCTAAAATTTTGCATTTACTCGTCG
This sequence comes from Artocarpus heterophyllus, assembly GCA_025403435.1. Lineage (NCBI taxonomy): Eukaryota > Viridiplantae > Streptophyta > Magnoliopsida > Rosales > Moraceae > Artocarpus > Artocarpus heterophyllus. The sequence goes on from CM046345.1 coordinate 6,297,325, forward strand.
CCCTTTTGGTTTGTAGGGTTTGAATAGGAAATTTAACCAAGAATATGAATTTGTATGAGAGAAAATACTGTAATAAAAATAGTTTATAATGTAATTAAAACTTATGAACCAAATGTCATTTTGGTCGATTGTCAAATATTTTGATTCCTTTAGGACCTTACAACAAGCTCAAGATTTTGCGTTCCCATTCTAGAGGAACTTTTAGAAGGGGTCCTCAATTAAGTTCCAGCCCTGAATTTTTTTTTCCCGAATAAACAAACCTACTCTAGTTTATATTATAAATAGCAATCTAAAAGCAATTGCAAGGTTGATAACCACAAGAGCGAATTAACTATGAGGGCAATTAGAACCGATTGGCTCTAACTAACAAATAGTATAAAGCTTATATATGTTACAACAAAAAAACAAAAAAGTTGCTACAGAATAAAACTCTTATATGTTATAGTATTTTCAACCAAAATTGGCTTCAAACAATTGATTCTAATCACACTTCCCTAAACACCTTATATATCTATACGAACTGAAGTGTTACTTTGATTATTCGATTGTAACACCCGAGCATTTTTAATACATTAAAAATGCAATAATTTAAGGATTATTTTTTAATCTAATTTTTATAATAAAGTCTATAAAAACAAAAAAAAAAAGATTTTTAAGGGTAAAAATCATGTCATAATTTTAAATAAAAAGGAAGGATATAAAAATAAACTGGAAAGCTTAATTGTTGCAAAAATGTACTTACAACAAATGTTAAGACAAAAATATAGTTTAAGAAAATATTTTGTATAATAATATAAAGAATTATACAGTATTAGAATAATACAGTATAAGAAAATACATTGATAAAGTTATGTAGTATAAAAATTACACTATAAAAGTAATGCAGTGTAAGAATTTGATTGTTTTAGGCTAAACAATACAAAAATTAGACTGTTTAAGTTAAAGCAGTGTAGGAATAATACTGTTTGAAGAATATGGATGAATAAGGAATGCTGTAGCAGTATAGAGAATATACCAGCAGTATAAAAAAAATACTATCAGTATAAATTTGGATTGTATAAAGTTAAACAGTATAGGAATTACATTATGTGATGGATGTAAATAAGTATGGGAGGTTGTGAGACCTCATGAATTGTATAAAAAAAAATACCGATAGTATAAGAAAAATAGTCAGTATAAATTTAGATTGTGTAAAAATATAAGACCCACCATAGGACACCCAAATGGATGACAATTTGCCACCACACCCCCTTGATGTGGACCAATCCCACCATGCCCAAATTACCCTAACCTTTTAACAAAGATGATGTCAAGTGATGACTAACGTTGGTAAGTCATCAAATATGGTGAAAAATTACCAAAATAACCCTTGATATGGCCAATCAAATGCTACCAAGTTAAGCCACCTTTTTACCACAAATAATGGTAAGTGATGACTCATGATGATGTGTAACACCCGAGATTTTTAATGCATTAAAAATCATTAAGTTAAGGATTAATTAAGATGAAAAGTACAGTATAATGAGAAATACTGTATAATAACATGGAAAAATTATACAGTATTAGAGCAATGCAGTAAAAGAATTGGATTGTGTGGACCACAATTTCTTTTATACTTTTATAAAAGAAAAGAAAAAAAAGAAAAAATCAGAAAAATCTCTCAAAACTCGGCTGTTTCTCTCTCTACTTTCTCTCTCTAGACTTCTCTCTCTCTCCTCAAATCTCGTTTGAGATTCCGGCGTTATTTTTCGACACCTCCCGCACCAATGGAAAGCTCTCGACGAGTTGAGTCCAACGAGGTGTCGTGCCACCCAAAAAGCCACCGGAGGGAGGCTCACGCGCCGCCCAAAGTGCCGATGAAACCCATTTCTTCCCGACGTCATTTCACCGCCGTCCGACCATCAATCAACGTGATCTTGGTGTCTATGGACTCAGCATGAGGAGAGGAACAGAATGGTACCAATTTTTTAGCTCAATTTTGGCTGGAAAAGCTTCGCTGGAGCTGCCTGTCTCCGCCGTGTCGCCGCCACATGGAACCGCCGATCACGACGGCGGTGAGGTACACCGCCGCCACCGTTCGACTCAGACGGCGACGGGGAGTGAAACCCCTCGCCTAATTTCGCAACCCAGCCGCCGTTCATCGGAGTTCAAACGGCTCCAATTCGATCGCCGTGAGAAACGTCGATGGCGGTGTTTTTGGCCGCCTCATCCTAAATTGGACGAGGGGAAATGTTCAGGCCTGCACGATGAGGCTTCCCGACACCTCAATTACAGGCAACTGCCGCGGATTGACGGAGAACGGCATCTCCGTCATGCACCGCCGTGGGGCTAGGTGGAGCCGTTGATCTAGGTGGCGGTGACACACACCACTGGAGTCAAAAGACTCAGAGGGCCACGGGGAAGGAAACGCCCACCTCAATTGCACGGTAGCTCCGCCAGAGATAGGAGATCGGAGCCGTCGGTTTTGGAAGAGAATCCCATCTTTGAATTGGGCAGATGGAGGCCAAATTGGATGAAATTGACCCCACCAATCGACTCAGGAGGGTCGAATTAGGGGGGGTAGGCTCAAGCTCAGCCCCCAACGGAGCCAACCGCCACCGGTCAACAGTGGTCAACTGCCGGTCAACGACCAGTCAACGTCAAATTAGGATTTTATGATCCGGACCTCCGATCGAAGATCTGAGACTGCCTCCCGATTTGTTTTGATGCTATGAACGTAATGGTGACCTCCATTCGAGCTAATTCCACTCCGGTGAAAATCATCTGGTACCAACTGTACGCGGATCGAGACGATTCAAACAGCAGTATTGGAGTCCAGAATGACAGTTTCAAGAATGTATGATCTCTAGGAAGCATTCCTAACTATTCATGGTCGCTCGAGAAGCACTGCAGAGGATGCTTCGCATACTATAGATGCAGCGAGATACAACTGGATCTACTTAGCTTGGAGTTCAAGTAAGTAGAAATCTCGCCTACAGTATGAATTGTTTTGAAATAAATTGTTTTATATGCTTTCATAAAAATTTATGAAATGCATGATCAGTGATTCTTACACTATTTTATGTGAGAATGAGTTTTATAACGTTACAAGGTGACGAAAAACCCGTTAAGGGTAAAATCGTCATTATCAAGGAAACAGCTAGAACGGAGTCGAACACTCTGATTTAGCATAATGTTATTAGACAGAAAATGTTCCGTAATACGTTAAGTAACGTAACGGTCATGTGAGATCAGAGATTTAACAAGGGATGTTTAAGTAAACGAGAGGTAACCGATGGGTTACAAAGTTAAAAGGAAATGTAACCCCGGTGGGTTACAAGGCTAATTGAAGGAAAGGTAAACTGATGGTTTATAAGGTTGAGTAAAGAGAACGGTAGACCGATAGTATACCAAGTTATGAAAAAGGAATGAATGGTTAATGTTTACGTTTTATTATCAATCGAGTGGATTGATAATAAAGAAAGTTAATTAATGAGTCGGCTGTCGTTTGATCAGGACATAGAGGCCGACTAATGGAAGGAAAAGGAACGGAATAGATAACGCTAGAGCATAGTTCGAGTAAGTTTCAAATCTCACCTACAGCATGAAATAAATGATTTTTTTTAAATGCTTATTTATATAAATTGCAAATGAGTTTGCAATTATTATGTAAGTTTCTTTTAAAGTATGTTTGCATTTATTATGCAAAAAGTTTAAAAGTTCAAGAAAAAGAATTGCAATGAATTTGCAACCGTTATGTTAAAGGTTTATTTGCATATTGATATGCATAACGTTTCTTAAAAGTTCAAGTTATGATTTTCAAAGTATTGAAAGTATGTTTTGTATTATGACAATGCATGATGTTTTATAATTTAAGTAAGTTTCATGATGCATTTGCTATGCAATAAGTTGCATTTATTGTGCAATAAGTTTTAGAATAAAAGTTATAATTTGCAAAATATGTTTGCATTTTATGATGTATTTATTAAGTAATATGTTGCATTTGTCATGCAATAAGTGTTAGAATACAAGTTATGATTTACAAAATATGTTTGCGTTTTATGATGAATTTATTAAGCAATATGTTGCATTTGTTATGCAATAAATTTTATAGTACAAGCTATGAATTGCAAGTGTGTTTGCATATGATGTGATTGCATTTGGAATGCTCACTAAAGTTAATAAGAAGGTAACGTAAAGATAAAAAGAAAGTGTCGTACCAGCCTCTTTGTTATGAGGTAATGAAAGTAAAATTAAAGTTTAACCTCCTAAAGGTGAGGTACAAGACCTCAATGTTTGATGGTCTCAAGTCTTCCATAAGGGAAGCATCATGTTTATGATATCATGATTATGAGTTGGTACAAACACTAAAGTAAAGTAAAGAAAAGGAAGGTTATAAGATAAAGAAAGTTAAGGAACAAGAATAAAGGTTGAGAAAGAAAGGAATATTTAAGTTTATAGAATGTTCATAAAATGCTCATAATTGAAGTTAATAATTGAGCATAAATGGAGTCATGCATTCTCATGTTGCTTGAATGCCTTTTTTATGAAATGTTTATATGTTTTGTGATGAAAGACATTAAGAGAAAAGGTTTTACATTAAATGTTTATGAAAAGCATTTTCATGTTTTCAAGAAAAGATTTATAAATGACGTTTTAAGAAAAACGTTCAAGAAATGTTTTACGAAAAACGTTTATGTAAAACGTTTCAAAAATATTCTATGAAAAATGTTTTTAAAAATGTTTAAGGAAAACGTTTATGAAAAATATTTTCATAAATGTTTATGGAAAACGTTCTTGAAGAATGTTTCAAGAGAAAGGTTTTCATGAGAAAAGTTTTAAAGCATGTTTAAATGCTTTGTGAGTTTATGTTTGAACTTACTGAGCGAAAGCTCATTAAAAGTTTTCCATGCTGTAGGTAATATATGGGTGACCAATAGGACCCGTTAGAAGAGCTGGGTACTGCGGAGGACAGATGCGAAGATTTGGGTATAGATACCATCACTGTTTGCTTCCGCTATGCAAAGATAATGTTTTCCATTGTTTAATGTAGTATTTGTGAAGTTTTAAGAAATTAGAGTTTTAAGAATTGTATTCAAAGTTTTAAGATACAGTTTACAAACTGTTTTATGTAATTATAAAGTAAAGTTTTAAGCTATGATTTAATAAATATTTCTTATTAAGCTTTAAGAAAACAAATTGAAATAATTTTAAGGGCAAGTGTTGAGTGAGGTCTCAACTTAAAATGCGACAGAGGTCGCATCAGTTTTAAAGAACGTTTAAAGAAAAAAAAAATTATTTCAGTATTTTTCTTACTAAGTAAGTAAGATTACTGTTTATGAAACGATGTTTATGAAAGTAAAGTGACTGCCCGAAAAGGCGGGTCGTCACAGGTGGTATCAGAGCAGTATCCTGCCATCCCATCTCGCGCTGTCATATGTCTGCTACACCATAGCTCAAGTAAGAAAGTTAAGTTAAGTAGGAAGAAAAGTTAGAATTTAATGAATACGTGTTATTGTTGGGCGTAGCCTTTGATATCGGCACACCTAAATGAGCAACGAGAAGGTAAGGGTCAAAGGATGAACGTGATGATATATGCTAGAATGTCCTCGCAAGTCGACAATAGTTGTCGTCTATTAGCGATTTCAAGTCAACGATGACAAAACGTGGTCAATAATGGTCAACAGATGGCCGACAGCTCAAAATCAAGAAGATGAGCTTGTGACACGTTATGATGTTTAGGCGTACAATGATGTCTCTATAGGAGCAAATTTTACTCTGTTGGAGTTATTATGTATTTGCTACATGTATAACGAGAAAAAGTGGATCAAGATAACGGAATAATGAAGGTCTAAAGTGATTTTCAGTGCTTTATGGAATGAGAGTGCCTGAGAGCAACTTCTTTATTAGATCACTAATTATGTGATTTGATCGAGCTTAAGCACTCCTTCGCTGAGCTGAGACATGCGAATGAGCTCGTAACTACCCGAATGAATATGTGATCAAGACAACGATGCCCAATCTGGCAGTAGAAACCTCTCAGATTGGAGGATGGAAGCTAGAAATTTATACGTTATGAGAAAAATTACAGGAAAATGCAATTTTAGAATGGATATAGAACCAAAAATTATAGATTTTGTGGTCGGATGACCCTAATCTTTAGAAAGAAATGAAGAGATTAGAATGGAAATAAACCCTATTTTCGAGAATAGCATTCAAATGTAGAATGCTAAACCTTTAGATGAATAGAAACTGCGCTCAAATGTTGAAAGATTAGAGTTGCGCAGCAGAAGTATGGTGTATAATTTAAAGGAATATGTGAGTAAAATGATAAAAATTGTTGAAGTTCCAAGATGAAGGCTCAGTTTTAATGACAAAGTAGTGACCAAGGAAGCATGTTAAGAACGAAAAAGGATGATAAGGGAGATGAACTACCTATGAAGGTTCTAATTTTCGAGGACGAAAATTGTTAAGGAGGGTAGATTGTAACATCCGAGATTTTTAATGCATTAAAAATGCATTAAGTTAAGGATTAATTAAGATGAAAAGTACAGTATAATGAGAAATACTGTATAATAACATAAAAAAATTATACAGTATTAGAGCAATGCAGTATAAGAATTGGATTGTGTGGACTACAATTTCTTTTATACTTTTATAAAAGAAACAATCAGAAAAATCTCTCAAAACTCGGTTGTTTCTCTCTCTAGAATTCTCTCTCTCTCCTCAAATCTCGTTTGAGATTCCGACACCTTTTTCGACACCTCCTGCACCAATGGAAAGCTCTCGACGAGATGAGTCCAACGAGGTGTCGTGCCACCCAAAAAGCCACCGGAGGGAGGCTCATGTGCCGCCCAAAGTAGCGGTGAAACCCATTTCTTCCTGACGTCATTTCTCCGTCGTCCAACCACCAATCGACGTGATCTTGCTGTCTATGGACTCAACATGAGGAGAGGAGCAAGATGGTACCATTTTTCCAGCTCAATTTTGACTGGAAAAGCTTAGCCGAAGCTGCCTGTCTCCGTCGTGTCGTCGCCACATGGAACCGTCGATCACAGCGGCGGTGAGGTACACCGCCACCATCGTTTGACTCAGATGGCGACGGGGAGTGAAACCCCTCACCTAATTTCGCAACCCAGTCGCCGTTCATCGGAGTTCGAACGGCTCCAATTCGACCGACGTGAGAAATGCCGACTGCGGTGTTTCTGGCCGCCTCATCCTAAATTGGACGAGGGAAAATGTTCAGGCCTGCACGTTGAGGCTTCCTGACACCTCAATTACAGGCAACTGCCGCAGATTGACGGAGAATGGCATCTCCGTTGTGCACCACCGTGGGGCTAGGTGGAGCCGTCGATCTAGGCGGCGGTGATGCACACCACCGGAGTCAAAAAACTCAGAGGGCCACGGGGAAGGAAACGCCCACCTCAATTGCACGGTAGCTCCGCCAGAGATAGGAGATCGGAGCCGCCGGTTATGGTTGAGAATCCCATCTTCGAATTGGGCAGATGGAGGCCAAATTGGGTGAAATTGACCCCATCAATCGACTCAGGAGAGTCGAATTAGGGGGGGTAGGCTCAAGTTCAGTCCCCAACGGAGCCAACCACAGCCGGTCAACGGCGGTCAATGGTGGTCAACCGTCGGTCAACAGTCGGTCAACGTCAAATTGGGATTTTATGATCCGGACCTCCGATCGAAGATCCGAGACCGCCTTCCGACTCGTTTCGACGCTCTGAACGCAATGGTGACCTCCGTTCGAGCTAATTTCACTCCGGTGAAAATCATTCGGTACCAACTGCATGCAGATCGAGGCGATTCAAACAGCAGTATCGGAGTCCAGAATGACAGTTTCAAGAATGTATGATCTCCAGGAAGCATTCCTAGCTATTCATGGTTGTTCGAGGAGCACTGCAGAGGATGCTTCGCATACTGTAGATGCAGCGAGATACAATTGGATCTGCATAGCTTGGAGTTCAAGTAAGTAGAAATCTCGCCTATAGTATGAATTGTTTTGAAATAAATTGTTTTATATGCGTTCATAAAAATTTATGAAATGCATGATCAGTGATTGTTACACTATTTTATGTGAGAATGAGTTTTATAATGTTACAAGGTGACGAAAAACCCGTTAAGAGTAAAATCATCATTATTAAGGAAACGGCTAGAACGGAGTTGAACACTCCGATTTAGCATAATGTTATTAGATAGAAAATATTCCGTAATACATTAAGTAACGTAACGGTCATGTGAGATTAGAGATTTAACAAGGGATGTTTAAGTAAATGAGAGGTAACCGATGGGTTACAAAGTTAAAAGGAAAAGTAACCTCGGTGGGTTACAAGGCTAATTGAAAGAAAGGTAAACTTATGGTTTATAAGGTTGAGTAAAGAGAACGGTAGACCGATAGTATACCAAGTTATGAAAAAGGAATGAATGGTTAATGTTTACGTTTTATTATCAATCGAGTGGATTGATAATAAAGAAAGTTAATTAATGAGTCGGCTGTCGTTTGATCAGGACGCAGAGGCCGACTAATGGAAGGAAAAGGAATGGAATAGAGAACGCTAGAGCATAGCTCGGGTAAGTTTCAAATCTCACCTACAGCATGAAATAAATGATTTTTTTTAAATGCTTATTTGTATAAATTGCAAATGAGTTTGCAATTATTATGTAAGTTTCTTTTAAAGTATGTTTACATTTATTATGCAAAAAGTTTAAAAGTTCAAGAAAAAGAATTGCAATGAATTTGCAACCGTTATGTTAAAAGTTTATTTGCATATTGATATGCATAACGTTTCTTAAAAGTTCAAGTTATGATTTTCAAAGTATTGAAAGTATGTTTTGCATTATGACAATGCATGATGTTTTATAATTTAAGTTATAAGTTTCATGATGCATTTGCTATGCAATAAGTTGCATTTATTGTGCAATAAGTTTTAGAATAAAAGTTATAATTTGTAAAATGTGTTTGCATTTTATGATGTATTTATTAAGCAATATGTTGCATTTGTTATGCAATAAGTGTTAGAATACAAGTTATGATTTGTAAAATGTGTTTGCGTTTTATGATGAATTTATTAAGCAATATGTTGCATTTGTTATGCAATAAATTTTATAGTACAAGCTATGAATTGCAAGTGTGTTTGCATATGATGTGATTGCATTTGAAATGCTCACTAAAGTTAATAAGAAGGTAACGTAAAGATAAAAAGAAAGTGTCGTACCAGCCTCTTTGTTATGAGGTAATGAAAGTAAAATTAAAGTTTAACCTCCTAAAGGTGAGGTACAAGACCTCAATGTTTGATGGTCTCAAGTCTTCCACAAGGGAAGCATCATGTTTATGATCTCATGATTAATGAGTTGGTACGAACACTAAAGTAAAGTAAGGAAAAGGAAGGTTATAAGATAAAGAAAGTTAAGGAACAAGAATAAAGGTTGAGAAAGAAAGGAATATTTAAGTTTATAGAATGTTCATAAAATGCTCATAATTGAAGTTAATAATTGAGCATAAATGGAGTCATGCATTCTCATGTTGCTTGAATGCCTTTTTTATGAAATGTTTATATGTTTTGTGATGAAAGACATTAAGAGAAAAGGTTTTACATTAAATGTTTATGAAAAACATTTTCATGTTTTCAAGAAAAAGTTTATGAACGACGCTTTAAGATAAACGTTCAAGAAATGTTTTACGAAAAACGTTTATGCAAAACGTTTCAGAAATGTTCTATGAAAAACATTTTTAGAAATGTTTAAGGAAAACGTTTATGAAAAATATTTTCATAAATATTTATGGAAAACGTTCTTGAAGAATGTTTCAAGAGAAAGGTTTTCATGAGAAAAGTTTTAAAGCATGATTAAATGCTTTGTGAGTTTATGTTTGAACTTACTGAGCGAAAGCTCATTAAAAGTTTTCCATGCTGTAGGTAATATATGGGTGACCAATAGGACCCGTTAGAAGAGCTGGGTGCTGCGGAGGACAGTTACGAAGATTTGGGTATGGATACCATCACTGTTTGCTTCCGCTATGCAAAGAAAATGTTTTCCATTGTTTAATGTAGTGTTTGTGAAGTTTTAAAAAAATCAGAGTTTTAAGAATTGTATTCAAAGTTTTAAGATACAGTTTACAAACTGTTTTATGTAATTATAAAGTAAAGTTTTAAGCTCTGATTCAATAAATATTTCTTATTAAGCTTTAAGAAAACGAATTGAAATAATTTTAAGGGCAAGTGTTGTGCGAGGTCTCAACTTAAAATGCGACAGAGGTCGCATCAGTTTTAAAGAACGTTTAAAGAAAAAAAATATTTATTTCAGTATTTTTCTTACTAAGTAAGTAAGATTACTGTTTATGAAATGATGTTTATGAAAGTAAAGTGACTGCCCGAAAAGGTGGGTCGTCACATGATGAGTGATCAAATTTGGTTAAAAATCAAGCTTTATTTATCCTTTGTTTTAAGGCAACAAGAACCAAAAAAATGTTCATCTTCCTCTTCCAAAAACCGTCCCCTCCTAAGCGATTCCCTCTCAAAATTTTAATGAATTCCAAGCCTCCAAATCATGTTTGACGCAAGTTCAAAGGGGTTGATTCAAGATTTGGTACTTTTGGAGGTAAAATCTCAAACTTTCTCTTATGGGTTTTGGTGATTTTCTTTAAGCTTTGGAAGGGTTTTGATTGGGTTTTTTCATGGTTTTTGTGGAGGAGACATAACAAAGTTTTGAGTTTAGCAAAGGAGGATCAAAAGCTTGGCAAAGTCTAAGTAAACTTCTAAACTTTGTACTTGAAAGTTTATGCTACAAACATGTATGCCAAGTATTTGATGAAATATTTTGAGCTATGGCATGTAAGATGGACATTATAGCATGATTGTTTTATGTTTTATATTGATGATGGTAAGGATAGAAGAAAGAAAGTAAGGGTTTTGTAGTTAAAAATAGGAAATTGTTAAACTTTGTAAAGTTTAACTAGTTTCAAAGGAATAGGATTTTGAGGGCCTTAGAGGCCAATTTATGTCACAAATATGGCATAGGATTTGCCAATACAGTGAGGGAAACAACTTTTGTGACTAAAGTTTTGTAAAATTCCAAAAGGACTAAATTGTAAAGTTTTGCTAAAGTTCTGTAGATTTAAAAATCAGCCAAAAAGTCCACTGTAACATTGGAATTTGAGGAAAGTTAAAACACAAAAGTTGTAGAACTCATCGAAACTATTAAGACAATGTGGACAGTTTGTCAAAATTCTTCTTAGTTGAGGAGTTATGAATTTTACGAAATTTTGAGCACAAAATTTCAAGAAATGAAAATGTTATGAAATGTTTTAAATTCGATCATGGTGCTTTTGGAAGTTTTATTCCCTGTGAAAACTGAACGTTTTGGTACCAAATGATTGCTTTTGGTTTTGGGGGCAAAAATATAAAGATTTTATGTTTTGGCCCAAAACTATAAAATTGTATGAAAACTGGGTTTTCACCTAGGGACGTTGGGTTCTTGTAATTTTGTGGGCAGTGAGTAACCATAGGGATTATGCTTTTAAAGGATTTGAAGTTTAATAAAGAAAAGAATGAAAGAAAAACGTTAAAGGCAAAATGGTCATTTTATAAAAATGGCTAAAATGGACCCAAAACCCCTAATATCAGAAAATGCTCTTTAGCGAAAATTTTTCTGTAATATGCAAATAATGAAACAGTAAAGTTAAGCAATGCATTTTATAAAGTTACGAAATTGAAAAAAAACCTATTAAGGGTAAAATCATCATTTTTAAGAAAATGACTAAAGCAGAGTCGAACACTCCGAATTAGCAAAATGATCTTGGACGAAAAATGTTCCGTAATACGTCAAGTAACGAAACTGTCACATGAGATGGGAAATTTAATAAGGAATGTTCAAGTAAAAGAAAAGTAACCCAGTAGGTTACAAAGTTAAGTAAAGAAAAAAGGTAACCTAATGGGTTATAGAGTTAGGTAAAAAGAGTAATAACTGGATGGGTTACGGAGTTAAACAAAAAATACAGTAACCTAATGGGTTACAAAGTTAAAAGCAATGAGGTACAAAGTAAAGAAAATGGTAAACCGATAGGTATCAAGTTATGTAAAAGGAAATGAATGTTTAACGTTTAAGTTATGTTATCAATCGAGTAGATTGGTAATAAGAAAAGTTAACTAATAAGTCTGGTGTCATATGATCAAGACATAGAGGCCGACTAATGAAAGGAAAAGGAAGGAAACGGGAACGTTAGAGTTAAGTCCAGGTAATTTCAAACCTCACCTACAGCATAAAGTAAATGATTTTCAAATGCATTTTATATGTTTGCAAATGTGTTTGCAAATGTTATACAAGTTGTTTTTAAAGTATGTTTTCACTTGTTATGCATAAAGTTTTAAAGATTAAGTAAAAGTTTACAATGTATTTGCAATAATTATATTTAAAGTATGTTTGCATTTTGTTAATGCATAATGTTTTACAGTTTAAGTTATAAGTTTTATGTTGCATTTGTTATACAATAAGTTTTATAGTACAAGTTATGATTTGCAAATGTGTTTGCATATGGTGTGATTGCATTTGATATGCTCACTAAAGTTAATAAGAAGGTAAAGTAAAGATAAAAAGAAAGTGTCGTATTAGCCTCATTGATATAAGATACACAAGTAAAGTTAAAGTTTTGACCTCCTTGATGTAAGGTACATGATCTCGGTTTTCAATGGTCTCAAGTCTTCCACAAGGGAAGCATCATGTTTATGATCTCATGATTAATGATGTTGGTACGAATGCTAAAGTTTACAAGATAAGGAGAGTTAAGGAACAAAGATAGAAAGTTAAAGTAAGAAAAAATATTCATAAGACGCTCATAATTGAAAGTTCATAATTGAACATAAATGGAATCATGCATTATGAATTTGCTTGTATTCCTTATTATGAAGTGTTTATGTGAAATGATTATGGAAAACATTTTGAGAAATGTTTTACGTAAAATGTTTATGAAAAACTTTTTTTATGTTTACAAGGAAAGGTTTATGAAGGACATTTTACGTTTAAGCAATGTTTTATGAAAAAATGTTTTAAGAGAAAGGTTTTTATGAGAAAAGCTTTTAAAGCATGTTTTAATTATTTGTGAGATTACGTTTGAACTTATTGAGCGAAAACTCATTAAAAGTACCTTCATGCTATAGCTAGTCCTATAGGTGACCAGTAGGACTTGTTTGAAGAGCTCGATGCTGTGGAGGACAGATGTAAAGATTTAGATATGAATACCACTATAGTATGCTTCCGTTACTCAAAGAAAAGGTTTTCCCACTATTTGATTTAGTGTTTTCAAAGTTCAAGAAAGTCAAAGTTTTAAGAAAATTAAAGCTTTAAAAACTGTAATCAAAGTTTTAAGATATATTTTACGAAATATTTTATATAATTTTAAAGTTAAGTTTTAAGATATGAATCTAGTTAATGCTTCTTATTAAGTTTTTAAGAAACGATTTGAAATGGTTTTAAAGTCAAATGTTGAGCGATGTCTCAATTTAAGTTGCGATAAAAGCCGCAATAGCTTTTATGAATGTTTTAAAGCATGTTTAAAGGATGAAAAAAAAATTTCCAGTGATTTCTTACTAAGTAAGTAAGAAAAATTAAGTAAAGACATTTAAGAAAGCTAAGTGACTCTTCAAAAATACGGGTCATCACATCGGTTGTGTTGAACTTGGGCTAGATGAAGTCTAAGTTTTGGGCTAAAGACAAAGGGTAGTTGGATATGTCCACTGGAGTCCATATATGCCCTCTATTTTTTGTATCCTAATTGTTTTTGTTTTTGTTTTTTTTTTTTTTTTTTAGGAATTAATGGTTGTCTTAGCACCACCTAAATTTAAGAATTTGACAATGCAATAAATTATAAATACTAGTATTTAAGCAGTTAATGGCCCATTTGGATTGTTGATTTGAACTGGTTTGAAATAAAAAGTTCAAACTAAAAACACCATAGTAATTTAAACTTTGTAGGAGAAAATACAGTAACAAAATCAATTCTAACTGGTATGAGTTGGACCTAACTTGAAACAACCCGCTTTTTCTGGTTGTGATTAAACTCTTTCTTACTTACTTTAGGGAAAAAATTTAGGAAATTTTTTTTTACGGAAATAAATATATACTTACATTAACTTTGATAACTCCCAAAATACTTTCACATACTTGTATTTACATAATTAATACTTTTACTTTCATAACATCTTTCTTTTAATCATTTCATATCAAAATAACTTTAAACATACGTAGCGGAAAACATTACAGCAGCGGACTCCATACCCAATCTGCACACCTCATCCGTCCGCCAGCTCATCATTACGACTCATTCTGACCTTTTCGTCGGAATACCTACAGCATGAAAAACTTAATGAGCTAACGCCCAGTAAGTCCCATAAATCCCACATGGATATTCACATGAATACATGAATCAATTATGCTTTCTTATAAACTTTCTTTATTCTCATCATTTCTTATCTTTACTGGGGCCCAAGTGTTCGTACCATTGCGCAATTTCATTTAGGTCTACATAACACCGTGACCGTAACATATCCTTTAAACTCCCCTTGAGTTAGGAGCCGGTACGACACTTTTCTTAATTTCTGATGATACATTTACCAGTCCATTTATTATGGTTGACATACCATGCATGAAGTGATAATCACATATTATCCATGAAACATAAATTCTCTTGCATAGCATAGTACACACAGGTACTTGCTTTTTATACACACTGGTACACATTAATATACGTACAAGTATATAGCATAACATACTCACAGGTACTTAACATAAAATGTACACACAGATACCTACTTTATACATATTCATGTATTTATCATTGTACACACAGGTACGAAATCATGATACACATGTTATTTTCATTATTGTACACACAAGTACACAACATATTATACACACAGGTACAAAATCATGGTACACATGCTCATTTTCATTATTGTACACACAAGTACATAACAGCTTGTACACACTGGTACACATTAATATGCTCACACTTATTCATACATGACTATACCCCTAGGTATTCATATCATGGCAAACATACAAGTTTACACTTAATTATACGCACAAGTATACATATACATACATTTCTTTCTAAACCTACATTTCATACTATAGGTGGGTAGAGTACTTACTTGATGCGAATGTCAGGCGACTTAACCTCGATTTCCCTTCTCCTAGACTCCTAGGATCCTGTTGGCCAATTACAATGCCATTAGCCAAATTTCACTATGTTTCGATACGAAACATCCATTAGTTAATAAATTGAGTTGTATTACTATGTACAACTCTAAAAACCACTGGTTTTTCTTATTTCTATCTAACTTTACCCTATCGTTTGTAACGAAAGGCGGGAACCTTTTTAGTCATTTTCTTATTCCATTGGAAACATTTCAAAACGGTTCGGGTTATTTGGACAAAAATGACGATTTTGCCCTTCGTGGGTTTACTAACCTACCCGAGCTCGATTTCATTATTCTTACGAAAATAACCACATACTAATTTCAAAATAACACCCTAGTGGGTCAAATCTCTTTATTTCTCAATTATGCCCCATTTTCATAAAACTTTACGGTTTAGTCCCTGAACTGAAAATTTTGACGATTTTACCCCCAGGACTAAAATTTACTTCTTTGCATCAAAATTTCCTATTTTTCTCGAGGATCATTTTTACTTAAGGTACCATACCTTAAATCATTTGCAAAAATAACATTTTTGCCATTTAACACTTTTTTCACTTTTAATATATTCTTGAAAAATCAAAAACTCACAAACGATTGAGTTTTTAGACAAACCGTCCAGTGATCCAATAGTTTCATCGAAATCTACAACTTTCATGTTTTAAATTTTTCCAAAATCTCACTGTACAGGGGCGTTTTTGACTATTTTTTAAATCTGCCGAGAAGGAACTTTTTCTTTCAATTTAGTCTCTATGGCATTTTTACAAAAATCCGTTTCAAACTTGCCATTCTACCCCTGCAGAAACCATTCCATGCCTTAATCCACACATTCTCATGCTCAAACATCTCTTTTACAAAGTCAAACATCAAAATTACAAAATAACACTTTTTGTAAAAATTGCCATTTTGCACCATAAACCAAAGTTTCACAACTCAAACTTGCCAATCATCACATATACATAAAATTCCAGCAAATACATGCTCAAAACCCCTCATGGGTTTGAAAGAATAAAATCAAAACAAAATTCAAAACTTTAAACTTTAAAACTTACCCAAATAACACTTTTTTGGATTTCTAGCCTTCAAAGGCTTCTTGAACTTCTTCTTGGACTTCCTTTTCATGCAAAAATAGCATGGATTAATCTTTGCCCTTTACCCATGAAAAATCCCTTGAAAACTCATGAAAAAGTTTAGGATTTTACCTTAAAACTTGTAGGAAATCCTTGTTCTTGCTTGTAAAACTTGTTTGGGGTTATTTTTGCAAAGTTTAGGGGCTGAAAATTTTTTTTAGAGACCTGGACATGGCTGCCGAATCTTGGAAGGAAAGAAAGGAAGTGAATTTTTGTGATAACTTTGCCTTAAATGCATCCTTATCACATTTGGTGACTCATGGTAACCCATGAGTATACCACTAGGTGTCCTCATCTTATTGGGCCACATTGCATGGCTTGTTGGCCCAATAGAATTCAAACAAATGTCCACTTTGTGGAGTTAAAAATTTATACTGTGTAATTTTTCACCACACAGTATTTTTCCTATACTGCCATGGTCAATTCAGTGTACTTTCTATCCTTAGACTGTATAAAAATATTTAACTTACTTTTCGTTTACTTTTGGAGGCCAATCATAACATTTTTCTTATCTGCGTTTTCATTTAGCAGTATTCTTATACTGCTCTGGCCTCCTTTCTACCTCCGGTTAGGGTTAGGACAACCTCTATGTCCTATTTACATTCTAATCATTCATTCGTTTATATCACAATTTCACAATTAATTGTGACATGAAATTCATTTTATGGATATTATGTACAAATCTCTGAGTCATCAAACTCATAAAATTTGTATTTTACAATATCCACCATTGCATTACATATGCCATAAAATTTACAATCAATGCCGCTCATTCATATTTTATTGTAATTTTCACAGAAATTACAATTTTTACAAAATTTCACATTTTTAAGAATAAATTCATTAATTAAACCTAATTAAATATTAGGTTTTATTGATGACGTTTTCTCGGTCATTACAATCTACCCCCTTAAGAATTTTTGTCCTCGAAAATCAAAATAATTCGGGGTATTCTTTCCTTATTTCATTCTCTCGTTCCTACGTTGCTTCTTCTGCTTGTTGGTTACACCATAAAACTTTGATGAGAGGTATCTTCTTGTTCCTTAATTCCTTCTCTTCTTGTGCCAGAATTTGAAGTGGTTTTTCTCCATAAGACAGATTCTCCTGTTTGTCAATTTCTTCCGGCTGAAGAACATGTGAAGGGTCTGGCACATACTTTTTTTTTTTTTTTTTTTAGCATGGACACATGGAATACATTGTGTATCAATGCTAGATTTGAGGGTAAGGCTAACTTATAAACTATACTGCCTATCCGTTTCAAGATCTCAAATGGTCCAATATACCTTGGACTGAGCTTTCCTTTCTTTCTAAATCTTACAATTTCCTTTCATGGGCATTATCTTCAAAAAGACCAAGTCTCCTACTTGAAACTTTAAAGGTCTCCGTCGTCGATTAACATAACTCTTTTGCCGACTAAAAGCCATTTTCATTCGTTGACCAATTAACTTTACCTCTTCCGTTGTTCTATTAACAAAATCTATGGTCGACAACGCATTTTCTTGGGTTTCGTACCAATGTAAAGGTGGTCTACATCTCTTTCCATATAGAGCTTCATATGGAACCATACCAATGGAGCTTCGATAACTATTGTTGTATACAAATTCGATCAGAGGAAGCTTTTTATCCCATCCTCTCTTAAAATCTAGCACACATGCTCTTAACATATTCTCTAAAGTCTGGATGGTCCTTTCTGATTGACCGTACGTTTATGGGTGGAAGGCTGTGCTAAATGTCAGCTTTGTTCTCATTGCTTGATGAACACTTCTCCAAAACTTGGAAGTGAATCTACTATTACGATAAAAATGATAAACTTTGAAACCCAGTGGTATCTAACTATTTGGGTTACGTATAGTTCAGCTAGTCGTTCTACAGAACTACTGAGTTTAATGGGTAGGATTTAGTCAATCTATCAATAATTACCCATATACCATCATGTCCACCCGTAGCTCTGGGTAGGCCAGTTATCAGGTCCATAGTTATCTGATCCTATTTCCACTCTAGGATTTCAATCTTTTGTAATTCGCCTGTTGGTCGTTGATGCTCATCTTTTACCTTCTGGCATGTAAGGCATTTGCTGATGAATCTCGCGACGTCATTCTTCATTACATTCCACCAATAGTGTTCTTTCAAATCTTGGTACATTTTAGTAGCTCCTGGATGAGCCACCAATAGTGTTTCATGAGTTTCTTCTAATACTTGCTTCTTTAATCCTTCATCATTGGGAATGTATATCCTACTCTTGTGACAGAGGATACTATCTTTCAAAATGCTAAATTCTGTTTCTTTGTTTTTAAGAACTTCATTCCTAACTTTAAGTAGCGACGGATCTGCTTCTTGTCGCTCTTTTAAATTCTCCAACATAGTTGGTTGAAAGGATCAATTAGCTAATCTTTCTGTGACTAGCTCTATTTCTGCTTCCATCAAATCCTTTTTGGAGTGGTTTTGGTATCATCTATACCGTTACTAGCAAGGACGTTGTTCTACGACTAAGGGCATTGGCTACTTGATTAGCCTTTCCCAGGTGCTACAAAATCTTACAGTCGTAGTCTTTGACTAACTCTAGCCACCTTTGCTACTTCATGTTGAGCTCTTTTTGTATGAAGATGCACTTCAAACTCTAATGGTCTGTATAAATTTCGTACTTAGCTCCACATAGGTAATGACACTATATCTTCAATACAAATACAACCATCGCTAACTCTAAATCATACATCGGATAATTCCTTTCATAATCCTTTAACTGTTGGGATGCATAAACAATCACTTTTTCATTTTGCATAAATACGGCTCCCAATCCTATTTTGATGCTTTACTATAGATCATGAATGTTCCATGGTTCGGATCTGGTATTGTCAGTACTAGTGTACTTGTAAGTCGCCCTTTTTAATCCTTAGAAACTTTCTTCGCATTTCTTAGTCTATTCATACTTTGTTGCTTTTCATGTAAGTGCAGTGAGTGATGCTGCAAGTCAGGAAAATCCTTCTACAAATATCGATAGTAGCCTGCTAAATCAAGGAAACTTCTAATTTTTGACACACTTTTCGGTGTAGGCCACTTATTCACTGCTCAACTTCGGAAGGATCAACAGATACTCCTTCTTGTGTCACCACGTGTCCGTGGAATTGAACCTTCTCCAGCTAAAACTTACATGTTGAGAACTTGGCGTACAATTGATGCCTTCTCAATAATTATAGTGCAATCCTCAAGTGCTTTTCATGTTCCTCTGGCGTTCTTGAGTATATGAAAATATCGTCGATGAAGACAATAACAAACTTATCGAGGTATCCTTCGATTCATGAGATCCATGAAAGCTGCTAGGGCATTGGTCAGTCTAAAAGGCATGACGCAGAACTTATAATGCCCATAACGTGTTCGGAACACTGTTCTCGGTATATCTTATTCTTTAACTCGAAGTTAATGATATCTTGAGCGTAGATCAATCTTTGAGAATACTGACGCTCCTTTAAGTTGGTCAAACAAATCATCGATCTTTGGGAGTGGATACTTGTTCTTAATCGAGATCTTGTTTAGTTCCCGATAATCAATACACATTCGTATCAGTCCATCCTTCTTCTTAACAAATAGAACAGGTGCTCCCCATGGGGAATAACTTGGTCGGATGAACCCCTTGTCCAATATTTCCTTTAGCTGCACCTGAAGTTCCTTGAGTTTCCCAAGAGTCATTTAATATGGCGCCTTAAAAAAATTGTGGCTGTTTCGGGGGTCAATTTGATTTCAAACGAAATTTTTCGTTCCGGTGGTAAGTCTGCAACTCTTTTGGAAACACATAAATAAATTCCTTTACTATGGGGACCTTCTTTGGTCCTAACTGAGCTTCTTTATCTTTCCTTATTATATTCACCAGATAACACGTACATCCATTTTCCAACATCTTCCTTGCCTTTAATGCTGAAGTCAACATTTTGGGAGCTTTGGGAACTTTCCCTAAATACATAAACTTCTCACTTCCGGAAGGTTGAAACGTAACCTTGCGGTGTCGACGACTAATCTTAGCCGTGTATTTTCTTAGGAAATCTGTTCCTAGGATGACGTCATAATCTTGTATATCGATTATTATCAAATCAATATACAATTGCCTTCCGCATATGACTATCGATACATGACGTGACCAATAATCAGCACTTAATACCTCCCCAGAGGGTAGTGCAATTCTAAAGGTTTGCTCTATCCTATATCTTTTACTTCCTATTCTTTTCGCAAACTTAAGCAATGCAAACGAATATGTTGCTCCAGAATCAAATAAAATATATACATCAGTGTTGGCAACAGAAAACTAACATGTCACCATCGATGAGGTTCCTGCATCTTCTTTCTTCTTCATGTAGGCATAAATTCGCCCACTTGGTTCCGGAGCTTCTAGTCGCCCTTGACTAACACTAGGGACTTCAATTTGTGCCTGAACTTGAACCGTATGCAATTGGTTCCTTGACACCTCTACTGAGCATGACTGTTCTGACTTTGGGAATTAGAAAAACAATTCTTGGCATAATGCCCTTCTTTCCCCAGATATAGCACTTGTTCGTGCTAGCCTTGCATTCCCCTACATGTCTTTTCCCACATTGACTGCAAAAGGGGTTTGTTGTTTCCTACATCTTTAATCCTCTTATGGGGTTGAACTTTTGGATTCTTTGAATTATTCACGTTCCATTTCCTTTTGTTGTAGTGCAGTGCAGTTGCGTCCCGCTTGAACGTTCTAGGACGGCCCTTGACTTGGAACACTTCCTTGCCCTTTTACTTGTACAGCTTGACTTTGCTTGGCTAAAGCTTTCTCCTCCTTCTATGCTTTGGAAATCTTTGTTCTTTCTTCCTTATCACGGGCAATTCTAAACACAACTTTGGTCGTCCGTTTGATGCAATCCTCTATATCCTTGGGAGCTTGCCCTCCAATATCGACCACAAGGGCAATGTCGGTTTTGAAAATTCTCATTAACCGTCTTATTCGTTCCCGATCAGTGGGTACTAACTCGGGACAAAGCCGTGCTAGCTGATTAAACCTCTTTACAGCGTCAGCTACGGACATATTACCTTGCTTAAAATTATTAAATTCTTCTTATTGGGCTGCCATGGTTTCTACATTAAAATAAGCCCTGCCAAATTCTTCAACAAAATATGGCCCTGTCATTTTGTCTACATTCTTTTTACTCTCTACCGACTCCCACTGTCTCCTAGCATCTTTAGTGAGAGAAAACGAAGCGCATAGGACTTTTTTATGGTCCCTAAGTGCCATAAATTTTCAAAACCCTTTCTATGCCTGTAAGCCAATCGTCGGCCTCTAAGGGGTCTGTAGATCTATCAAATTCTGGGGCCTTCATTCTCCGAAATCTTTCATAAAATTCAGTAGTGGATACTACCGGAACAACTGTAGCAGCTGGTATATCAGCCATTGATATCAATCGTTATATATCTATCGTGTATTTTTGTTACTATGTTAGCACATACAATTAACTTAATAGTATCCAATCAATAACTGCATGTATTCAAACAACATAAATACATGCAAACATACACAATTACATGAACTCAATATCTTGCGTCATACATTTCATTTCCTTTACCTTCATACATTTCATTTCATAAGCATTCATACATTTCATTTCATAAACATTCATACATTTCATTTCATAAGCATTCATACATTTCATTTCATAAACATTCATTCATACATTTCATTTCATTCCTTTCATACATTTCATTTCATTTCCTTTCGTACATTTCGTTTCATTTCATTTCCTTTCGTACATTTCGTTTCATTTCATTTCATGTCATTCACTTTCATGTATTTCATTTCATAAACCTCTTTCATTTCCTTTTTACATTCTCCATAACATTACATGCATAACTAACATACATACATACATACTTTCCTTTCATACATAACTATTCATATCATCTTCGGGAGCAATTATCACTTCCGGCTACATATACCTTCTTGCCAAGAAGGACACCATTAGCCAACATACATACATATACAAAGGCATCAAAGCCCAAAACTGTACTAATATCTCATCTATGTACGTCATAATACACAAAGATTTTCTTATGAATTTTTTTTTTTGGTCGAACTCGACTTTAAACATGTCACTATATTCGGAACCCTCCTTTGGATTCCTCTTCTTCCTCCATATCCTAATCAGTCGACTTATCATCACTTGCGATTATAGGCTCTGAAGACACAGGCTCTTCATCAATGTTATCATTATTATCATCATCATCATCCATACCTACTGGAGGATCTTCTAATGGTGCGCCTACATTCTGGTCTGCATGTAATGCCGCCATAAGAGAATCATGGATACTAAGGTAATTTCAAGGATACGGTATTTGCTGCTGGACCACATTGGGAAGATTTCTCCAAACCAGATCTTAAATGCACCGTAAGGGTAATTGTGGTGGAATTAATGGTACCATAGTACCGTGAAATTTAAGAATGTAATGATCTACTGGTTCGCCTACGTATCATCCTTATACCGATCTTACTCATAGGTACAATCGGTGTCTCCCATCCGCTCATAACATCGAAATCACCTAGACTGGAATAACGTTTGCTGGTGGTATGGGTGCAACTTAGCTAGAATTTGTCCTCTAAAACCTTACCAATCCCGTGGTTGCTTGTTAGGTTCAATCGTTAACCATATACTAAGGCTTCCCTCATCAACAATCCTGAGGCCAATAAAACTAGAAGATGTTGTGGCATATGACAAGCGTTAAAAATCACTTCAACTAAGCCATTCAGTCTACACCATTGGCTGTCGACTCCCATAATGCCGCGGTGGCATCTCCTCTTGAAAAGCAATGTTGGCTCTTCGATTAGCATCCATATCACGATCATGATGCGGCTTCGCCATATACTATATTTATTGTCGTAATTAACATAACAGTGTCATATAAAGTAGTACTGAACATTCTTATACTTAAAATCAAGCTATCTTACTTGAGCTATGGCAATGGAGCAGACGACGATGTGTAGTAGGATGGCAAGATTTTCGCTCTGATACCAACTGTCACAACCCGCCTTTTCGGGTTGTGATAAAACTCTTTCTTACTTATTTTAGGGAAAAAATTTAGGAAATTTTTTTTTTACGAAAATAAATATTTACTTACATTAACTTTGATAACTCCCAAAATACTTTCACATACTTGTATTTACATAATTAATACTTTTACTTTCATAACATCTTTCTTTTAATCATTTCATATCAAAATAACTTTAAACATGCGTAGCGGAAAACATTATAGCAGCGGACTCCATACCCAATCTGCACACCTCATCCGTCCGCCAGCTCATCATTACGACTCATTCTGACCTTTTCGTCGGAATACCTACAGCATGAAAAACTTAATGAGGTAACGGCCAGTAAGTCCCATAAATCCCACATGGATATTCACATGAATGCATGAATCAATTATGCTTTCTTATAAACTTTCTTTATTCTCATCATTTCTTATCTTTACTAGGGCCCAAGTGTTCGTACCATTGCGCAATTTCATTTAGGTCTACGTAACACCGTGACTGTAACATATCCTTTAAACTCCCCTTGAGTTAGGAGCCGGTACGACACTTTTCTTAATTTCTGGTGATACATTTACCAGTCCATTTATTATGGTTGACATACCATGCATGAAGTGATAATTACATATTATCCATGAAACATAAATTCTCTTGCATAGCATAGTACACACAGGTACTTACTTTTTATACACACTGGTACACATTAATATACGCACAGGTATATAGCATAACGTACTCACAGGTACTTAACATAAAATGTACACACAGATACCTACTTTATACATACTCAAGTATTTATCATTGTACACACAGGTACGAAATCATGATACACATGCTCATTTTCATTATTGTACACACAGGTACACAACATATTATACACACAGGTACAAAATCATGGTACACATGCTCATTTTCATTATTGTACATACAAGTACATAACAGCTTGTACACACTGGTACACATTAATATGCTCACACTTATTCATACATGACTATACCCCTATGTATTCATATCATGGCAAACATACAAGTTTACACTTAATTATACGCACAAGTATACATATACATACATTTCTTTCTAAACCTATATTCCATACTGTAGGTGGAAAGGGTACTTACTTGATGCGAATGTCAGGCGACTTAACCTCGATTTCCCTTCTCCTAGACTCCTAGGATCCTGTTGACCAATTACAAAGCCATTAGCCAAATTTCACTATGTTCCGATACGAAACATCTGTTAGTTAATAAATTGAGTTGTATTACTATGTACAACTCTAAAAACCACTGGTTTTTCTTATTTCTATCTAACTTTACCCTATCGTTTGTAACGAAAGGTGGGAACCTTTTTAGTCGTTCTCTTATTCCATTGGAAACATTTCAAAACGGTTCGGGTTATTTGGACAAAATGACGATTTTGCCCTTCGTGGGTTTACTAACCTACCCGAGCTCGATTTCGTTATTCTTACGAAAATAACCACATACTAATTTCAAAATAACACCCTAGTGGGTCAAATCTCTTTATTTCTCAATTATGCCCAATTTTCATAAAACTTTACGGTTTAGTCCCTGAACTGAAAATTTTGACGATTTTACCCCCAGGACTAAAATTTACTTCTTTGCATCAAAATTTCCTATTTTTCTCAAGGATCATTTTTACTTAAGGTACCATACCTTAAATCATTTGCAAAAATAACATTTTTACCATTTAACACTTTTTTCACTTTTAATATATTCTTGAAAAATCAAAAACTCACAAACGATTGAGTTTTTAGACAAACCGTCCTGTGATCTAATAGTTTCATCGAAATCTACAACTTTCATGTTTTAAATTTTCCCAAAATCTCACTGTACAGGGGCGTTTTTGACTATTTTTCAAATCTGCCGAGAAGGAACTTTTTCTTTCAATTTAGTCCCTATGGTATTTTTACAAAAATCCGTTTCAAACTTGCCATTCTACCCCTGCAGAAACCATTCCATGCCTTAATCCATACATTCTCATGCTCAAACATCTCTTTTACAAAGTCAAACATCAAAATTACAAAATAACACTTTTTGCAAAAATTGTCATTTTGCACCATAAACCAAAGTTTCACAACTCAAACTTGCCAATCATCACATATACATAAAATTCCAGCAAATACATGCTCAAAACCCCTCATGGGTTTGAAAGAATAAAATCAAAACAAAATTCAAAACTTTAAACTTTAAAACTTACCCAAATAAAACTTTTTTGGATTTCTAACCTTCAAAGGCTTCTTGAACTTCTTCTTGGACTTCCTTTTCATGCAAAAATAGCATGGATTAATCTTTGCCCTTTACCCATGAAAAATCCCTTGAAAACTCATGAAAAAGTTTAGAATTTTACCTTAAAACTTGTAGGAAATCCTTGTTCTTGCTTGTAAAACTTGTTTGGGGTTATTTTTGCAAAGTTTAGGGGCTGAAAAATTTTTTTAGAGACCTGGACATGGCTGCCGAATCTTGGAAGGAAAGAAAGGAAGTGAATTTTTGTGATAACTTTGCCTTAAATGCATCCTTATCACATTTGGTGACTCATGGTAACCCATGAGTATACCACTAGGTGTCCTCATCTTATTGGGCCACATTGCATGGCTTGTTGGCCCAATAGAATTCAAACAAATGTCCACTTTGTGGAGTTAAAAATTTATACTGTGTAATTTTTTACCACACAGTATTTTTCCTATACTACCATGGTCAATTCAGTGTACTTTCTATCCTTAGACTGTATAAAAATATTTAACTTACTTTTCGTTCACTTTTGGAGGCCAATCATAACATTTTTCGTATCTGCGTTTTCATTTAGCAGTATTCTTATACTGCTCTGGCCTCCTTTCTACCCCCGGTTAGGGTTAGGACAACCTCTATGTCCTATTTACATTCTAATCATTCATTCGTTTATATCACAATTTCACAATTAATTGTGACATGAAATTCATTTTATGGATATTATGTACAAATCTCTGAGTCATCAAACTCATAAAATTTGTATTTTACAATATCCACCATTGCATTACATATGCCATAAAATTTGCAATCAATGCCGCTCATTCATATTTTATTGTAATTTTCACAAAAATTACAATTTTTACAAAATTTCACATTTTTAAGAATAAATTTATTAATTAAACCTAATTAAATATTAGGTTTTATTGATGACGTTTTCTCAGTCATTACATAACTAGTATTTCTATACACCACATGAAACTTGTTGTCAAAACAGTATTGAAAGTGGCTAAAACTTGTTGTCAAAACAGTATTGAAAGATAGCCACTGGGACATGAAAGTGAGAGTCTAAACTTCATCTAATAAGATACTATGAATCCAAATAACGTTACACAAGCAAACTTAGCTTCTAAATTTGAAGATCTTCTTGTGAATTTAAAAATGACCAGTTGATTTCCTTATCATGAGTTTTTTTTTGTTTGTTTTCTTGGAGGAACCTTATCATGAGTTTCAAAAATTTAATAGACAAGTTGATTTCTTGTATTATTTCTACTACATCTATCTACCTTGTAAACCCACTAGCCAATTCTAATATTAAAATATTAGACAATGAAATAATTATCATAAAAAAGAGAAAGATGATCAATTTGTTGTTCTATAGTCTTTCAATGAAATATTCAAAGCTCAAATGGCCTTCTATATTCAAATTTTAAAAAAAAAGCCTCCTATATTGAAGGAAACGAGAATGCTTTCTACTATTACATGTTTCAGCCTTAATAGGTCTTTGAGTAGGCAAGTCAATAAGAAAAACAAACAAGAAAAAGAAAAAATTAACCATGTTCTGGTTTGTTACTAAAAAGTCTTAAAGACAAAAAAGAAAAGAAAAGAAAAGGAGAAAAAAAGACTTCTTCTTAAAATTAATTGGTCCTTAATTCCTTCATAAAATAAGCATACTCATTGGACTATTTGTATCACTTGCCAAAAGCAATTTTTTCAATAGTGTAATATAACTGAACTAATTGACAAAGAAAGGTCATGAAAAGACTTTGAGATGATTTTTCTGCGTAAATGATCTATGGACATAATAGGTTTCAAACTAAAATCTTTTTAGTTGGTTTCCTTAGTATATACTTTTGACCTTAAAATTGTCCCCTCAAAAGCCCAAAAAAAAAAAAAAGGCCCCTTTAAAGTAGTTTCCCTTCTTGCGTATTTTATCACGGTTGGGTCACAAAAACATGTTCACCATGTCCATGATTGCCAACACATTTTTAGATAAGTTCATCAGTGCCAAATTCCCTTTTGCTTAAAGACATTACAGTTGACCACTCACACGGTTTCACTCTACTTTTTTTTTTTCTTTTTCAATTCCCATTTGTCTCAATTAGGACCCCCGAAAAAAAGAAAAAAAAAAACCTCAAAAGAAAAAAAAATATATTTTTAGGTGAAGCTCTAGGTTTCCCCAATGTTTATCAAATGGGCAATTAAAGAATAAAGTAGAAAACAAACCAAGTCATGCCAACTAATTTGGCATTGCTTTCATTTTTTTTGTTTTTATCAGTTTCAAACCACAACGATCCAACCAACAACTATTATATCTTAATAGATTTTAGAAAACTATGCAAGTTTCACCTTTTTTCTTAATTAAAAATTATCGACACATTTTTTATTATTCTTTTTACAAAAGAATGTTCTAAGTGAGGTGCTATCCGGCGCCGCCGCGGCGCCCCACCGTAGGCCTTAATTACGCGTCAAACCATAGTCAGCTCCGACACAAATTTGTTGGATGGTTACTTTAAAAATCCATAAATTTTAAGTCTGAATTATTTGATTAAATCCTAGGTGACTCACCAATGGCGTCAGCTCAAAATACTGGCCAATAAAGATATAGAAACGTGTTCGCAACTCGTTGACCAGGTTGCAGGATCACACCATAGGATTGCAACACCTGATTCTGCCACGTGGAGTTTTTATCAGACACGTGGAGTAAGATGGTGAGTTGGAATGGATGAGAACAAAGTGCCACGTAGGACAATTTAAAATTGGTTCTTTCCGAGCCCCAAGAGGCAAGAGCCGTTTAATATGAACCGTGCTCTTCAAGAGTTAAGCCTATTTTGGTCATTTCGGTGAGATGATTGGTTTTATCCTTGCCACATCAGATCCAGAAAGGTCACAAAAATCCGTTTAATAATTTTGATCGTTCCAAGTTGGCAGGGATAAATTTTATGAATATTTGGTTATTGATTTAGCTAAATTTTTATGTTCCCCACGCGCCTCTAAACCAAAATGCAGTGATCATGCGAACGTTTTTATGAGTTGATGGAGTTCTGTTGAAATAAGTTTGAAAAATGGTGGGAAGGAATTTGATTAATAACATCAACACAAATCGTGTTCAGAGATTGAGTTAGAAAAATTAGTCAAGAGAGGCGTAATGTATACTAACATTACAAAGAAAAAATAAATATAAAGTATATAAAATTTGAGGGGAACAACATAATTTTAAAGAGACAGAGTATAATTTTAAGTAAGGTGGAGTACAATTTTTATTAAGTTCTATTTGCAATATTGAAAGAAAAAAGTTTAGAGAAGGTGTACATCCTCGTTCAATCATTTCCCTCTCGTCCGTGTGTAGCTCCATCATGGCTTTCTAAGTTAAATAGAAGGCCAAGAAAAAGGAATCTTAAGTAACTTTTAAAGTAGAGGAGACTAACCTCCAATCAAAACTTTTGTTTTTGTTACTAACGTTCTTTAATTTCCTTGTACTAATAATTATTCTTTTGATTAATTTTCTTCTTACCTCCTCCCAATAAAAATAATTTCAAATTTAGCATTGTATATACTTTTGTGCTCCACGAGAAACCTAAGCCAATATTTTTTTATTATATTACTCAAAAATTAAGATTTTTTCCCTTTTGACTAATAATTGTAATACACATAAGCATAATCCTATACGAGATCTTGAAAAACAATATAATAACAATAAAAGTCGCATAAATAATAAGCCTTAATCAGATTTTCTTTCCAAATACTGGAAAGAAAGAAAATCCACATCATTAATCCATAATAATAATAATAATAATAATAATAATAAAACACGTGATTCTTTTCCTTTCCAAAAGAACAGGCCTTTTATCGTTGATCCACCACTCTCCCGCCAGCGCGTCGCAGCTTTGTTCCCAAACACCTCATTGCTTCGCTGTCAATACTTTCTCTCTCTAGATTTTGTTTCTCTCCTAGTTGCTCTGTCTATAAAACCAGAAAGAAGGAGAACAAGCCCTTACCTTACTAAACTCCTCTATTCTCCTTGTCTCAATCTCACCAAAAAAAAAAAACTCCATTTTTGCCCTCTTTTGAGCTCTGATATTTCTCTCTCTGAGCAAGAAATGGGAATCGACTCAATCAATCTCGACGATCTCTACGGCATTTCTCAGACGAAATCCGATCTCCGCCGCGAATTGCCGGAATCCGACGTCAGTATTCTTACTTCCGACGGCCTCCGAATCCCCGTCCACTCTAGCGTCCTGGTAAGAGATCTGACTTTTCAGCAAATCTTCTGTAATTTCACTGAAAATTTCTTTCTTCGACAAAAAGTTCGTAAAAATCGGATTTTTTTCACCGCTTTTTTGTTGTTGAAGGTTTCGGTTTCGCCGGTGTTCGAGAGCATCATGGACCGGCCACGAAAGCACCGGAGCTCCGAGAAACTCATTCCGATCCTCGGCGTCCCTCGAGACGCCGTCGTTTCGTTCGTTCGGTTCCTCTACTCCGCAAGGTCAGTGGATGTTTCTCGTATAATTTCCGTAGTTGGATTCGTCGTCGTTCAATCAGACGGTCTATACACGTTTTCGACGTTCTTTGCGTGATTAAGGATATTCAAGCAGCTTCGTTTGAATCGAAACTAATTGTTTAATGAGTGCTATTAACTAATATTCCACCAGAAGAAAAGTTGTTTCTGGCTTTTAATTTGAAGAAAATCTTTTGGAATGACGAAAATATCCGTCGTTCAGGTGTGCGGAGGAGCATTTGGAGAAGTATGGAATCCACCTCCTGGCGCTGTCCCATGTTTACTTAGTCCCACAGCTGAAGCAGATCTGCAGCAAGCACTTGGCTCTGCGGCTGACGACTGAGAACGTCGTCGACGTACTCCAACTCGCCAGGCTCTGCGACGCACCTGATCTTTACCTCAAATGCATGAAGCTCATTTCTAGCCATTTCAAGGCCGTGGAGAGCAGCGAAGGGTGGAAATTCCTACAAGACCATGATCCTTGGCTTGAACTTGAAATCTTGCAGTTCATCGACGAGGCCGAAACGGTAATTTCACCCATTTATGTTATTTCCTTTTCGTACAAATTTACGTGATAATGAGAGTAATTTTTTAGTACTAGTGTACGTGTAATACGTGAGTAATTAATAGTCACAAAATTTTAAATTTTGGTGTGACATGAGATATCAAAATGGCATTCTTTCATGATGTGATTTTGATAAAATAGAAAGCTGCTAAATTTTATCAAAAATTTAAGTTGACATGTGAATTGAAATTTTATATAATTCTGTTTTAATCGTCTTATCTGTATTAATTTCTTTAAATTCCACGTATTTTTTGTTCTGTGTTGATGTAATTTTGATAAAAAATCTAATGTTATGTTCAAAAACAACAGAAACCCGCTAAGTTTGTCAAAAAATTTAAAGTTGATATGTGAATTAGATTTTTGTAATTAGTGAAATGAAAAATTTTTTTTTTATTTATTTTGATGTGATTTTGATTAAATAGAATGTTTTCTCTAGAAACAATAGATAAGTTCCAAGTTTTATTGAAAAAATGAGTTGTAAACTTGTTGATTATTACCAGTTTTTGAAATGACTAAAATGACCCCATATTATTTTGTGTAACAGAGGAAGAAGAGGACAAGAAGGCACAGGGAAGCGCAAAGCTTGTATTTGCAGCTGAGCGAGGCGATGGAGTGCTTGGAGCACATATGCACAGAAGGGTGCACGAGCGTTGGGCCGTACGACATGGAGCCTGGGAGGCAGAAAGCCCCATGCAGCAAATACGCCACGTGTCACGGCGTCCAGATGTCGATCAGGCACTTTGCCACGTGTCAGAAGAGGGTCAATGGAGGGTGCTTACGTTGCAAGCGGATGTGGCAGCTTCTGAGGCTCCACTCGTCCATCTGTGAACGATCGGACTCATGCAGGGTCCCTCTTTGCAGGTAAAATCAAAAAACAGTTCTAATTCTTTGTCGTTTTTAATATAAGGGGAACAAAAACAAGATAAAGACATTTTAGCTTTTCAGGATAGTAAGGGTAGTGTCTTTGGTACCCTCATAGGTTTTTGTCGTTTTTAATTGATAAAGTGGACCTGGAAGAATTTCAAGTCCTTATATGTCTTTGAAGTGCTTTTCACGTGATGTATTACAATTACTGTACTAATTTTGTATCAATTAGGAAAATGTCAATCTAGGGGGCAGATTTTTTTTCCCTTGACGAATCCCTACTTCGTACGTTGTTGATATTTTAGGTGTGGCTGTTGGTCTGTCATAATCGCTTAGGCTGTGAATTATGAAAGTGTAGGTTTTGTTTTTGCGGTTCCTAACAAAAAGGGAGATTTCTCCGTGTCTCATAATAAATATCTTTTTTTTTTTAACCGGTAATTCTGTTAAAAAAAAAAAAAGTAATTTTGACTGAATCTTGTAATAAGAAAAATCCTATTGGTCAGACTTTCTACGGGAGAAAGATTTGCTCCCGTTTAACCAAGGTGATTTTTATCATAAACTTAGTTATAAATAATATAAAATTATTATATGCTACAGTAAAAAAAATTAAAACAATACAAAATTTTTACATGATACATTAAAAATGGTTTCTATCACTAACCAAACATCCTTAAAAAAAAAATCATAGACTCTAGAATAAGCTTTTATGTCGCCATTAGAATCTATCAAAATCATGATACATTAAAAATGGTTTCTGTCACTAACCAAACATCCTTAAAAAAAAAATCATAGACTCTAGAATAAGCTTTTATGTCGCCATTAGAATCTATCAAAATCATGGCTTTGACACATCCCACTGGTTGAGAGGAACAGAACATGATAAATGATACATCACACCGTGCCAATAAAGCCGGGAAAGAAGGATCACATTTTTCTCTAGGCCTTACTAATTCTAATTTTATTTCTTCGATTTATTACAAGAAAATGAAAAAGGTGAAAGGATCATAGTCATAACCAACGACACTCTTAACAACTGGTTGACAGAAAGAAATATCTTTTAGGTTGGAAGGATTTTTCTTTTAGGTGAGGCTTTATTAGGTTGAAAAGATGGAATAAGAGAGACCGATAATGATTATGCTAAAAAAAAATCGTTAATGCAGGTCTTAAATCCATTACCAGTCAAATTAGATGTCGTTTTCTGGGGGGCATTAGTTGGCCGCACCATGTTTGGCCAGTCTTGTAGTTTTCTTCATTTCACTTTTTCAGCTTTGTCGTTATGTCAATTATGAAGCAGTTGAGGCCCTATTTTTCATCACACTGATTGGCGTTTGTGGTTTTGGTTAAATGGGCAGGCAATTCAAGTTGAAAATGCTGCATGAGAAAAAGAAGGATGATTCAAGGTGGAAGCTACTTGTGAAGAAGGTCGTTTCTGCTAAAACTATTTCTTCATTGTCTCTGTCTAAAAGGAGGAGGGAAGAAGAAGTAGAAGAACAAAGAGTGTAATGTAATTAATAAATTTCCTTGCTACAAGTTTTAGTGATAACAAGGGTCAGAAAAGTACTGAGAATTTGTTTTAAAAGTCACAAAAGAGTGTATTATAAAGGTCCACTTGGAAATGGGATTTTCCCTTCTTTTTTTTTGGTTAGTGTGGGTCTTTTTTTAGCGTAACAAGTAAAAAAGTAAAAGAAACCGCAGTCGTTAAAAAAGGGTTGTGGCAGTTTGTGTAATCCATAAAGAGGCAGTAGATGGGGGTGGAATTGCTTGTAATTTTGGATCCCCTTTATTTACGTACATGAAGTTTTATATCTTATATCTGTGTGCAGTTAGAATTATATTGTTTCATCTTACGTACCTGGATCAATCGTTTGTCAACAAAATAAACTAGAATTTGTAGTAGGTGAGACCTTATCAATAGAACACCGTTCTTAACCGTGACATTCATATTCATGTGATGGAATATGACGAAAATATGAGCGTATGACTATACCTACCGCCAAGGTTATTTTTTCTTATCCCACCACAAGATTCCATCATAATAAATAGTCTCCTAATGCGATTTTAAAAATTTATGCTGGGGAACCAACAGGATAGCTAGAAAAAAGCATGAACATAATTATTTGCCAAGAAAAAAGGATGTGTTTCTTGCTGCCCCATGGTGCCATCATTTTGTGCTTCCCAAGTAAGGGCCTAATTATGGTCCGAAAGTTTTATAGGATCCTCCATCATAGACCAAACCGAAAAACTTTTCTAAAAAACTTTCTTTTTCAAGAATTGAATTTTCATCCAATTAAAAATTAGTACGAAAAGAGATTCAATACAACTGTCGAATAGGCACCAAATATCTCAGATATTGACTAGATCCACAGTGTATAATTGTAGCATAAGGACAACCGACGTCGTCGAGACCTATAGGGGGAATACAACTATCGAATAGACACCAAATATCTCAAATATTGACTAGATCCATTAGTGTATAATTGTAGCATAAGGACAACCGACGTCGTCGAGACCTATAGAGGGAAACCTGCTTGAATCGCTTGACGTATCTTCGGTTTAACGTTAGGTTCCACAACATTTGATGGCCGAAACTAACTGAAACCAAAAGTGTGCGCACTTATAATCCAACCTAGATACAAAACTAGCCAACAAATCCTACACACCCTACTACTAGTCAATGGGTGTAAAAAAGGCAGAGATAGAGAGACCACCATCTTTATTTCATACAATACAATCAAATAAACACTACCAAAATATAAAGACAAAGCTCGGAGAAAACACCATGGCTCTGGCGATCCACCCGCCCCTCCGTCCCTGGCCTTGTCTCCAACTAGTTTGAGCCCCATCAACTCATCCTTCCACTACCCAACCCTTCTGACCGAACCTCCCAGTTGGTGAGACAAGCCCGCCTTCTCCAGAGAACTCCACCGGCGTAGTCCCCCGACCACCATTGTCCTGCTTCTTCGGTTGGAGCCGAAGCCCAGGCACTCCCGGCCTGCCTCTTCTTCCCCCATGGATCGGTCTTCCTTCCACCTCCGGCCAAGTCCGAACCCCGTTTCCCAAATCGGCCTTGCCCTTAATCGGCGCTCCTTCTAGCTGGAAGGTCCATCGCTGCTCTTGCCGGCACAACAATCCGCTGGCCTCCTTTCCAACTCGCCCTAGCAGATTGTTGAGGTGTTGAGATCCCCGACTGGAGCCTGACGGGCACCTCGAACGTATTACCGGGGGGGCAGCCCGGCTCGACCCCGAGTGTCCCAACCTAGTTAGATCCCAGCTTAGTTCCCAGAGAGGTCGGGAGCCCCCACGCGTATTTGCCTCCCGCGAGGGGAGCGTGTCCCCCAGGAGTTGAACCTGTAACCTCTTGTATAAGAGGCCTTAAGGTAACCCTAGGTACTAATCCCTCCGGAGGATAGGGGACGTCGCCACACCCCTACAAGCTTTAACAGTAACCCATAGAGAGAGGGATTCCTTTTTAAGTGGTTGCTTAACTGAACACTCGGGGGAGAAAAAAAAAAAAAAACTTTTCTTACATAATAACTTTGCTTTAAAAATGGGAACACTGAAGCACATACCACAGAAAATTGTAGGAAACACAAGTTAACTTGGCAGACTGCTAACTCATTTAGATTTTACAGCCTATGTATGAAAATCATGTCTAAACTTGTATTAGAACGAGTATTTGGTGAGATCAATTTTAATCAAAATTTTTAGTTGTTATAGTGTAAAATTTTTATGTGTTAAAGTGATGAGAAAAAATGAGCTATAGTATAAAGCTCTTCATGCTACAGTTTTCAGTTCAAAAGTTTCAATTCTAACCACGCTTCTCAAATATCTTTGAATTTGATTATCCAAGTACTCCGCACTAACCTTCAAATTTGATGCCTTAACCACTTTAGTTAGACAAAGAATGTCCACTTAAAGTGGTAAATCCTACCGTTAACTAGCTCTTTTGGAGGAATTATATCTTGTTTCTGTGGCTGATGTAATTGATATAATCTATATGGAGACTCTTTTCCTTCATATAAGTTTAAGCAGCCAGATTGTAATACTAATCACAATTGCTTGTAGTTATATGCCAATTATAATTCTAAGAACAATGATAATGATGTTGACAAAGAGCCTAACCAAATTGAGAGCAAAGATTTAAAACTTTTACGTGTCACAGATTCATAAGTCGTGGCATTGTTTTCCTCCTCACAAAAAAAAAATAAAAATGCTAGACATATTCCTGTTCTAGAAGGATCGGCAAATTGCAGAAACTGGACTCATCTGAATTTTTGCGTGACTCTGTCCATTAAAAATTGTCTGTTGCCGACAAAGTGGGCTGTCGTTTGTGCTTTGTTTTTGTACCAACTTCAAGTCTTGAACATGACCAAATGGTGTCATGATGTGTTCCATTAGTTATACTTGTCCTTAAGAAAACTAGATACGTAGTTGCTAAAAACTATGTGGCGGTGGATCTCGTGCATTAGGTTTGTGAATCTCTATAAAAGAGAAGTTGATTGGGAAATGGAAATCGCTTAGATACCACATTTTTTGTGGTGATTCTCATATGCAATCGTGTTTAGAAAGTTGCCCACAAAATACTATTGAGTCTAGTAGATATTTGAAGTTGTGTAACAAATTTTTGTTAAGGTATAGTGACTCGAATTCAATTTGACTTGACCCAAAAAGTTTATGGTGCAACAATTGTAGTTATGAGATTTTTTATGAAATCTGTAGTGGTAGCGAAAGGATTGGGCCGATAGACCGTTTAGTTTATGTTTTAGGCCTATGAGATTATATCATGTATTAAGGTTTTGTTTATGTCTGTATACATGATGTTAGGGTTTGGTATTATCGACTTTTAGCTGCTTTAATCATCACCATCTTGTAATCTTTTTTGAGTTTAATGATTTTTTTTCGTCTGTCGTGATTTTTTTTCCTTTTTGAACTTCCATGTATATATACGAATGTCCTTGTTTTTTTGTTTCAATTGCACTATTCATAACAATATCTTTGGTCCTTTTTAGTTGAGTCTTGTTTGTGGTCGAAGTAAGGTCCCATACTCAGTTGAGTGCTTCTTATTCAAGTCAGTGAATTAGGGAGAATTAGACAGACAGGTCAAGATTGGCAGCAAGAGAATTGATTGGATGGGAGTCTGTGCTGACTATGGTCCAGTGCATTATTTCCATCTCATGATTTAAAAATAGAAGCAAAATTTATTGACCCCATTAGCAGTGTGGTTATGATGCAGAAAGCCGAAAGTGCCCTAGTGGGACGAGGAATTTCCTCATGGGCCATGGGCTACCCTTTTTGCAAATACCCTTTCTACTTTTTAGTCTGAGGGGCTGAGAAACACAATGAGATGGGCCTCAAGCATTAAAAAACAAGGACGAAGATTCAAAGAGATCCCTTTAGGCTTTCATGACCACAGGTAGGGGTAGAAGAAGAAGCAGTGTGAGTTAACAGCAAAGAATTGCAGTGCATACATGAAGGACCAGTACTTATAAGGTGTGGTGAAATAGGTCAGGCTGGTTGGGCCAGCCCAGTCCACTTTGCACTTGCTCATGAGGCTGGTTTGAACTGACTATAACTCTTCTCTTTATGCTCCTTCGCTTAAGGGGCGTACTTATAGATTGTTGTCCTAATTTTTATCAGGTTTCATTAACTTGTCATAGTTTCATATAGTTGTTACATGAGTCATGTAATCTGACAAATAAAACTTATGTTCTATCATATAGTTTTTCTTTCAATACCCTACCACAGGACTTTTTATTTAAACATTTTTGGATCAGTTTCACCTGTATCGTTTGTATCTTAGGATTATTTTTATTTTGTCACTTAGAACTTTAAAAATTCTCACTTGTCCCTTAAATTTTGAATTAGTTCAACTCACCCCTTTATTAGAATTTATCAAAAACAGGGATAGAAAAGGAGGAGAAGTGTGGCTGTGTAGTCTTTTTTGTTTGTTTATAACAGAAATTAAAATTTTGAAGGGAAAAGTGACAGTAATAGTTTTCTAGTCGTGCAAATGAGAGGAATCACAGGGCGATTGAGGATGTTCTAGAAAAGTGCAAAAACTCTTGGGGAAGGAAAATCACCTTATAGAAAACAACCGTCGATTTTAGCCTAAATTTGGATGAGGGCCGACAAGATGCTATTCGGGGCTGGTGGGGTATCAATAATGACGCGGAACATGACTTTGACCTTGGGGTGCCAGCTTTTGTTGTGAGGAATAAGTGGCATTTTTCAATAGCGTTGGAGAAAGAGTTTAGAAGTTGCAATTGTAGAAAGGAAAAGTGTTTTAGGTAGGACATAAAGGAGATTCTCATCAAGATTGTTGCCCAAATTGCCTCTATTTATGCTTTGAGTGTGTTTAAATTGCCTTCTGCTCTCTGTCATGACCTCCAAACTTTAGTCGCGAAATTTTGGTGGGGCAGTGACGGGGTTGATTGAAAGATTCATTGGCTTAGGTGGGAGATTTTGTGTCGAACAAAGAGAGAGGGAAGCATGGGTTTTTGGGGTTTGTTGGCTTTTAACCGGGCTCTAGTTGCAAAACAGAGTCGGAGAATCATTGCTAACCTGACCTCTTTAATGGCTCGAGTTCTTAAATCTAAATATTATACCAATTTTGGTTTTTTTGAAAGCCAATGTTGGTCCTTACCCTTCTTATGTATGGCGTAGTATAAATGGGAGCTCTTGAGTTGGGGATAAGATGGAAGATTGGTGATGAGTCCAATGTTAAGTTGCATGATGACCCATGGTTACCAAGACCATATTCTCTTAGAACTGTCACATATCCTACCAAGGAAAACCGGGAGCTACGCGTTGTTGCTCTTATTGATAATGGAAACTGGTCCCTAAATGCTTTGGATGCGTTGTTGTGGGATATTGATAAGGAGGTGATCATGAGCAGCCCACCTGGGTCGTGGGGTGGCTTGACGTCCCAATGTGGCATTTTAATAGAAATGGCACATATAATGTCAAAATCAGGTTATAAAGTTGAGATGTATAGAAAATAAGCCAACCAATTGTCTAGGACAAGCTCAACGATTGTTGGTAGGATGTCAAGAAACATGGAGCCAAATTCAGCGTCTCTCAAAATATCACCCCACACAGAGGCTTTCAGGGATCGAAGGTGCTAGAAAAGGTGAAAAACACAAGGAAAATATGTTTTTTGGTCCCAGTGCGTGCCCCTACGGAGTAGTTTTTCGTGCGGCCGCAAAGTATTACAAAAGCAACGCGCGGAGAGAGCCAAATC
Organism: Artocarpus heterophyllus; assembly: GCA_025403435.1. Classification (NCBI taxonomy): domain Eukaryota; kingdom Viridiplantae; phylum Streptophyta; class Magnoliopsida; order Rosales; family Moraceae; genus Artocarpus; species Artocarpus heterophyllus. Next base: position 6,336,065 of record CM046345.1, read on the forward strand.
GTTTGCGAGATGAAATCTCGCATGGCCACGCATGTTGATGTGCTGAAGTCTACGTTTTGTGTTTTTTGGTGTTTTGTTTCCTATTTTTATAAACCTATAAATAGATAGGTCGGGTACTTTTTTTGTAAAGAGAAAAACTCAGAAATTGAATGAGAGAGGCTTCAGAAAACATCTAGAGAATGTGTGTTTCTTCATCATCATAGTAAATTATTCTGCAACGGTTAAAAATGAACGTAGCACTCACATGAGGGTAAACCACCATAAATTTCGTGTGTTTTAATTTAATTTTGGTTAGCATATTTTTCGTTCTCGATAGAATTAAGACTTTTACTTCGCAACATTGGAATCTCTTGTGGGCATGTCAGACCTCAAGCAAAGTGAGGACACATTTGGCGAGCTATCCATGAAGCTTTAGCTGTGAGAACTAATTTAGTTAGGCGAGGGATCAATATTTCTGCTATATGCCCATGTCGTGAGAAAGCTGCAGAGGATGTATTTCATGCATTGTGGTATCATGGAATGGCTAGAGAAGTGTGGCAAAGAAGCTCGCTCTAGGACCTGGTAAGCCATTTCAAGGGATTGCATTTTCTGCTTTGTGCTTTTTTTGCTATTTCAAGTGAAATCTGGTGTATCCTCTTATACGAATACCTATCGGTTATATATATTTCCAAAACATAAAATATAGCAAAATATAAAACAAATCTCACGGTTAAAAAAGAGATACCAATCCTCGCTTATTACATTTCATTACCTACCATAAAATCCTCTTCAAGTTTGAGAATGCACTGATGAAAATTGAAAACCTCTCTTATAGGTTAGTACACGTTTTAAAACTCTAACTTTAATCAAATCATTTGTTTTACATATCTTGACATTTAAAAGACATACACCCACCAATGTACATCTTTTTCGGTTCCACTAGATAAATTGCTACCAAAATAATCTTCATATTCATTCATTTATTTATTTGTTGAGGTTAGGATGGGATTGTAGAAAAGTCTTCGATGCTTGAGTCTGCTCTCACTGCCATAAACGAGTAACAACAAACGATAGATGATTGTACTTTACCGTCCTAACCATGAAAAACATGCTGGAGCTTAATCACCGAAACAACGACTTTCCACTCTCTCTGAAGTCTGAATCTGACCTCCAAAACCAGTCAGATTCATTCCTCCTTAAATACACCCTGTTTCTCGCTCTCTCTGAATCACAATTCACAAACAAACATAACAAACATGGCAACTTCTTCGCACAAGAACGAGACCAACCCGGCTCTTGACCCGGACTCGGATTCTCCGAGCGACCCCGCTCACGAGTTGGCACAGTTCGGGGCCGGGTGCTTCTGGGGAGTGGAGCTGGCGTTCCAGAGAGTGGTCGGCGTCGTCAAGACCGAGGTTGGGTACTCGCAGGGCCACACGCCGGACCCGAATTACAAGCTGGTCTGCACCGGATCCACCAACCACGTTGAGGTTGTTCGGATCGAGTTCGACCCGAAAGTTTGCCCGTACACGAATCTCCTGTCTCGTTTCTGGAGTCGCCATGATCCGACCTCCCTCAATCGCCAGGTGATCTGATCATGTCTTGACTTTTTTAATTTTTGTGTTTGTGAATTTTAATGGTATAAAGTTTGAATTTTTATTGTTGGAGTCAGCGGTGACGGTGTAAATTTTTGACGGTTGAATTTGTTCAAAATTATATCCAGATAAAAGGATGTGTTTTTTGCAATGTGTTTAACAAATGAGTTTGAGTTTAAAAAATAAGTTTAAATATTGTAAAAGTACTTTATAATATGGTATATTTTTGTTTTATTTTTAAACCTATTAGTTCAAACCGTTTTATCAAAAACAAAGGGTTGGTTTCTAAAATAAACCTAGCGATTGAAAAAGTTTTACCTTAGAAATCTTTTAGAGTGAATTAAGTAGTGTCAACAGTTGCAAGAGGAGTTTCTTGGGGATGGAAATGGAAGTTTTTGTATGGTTTAGGTTCGTCATGATGGTTGGAATTAGATTTTCTAAAAGAAGCATGATAATTTCTAAAGGGCATTGCTCGAGGGTAAAATTGTGATAAAATTTAAGGAATTTGGCCGAAACAAACACCCTTTTGGCGTTAGTTGCTGAACATCAGTTTTAGAACTTACATGAATTGGTCAACGTGAGCTCAACTTTCCTTTTGAGCAGTGAGCGCTCAAAGTCAAAAGTAATTCTATATATTGATCGTCACCGCACCTTTTCAACAAATCACAAATTTACAACTTTTCGTGTCAAACTCTGAAACTCATGGAAATTGATTATAACAGCATGCCATACAGTCCTATATATCAATTCTCTCGCTGGTTATAAAAGGGGTGATCATCATCACTAGTGAGAAACTTACATCGTGCTTCTTGGAAACAAAAGTTCGGATCAAAAAGTTTTATTCAAGCTAATTTTGTTAAGGTGTTTTAACTCGTCAAATTTAAATTACTGCAGTACTTTTAATTCAAACCCTTGGTATGAATCTATGTCCCCAATAGACTCTTATACTTTTCCAAACTCAATGGCTGTTTAAATTATATGCCAGGGTGGTGATGTTGGGGCCCAGTATAGATCAGGAATATACTACTACAATGAAACCCAAGCTCGTTTAGCCCATGAATCAAAGGAAGCTAAGCAATTGGAGTTGAAGGATAAGAAGATAGTGACAGAAATTCTTCCAGCAAAGAGATTTTACAGAGCTGAGGAGTACCATCAGCAGTATCTTGAGAAGGGAGGCGGTCAAGGCCAAAAACAATCAGCAGAGAAGGGCTGCAATGATCCCATCAGATGCTATGGCTAATCTAAATATGAATAAACGTAAAAATAAATATATAAACAAGATTGCACTTGTGGAACATAATTTCTATTAATTGTGTTCTATGCAGTAATTATGTATTTAGAACTTTAGTCTTTCCTTGCTTTATGGCCTCTTTAATGTGTGACCTTCTTGGCATTTAAGTAATGATATCTAGTCTTTTATTTATCTGAATGATTTATTATCTCCTTGAAAGGATGGACTGTTTAATTGCTGGTGGATATAATTTTACATGAGACAATTGAGGATTTGAAAGAATTATTTCCATCTTTGGCAAGCCAAAGAGGTCTTAACAGTAAAAGTTACACTACCAAATCATATCAGAAACAATATTATTTGCATGGTTCATGAGGCTCCATGTGCCATGTAGCAACTAGATCTAGTGCAGAAGGAAAAGCATCTGGAAAGATGCAAATGGCGGGTGTGTGGCCATTCAAAGCTCGTCTTTAGGAGAGAATTGAGGTCCAACAGGATTGGTTGAAGAGTTCTTGATCGGATATGAAGCCTCCATCGCAATCCCGCAAAGTCCCTCCTTGTCAAGGACATCTCTTTGCATCCTTATGTAGCCCTTCTCTCCCCATTCAGGTCCCCATGAGTTCCTCACTATCCAGTACTTGGTTCCATCCAGGGTAGTTCCGTAGCCTACAATCACAACTCCGTGATTCAGCTCCTTGCCGCAGTCTCCAGGAAATACGCCCTGTTTATCACATTTGAACAAATTAGAATAGACCTTTTTTTTTCCCTCTTTTCTTTGTTTTTCATCTACTTATGTGAATATAAATACTAATGTAAGAGTTTTAACTCCTTGTTTTTACAGTGAAGGATATGAGTCATGGTTAACCTCTGTGTAAAATTGGAAATCTGTACTTCCAGCATCTATGGCAACAGCTACAGGTTGGTTGGCAACTGCTTTCAGCAGCGCCTTCTCGTCATTTTCCGGCACATTCTCGTGGCCATCAATCGACACTGTTGGTGAGTTTTCCTGCAAGATTATTGATTTTAGTGGTGAAGAGAAAGAAAAAAAAGGAGGCAATTAACAAATTCTGCTTAAAAAAGTACAAAGATCATGCATATGTATATAAGGACGGAAAATAGCAGGTCTTTTGAAACCTAGTAAATAGCAGATTTGAAAATATTTGAATTGAATAGCATATTTACTAGGTAAAGAATATATTAAATAGCATAAGTGTAGTAAATAAACTATTTACTCATAAATAATTAAATTATTTATCTAGTAAATACGCTAAATTTCAAATATTTTAAAACTTGCTATCACTTTTCTTAAGTACTAAAAAAGTTTTGTTTGCTACAATTTCCGGTGTATTATATATTACCTTTGAAGCATCACAACTTCCATCTTCTGCTTTGTAAGGGTAACAAGTTTCTGTTGTTATGCCTCCCTTGTTCTTGATGAACTCAAATGCATATTCCATTAAACCTCCATTACATCCTTCATTTTGTTCAGTGTCACAATCAACCAGTTCTTGTTCAGACAATGAGACTAGCTTATTTGTCTTTATATAATTTATACCCTCAACTGCTGCAACAGCTGAGAATGCCCAGCAACTACCTATATAATAAAATCATCAACAGGAAAAATCAGATTTGCAACAATAAATAATGACTATTTACTTGGATCTTAAGAAACAAACACTTACGACAATTGCCTTGAGCCTTCACAGGATTGACAGCACCTTTCTCTCTCCAATCAACTGATGCCGGCACACGATCAACCTTGTCATAAGAGAAGGTCCCCGTACCACGTTTTGACCCTCGGAACATCCTGTGATGCTTGATCTTCGAGCCAGTGCAAAGGGCTTTGAACTCGTCGTTAGTCATGTCTGCAAACTTGTTCAGCTTCAGCTTGTAAGGCTTGTCCTTCTTGTTAGAGTTGTGAATATGCATGACATTTGCCTTGAACACATTGAAACGCTTGTGCTTCTCCTTAACGCTCCGGGACACCGTGTGATGGCTTCTCCACCTCTCATACAACTCCCACAAGCTATCCTCGGTTAACAACTCCTTCTCGTGGAAATCGAAGCTCTCCCCGATCCCGAGAAGCAGAGCTAGTGAAAGAGCAACCAATAGAAACTTCTTCATCTCCATTTTTTGATTTAGAAAAGGATGAGAATGTAGAGACCTTAGAACTGCCCTATATAGAGGAAGGGATGAGAGAAAGAATGATAAAGTATAAATGGAAAGTAGGGGAAGAAAACGGTAAAGAATCAATGGAGGAAGTTACAGGTTCCTTGGGGAAATCAACAAATGGGAATGATAATAGAGGAAATATAAGATATTGGTTTTGAATATTTTCAAAAGAAAAAAAAAATTATATGTTTTGGCCAATTTAGGAAACCTGATATATTAAATGGCTTTGCATTATAAGAATCATGATCGTGTCAAATTTATAATTAAATCTTTCTCATCATGTAAAATTTAACCCCATTTATTATATGCAGAATTACAGCTTTATCTGATGCCATTGTTTATGCACTTTGGTCTACTTTTTTATACATATACAAATAGTTACGTTTTTGTGGTCATTATATGTGTCTCATTTTTAAAATTCATTCACCTACATTTTTAATGACGATGTCAATTTTTCTCGTCATTAAAACATATCAACTTACAAGTATAGTCATTTCTGGTCATTATATAAACTGATTATTTATGACTTGCAAATATGGTCCTTAAAATATATTGCCTCTTATAGGGAGGACCGAAAAGATAAACAAGGACATGAGATATATATATATATATATATATTTTCAATTTCAGAACTGTATTTTACTTTTTCCTCGTATCAATATTTTTATGTTCTCACTATTATTTCTTCTTCAAATAGGTATTATAAGTATAAATATTTATTTTAATAACAAGGTCATTTTTTAAATATTTATTTTAATAACAGGGTCATTTTTTAATCACATTGAAATGCGCATGACAAGGTCATTAATTAGTATCATTTTGGGGTCAATATGGTCTTCACAGATAATGCATTATTTGGCTTTGGCCAACATTGAAAATTAGTTTTCATAAAAATTGCTTAATTTTATATTCCTTATAACAGTCTATATTCGTTATACATTCACACTTTTAAAAAGAGTTATTAGGGTCCGTTTGGTAAATGGATTCGAATTAGTGATTTAAATTATTATTCGAATTGACATTTAAATGTGCATTTAAGTTTTAATCTAAGTATGAAATAAAATTGAAATTTATGTTTGGAGAGTGAAGATAGTTTTTGATTTATTAACAAATCTAATAAAATCTTAATGTTAATGATATTAAAAAATATGCAATATGAATCTTGATTTATTCCTCTCTTCACTAGGAACATAGTGAAAAAAGAATCATCTCAATTGGATATTAAATGAAGAAGTTATGATTTTTTTCCTCAAATATAAAGGAGAGAATTTTAGTTTATACTGTAGCAAAGATATCTAAATATCAGAAGTTTAGGGGGATGAGAATTCTAAAAACTTATATTCTTGATACCCATGATTTGGATTTTGGGGGAAACAAGCACGTATCCGAAGGATTCTTGATATTCAAATTCAAATTTGAGTTCAAAGAATGCATGAAACAAACATACCTTAGGGTTTACTTATAGAAGCAAAGGCCTCTTGGGCAAATGAGCTGGGATCTTAGTAAGGCTGAGTTTTAACTTTGATGGAAAAACAGAGCTAAGAGAGGCCTTTTTTCTGCAGTAAATGTGAAAAGCTTGGGGTGGGTGCAATTTGGATTCATGCCCAAAACGTTACAACTTACAACTTCAACATGGAGAGAGAGAGAGAGAGGGAGAAAGAGAGAGGTGACGATTAAGCATAGTTACGTATGAGAAGTCATGAAGCACGATTCCTTGCAAGTTGGAAGCAAAGTTCCATAACTGCTTTTTATCTTCAACTGAAACCAAAATATATAATAGCTTTGGACATGTTTCAAACATATATATATATATAACAGAAATAAAAGTGTCACTTATCTTCTTTAGAAAATTCTTTCTTATCTTCTTTTAGTGATTGTAGCTTAGTTTAGCGGCAATTCCAGAGTTTAAATTCTTGTATTCCCAATTGAAATAATAATAATAGGGTGTTTAGTGCGTTGGTTTGAACTGAAACAATATAAAGCTCTTATACGCAACGGTATATAGTTTTTACATGCTACAGTGTTTTGAGCTAATTAGTTTAAACAAATGTTGCAAAACACCCTATATATACACAAATGTGCTATACAATCTACAATATAGTTTTGATTTTAGGAATTGATCCAACAATTTCATATTATAAATAGAAATAACATTTAAAAAAAAAAAAAGCAAAGCGATGACCTTAGAGAGAGAAAGAGAGTAGAACGATGGAGCAAGTAATGCCCACGTTTGGAGCTTTTATAAATTTTGGAAAATATAGGATATTTGCCGTTGGCTTCATACTTAGATTCTAGCCCCTAGTTTGCAAGAATCCAAGAGATGGAATACATGATAATAAGACACAAACAAAGTCTTTTCTAATTGTCACATAGAAATTATTCTGGAGAACCAAGATCATATGGTTAATATCTTGTCTAGTAATGACATTCAAATACCTCGTTCATATGTTTTTATTTATTTATTTATTTATTTTCTAATTTGTGTAACAAAACAGAAAATAATGCAATCTCATTTTATGAATAGTTCAATCTTTCTCTAAAAGAGATAGTGGAATATATTTGTTGGCACTAATTTTCATTTTGCATTATGATCAAGTGTGAACTCCTCATAACTTGCATAATTCATCAACCTCCTATGAACTAATAATGGCATTTTTTTTCTTTTGTCACTTAGCCATATTAATTGCTCATCGATTGCGTGTGTGTTAGTTAGTAAGTAATTGCAACAAAAAAAAAAAAAAAAAAAAACCCTTAAATTAAAAGGCATGAAAAAGAAATTAACAAAAACCACAATTGCCCATTTGCTATTGTTGCAGGCAATATTTGATGATCAAGAGATGATGAATGATGATGCGATCTTCTTTATAATACTGCAGGTCCACACCATTTGACCATACAGCTAAGGTTTAAAGGATATTGCTTCTGGGACTGCTCTGGTGTAACGGTTGCATATACAAAGAGAATGGCCAATGAGAAAACCTACTAACTAATATAATATTCTTTTATATAGGATGAGTCTCTTTAGCATTGCTTTTAGAATATGTTTTTAGCATTGCTTTTAGAATATGTTTTTCGCTTATTGTGTGCTAAAGTTGCCTGGAGAAGTGATTGCATAACATTTCAGAAGAGTTTTTGGCCTTCGAAGGAACTTTCGGTCAAAGTCATAAAATAATGATAAGAAGTTTTTGTTTAAGGGGAAAAATGTGATTGTTTAACCTTTTTTTAATTGATTTCTCATTGGAGTGCATCATGTGTAAGTTCATATGGGGTTGTATTAGTTTCCAGCTATGATATGGGTAACATAACGTGCTTGTTTCTTTGAATAGTTCTCTTGCATAAGCAATGAATATAATATTTAAAAACCTTTGCAACATATATGTGTGTGTGTATATATATATAGAGAGAAGTTATAGTAAATGGTATTTAAAAAAAAAAAAAACTCATTATAGTAAAAAGCAGGTTTTGAAAATATTTGTAATAAATAGCAAATTTATAACATAAATAATTTATTTACCATCTTTTCTACCACCTTATTTATAGTGTAAACAATTCGTATTTACACAATAAAAATAAATTATTTACATGATAAATTTACTTTCAAAGCTTATTGTTTACTTCAAAAAGTATTAAAATTTTGTTATGTCCCTCCTTCTCTCATATATACACACACACATATATAATACATAAAAACAAGGATTGAAAAACAACACAAGACGAACCGAAAAAGCAATGTGTAATGGCAGTAGAGGATGATATTGTTAAAAAATGTGGAGTTAAATTCTATACCTTTTAGAATATCACCCCATGTAGAGGATTTCGAGGATAAAGAAAATACGTTTTTTTATACCCAGAATCTCACCCTTGTGGTAGAAAAAGTCTTGCGGCCACGAGATAAGATAGAAGCAACGCGCAGCCGTGCCCTTGAATCTCTACGGCCGCATGCAATGAGAAGCCCATTTGTGAGCGAGATGAAATCTCGTGCGGCTGCGAGTGTCGGCCACGAGATGAAGTTTGTGTTTTATGTTTTTTGGCGATTTGTTTCCCATCCTATATAAGCCTATAAATAAATAGGTTGAGTTCTTTTCTTTGTAGAGAGTGGAACTCATAAATTGAGTGAGAAAGATGCTTGAGAAAAATCTTGAACGAGTTTGTGTGTTATTTTCTCTTGTAAATTTCTTCATCATCATAGTGAATTATGCTGAAAGTGGACATAACTCTTACATCGAGGATGAGCCACTATAAATTTCATGTATTATTATATATTTTTCATTCACATATTTTTCATTTTCAATAAAATTAAGACTTCTAATTTGTAACAAATATATGGATCTTCATTCTCTCTCTCTATATATATATAGAGGGTCTTCAGTATTAATTGGGAAAGAAAAATACAAGTAGAAATTTGGATGTAACTAAACCAACAACAAGGCTTATCAATGAGAATCAGTCCAGTTTTGCTGTTACTCTGTCAACCCCTTTGGACATAGCAAATTTTAATACTAATACTACCCAAAAAAAAAAAAAACCAATGTTTTCATCACTAAAGTAGAATTATTAAGGGATTCCACTTATTAATCATGTTTTTCATAGTAGGTTCTCAACATGGAACCCCATCAGCCAAAAGAACATATTTCTTGTATCTTTAATTAATTTCTTTAACTCCAAGCGAAAAAGAATTTTAAAGGGTGTTTGGCATTGTGAGTTTGATAAGTAAGTTGTAACTGAGAGTTATAATTAAAAGTATTGTAACATGTGAAAGCTTTACACTATAGCATATTTTTGTTTTACACTGTAACATGTAATCGCTTTATACTATTTGATTTAGAACTGATGAATTGGAACTGAGTTCGTCAAACACCATATAAAACTTTTGATTGTTACAGTGTAAAACTCTTACTTATTACAGTGTAAAAAAAATAAATACAATATAAAACTCTCACATGCTATAATATTTTTAACTAATTGATTCTTACCAATCCTCCTGAACACTTTTTTTTTTATTTGTTTCACTTTATCAGATTAAAAGGGGTCGTAGTGGTCCGGTCACGGTCACGGTCAGGAAGATTTTGATTAAAGGGCCAAAAGAAAATTCTAATTGGGTAAATGGTCTCTTTTTTTTTTTAAACCAAAAAACACAGTTTTCTATGCAGATAAGTTGTCTCAGTTTTTTTCAAAAAAATAAGAAAAATGACTGTAGTAGAATAAAGAACCTAAACAAGAAAAAAAAATTAGAACCGTTTTGATATCTAAAATACATTTTTTTTATGTCAAAAACTATCTAAAAAAAAGGGTATATTTACCAAAAAAAAATTTGGCCCGAGGTCCTTTATCAAAATCCCTCCCGCGGTCATGAAGATGTTGAAGAATGATGTTCCAAAGACAGGAAGCAAGAAAAAAGGACACAACGGAGGGCAACTTTCTAGGCAAAACAAGTTTGTGATGTAGTCGACTCGGAAAGATTTCTGGTCTTGGGCTGTTAAATGATTAGCTCCAACTTTTGATGGGCTGTCCAAAAAGAAAGCACTAGCAAAGCAAAAAAGCCCCATTATCTGAGCTGATTTCAGTGTGAGCAAAGGTTTTTCTCTGGCCGATTTTCATAGATGAAATCTTTTAATATTTATCTTTTTATAAATAACATATATATTTATTTATAACATAACTTAATATGTTATATAAATAATAAAATAATATAATTTTTTTAAATGTAGCATAAATAAATATAACTTTTAAAAAATATAACATAATATGTAATTTTCTGTTTTCTCCTTAACTTCTCCACGTGGGCATTACAATTTAGAAATAATGAGAGAAATAAAAAATTTTAAAATTTTTTTAAAGTAAATAGTAAGTTTTGAAAATAATTATTGTAGATAAAAGATTTATGATGTAAGTAATTTATTTATTGTATAAATAAGAATTATTTATACAGTAAATAAGGGGTAAATAAATTATTTACACCTTAAATCTATTTCTTGTGTGAACAAAAAATATTTACACTGTAAACAAAAAGATAAATAAATTATTTACATGATTAATTTGCTATTTATTTTTAATATTTTTGAAACTTACTATTTACAACTATTAGTTTTGAAAAAAGTGTTATTTGCTTTATAATTTTTGTACAATTTATAGCAGATGACAACTCAAACCTAGACGCTACCACTTGCTCCAGAAAAGCAATCCGGGAATGGGAATTCCTGCCTAGTAAAGATAAATAAGTAATAAAGAAAAAGGTAGGAAATTAGAGAGTCCATTTGACTTGTTGCAACGATCGCCATTGCTAGACAAAGTTAATTAGCTTTCCTATCTGGTAGACTAATGAATAATTAAGTCATTATCACTTGGTAGATGAGAAGTTTAAGTTCAAGTCTCCTAGTGGAAGCTTCTGAAAGTATTCCACTATGAAACTATTTTTAAGCTACCAGTTCAAGTTCAATATTCATTAGCCTTTTGTAAAGCTGAGGTAACACGTTTAATCTCCAGACAAAAGTAGCTACATCGGCAGACATTGCTAGGGGCCTGTTTGATACACGAGATCTCTCCAGACAAAAGTAGCTACATCGGCAGACATTGCTAGGGGCCTGTTTGATACACGAGATCTCACAGTTTTGAAAAACCACCAAAACTGATGCCCAAAACTGATGTTTAGTCAGAAATGTAAAAACTCGATTTTGAACATTAATGTTGGTTTAAAATGAGCCGAACTGTTAGTATTGAGAACTTAAACCTCCTTAAATTCTAAACGTTTTGAACCATTCTTTAAAATAAAACCTTCCCCCTTTCCATTGTCCTTCCTAAACTATAGTTTGAGGTGATGTTTTATTCCCTATTTAGACATTTACATTCTAGGTAGTTCAAAGCCACCGCTTAAATTACAAAAGTTCAAAACCATCAATTCAAACCATAAAGTTCAAAACCATGTTAATTATAGCCCACATAGCAAACAGACCCTAGTATGTTGGAGCTCTTTAGCTCGCACTCAGAGCAGCTACAGCTGATCACCCCTCCCTGCACTTCAACTGAGAAAAAAGAAAACTAAAACAATCCCAAGAGAATTACATATTCAAATTTTCGATAATTTTGGAAAGAATAAAATGATAAAGTATGTACACAAGGTTCAATTGGGGATAAATCACTATTTACACCGTAAAATCATGAGACCTTTAGCACGTATACAATGTGTATGGAGATATCACGCAAGTGAAGAGAATAAGAAAAGAAGGGCTCAATCAAGCTTTTCATGTTGGTATTAGCCAAAAATAAAAATAATTAAAAAAAAAGGTCTTTCCTTGCTGGTAATAACATTCAATTCAGAGCCGCACATCACGTCCAGTTACAGACGATTCCGTTCTTGTCTGCAGAGGCTAGAGGCTTCCCAAGCCCACTCCACGAACAACACAGGACGGGTGCAGTGTGCTCCTTCATGGTGCTCACTATATCAGCTTTAGATATTGACCAAATGTACACAGACCCATCAGCAGATCCAGCAGCAACATAGTTGTCATCCGGACTGAGACAGGACCGGCTCCAATTCGACGCTATTCTGTTTCCTGTGGCTCTTAAGGTTCCGCAGACTTCCAGAGATCGGATATCAAAAAGATTATGCATATTGTCTCTCCCACTCGTCAATACTACATTACCATTTCGAGATAACGAGATGGAAGTAACGGCATTTGAGTGTGCAGCCACTTCACTAAGCAGCTTCCCCGTCTGAATGTTCCACAAACGAAGATTTCCATCAACATGTCCGGAGCACATGGTCTGTCCATCCATGCCGAAGCCCAGAGCATTGCAGTTGCTGTGAAACATGATTGTGTTGATGCAATAGCCTTTCTGCAAATCCCAAACTTTGATTGTGCGGTCGTATGCTGCACTCACAACATACCGACTGGAGACTTTGCTTACATCAACAGCACACACTTTGTCAGTGTGGCCTGTGAGGGTATGACGTACCCTACCTGTGTTGACATCCCAGACGTACAAGTTGTTTGAGCTGCTTGCTGCAATAACTGATTTATTATCATGGGTAATGGTAAGGTCGAGAACAGAACCAAGGCAACCATAAAGTGTACGACATAATGACCCAGTATTTGTATCCCATATTTTGATTGACTTATCCTGTCCCCCACTAATCAATCGACTAGAATTGTATTCGAATAATATGGAAGCACAACCACCTTCGTGGGCATGGATCTTATTTTTGAAGCCAGAGGGAACATATGACTCAATAAAGTATTCTGCACCTTCTTCACTTTGGCGAACCACACCATCTACTTGCTGCCTAGCAAGTTTTTCTAAGTTGTTTGCCCTAAGCCGATCCATCGAATCTTCATAAAGTGCATTAAGCTATTTAAAAAAAAAACGAAAAAAAAGGTGTAAGATACATACCAAAAACGGAAAATTAACTAAATCTCCTCCATGAACAATATAATGCAAACTATGCCCGTGTACAATCAACACAATCTTTACTAGTTGGAATCAAATGACTCATATATGTACGATTAAACTATGAAAGGCCACATGTTCCTAGAACAGCTTGATGTCCTGTAAATTTTTCATTTTCTGACCATTCATAAATAGAATGTTTAATCTTTTCAGTTAGATAGTAATAAATACTGGTAAAAGAGATCAAACCCGACGTAGAACATAAGAAATCCAAATTAAACAAACAAATAAAGACAGCAAAAGGTCTGGTGAGCTTTATTACAGCACGGAGATCAAACACGCAAAAAGCATGTTTTGACATTAGATCTACGCCTTTCGACTTTGGAGCAATAAAACAAGAAAAAATAATTCAGGGAATACTCCAGTACCCACATGTGCACGCAGGGTTTATTTACATATGTACTCTAGGCATAATTAAAGTAGTTTTGAACCAAGCAGAACAAAATTCCTGTTGCTCTAAAGTGCCACAATGATTGACTTACCTCATTAAGGCGTTCAGCATCCTTCATTTTTTCTAACATCCAGCGATCAACTAACATCTTATTTTCAGCCTCAGCATTCTTAGCTTTAATAGTTGTCTCTTCTAGTTGCGCTCTAATTTCTTTGTTCTCACTCTCAAGTAATTCCAAAGCTTTAATCTTTTCCTCTAGGTCTGCCTTTAACTGATAGCATTCATCCCTGCAACATATAGCTAAGTGGGAATCATCCACAGAAAATATTGAAATCACTAGATCCTACCAATCCTGTTTACAGCTAGTAGTTTACCTTGTTTGAGTTAACTTTTCTTGCAGATCAGAGATTGCTGTTTCTTTTTCTTGAAGTGAAGCTTTAGAAGCTCTGGACTCCGCCACTTCCACCACGAGTTGCTCAGACAATCGCGATTGAGCTTTGTAACACTGCTGAAGCTCTAGTTCTAGATTTTCCACCTTTTCTTTCCATTCTGATCCCTTCAGGTGATTAACAAGACACTAATAAACTAACTAAAACTATACCAAAAACAGTTATATAAAAAAGGATTCTCCAGTTTCAGCAACTTTTGCAAATTTGAAACCAACAACTATCCAAAAACATCAATGTCAAGCAATATCCCACAAAGGTCGATTCTGCCGAGTACCAATTTAGACATCACTTCATCCAATGTACAAAAAAACCCAATTCTAGGAAATCTCAAAATCCCCAAAATTCAAGGTATTCAATTAACAAGGAAAAAACACCTAAAAAGGAGATTAACAAGGAAGTCAAGCATTTCAAAGAGCAGCCAAAAAAAAAAAAATTCAGTCCCAAAATTTCCTTATCAGAAAATGTCATACCAACTAAATTAGGAAAAATTTGAATGATTCTGCATTATAACACAAGGAGAAAAAGAACTCTGCAAATCACTCATCTCTTCCAAAATGTTTGAAAGGATCTCAGATTACATAATAAAACATTCCACAAAGCACCATACTCCTTATTCAAGAAAATGCGAATTGCAACAAGCTCAAACTAGTTTGACAGAGAACCTGAGAAATAATCGGCTTCGATAGGGCGATAAAGGCCGGAGCATGAGCTCCTTCTTCGAGCAAATGCCGCTTTCGCAAGGCCCTCAATGCGTGATTTATCGCTTTCTTCGCAAGTTCCTCCCTTGACCTGAATCAACAAATTCAAAAACAACAGCTCCACAATTGCATCACCATGATCACCAAAAAAAGAAAAAAACCTCGTTTGGTGGCCGAGAAAGTGGAGTAAAAACAAAATACATATATAACTTTCTCCGAACAAAAGCTCAAATCGAAGCATTCACTAAAAGGATTTCAAAATTGGCATAAATGCCAAAAAAAAAAACCTTGCGATTCCTTTTCTGTACTGATTTTCTCGGCAATCAAACAGGGAAAAAAAGCCAAAAATAAAAAGCGATTAATCAAAAACACATTGAGATAAAATAAAGGTATTGCAGACTTACATAGTGATGTTGAAGTGGAAAGTTTCTGGGAAAATTGAAAGTAAAATTAGGTTTTTTTGCGAAGAGCTTTGAATAAAGCAATCGTTTTCCGTCAAAAAGCTCAAGAGCGGAAGAGAATAAAACGCAAGGGTATTTTGGGAATATGGGAATTTTAGTCCCAATGATTTTACCTTAAAGTCCATTAAGATTGTGTAAATTGCAACATTAACCACTTCACTTGGTAATTAACATAAGTTCTGGATTATACCTACAAAGGGGTAAAAAAGGTATTTATGCCCTTCTAGTTTACGTAGATATTTGTGATTTTTGAAAGAATAGTTAGAGCCACAAAGGTTCTATTTAGTAAATAAATTTAAATTAATAATTTAATTTAAGTTAGTACTATTTAAATTAGAATTTGAGTTAGTGATTTGAATTGTTATTCGAATTGATGTTTGGATGTGTATTTAAGCTTTAATTTGAGTATGAAATAAAATTGAAATTTATGTTTGGAGAGGTGGTAAAAATATTTTTAATTTATCAACAAATCTAATAAAATCTTAATGTTAATGACCTTAAAAATATGCAATATGAATATTAATTTATTCCTCTCTTTATTGAAAATACAATGAAAAAAGAATCATCTCAATTGAATAACAAATGAAAAAGTTATGATTTTTTTCCTCAAATATAGAAGAGAGAATTTTAGTTTTTACTGTAGTAGAGATATTCAAGTATCAAAAGTTTAGGGGAGTCATAACTCTTGAAAACTTGGATTATCCGAGTATCAAAAGGATTCAGATTTTAGGTGAAACAAATACGTATCCAAAATATTCGGATTTTGGGTGAAACAAATACGTATCCAAAAGATTATTAATACTCGAATCTAAATTTAAGTCCAAAAAATCTAAAAAAATCTCAAAACAAACGGGCCCAAAAGAAAAACTGTACATATATCATGTGAGAACTTTATATTATTTACAATTGGTTTACAATTGGTTAGAATCACAATCTCAAACACTTGAGTTAGTACTGTAACTTTCAAACAATGGATATTGCGGACTTTCATCCTCGAAATTTTTTCATCGTAATCAAGGTTTAGCAATATTAATTAGCGGACATTGTTGATAAAGCATCTCAGTTTGGTTTGGATTAAACATGAAACTTATAAAATTAAATAATTGTAGAATTTAGGATAATTTTGTGATAGGATACAAAATATTGTCCAATTCAAGTCTCTGCAATTCTAAATGGTTATATTACATGATTTTTTTTCAACCTAAAAAATCTTGATGATCCAAGGCGATCATTCCAATCGAACAGGTCCATTTTTTATAGGATTTGTCCTTTTTTTTTTTTTTCCCCTCTGTATTAAACTAGTATTTTTATACCGAATAAATATATCTGCACATTTCAGTCTGTTTCTAGGTTATGAAGTTTGATTTACTTATATCTCAATTTAATTGAGATAACCTATTTATATTTGTCGATTTTATGTGGTTTACTGCGAGATCTCTAGCTTATGAGAGTTATATTTAGAAGATTTTAGAAGGACAAAGATCGACATCAATAATAAGTTCATTATCTATCAATAAGCGGAGGGTTTTCAAGATTTATTTCTTGTGAAGCTCGTTTTTATTTACTTTGCAATGGTAAATAAAAAAGTACACTGAAGAAAATTTTCTATACTCTCAAACATAATCAATTATATGATTGTTTTATTTATTATAATCAATTGTTTTCGTATATTTATCTTTCTAATTCTACAAGATCAAAATTATAATATATATTTCACTTGAATAAAATTACGAGCTTAATTGAATACCAAAGGCCAAAAAAAAACATGGAGTTGTAAATAATGGATGAAGAGCTTTTATGGGCAAAAGATCCCAAAGTTGGGAAACACAAATCTATAGTAGCCACACAATTTTGGGAAAATTGTGGCTACTATAAAAAAGAAATATAAAAAAATTAGTATTAAAAAGTCCAAAGTATTCAACAGACCAAGGTGTGGGGTTGTGGGGTTCTTCCATCATAAGTAAGCCAAAATAGCTCTCCTTGAGAAGTCAAGTCCCAATCACACAAGCTTAGAGAAAAGAATAATAAGAATAATATCACAAAAAAGATGCATTGTCTTTTTCAAACACATGATGTTTTATTAACAATGAGATTTGATTCCATTCAATGATGAAAAACAAAGAGGTTAGAGTTCTTTCCACTAAACAGCCAAGAATAACAAATCCCACCACCATACAAAGCTCTACAAGCCATAACAGATTCATCTTAAGAAAAAATAAAATTTTTTTTTAAAAAAAGCCCAACAAGATACACATTCTGAAACCATAAGTAGTTTTCTTTTGCTGAACATCATAATCACAAGTTAGATCCAAAATATTTTTCCTCATTTACCCCCCTCCTCTTTTCTATTTCTCTGTTTTGTCCCCTCCTCAAGAACCGCACTCGTAACAAAACCAAAAAATGTATGTATCTTTTTAGGCGGCTCGAATTCTATCCAGCCAGTCAACGCTTTTCCGAGCCTTTTCTAGCTGTTGGTCAACGCTTCTCCTAGATTTCTCATGGTATTCCACACTTCTCCTTGACCTCTCCACCTGATCAAAAGAGATTCTATACTTTTCTAGCTTGTCAATGGTGCTAAACTTGTAGTCATTAGTCTTGAGCTTGTCGGGAAGCCTGTCGATGCTTTTCCTTGGTTTCTCCCTGCGGTCAGTGCTCTTCCTTGGAGCCTCATAACAATCTGTACTCCGTCTAGAATGTTCGATGCGATCTGTGCTTCTTCTCAAGCTAAACCTTCGTGAAGGCGACTTTTCCACCGTTGATATGAACTTCTTGAGATGCCTTATGTATTCTGGATAGAGTTCCAAATCACAATGGTTTCCACCTTTGAGCCATAAGGGCTCGTATTTCTCTTGACAGAGTTCCCAAAGTTGCTTGCCATGAGAGCAATCAACAACTTCGTCCGCTGTTCCCTGCCAAACAAATATAAAAATTTTAAAATAGTATAATTTAGATAAAATAATCCACAACAAGTGCAGGCCCAGAGTTATTTTCTGAAAGTCAACCCAGGGAATCTCCATATCCTATAGAACCTTCTTCTAGATGGTTCATCTCAACTATACGTCCTATCTCACCCTTTATAGTCATTGAAACCTTTGTCGTCATTGAAATCATATATTTCTCCGTAGCCAAAAGATTCTCTAATCCCATCACGTCTTGGTCTCCTCTCTTTGTAATTTACAACGTATAGTTTAAATATCATAAGCTTCTTTAGGTACATTTTCCATTTCCTAGTTTTAGTCCCTTGTCACCAAATATGGCTCTTTCATCATGTAACTGTCACTATTCCTAGCTTCTCAACAGTGAACTTTTCCTTTTCCCATCCCTTCTAATTCTATCGCCATTAAATTTTCTCAACACTTTGATTATGAGATACGAACTTGAATCTTTGAATGTCATTTCTCAGGAAGACAACATTCTTACAGCATTTCTAACAGAAAGAGAACAAAAACATGGAATCCTGGATGAAAATGAGGCATATCAGGAAATTATAAAAATATACAGTCGATCTATTCACTTGGAAAAAGCAAAGGACTAAGGTTTAACACTTACATGTATTACAAGCACAGGACATTTAACGAGAGGGATTTTGTCGATGTTCTGCAAATCATAATAAAATTGATTTCAGATATATGATACGCAGAGTATTAGCGAAAATCATCAAAGAAAGTTTGTCAAACAAAATTTTCAACCTTATAGATGTCAAACCAGTATGTGCGCTTGACAGGGTACATGACTCTTAGACCAGATAGTATGGGACTGTGAAGAACAACAGCCCTTAGTCGAGGCAAACGAGCAGCAAGATCGACAGTAGGTCCACTTCCAACTGATTGGCCATACAGGATGATATCTTCCTGCTTAGCGCCGTATGTCTCTTCAAGGCACTTATATGCAGCTTCAATATCTGCGTAAGTATTTGACTCGCTTGGCTGCAGCAAGATATATAAACAATTTCAGAGGATGCTATCAGTTAAAAATTCCTACAATTTTAACAATTGAGGTAGTTTTTGTCTAGCAGAAATTACCTTGCCTGATGACTGCCCATAGCCGGAGTAATCATACCTACATAAATTTAAGCGGAGGATGAGAAACAACCATATTGTTGATACTAAATTTCCTGAAATTTCGGAACAAGGTCTCTTTCCATGTCATCTTGCAAGTACGTGTGAAGACAACCATCGCATATATTGGAGACTAGATTGGCGGCAATTCTAACACTTCATATGACAATTCAAAGTCCAGATTTGAATTCAACACTCGTCTACCGGTTGTCCCATGGTGGTAAGGAAAATTCAAGAAGTTACAAAAAAAAAAAAGAAAATAAAGAAAATAATTTACCCTCTAAATATGCTGTATTGTTTCCCCATGTCTTACTCTTTTAATGTTCAAATCCCAGTGACCCCCCTACACTAACAATTACTTTGGCTTGAATTTTATGCGTAAGGTTCTCGTCTAGCTATTGGATAATCTGAAGTGCTTGTGAGAATTATTTTGGCTCGATAAAACATTCATTAAACCGGCTTTCTCATGCTAAAGGGACTTATCTACTTCAAAATCCAAGTCTACTGTCCTTTACCTCTTTCAGAGGCAACTCTACTTGAGTACTCAACCAGCTCCAACCATATAAAATTTCACATTCACCCACTTTTCCTCACCATTTATGAAGCCTCGTCTGCCCCTTAAAGTTTAAATCCCAAAACTGACAGAAAAGACAGCTCATGATACTTGAATCTTCTCTCTCTCTTTCCCTCAAAATTACAGTCCATTTTCAATTACCCGACTTTGCTTAATCAGATGATTCAGCTAAAGTACCAAGATTTTTTTTTTTTTTTTTTACATCAACAAATAACTATTAACATCACAGAACTAAGTCTGTGACATGAACATGTTACAGATCTATAGAAATTAGAAAGTACAAAACATAATCTTAGCAAAGTTTCTTACTTTAGCTTAAATCTAAAAACTCTTTCAAACCCATTTCACCAACTAAACAAACTTACAATAATTAACCAAAAAAAAAAAAAAACCAAACACTCCCCAGAGTCCAATTCCTTCCAGATCAAGAAACCGCAAACTTTCCAAAAAAATTCCCAAAATGAAGAATCACAAATCCACCAAAATTTCACCAAAAAAACCAAACAAACAAATAAGAACCTCCAAAAGAAGAGAGAGAAAGCAAAAGAGGAGAGAGAGAAAGAGAGTTTACCCCATGATATTGAGGCGCAAGTGGATGCTGAGCTCGACGAAGAGATCGTACATTTGTCCGATGTCGGCGGCGTTTCCATGGGAGTAAAGAAGCGTGGAGGAGGCCATGGGGTAGCGGACGTAGACGGCCACGATCTCGGTGCCGCGGCGAGTCGGGAGCTTCAAAACGTCGACATTTTCGCGGTGGGGGAATGGGTCCAGCAGCTGAAGCCCAGTGGCGTCGTCCGTACTTACCTTGTACGAGGGAGGGTTCGG
Organism: Artocarpus heterophyllus; assembly: GCA_025403435.1. NCBI lineage: Eukaryota > Viridiplantae > Streptophyta > Magnoliopsida > Rosales > Moraceae > Artocarpus > Artocarpus heterophyllus. Next base: position 6,356,943 of record CM046345.1, read on the forward strand.
TGGGAAGAAGGCGAATTTCGCCGCCATGGATGACGTAACCCCACCCATTATTTTTTTTTTTTCCTTTTTTGTAATATTTTTTTCTGAGATCTTGTTTTTCTGGGATTTTGAGGATTCGAGTGTTTCAGCAGAGAAGACAACTTGACATTCCTATTGTATATTACAATACAAGGTCTATTACAATATAAGTCTTACTTTCTCTTTTCTGTTGAAGAGGGGAAGTAATCTGTTTTGCTTTGGAGCGAAAAAGTGGAGACTATTTTCTCATGCCTGGGAGAAGAGAGAGAAAGAGCGGGGAGAGAGAGAAGCTCTTTACTGTAATCCATGAGGCTTCTTTTTATTTTTCTTTTATTTTTCTCTTTTTAGTGAGCAAATGAGATCCTGACCACTTTGCCTTTAGGACCATTGTCATGCTCACGTGTTGTATTATTGTCCTACTACCATTTTTTTTTCGCTCTTCTTTTTCTTTAAAAGCAAAAAATAAATAAATAAATAAATATATATATATATATAACGATAAAAGGATGGCAAGGCATCTTGGGTTGGACATGAATTTTTCAAAAAGTGGGTTGCTTTGAGTGATTTGAATTCTATATAGTGTTTAGAAAATAAGTTAAACTAAGTTTATCAAATGTAAAATGACGTATAAGAGCTTTATTTGTAACATATTGTATTTTATATTGTAATATGTGTAAATTTTATATGTGTAAGTTGAAATTGATAAGTTTTAACTAATTTATCAACACCCATTTTAAGTTTCAATCATTATGATACAGTATAAAAAATTCTCACACACTATTATATACAGTTCAAATTATTATGGTTTGAACTCTTCTCTTAAACACTCCCAACACTTATAGATTAATAGGATTAATTCAAATGGAAGATTATTTTTATATAGGTAAGTTCCCACCAAAATTTCAACCTTGATCACACATCTTATCACTTCGAGTTAGCTTCAAGCAGCTTCGAATCAAAGATTTTATCAAGTAGAACATGCAGCTTTGCCACTCATCAAATGATCGATGGTTTTTTTTTTTTTCCCTACTTGTTTTCATATTTTTGCAACATGGGCATTAAATTGTTAGGATTTCATTTCTTGTTCTTGTATCAAACTTTTTATTTTGATTGATGGGCAGACTGTTATATTATCTAATTTCTCTCTCTTACAAATCTTTCTCAAACTTTAACTAACTCAAAGATAAGGTATGAAATTTCATCAAATCAGATAATTGACTTATTCTTCCATCAATCACAACTTTAGGCGACACAAATTAGGTTCAAACATAGCATAAACTACCTATTTCATATCAATTATGATGCTATGACAAACACCATAATTTTGAATTTATTTTTAATTCTTGCGCATGCAAAACTCTTAATATTTTTTCCCATGTTATCGGTGACGGAGACAAAGAAGGTTCAAACTTTTTTTTTCCACCTATATAATATACACATACATAAGTTATATACTCAACAAATTACTAAAATTTAAACAAAACCTTCCTGAAAAAGTTGAATGTATATAATTTTACAGATTATAAGGTATTAGCCTCTAACAAAAAACATGGCTTCGTCAGTGCATGTTATTTTTCTTGAAACAAATATTTTCCTTGCAGTCCCCTTTTCTTTATCTGGACTATATTATAAATTCCAGTTTTTTTTAGTCTTATGCGAATTGAGACCTTAAAATTACAAACTAAAGAAATGCGTTTTTTTTTTTTTTCCAAAAAATTAAAAGACAATGTCGGTCTGAGTGGTTGAAAATCATAAAGGGCTTCATAAGTTGCATGCTTCGACTTGGTTTGGTACGATGAAACTAGAAAATGAGGGGAAAAAAAGGTGGGGTACGTTTGAAATGAATAAAAAAAGTATTAGTCTATGATCGATCATACATCAGTAGCTAAGGATACATAAGCAATTAAGGGAAAATACTGGGGGTACTAATGCAAATTCTCCATTTTTTCTAATAGTTCCTCACTTTGTTTACAGGTTGTCCCATCTGTATGTCCTGTGACTTCCTTGGGAGGCTACCACACCATTTTCGGCATTTTTAAAGTTTTTTTTTTTCTTCTTCTTCGATTGTCAAGAAAGAAAATGAGCATTAGATAAGAAAAAGAGATAAATTAATGCAAAAGATAAAGTTTGTCCAAATAAGATGGAAAAACACAACTGATGAACCGATATTGCTGGTTGAGATCTAATCCTTGGAATTAATTAATGCCATGATCATCTACCGTGTGATGTATCAAAATCAACGGTGGTGATTGTATGAAAAGCATTTTAACTGGGGCCCATGTTAATAAACATGATAGGTTGCAAGAATCAGTACCTCTTGAATGTGCATAGTGTATCATTGAGAAATTACACGTATGTTGTTGCTCTTTTTACTTTCATGTTTTAACTTTACTGGCAAGCATTATTTGTGCAAACAAGAAACAAAAAGGAAAAATAAAAAGTATTTTTCTAATTAGTTATAATATGTTATTATGACTAGATATGAGGACAAAAATTTGTTGGGAAACTATTGACTTGTGAACTTTTATGGGCTACACTTACCAATACACACACATATGTGCATATATGCATGTGTAAGTAGAGACACATTATTTTCTAAAATCTCAAAGCTATATAAATATCTGTATGGAGATCAATTATGTATTTCATAAATGACCCCTTCTGCTTCTTTTCTAAGGAGGAAAGATTCACTTTGGTCCAATTATATTGAATGAACTCAATTATTGTGCTTTAAATTGTAAAAAGAAAGATAAAGAAGATACATTCATGTGTAGTTAATAATATTTGGAGGCTTTAGGTGAAGAAGAAAAAGGGAGTGTTTGCATTCTTCAATACAAAATTGAAAAAAATAATAACTGAATAGCAGTCCTTTATTTATTTCTTTCTTTATTTGCCTTCAACTCTTTCATTTTCAATAAATTTTTTTTGAGACAGAAATTTTTTTTTTTTTATATATATTGGGGTTTAGGTGAAGGGGAAAGGGTAACTGTTTGCCTTCTTCATTTTAAAAATGAAAAAATAGCATTACTTTTATTCTTTTTTGCCCCCACCTTTTCATTTTTTTTATTTGTTTGTGAGAGAGAAAAAAATAAATAAAAACCCTTAAATTAGAAGCTAGTGGGTAAGAAGGGCTTTTCATTTATTAGAACGCCAGGCTTATATTTTTAAAATAAAACATTATATTATAAAAATAAAATATGTTATTGTAGAAAAATTCAGAGTTGAGATGCTGGGATTTGTGTGGAATGTGAAAGCCTAGAGCACACCACCACATGTTTTTTGGTAATTAAAAGGACTCCTCGGAAGAATGTGAGGATTATTGTTGGTGAGGCTCAAGACAATTCCCTTGAGAAAATGACTTTGCCCACATGACTATCTTGGCTCTTTTCCCTCAAGCATAAGCTAGTAAACCAACAGTCAAATACTGAGTTTACAAGCTATCTTCCTTCTTTTAGCTGTCATTAAGCTGCTTTCTTTATTCCATACTCTTGCCAAAAAAAGTTCACAAAAAAAATTGCACATTTCCTTAGCTTAAGGGATTCTTTTTTAATCACAAAAAGAGATACATACAAAAACATTCACTTTTTTTTTTAATCTTTTTTTAAAAATGTAATAATAGAAAAGTAATACACTGCTCAAGGGTATTAAATTATTATTACCTTAGCTAGCTTTTGTCTGACATTTTATTAGATTACGTACTACTTTTGAGAGTATATGTTTGTTTATGTTGTCACAAAAATAAATATATAAATACAACGGTGTTTGACAAACTCAGTTTTAACTTAAACAATATTAATTAAGTGTTTAGGAGAATAGTTTAAACCATCAGTTTGGGTTTAAGTACTATAGCATGTGAGAGCTTTACATTGTAACTTTTTACTGTAACATGTGAGAACTATACACTGTTTACAGTTCAAACCATTAGTTTGAACTACTATTTTAAACATCCCCTCTTATGTTATAGTGTAAAAAGAAAGTAGTTAAAGTGTAAAGTTCTTACATAGTATAATACTATCAGTTATCTTAGGGTCCGTTTGGTAATTGGATTCGAATTAGTGATTTAATTTGAGTTAGTATGATTTGAATTAGGATTTGAGTTAGTGATTTGAATTGTTATCTGAATTGTCGTTTGAATGTGCATTTAAGTTTTAATCTGAGTATGAAATAACATTAGAATATGTGTTTGGAAAGGTAGTTAAAGTAGTTTTTGATTTATTAATAAATCTACCAAAATCTTAATGTTAATGATCCCAAAAAATATACAATATAGATTTTAATTTATTCTTTTCTTCACTCGAAACATAATAAAAAAGAATCATCTCAATTGGATATCAAATGATGAAGTTATGATTTTTTTCCTTAAATATAGGAGAGAGAAGAGCAGAGATATCCGAGTATCAAAAGTTTAAGGGAGTCAGAACTCTAAAAACTTAGGGTGTGTTTGGTTTGAGCACTTTCTTTACTCAAATCACGGTTCGAATCATTTTGCTACAGTATTTTCTCTTACAAAAATTTAAATCTTCATTCAAATACTCTATTCAAATACTCGAACCAAACGGACCCTTAGATTCTTGATACTTAAAGTATTCAGATTTTTGGGAAAACAAGCACATATCTAAAGAATTTTTGACACTCGAATCTAAATTTAAGTTCATTAAATATAAAAAATACTCCAAACAAATAACCTCTCAGTCCTAACTCATTTCTTAAACACTTGTGTATTAACCAAATCTGTGTTGACAGCTCAACTCATAATGTTATAAATGTGAACGATATTAGGCTTTGGTCATGTACAACTTTGAATACAACTCAACGCCTCACATTTATGTGTCCAATTATACTACATCAATTCCAACAATAAAAGGTGCCCCACCTTCAGTCAGGGGCAAGAGAGCAATGAATAATGAATTACTGCAAAGGTCGTCGAGATCCCAGCAAAAAACATGGTAAACATCCCATCGACTTATTAGACCCAACATGGCACACTTTTTATTTTTATTCTTTTCATTTCTGTCCTTTTCTTTTCTTTTCTCTGGAACCAAACAGAACTCACTTACAATTATGGCACGGTATCTGTCCACAATTTAAAGCGGGTAAATTTTTTTTTTGCCAAACAGAGGAAATGAAGCTGATTTCACCCCACCATCATTGCTGTGGAATGGGGCAGTTGTGAAGAGAGAGTAAATTGACTTGAGTGGCTTCTTGAAACAATTAACTGAAGAATAAAAATTAAAGGTATCAATGTTTCAGAATACATGACGCCTAAGGCCCCTTACTATTTTCAGCCACAAAATTTTGGAAAAAGAAAATAGTGTGTAATAGACATTCATCCCTACACATGTAAGAAGGAAAATTGTTTTCATTTTTATGAGATTAAATTTTATAAAATTATAAGTTCTAGTTTAATATATAGCGTATTTTTTAAAATAAATTTTACTGTTTTATTAATAGAAGGTTATAATCTTATAAAATTAAATATGATTGTTGATGTAAGAAATAATGTTATAAAAAGTTTTTTTTTATTATTTGTATATTTGAGATAACACAAATATCAAAAGGACTATCGACATCTTCTATTCGACACCGTATAAAGAGTTTTGTATTTGAACCTTTGAAAAGTACGAGGAAAGAGATTGAATGTGGCTCTTTGGTGGGGGTGAAAATTTAAAACAAAACGACGGAGGATGAGTTGCACTTGTGACAGTTAAGTATCCATAAGTTTTTTTTTTTTTTTTGAAATGGGAAACTATCATTAAGACTACAAACAATACATAGTCACACGTATGCAACTATCTAAGACAGAAGATTTCAACCCTACAAACCGAGGACTAAACTCAAGTATCGGGATCCAGAAGGAAAAAGCTTACTTGATGCAAACTAAAGAGCTCGTCCAAAGCTCAGTTCGAAAACCATTCTCAATGAGGGTGTATATGAGGAGGCTTAGACTAAATTCTAACCCGACACTTAAACATCACCCACCATTAGCAGGCGGAGGAGACATATTAGATACAACTGGAGGAAGGTTTACCTCCTTTATTACAGGGTAAAGCAAAACAACAAAACCAGAAAACAAAGAAAGTGCAAATATATATGGTGTTTAGCAGGTTGGTTAGAACTGTTTTTACTGTAATATGTGAGAGCTTTATACTGTATCGATTTTTTTAATTGTTACTGTAACATATGAGAGCTTTATACTATTTATAACTAAAAAAGTGATCCAAACCATGACTGCTAAACACCCTAATAGAGGTAAAACTTTGGCAAGATGACCACCTCTGCCGCCACCGCAGCCGTCTCTTCCTCTTTCTTCTGGTTGTGGGTTGACCTGATTGCCGGTGATTCCAAACTCTGACCTACGAATCCTTCAAGTCGGGCCTAAGAGCCAGTGATGCAATGGCTGGCCACTAGGATCTCACCGCCGATGCTAGATCTAGGCTGCCGCATCCTAGATCCTTAAACCTCCACCGGATCCAACACACCGTCGATCCTTTCCTCCTCTCATCGTGAGGTTCTTTTCCTTTTGGTCCTGGGATCTTTTATAGACGCTGGCCCAACTCTTCTCACACCATCCGGCTTTTCCTTCCTCGCGATCCCACGAACTCGACCAAGAACGGCCGTCTGTTATTGTACTTGCCCTTTCCGCTTTTGGGTCTCACCAGTTCTCGCCACAACCTTCTCCTCTCGAGCATTCCGACGTAGAATTCTGCCAACCACAATGACTTTCAGCTGCTGCAGATTGCAGCCCCTTCTCTGCCTCATCCTCCCTCAACATTAGCCCCTAACAGTACCAACTTCCCCCTTTCATGGGCTTGAGACCCAACAGCCATCTCGGAGGCGGCGTTGGGCTTTAGACCCCAAAGGAGAGGGGGTGGCACCTGTAAAGAAACTTGTTCTTTTTTCTCAAGAAACGCTAGCAAAGACTCAACTACTAGATAACATGGGTGGTTGGATGACAAACAAGATAAGTTTGTTTTACTCAATAATTGCTTGGATGAGGTTATTTAATAGGATTTGCTTTTAGGTCACGGTATTATCTTTAAAGGCTTTGTGGCCGATCTATCTATGAATTATGTATTTTCTTTATTTCCGCGTGTTTATCAGCAATTAAGAAGGAAAGATAAGAGAAAAAATACATATGTAAACCATAGTTTGTTTTACTATAGCTTCTCTCACAATGATACCGTTCAAAGTTTTCGTTTAGTTCTTTATCTCATTTCTCAATTCACACAAAGCTTTCCCACAGTTGCTTCTCTGCTTCTTTCTCAGTTAATATTCTCATTTCTTAATCTCCCCATTTCCTGTCGTAGTTGTGGTCTTTTTCTCTGGCTCAAGCTCCTCCCCCTTGTCTTCTATTTATCATATTGTTTCTAATCCTCAATTCTAAATAAAATCTGATATATATCTCCTATCTCATGAAAAAAGGGCAAGAGAGCTCCTTGGTATTGAAGCATTTCTCTTCAAAACTCTTGTCAAAATCACACACCCATTTGTCTTCTCCGCACTCTGCCAATGAACCTTGAACTTCGTTGGCCCTATTTTGTTCCCAAGTATACCTCATCTTCTCATTTCATATATGTTCTCTTTTACCAAACAAAAAATAAAAAACAACAACAACAACAAAATCTCTTTTTTCTTTTCTTCACCATGTGCTTATGTTTATCATTCTTTTCTATTTGGAGAATTTTATGGTAGAGTACAAAAAAATATCGTATTGACATGATATGATTTTAACACAAAAATCACATCAGAACTATATCATTTTAAATATAATTTGACATAACGTCATGAAATCTAAGGTAAAGAATTTTGACCTTGATAGGTAATTTTCTATATCCTACTAAGAATTCTCCCTCCCTTCCCTCTTGCCGAACATCGTGAGTATAAAATCATCAATAACTTTTACTCCTTTTTTCCCGTGCAAAATCCACACATTGCTAGCAACAGTCCTAGGGGGGGCTCGCAACATCCATGGAACTGAGTTCACTTGCAATAAGTCAAATGAGTCCACTGTTTCGAAATAGGCTGTAAAAAAGATTTGGCTGGTTTTGGACTTGTTCAACTACAGGAGTGAAAATATGGGCTTGATCTCAACCAATCATCCAACAAACAATTTGGCTTCTGTTGTTGATGAAGAAACAGCTGGTTCACACTATGAATATTGAATGTTATAGAAACGACAATTACATCTGGAAGGGTACTGGACTAGAAAGAAAAAGACATCTTAGGCTAACTTCCACTACCAAGGCCCCCGTTAACTACAAATCATTTTGGTTCGCTGAATGCAGAAGGTTTACACAATCCAAATATTGAATGTCTAACCAGAAATGATCCTGACCAAATCATTCAATAAACTTAACATAAATATCTGACCAACTTAATTAGCATGTACACTTTTTTTTTTATCCGACAATTAGTATGTATACTTCATAATTCATATCCTTCCCATTTTCAAATCCGTCAGGTTGGACTTAAGCAAACTAACTTCAGTCTTCAACAGTTAGAGATAAGACTTCAAGCTAAAAATGTTAGGCCTCTCTATTCTTGACTCGGACAAGCTTACTCCATCTTGTCCAAGCCAGTCATTCTACATAATAAAAAGAGGAATGAAGCAGAGTTAATTTCTAAGCAAAAGTTAGTACTGAACTTAAAAAATGACAAATGACTTCTTATCAACACTCCAAAGAAAGGTTACCAAAACAATATATTTGAGAAGTGTGGCTAGAATTGTAGTTATAGTTTAAAATACTGTAGCATGTGAAAATTTTATAATATAGTAATTTTTTGCTTTTTATTATAGCATGAGAGAGTAACCACAATCATAATTTTAACCGAAATTGGCAAACACCTCATAGTTATGAACAAGGCTAAAGGGCACACGTGTTGGACACCACACCGATAAGACATGGTGGGCCTCACATCCACGACATGAGGCCCACTCTCTATTATTTTTCTAAAGTACCCAAGGGTTGGTACTGGCTGCAGAGGGTATGTCCCTCACAAGTCCCAACCTTAGCGTTCTCACCTTGCCCAACAAGTGATAATTCCATGTCACTCTGGGATCCCTTAATATATTTGCAGATATAAGATCGTAGACATCACTGATCCGTCACCAATACTCACAATAAGTAAGCCCCAGCTACCCTTGTGGACCCACCCATTATGAGTAGTGGTGTTGGGCGCCACGCCAAATAGCACGCTCATTAGCTACTACTCAACGCCAATATAATCGAATTATTGCCACCAAACACCGCATACACAAAACCAGCCAAGATAATCTGAAAACTTCCAAACATTAGTGATTAATGGATGTTATCTGAAACTAGTATGATCATAAGTTTACAATCACAACCATAGTTGAGTATGTATGCTATAACGAGATATTAACTTAAACAAGGGAGCTAAACTAGTAATAGACAATTAGGACATATCGACATAATTCTGAATTATTTGCATTTCCCGTAATCCAAACCAAAAATTCCTGTAATTCTAATCAAATTTCTAAACAAAAAGCATGAAAATTCAAACTTTAACCAAAATGTATCAATGCTTCAAAAAATTTCCAAAACGCGAAAACCGAGATTTTGAATCCCCAAAAGGAGAGACACCAAACAATCAAGCTCTCGCCTTTCGCCGAAGACGCTTTCTCAGCTTCTTATACTTATGCTTGTTCATCTTCTTCTTCCTCTTCTTCTTCGTACTATCGGCCCAAACCGTCCTCGCGTCCTCGGCCGCCCCAACCTCCTCGGCCTTGAAAACTTCCAATGGCGGAGAAATAGGGCTCAAGCAGAACCCGAACGGGAAATTGGGGGACAATATTTGCGAGATCCGAGAAGACTCTGGCTTTTCTCTAGAAATTAGGGTTTCGGTGAGTGTGGATTCTGAATTGGGGGTTTCGGGATTGGTGAGGTGGGAGGAGAGAGAAGGGGTGGGTTTTGGCGCCAAGTGGGTGGTGAGAGAAGCGAGGAAAGTGGGAGAGGGTTTGGTTTTGGTGAATCTGTGAATGAGATTCGCCATTTTTGGGAGATTGAGAAGAAGGTATTGGAGTTGGAGAGAGAGAAAGTAGGAGGAAGGTGAAGAGTGAGAAGGTCACATTAGAGGTTGGACTGAGTCGGACTCGGAGTCTGGAGTTTCCGGTTCAGCTAGTGATAGAAGAGAGAGAGGGAGAGTATCCTTTCTGTGAGGCGTCGTTTTTCTGCCTGGAAGGGCGACCTTGTAACCACGGGGTATTTTAAAAAATAACTTTAAGAGAAAGTTATTTTGAGCAAATAATTTTTTTTTATAATTTTTTGACGTAAAAATATATATTTTTTGACATTAAAATAATTTTAGTTTTTTTTTTTATTTTGTTGAAGTTTTTTTTTCTCAGTTATAGTTATTTTTGTCTTTTTTGAAAAAATTGAGATAATTTACTTGTCTAAAAAAACGTGTTTTTTTGTGCCAAAAAAAAGTCATTTCCTTAATTAAGAATTTTTTTGGCCCTTTTTTCAAATTCTCCCTGTAATGACGTCCCGATTTCGATCAGATTGTTTAATGATTTTTTTTTTGAAATTAAGGTGGGTGATCTTTTTAATAACTATTTTAAAATAAATAATTATGATTGTTTATTAGTGATAAATTATGATCAATATGAGTTTAGGGGTGGCAAATTGGGTCAATGAGTCTAGGTTAGTGTCGGGTTGAGGTCAATTTTTATAAAAATTAGGTCGACATTAACTCGACCCGTGACACGAATGAGTTGAAAATTCTCGACCCTAACACGACCCCTTTTGGTGCAGGTTGACACAAACACGATCCGTGTCAACCCGTTCTTTATGCGCAATGTCAAAAAACAATGACCTGCTATCCGTATTTGACCTACAACCCGCCTATGACCCTCCTTCACTAATATTTATATAAAATAAAAACAAACAAGAAATTAGATGAGTTTCATACCACAACAACAAGAAAGTCCAATCCTAAAATTTAAAAAACATCCAACAACTCCAACATATATCACGAGTCATCATAGCAACAGTTGATACCAGATTCTGATGCAACTGTTGATACCATAATGTTTAAAATGTCACGAGCCATCATAGCAATGATATAATAACGAAACTGATTTGTCTTCCAATGTGAGAGGTAGGGTTTTAATGTTTAGGGTTATATTATTGTCTATATCTGATCTGATATATAATAACAAAATAAAAAAATATATGAATAAATATAAGTAGGTCAGTTTAAGGTTAGGTGGGTTGATCTGAACCTGACCTGTTTTTAGACGTGTCAATTTTGGGTTGACACTAAACTAACTCAGGGTTAATTTTGTTGACACTAATTCGCAAAAATTTGTATAAGGTTTGTGTTATGTTGTCGTGTTACAACCAATATTATCGGCCCTACATGAGTTTATTAGATATTATATAAAGGTAAATGGCCTTTCTTTTAAAGTACTTTTAAAATAAATGATCACAACTTTTTAAAACTTGGCAAATTACCGATTATCAGTGATAAACTTGAGTTTATCAAGTTTAACACTTATAAATTTAAGAAATTTATTAGGTAAACTTAGCTTAATACTGATAAACTATTCGCGTTTAACACTGATAAACTTAAGGAGTTTATCAGTTAAGCTTAGTTTATTATTGATAAACAACTATGTCTAATTTAAAAGTTATAGTCATTTATTTTAAAAAGGCTATAAAAAATATCTTCCAACCATTCCCTTTAAAAAAATTCGACCTTAAAAAATTTGGAGATTCTACACTAAAAAATGAGATCCTTTTCCTTAAAAAAATAAGAAGATGAAGGAGAAGAAGAATGAGGTTCTTAGATATGATACGGTAAGATTTCTTTGAATATTTCTTTAAACTATTTTAAGAAGGATTTATAATGTAATTTTAATGAAAGTTAATATCCCAAGAAAATATAGTAACCTCCCTTCAAAAAAAAAAAAAAAAAAACTATATAGTAACACATTGAAAAACATATTTAGAAGCAAATGGTGTTCTAAAAATAAATAATCATATTTTTTAAATTAAGAATATGACCAGTGCTTATTCATTATAAAGTCAAAATGACAGCAATCAGCTATACATCAGTAATAAACTCTAATACATCAATATAGTGCATTAATGAAAAACTTGAGTGCATCAATGATAAACTCGAGTACATCGGTGATAAACAATATATATCAGTGATATAATGTAGTACATTCTTGATAAATTCGAGTATATCAATGATAAAAATTTTAGTATATCAGTGATAAATCTTAGTACATCGTTAATAAAATCCAAATACATTAATGATAAGAACAAACCTTAACAAAAAGAACCCAACCCCTCATATTTTCTCTCTTCTCTCTCTCCCTCCTCCATGTTGCTTTTGCGGTTCCTACGACAGGTTGTCGACTCTAGGGATTTTTGAATATCTATATTAATTCTGTAAATCCTTCGATCACAAAAATTAATACATGATATCTCTAGAAAAATCTTTAATTTAAATGTGTAAATTACATTTTTTAATTCTAGGATTTTTCTAATCCTTTACTAAAACAAATTTAAGTTCTTAGTGCTTCTAACGCTAGTTCCTTATTTTCTTTAATAATAAACTTTTTAAATTAAATAAGAGCTTACTAATATCGTTTAACTGCGTTAAAGTGTCTATGGGTACATCTTTAATGCAATACTTGCACTTGAAATTCTAATTTATTAAATTTAAGATTCCTCGTTAATAAGCTCCATTCGTCTTTAACTTTAAGATGAAAGGTCTCTTGATTTAAAGAATTTTATAGAAAAAATCATTGTCATGCTCAACGATATTATATACTACCAAATTCACTCTAATTATAAATATGTGGAAATTTAAGTTGAATTTCTACGTTAAGTGTTTGGGTTTTTCAAGAAAACTCTTTGCTTATATTCTTGAGTTCTATATAACGTAATTAATCTAATGTTTAACTATTGGACCAAACTGTTGTCGGGTTGTTAAAAATGTATTGGCTTGTCTAAGGTCAATCATTTTCTTAGATTTTTATATTCTTTCGTGAAAGTTTTTCGTAAGGCTTACCGAAACATAAACTTGTAAGCTTTAAACTTATATTTTCCTGTGAATTCAACGCGTAGTTATGAAAAGATCCTTAAGTAACTATACATATTAATCTTTGAATTTTCAATTATTAGTGCCATTAAACTTGGTGCAGATGATCCGAACCGTAATCGCAGATGCATCTGGTGGCATAGTTGATGAGAATGAGGCCTCTCTCTCTACAAATGTCGGTGAACGTTACGGTTTTGATGATGCTGGTGTGGATGGTCACTGGCTTGTGTGACTTGCATTAGTCAACATTAGGGCAGTTGGTGACATCGACAGTGTTGAAGATGTGAGTAGGATTGATGGCAGCATTGCCGACCACAAGGGAGGCTCGGTCCTCTAGGCGGCCGGAGCCGTAGATAAAGTTGAGGCCCTAAGACTCACATAGCTTGCCAAGGAGAACACCAATCTAGCCGATGCGGCCATAGATCAGGTTACAACCGGGCCATAGGAATTTTAGATTTGGACTTGAATATGATTTTTTTTATTTGGTCCTCTTTCATGGATTCCACAGTTTAAAGGAAATGGCTTAGATTTGCTTAGCCACATCTGGTCAGGATTCTCTTTATCATATCCCTCAAATTATCTGTTTTGAATGTAATAGTTTTTTTGCCATGCAGACGTTGTTGATGGGCTTTTTTTTATTTTTTATTTTTTTGCTATGCAGATGCCGTTGAGGGTCTTGTTTGCAAGCTTGCTGGATTTATTACTCAATGTTATTGTTTGTTGTCACTGTTTTTGTGTGTTGAATTTTTTGGTTGAATTTAAGGTGTTCTGACTTGGTGGTTGAATTTATTGTTGTATCTTTTGAATATTTGTTTCCTCTTCTTTTTTCTACATTTTTAGTTGTATTTTTGGTTTTAATCGTTGTTTAAAGACTGTATTTTTTTATTTGATGATTTGATTAGAGATTTAAATTTGGTGTTAGTATTTGAATTGAACTTGGTCGGTTTCGAGAACCTTACAAGTTCCACGTTGGCATATGGCTATCTTTGGCGAGTTTCGCGACGAAATCTAGCTGGTTCCAATGAGTTGTTAGACATAATCTAACGAGTTTCATGTTGGAATCTGACGGGTTCCATCTAGTTTGGGGACAGAACCCAAGGGGTTCCAGTAGGTTCTGAGATAGAATTTAGTGTGTTAAAAAATATATGTTGGAATCTAGTGGGTTCTAAGTTAGAATCTGATAGGTTTCAGATTGAAACCTAGTAAGTTACAACCTGGCACCGTATCAGCAACCTGAAGCAGTTTGCGCTTGTTTGTTTAAAAAAATATTAGAATCTGGTAAGTTTCAAGTTGAAATTTGAGAGGTTTCAATTTGACACCTATGCCTGCTGATGGATGTGGTTGGCACTTGTTTGTTTGAAAAAAAAAAATGGAATATGGTAAGTTCCAAGTTGGAACCTGACAGATTCCAATCTGGCACCCACACTGGTGACTCGAGGTGCTCGACGCTTTTTTGTTTCAACCAAAAAAAAAAGTTGGAATCTAGTAGGTTTCAAGTTGAAACTTGGCAAATTCCAATCCGATACCCGTGTCAACAACGAAGGGTGGTCAATGCTTCTTTGTTTTAAAAAAAAGTTAGAATCTGGTAGATTCTAAGTTTGAATCTAGCAAGTTCCAATTTGGCACCCCGCTTTTGAGACCGGAGACGAGTTTTGGTGGGTTCTATGATGGAACCTGGTGGATTCTAAGATAGAATCTGACAGAACCTGATGGGTTGGAGGAAAGATAATTTGGTCTTTCAATAAATTATATTCTTTATTAAAGAAACAGTTTTAAAAAGAACTTTTTAAATAGACAATCTTAAAAAAGTTCTCTTTTTGAAGGGGCATTCTTATAATTCTTTGTTTTTGAAAATTTGGGGAGTATTTTGATCAAGCAACATAATTAGGAAAATTCGTAAAAAATTTGTCAGATTTATATGAAAGACGCAACTCGCAAGCAGTTGCGCGGGACGGCCAACTCGAAAAAACAAAATGGTGACGCGAGGACTGCGCCGATCGTCCGTGTTCTTCGAATTTGCTTTCCATGGAATCCAACTCCTTCGATCCTGTATACTTTCTCACTTCCTCTGAATTCCGATATCTTTTTTCTTTTCAATTGCACTTTCCTTTTGCTTCTGAAAATCGATTTCTCCTTCTCCGCTTCAGGACCTGATTCACTCCATTTTCAGGCTGGTTTGGAAGAGAAAAGCTCTTGGTTTGAAAATATCATTTCTGCTCCTTTCTCTAATGTCGATTATTCATTTCTTCTTCTTATTTTTCATTTTTTTTTTCGTTTTTGATTGCAGAGCGTGAGAAAAATGAAAACGCGCATCCTTTGGAGTGCGAGGTAAGTATATTTAATGTCTCTTCGTTTTGATCGGATTCAGTTCATCGTTCTTGTGATGTGAAAATTTCTGAGCTTTTTGGAAAATTTTTGTTCGCAAAAACGTCGTTTCGAGCTCTAAATAGTTGTTAAGGACAAATATTTGGGATTAGAAACTATTACCAGGTAGATCTGAAATTTGAGTCACGAAATTGGTATTTAAATATATTAGAGCTGATTTTGGGAAGGACTGCTAAACTGCTAATATATGGTTGCAAATTGGCTTGAAATTTAGAATTATTTCTTATATGTTGTTCAATTGGTCATTTTCTTCTGTCTGACTCTTGCTTCTTCTTGTTGTTGTTTCATGTACGATCTTCTGTTTTAACTATAATGATTGCTTGTTGAAGTTTTGAAGACTGTCAAGGCAGATTTAGGGCCTGTGAATGGCTAAAATTTCTTTCTTTCTTTTTTTTCCCAAAAAAAAAAGGAATTTTCTCATCATTTTTCTAGGAAGCTCTTTTCTTTGTATTAAAACTTTAAAAATTAGTAGACACCAACAACATTTAGTTCATTTGCGGGTAGGAGCTGGGGTAACAAAGAAGAGTAGATCAACTAGCAGTATGTGGTAACTTGGTACCTCACTTTTAGTTCTTTCTTCATACTGCTTCACTTTTTGTTTCCAATTGTTGTGATTTTATTTAGGCCGATAATGCGTTCTTCTGGGTTGACTGATTACCAAGTGGTTTTAAGCTAAGCTTCACATTTCTGATGCAGCAAATGGAAATACACTGAAATTGAGTTGCGAGTTTCTCCGAATTTTTATTACAGGTTTGCATGTTGGAGTACTAAATGTTGCTTGTGAATCAGTCAATTTTGCATTTCTGTCGTGCAAATTACTGATGAAAATGTTGAATTGAAACAGAGGCTGTGCAGCGTGCTGCTGCGATTGCGGAAGCAGAGGGTGTCAGTAAAATCAAGGCAACTCACTTGGAGAGAATTCTTCCTCAGTTACCTCTGGATTTTTGAGGCGTTTGAGGAAATACCAACCAATGGATTCCAATATCAGCCAATTATAATGCTTGGTATTACTTTCATACGTGAAGACTGAAAGCAGTTTCTCCCACTCCCATATTTCTCAATAACGTTTTGCATTACCATAAAAAAGAAAGTAACGTTTTGCATTTTTCTCTTACAACTTCCATAATTGGATTTGAACTTCTGTGCTTAGAAGTTAGAACATTTTTTCCTAGTAAAGTCGGGGGAATAGCTTCCATCTGTTTGGGTACCATTAAAGTTGTATAGATTGCTGTGGAACCTCATTGATGGACTAATTCTGAAGTCTGAACCTGAATATCTCTTTCCATTTTTCTCTCGTACCTGTTTTAAGAAATAGCGTCTTTGAATTTTCGTAGTTTTTAGAATGTCTATGTAGTTATTACAGTGTATGGTGTCAGAGTCAGGCTCTCTTTCTTAGTGTGTCTCGTGAAGTAATGCTTTTCCATGTTTGAGAAATAACAAATGGGAGAGACTCTTTGGAAAGTAGAGAGGACTATGCATTGGAGGGCCAAAAACAGAAAATTTATTGGTTGCTTTGTGATTCAGACGTTTGAGGGATGATAGTTGAAGCGCTTTGTGAACTTTTTTCTAATGGATATTGCATTGTGGAAATATACTTTACTGCTGCTTTAGCTTTAAGCATTGAGGACGATTTTGTAATTGCTCAGTCATATTAGAAAGCCTTTCATCATCGCTCTTGACAGGGTTGATTCCTAGGCTTATCCAAAATTCATTATAACAACCAGGACTGTATGCATGATTTGGTAATTGGTACGAGGCTTTTTTGTTTAGTTGTGTGTGCGCGTGCCTCTGTAATTCAACATTTGCCCGTGTAATTCAACATTAAGCATTTTCGCTTTGGAAATAGGTTAATCAGTTACGGTTGGTAGGGATGAGAGATTTATAATAATTCTCCTAGGAGGTGTACAAAAGTTATTAGATGAGAATATTTTTAGAGTAATCAGTAACCACACCTTATATGATGCTTGCTTTATAGCAGATTGGCGTGGATAATTCAATTTTGTAGTTGAGGCTCAAGAAATTTTAAAGATTTTCTAGTCATACATCTTCAACAGTCTCTTTGCACTTGTACTTTATCTTTATATTGGCACCGCAAGATTCCTTCCTTCTCCCTTTTCCAAATGATATTTCAAAAAGATCTGAATGTTTTGTAGTCGAAATTAATCAAAGGATCTAGATTCTAGGCACTTTATCTTCTCATTGCTCGTATTAGGGTCCAAGCTGTCTGATATAATTCTCCTATTGTTCATTTCCCTATCTAAGTTGATTAGTTATTTGTTAAAGTCTGATTAGTTATTTGTTAGTTATTTGTGTGCTTATATGCAACTCTGCACCTGGACAACGTGTCCTCCAAGTGAACGAAACAAATTATGTAGGCCTTATTCTAATGAGAAATCAACTTGATGTTGGTATAATGGAAAATATCTGAAATTAATATTCATCTTGCTTAACATAGTAGGACCACATAATACTCCACACTTTCCTTGACTAACAGAAGATATCATCTTATAGCAGCTATTGACATGAAGCTGCAATTTTTATTAATTAGATTAGATGAGGAGTTTCTTTTACTCCCCACACATTCTTAAGTAGATACTTGATGTTTGATTTGAGACAGCATACACCTTACATCCTTGCTGTTGGGCCTCTCTTTTGGATTATCTTGAGTGCAAAAGCAAGCAATTTTCAAAACCAAGAGCATCTGCTCCTCATAGCCATTTCCCATAAGGTTTGGATCGATTGCCCTTTGAGGATTTTCTGAAGTCATTACACTCCGCATCCACTTAACTAGGCCAATCTCATCTTGTTGCTGGAAAAATTCATCCGATGGAAGCCTTCCCATGACCAGAACCCCAAGCAGCACCCCAAAGCTATACATATCACACTTGTCTGTGAACTTGAGTGTTTGGTGGTACTCTGGCGCTATGTATCCTACGGTTCCCGCAACATTCGAACTTGTAACATGCGTGTGAGCATTAGGCATTGCTTTTGCAAGACCAAAATCTGCAATTCTAGCTTCCATATCGTCATCAAGAAGGACGTTTCCAGGCTTGAGATCTCTATGAATTATACGCGGTGTATGGTTCATGTGTAGATATTCTAGCCCAGAAGCCACTCCTAGAGCTATTTTATGCCTAGTAAGCCAATCTAACTCCCTATTCCCTTCAGCGACCTGAACCAACACGTCATGCAAGCTACCATTCTTCATGAATTCATAAACAAGGTAGTGACAATCAGGTCGAGAAACATGAGCCAACAGAGGAAGCAGATTTCGATGTCGAATTTGACCAACAGTGGTAATCTCTGATCGAACTTGACGCATTTTCTTGTTCAGAAGTTTGCTATCTTCATCGGTCAACTCTGTGGCATCTTTGGCGGGTTGAATTATCTTCTTTATAGCAATCCATTTCCCATTGCTTCCGGGCAGTTCAGCTTTGTACACCTCTCCACAGCCACCTTTTCCAATCAATTCTAACGAAGCAAGGCCATCTTCCTTATCCAAGAAAGCCAAGTCCTCTTTCTTTTTGATCAGAGGACTAAATATTGCAGGGCCTGTATCCTTACCCCCACCTTTGACCACAGCCAAGAGGAGCTTAAATAGCAGAGAAAAGATAAAGCCTGATATGCAACCAGCAAAACCCCCAGCCAAAAATCCCAAAATCCACCCTATTACCTTCTTTATGCGGTTTTTATGCTTATTGTGGTGTACTTGTGTTGGAGATGGAGCTGGGGCATTCGAATTGCTCGCCGAGGGTCCAGACACGGTAGTGTTTCTATTGCCTCTTGAAGTTGAGTTTGAACGCTCAGCAAATATGTAGCGTTTTGGTTTTGTAATGTCAGACGCCGACTGCTGGACCCTTTTCAATTCAGGCAATGAGCCTTCAAGGAACTGATTTCCAGAGAAGTTGAAGAACCTGAGATTGCGAAACGAGCGAATGGACGCTGGGATTTTTCCAGCGAAGAGGTTGTTGGCAATAGAAAGCTTTTCCAGGTTGGGAAAGTACTTCAAGAAACTCAGGCTCCCAGATAGCTTATTGGAGGAAATATCAAGGACTCGCAGGCGAATCAACGACGACAAGTTCGCGGGAACCTCCCCTGAGAACTTGTTGTTTCCGAGGTTGAGGATTTCCAGCTTCCTGCAGTCAGCTATCGCGGTTGGTATTTGGTCAACGAGGTTGTTGCCAGAAAGAGAGAGCTCTTTGAGCTCCGAGAGCCGTCCAATCGCCGGAGACAGAATCCCACTGAGCTGCTGGGATTTAAAGATGAGCCTGGTGATCTTAAGGACATAATTATTGTCATCAGAGAGTCTCCTCTCGCAGAACACCCCTGGGATATTGCATGGAGCGGTGGAGAGCTGGAGTTGGCTTGCTATTCCCAAGTCTCTTTGGATGATGGAGAGTGCTTTGAGATCTGAAGGGTCCAAAGTTGGCCTCCCATGGATGAGGACCAAGATATAGAGGAAGGTGAGAAGAGAGAGGCAGGTTTTGGCTGGGAAGGTTGCCATTATAGGCAGGTTCTTTTGATGGTTGATAAACTGGTTTTAGGAGTTCATATTCGATGTTGGTTGGTGGGTTTTGTTGGTTTTTATAGACTGTTGCTTGTGGAAAATACGGCAAATTGGAGCCCACCTTTTAACTTGGTTGTACGATAGCTCGGGCGTAGAATTTGTATACTCGGTTTCTATGTTAGACTTTCTGACCATTAATTAATAAAAAAATGTCATAAAGCTTACGAAAAACATAATATAGTTCCCATGTCAGAATAACTAATTTAGAAGAGAACAAAATGGTAATACTTTCCCAAAAGTGGTTTATAGTTTAACATTTTTTTTTCACAGTTTAGTCCAAATTTAAACACCTTTTCTTGAACTAGATGTAGAGAAAGACGTTTGTCATTCCCAGATGTTCCCTTATTTATCCACTTCAAATCGGTTGGAATTCAAAACTGAACTATTAAAAACTCAAGTATAATGACAGAGAGATGATCATATTGGCGAAACTATATTATTATTTAACTCAATTTCTTCTTGAAGTTGAATTAATTGAATTATATTGTGTACTAATTCAACAGTGTTTACACATTCCATTTTCTATATTATTGACCTTATTTTTAAAATATACTCCCAGTATGTCGAAGTCTAGTGCATTATTGGTAGACTATACATGTACATTTAATAGTGCTTATCTTTGAAAAATTCAGCACCAATCATCTTTAGGGATTTTGACCCAAATGTCTTTCAATTATACCCATTCCATACGCAATAGACTGTAAAAATATTGTTGTCTCTTCAGCTAATTGGCAAATAAATGTTGGAAAATTCTTTTAAGTCTTGGATGGGCTGGGTCATCCATAGAGGCGCTCGGCCGGTCAAGTCAACCCTTAGAAGAGCAAGTCTTCTACTGAATTTGGACCGTTAGATCGTATGATGGTGATTGATGGCTGTGAGTTGGACACGTGGCTGGAGATTCCTGATATCTAAATTCTGGGATTCTACTTATTGACTAATACCACAGCTGGCCTTACACGCTGGAGTGGAGATTAGGCTGTTTGACGTTTTCCTATATACCTCTAAGCAATTCCCTCTTATTAGCACTCACTAGCCGTGGGTAATTCCTTTGTGTTTTTATAGTTTCAAATTGAAAACCCAAATTAATCCATTTTCATTGTCTTTCGTGTAATGAATGGATAGATAGTTGTTCATATGAATATGAGCTCTTTTTGATGTCGTCCTTTGTTCTTTCATTCTTCAAAGTAGTCATAATTTTTGTTAATCTTGTAAAACATAAAACCAATTCAAAACATGCTATAAACTATATGCATATCAAGAATTGAAACGGTAAACGGAAGCGTGAAAACATATTTACCTCATGCCATTACTGTCCAACGGTGTCCTGTGACTGCCTATACTTGGGATGCTTCCAAGTTCTCACAAAAAACTCAATTGATGGTGTAAGATTCTTAATGGAATTTTCGAAACTTGGGGACCCAATTTTGTTTCACAAAAACTGTACGTGAAATTTTGTTTTTCTGGATTTCTCTCTTGTTTTTCTGCTGCAGAAAAATCCTTTCATCAAGGATTATTATACAGCCATAAAAACAACAATTACCAAGGCATTTTAATGGGCATAAATATGAGCCAATAATTGCAACAGAATAAATTGGTTTCAATTCCTTATTGAAACCGTTAAACTTTTGCAACGGTTACATTCTCCCACTTAGTCTCCATATTTATCTTTATATTCATTAAACCCAAACTTTCAGGATATAAATACATGAATCATGACGATAGTTTCCCTAAATTGTGAGTATTATCTTCCATGTATTACAATGTATTATTTCTTAGACTTTATTCCTTATATGGTAACTTAACTTTATGAATAAACCTAATGTTTATTCTTGGTCATACTATATGTGAATTTTCTCCAATAACTTAATGCGCAAAACAAATATGAGAAAACATCACAACTGAATAAGAGTTTCATTAAGACTGTAAATTGTATGTACAAACAAATTTACATTATAGAACCAAGTCCCATCTGTACAACATGATCCTTAAATGACTTCGGTGGCATTCCTTTTGTCAAAGGATCTGCGATCATTAATTCAGTGCTTATATGCTCAATGACCACTTTATTTTCCTTAATGCGTTCTCTTATGGCTAAGTACTTAATGTCGATATGTTTACTTCAACTGCCACTCTTATTATTCTTAGCCATAAAAACAGCAGCTGAATTGTCACAATATATCCTTAATGGCCTAGACACAAAATCTACAATTCTGAGGCCTGACATGAAACTCTTCAACTATACACCATGCGAAGTAGCCTCAAAACAAGAAACGAACTCTGCCTCCATCGTGGAAGTAGCAACCAACGTTTGCTTTCCACTCCTCCAAGATACAGCTCCTCCGGCTAGCATGAAAATATAACCTGAAGTTGATTTTCTCGAATCAACACAGCCAGCAAAATCTGAATCGGAGTAGGCACTCACCTCTAGAATGTCAGTTCATCTATACATAAGCATGTAATCCTTTGTCCCTTGAAGGTACCTCATCACTTTCTTTGCAGCCCTCCAGTGGTCAATGCCTGGGTTACTCTGATATCTTCCCAACATTCCCACAGCAAATGCAATGTCAGGTCTTGTGTAGACCTGAGCATACATAAGCCTTTCGACAGCTGAAGCATAAGGAATGTTGCTTATTTGAACTTTCTCGAAATCATTCTTTGGACATTGGTTCAAACTGAACTTTTCACCATTCATAATGGGTGCTACACTTGGTGAACAATCTTTCATCCGAAATCTGTCTAAGACTTTATTGATATAGGTTTTCTGTGATAGTCCCAAAATGCATCGAGATCTATCCCTATGGATCTTTATGCCAATGACATAAGATGCCTCACCCATATCCTTTATATCAAAGTTCTTAGAAAGGAATTGTTTCACCTCATATAAAAACCCCTTGTCATTAGTTGCAAGAAGGATATCATCCACATATAAAACAAGGAAACAAATCTTGCTCCCACTGACCTTCTGGTATATACATTGATCCATGATGTTCTCTTCAAAACCAAATGAAGTGATGACATCATGGAATTTCAAATACCATTGACGGGAAGCCTGTTTCAAACCATATATGGATTTCTTGAGTTTGCACACCAATTGCTCACCATCACTAGAGGAGAATCCTTCAAGTTGTTTCATATAAACCTCTTCCTCTAGATCACCATTGAGGAATGCCGTTTTCACATCCATCTGATGTAACTCAAAATCAAAATGAGCTACTAATGCCATGATCACACGAAGGGAGTCCTTTTTAGATACAGGAGAAAAAGTCTCAGTGTAATCTATACCTTCCCTTTGAGTGAATCCTTTAGCAACGAGTCTTGCCTTATGTCTCTCAATGTTGCCTAATGAGTCTTTCTTTGTCTTGAAGACCCATTTGCATCCAATGGCTTTTACACCACCAGGCAACTTGACAAGATCCCAGACTCCATTAGATGACATAGAGTTCATCTCTTCTTTCATGGCATCATACCACAAGTTAGATTCCTTACAACTCATGGCTTGTGAAAACGTTTCTGGATCATTTTCGGCTCCTATGTTGTAGTCAGACTCTTGTAGATACACAATATAGTCACTAGGAATGGCTGATCGCCTTACTCTAGTAGATCTCCTTTATGCTGGTTCAACATTCTCTTGAGGAGCATGTTGATCAGCTGGCTGTTCAACTAAATCTACTACTTCTTGATCAGCAATCTGTGGAACTTGAATGACTGGCTGTTGTTCAACACGCGTTTGAACTGTAGGCGTATCGCGTATAACAATCACTCTATCATATGAAGTGGAAGCTTGAGCATCTGTATGATCTTTCCCCAGAACGGTTTTCCAGGATCGATCGCTCCCACTGATCAAGTCATTCTCAAGAAATTTCGCATTCCTTGATTCCACAAACCTAGTGGTATGTGATGGACAATAAAATCTGTATCCCTTAGACCGTTCAACATATCCAACGAAATACCCACTAATGGTCCTTGGGTCTAGCTTCTTTTCTTGTGGATTATAGACTCTTACTTCAGACGGGCATCCCCAAACGCGTATATGTCGCAAACTCGGTTTCCAACCTTTCCATAACTCGAACGGTGTCTTTGAGACAGCCTTGGTTGGAACTCGGTTTAATATATAAACAGCCGTCTTGAGAGCTTCAGTCCACAAAGACCTAGGAAGCTTGGAGCTGCTAAGCATGCTCTGCACCACATTCAACAATGTTTGGTTTCTTCTTTCTGCCACACCATTTTGATCTGGAGAACCGAGCATAGTATATTGGGCAACTATCCCATGTTCTTGAAGAAACTTCGCAAATGGACCAGGCGCTTGTCCATCTTCGGTGTATCTACCATAGTATTCACCACCTCTATCAGATCTCACTATCTTTATTTGCTTACCACATTGTTTCTCTACTTCTGCCTTAAACACTTTAAAGGCATCTATAGCTTCATTTTTATTATGAAGCAAGTAAAGATACATATATCGTGAGTAATCATCAATAAAAGTAATGAAATACTTTTGACCATACGCGTCTATGTCTGGACTACAAATATCTTTATGTATGATCTCTAATATGTCTGAATTCCTCTTGGTACCTTTCTTTGACATATTGGTCTGCTTTCCCTTTATGCAGTCCACACAAGTGTCAAAGTTAGTGAAATCTAGAGTACTAAGTACCCCATCATTCACTAGTATCTTTATTCTCTCAATAGAGATATGACATAATCTACGGTGCCACAACATAGAAGAATCTTCATTCATAACACATCTCTTAATGCCAGCATTATCTTGAACATGCATAGAAGTATAAGAAGTTTTATCTTGTAAATTAATTTTGAAAAGACCATTTGACAATATACCTTTTCCAATAAGTTCAGATCTATAAAACAAACTAAATATAGTGTCTGAAAAATTAAAGGAAAATCCCAATGGTACAAGCCTTGAAACTAAAATTAAATTCCTAGAAAAACTAGGAATATAAAATGTCTTTTCTAATTTTAAAATTAGGAATATAAAATGTCTTTTCTGCCACACCATTTTGATCTGGAGAACCGGGCATAGTATATTGGGCAACTATCCCATGTTCTTGAAGACACTTCGCAAATGGACCAGGCGCTTGTCCATCTTCGGTGTGTCTACCATAGTATTCACCACCTCTATCAGATCTCACTATCTTTATTTGCTTACCATATTGTTTCTCTACTTCTGCCTTAAACACTTTAAAGGCATCTATAGCTTCATTTTTGTTATGAAGCAAGTAAAGATACATATATCGTGAGTAATCATCAATAAAAGTAATGAAATACTTTTGACCATACGCGTCTATGTCTGGACTACAAATATCTTTATGTATGATCTCTAATATGTCTGAATTCCTCTTGGTACCTTTCTTTGACATATTGGTCTGCTTTCCCTTTATGCAGTCCACACAAGTGTCAAAGTTAGTGAAATCTAGAGTACTAAGTACCCCATCATTCACTAGTATCTTTATTCTCTCAATAGAGATATGACATAATCTACGGTGCCACAACATAGAAGAATCTTCATTCATAACACATCTCTTAATGCCAGCATTATCTTGAACATGCATAGAAGTATAAGAAGTTTTATCTTGTAAATTAATTTTGAAAAGACCATTTGACAATATACCTTTTCCAATAAGTTCAGATCTATAAAACAAACTAAATATAGTGTCTGAAAAATTAAAGGAAAATCCCAATGGTACAAGCCTTGAAACTAAAATTAAATTCCTAGAAAAACTAGGAATATAAAATGTCTTTTCTAATTTTAAAATAAAACCACTAGATAAAACTAAATTGAATGTTCCGACAGCCTCTACATGTTAGCGCATCTTGTTGCTTGTATAGATGCACTGCTCACTTCCCACTGGCTTCCTTAGGCCTTGCAATCCCTGCAAGGAATTAGTGACATGGATTGAGGAACCAGAATCAATCCACCATGTGTTATGTTCAACGTCAACCATATTAGATTCATAACAGACAAGTGAGAATTGAGTACCTTTTTTGTCAAGCCATCTCTGATATTTAGGACAATCCTTCTTTATGTGCCCCTTCTTTTTACAAAGAAGCACCTGGATTCCTTCTTGATATCAGCTTGAGCAGACAGTTTGCCTTTTCCCTTATTATTGGCTTGGCCCTTGTTCTTCCTTTGAGTTGCCAGATGCACACTCTCTCCCGCTTCCATAGCAAGCCTTCCTTCTTCCTGGACACACATGGTCATCAATTTATTGATGGACCACTTATCCTTATGTGTGTTGTAGGATATCTTGAAAGGTCCATATTGATGTGGGAGAGTGTTGAGGATGTAGTGCACAAGGAAGGTTTCAGACATCTCAACCTCAAGTGTCTTCAGCTGAGCCGCTATATCCCTCATTTGCATGATGTGCTCACGCACACCATGAATTCCAGTGAGCTTCATGGATGAAAATTTCATTATCAGAGTGCTAGCCAAGGCTTTGTCTGATGTAGCAAACTGCTCATTAATTGCCTTCATCAGAGCTCGCACTTTGTCATATTGCTCCAATGAACCACGTATGCCAGCCGAGATTTTCGTCTTAATGAACATTACGCAGAGGCGATTAGATCGCTCCCACTTTTCATAACGGTCCATGTCATCTGGCTGACTGGTCTCCTTAATGGCAGGCGGTTCATCCTTACGGATAGCCAAGTCAATGTCCATGACATCTAAATGAAGAAGAATTCTCTCCTTCCACACTTTATAGCTGTCTCCCTTAAGTTCGGGAATATCACACTGGAAATCAGAGTAACTCACAGTTTGCATAGCTGCATAATAAAACATACATGCTTATGTTACTAAATTGAGGCTACAATACTTTATGACATGTTTACCAATGTAAATCATGCATTAAAATATGAATCAAATGACATAAAAATTGCATGTGGGCTAAATTTTTAACTCAAACAGATTCATATATCCTTATGATGACGCTATTAAATTATATGCCCTTTTCTTAATTCCTATGGGTAAATTAAGAAAGATAATTTGATACATCATCCTAACTAATCATATTAAATACAATAAAAATTCCTGTGGGATAAAATTTATCATATTACATATGATTAATCACAATTTAATGTCTTTTTACCATATGTGATTTAAACATCTTACATAATTTTTGCATAATTAAAGATGCTGTGGCTACTCTTTAATTATTCAAAAATGTGAGACCCGTTCTTCTCCTAACGGGTATTGAGGTAATTAAATTAATTTTTAATGTATAAAAAAAATTGCTTCATTTAAATTTATTTTATAATATTTATTTTTATCTATTTTTAAATTTTCTAAAATTCTCCTATATTTATTTAGTATGATTACTAAAAAGCCTTAGAACTTCTAATAAATCTCAAAAATGTCATATTGGCATTATATGTGTTAAAGTCTTTAGATGAGACATAAGGATATCTTTTCCAACTACTCTTGACCCTCATTTTCTTTATTTCCTCCGTGACATGCTTCAACATGTCTCCTCTATAATTGTTTCTATCACTTCTCTTCAAAGACTTCATCTTTTCTTCCTTTCTCTTCCACGGTTCCCACACTCTTCTTCTCATTTCTTTGCTGAAGCAAAATACTTAGAGAACTTCTTCAAGGCAGCCATAAAAATCAGCCACCATCACCTCCATTTGAGCAAGAATTTCAGTCATACCGAAGTAAAGGAACCTGTTTTGAAGCCATTTCAAGCTTCCAACTAACCATAATCCGAGGTTAGAATCTTATGAACAAATTTAGTCTTTCATTTATAAATTTTCTTTTATACTAAAGGATTATTCAAATTTGCGTTCTTAAACCTAAGTATATGTTTGTTGCTATTTTGGAGCATATGTATGAAGTCTAAGTGTATATGCGCCAGACAGAAAATTTATATTGTTAAACTTTATAATACCTCTATGGGCAGTGGTTATTTCTTGAAATTCTAAGATTAAATTAAAATAAATTTTATGAATGTAGTTGTATGTTGTGCTTTAGTTTTAATTGTCCTTATGCACGCCTTAGGATCAAGGGAGTATGAAGCTAACGTTAATTGATTCCAGGATTAAGAGACTGTTGATAAGCTTAAAAGGTAGGGATTCTATTACTCATCTTTTGTGAGGTTTTTATAGAATTAAAATTGATTGTTTTGCCGCAATATATATATATATCTATGTTGAACTGATATTATATGTGTATCACATATGAAACTATGACATGGACTCGTCTTGTATTGTACGGCGAGGAACATAATGAATTGACACATGTTATAAATTGAGAAGCATGGTTAAGAAAACTAACTCTATTGATAATGATTCAATATAGAGAAATTGTGAGACATGAAGAGGGCGACGGTTACGTCCTTGGGCATGAATACCCTAAAAGGTAAAATAGGGGGAAGGCGATGACGCTTCCTTGGGTTGAAAGTCCCAGAACACACTGTACAGGAATTGATTTGGTGAGGACTCGGGGCTTGATGTCCCCTCACCGGAATACCCTTGGAATGTTTATAGGGTGATCAAGTGCGCCCATTTGGGTTTCGATGAGTTGAGTGATACTCAATTTAACATGGATACCTAGGAACAATGATGATTGGTAATATTTGTATAAATGTGTAATTATGACACTTGGTAATGATTAACTACGGTATCCATAAGATGTGATCATAATAAACCTCATAATCTGAAATATGATGTGACTTACTAACCATGCAGATTTTAATGTGGTAATGATAAAAACCTAAAGGTGGGTAATGGCTTTCTCTACTGAGCATAGTGTCGCTCATTCCCTTATGTTTATATCTTTTCAGGACTCACTAAGTGTGAGGTGGCTACGAGAAATATAGTTGAGGAAGCGATGTAACTATATTACATTGGGACTGCTCAATTGTAAAGAATGTTCTTCATGATAATGTAAGCATCAATTGTTACTTTCTGTGACTGTAATTATAATGTGTTGAGGGTTAAAATGATGATGACAACAGTTTATATTATTAAATTTAAGGTGCTACATTAAAACTGTGGTTTATTTGTCGTTTATATTTTTATTTTTGAGTTGAGAGTTTTCATTTAAGTCCCGGGTAAATTTTAATTTTTAAGGTTTTACTTTTATTATTTATTTTTATTTTATCTCATTAAAAACTGTTAACCCCCATATAGGGGCGTTACAGAATTTTTGGTATCAGAGCCTAGGTTCGGTTAACCTAGGGAGTGTAGCACCACTTTAAAAAATATATTTTTGAGATGGTTTTGAAGCTGAATTTTCATTGTCATCATCAAAATGAACCTTCACATTGATTTATACAGTCTAGAAGGATGTAACATGGAAAGGCCATAGAATGAAAATACTTATGGTTATATGAGTACAATAATTATATAGAAGGAAAGTATTAATAGTTATGAGGGAATGATAATTATATGGAATGAGTTTATAAGTAGAATGCTTATGAGAGATTCGTATAATATTAGGATCTATAAGCATATCTAATTCGTATAAACGATGAGAAATTCGTGTAGATACGAGGATTTAAGAGCCTTTTGTCTCGTGAAAAACAATAAGAAATATGAGGCTTGATTTATTGATTTTAAAGTTTGGCATAGATATGCCAAATTTTTCGTAATTGATTCAAACCTAAGTAATGATTATGTGTGGATTCGATGGAGCACATAAGTGTCAATGTCTTTTCTTAAAAGTTCTATATATTTGAGGAATATGATATAAGTTGGGAATCATGGTATTGAATCTTGAGAGAGATAAATGTTAGACTTTTGGTCTGTTGAGACTGTGTAAAGTCTAGAATGCATGAATCTCAAAATTGGAATATTTCGTTACGTACATTGTATTTAAGTGTATCAGTGAATCTTTTGGTTACCTAAGGTTTTGTTATATGAGGAAATTATATATTGTATGAGTAGAATTGTGGGGATTATAGATGTTCTTAAGTAGTAACATCAAGTGTCTTTGTTCATTGATATGGTCTACGTTGAAAGACGTAAATCGTATTGATTTCAAGGTTAGTCGCATTCTAAACCCTTGGTAGTAATGATGATGAATCCATTGATAGATGTTGAGTATTAGGAATAACATATGGGTGTATGCATTGTTCAATAAGGTTTTGATTAAAACAAAATTATTTGAGTTGCTGGAAGATTATGTTGTTATGAAATGATTTTAAATATCATTCAGGAAGATCCTTGTTGTCGTTAAATTAGATTTGTTGTTCATAGTTAACTTTATCTATAGTGGGCTTTAAATTGGGTTTAAGATTTATACAAATTGGTTTTCAATTTTATGTTTGTTATTTAACTCGTTCTAAATGTGTTAAGGCCCGAAACAACCTGACCATTTTCAACTAAGAACATTTGGGCCTAGTTTAAATCCTAAATCAGTTTGATTCACACTGTCTCTCCCACGTGGTCTCTATACGTGTCATATACAGTGGTTTAATTAATGTTTACAAATACGTTTACTGTGCATAGGAGCTTATTTCTCCGAGTTCACTTTTTCTCTCTTAATTTGTTATTTTCTCTCTAAATCGCAAATCCTCTTCTTTTTCATTAAAAATTCTTCTTTTTCTCTAAAAGAAGAAGGAATTTTAGGATTCTGCAATTTACTATCTTAATTTTTCCTTTCTATTTACTCTTCTTTCATCTCATCATGGACCCAAAGTACCAACACCTGAGAAAGTATTTCCCATCACTCTCCCAAAAGATTCTCAGAAAGAAATACAAGGCTAGAATTACTCGGTTGTGGATTCTTATGCGTTTTGGTATCCCTTGTGATGTGAGAATGTTAATAGAGGGGAAAATCCGTCCGAGTGACTTTAGTCAAGATGTCGGTTTACCAGGAACAGGTACCAGTCGTAGTGCAATGAAAAGAAGAGCTCGTGCCATCGTGATCACTTGTAACAAATGTGGAAGACAAAATTGTAACGGTAAATGTACTTCACCTGGTTATATGTCTACGAATAGAGAGGATAAAATAAGGTTTTGTAGGGATGGACTTTCAAAGGAGAACTTGGATAGCATCCATCCTCCTCTCCACGGTCACCCTAGTGGATATGTTCAAGGAGCTATTTTTAAACTCTGGCCTAAATTTTATACAGAAAGACAACGCCTCAGGAATATGGTATTTCTAGATCCTGTTTGCCAAGCCATAAGAAAACTGGATGGGGAATAAGTCATCGCTCTATAAAGGTTATTTAGTCTTTACTTATTTGAAGCAGTTTTAGCTGATGTTCAACAGTTTGTGTTTTTCTTTTACTCAGAATATTTGCTTTTGTGTTTGAAATAATTGTGATTATTAGATTGATACAGTAAGTGTTAATATCTTATTTAATTTATGATTTTCTTAAATATATATATATATAATAAAATATATTATCTTATCAGACACGTTACATACGGTACAGTAATATGTTTGAATTTTGAAAAGCTTATCCAGATATTTCAAGATTTGTGTCTCAAATTTCAAAAGTTCTACAGTATTTGTCGTTTATATTAAATTTCTAAACTTGGTGTATATTTGTCAAAAAGTCTACAGTTGTATCAAGAGGGTCTTCTGTCAAATTGTTCTCAATTGTCAAAAGTTATACAATTAGAGTCTAATCTTTTTCAAAAAGTGAATCAGATTTTCTGTAAACTATCAATCACCTTATCTTACTTTCTTATCCGCACAAGATTTTGTTTAAATCTTTGGATTACCTTTTCATTACCTACTCGTCTATCTCTTTAGCCCTTCTTGTATATTTCTCATCTTTAAAATCTCATGTAGAACCCGAAGTCTAAGTGGAGCAGACATTAAGCAACCACTTCTATAAACCAAATATGTCTACCTCCCAGTCCACGAAGAAAATAAAGAATGTCTGTGTCTTTTGTGGTTCCAGCCTTGGAAAAGATAAAGCTTATTTAGAAGCTGCAAATCACTTAGGGCAAGTCCTAGCACACAAGAATATTAACATAATCTATGGGGGTGGTAGTATAAAAATGATGGAAAATATGGCACTAGCAGCTAGGTCTAGCGACGCTACTGTTGTAAGAATTTGGCCTCATATTCCAGTTGAAGGAAACCTTTATAAGGAAGCCATAGGTAAGGGAGAAGGAGTCAGGAGTATCCCTAAAAATTTTAAAGACATAATCTATAATTCCGATGCTTTTATAGCATTACCTGGTGGTCTAGGTACTCTTGAGGAAATATTTGTAGTTGCTTGTGGGCAATTGTTGGGCTTTTATTCCAAACCTTTGGGACTGCTGAATGTAAATGGGTTTTATGACGGTCTTTTGAAATTTCTAGATTACGCTGTGGAAGAAAACATCACTACAGAATCGGAGAGACAAATCTTTGTTACTGCTTCAACAGCGGAGGAATTGATAGATAAAATGTAAATCATACATCCAGAATCCGACACTGCAACATCCAAGCTTGAATAGGAAAGGGAAAGCCGGGAGCGGCCAATTGATTTGAATCTCCATCTGTAATCTTTTTGTTTTATCTTTGGCATGTAGGCATGTGTGTCCGTATTTCGTGTGTTACGAATAACCGTTTGCCTTGTATTCTGTGTTTCTTGTGGTACGTCGTTGTTCAATCTTTTAGATTCATTGAGCCTAATGCCGGGATGGCTGGATACGGAGTACTTGATGCTCTCGAAACGCATCCTTCTTAAGGTCCGATCTTTTGTTTATCGATGTTTTTGTATCCTCTAAGCATGAATGATATGGATAGCTGGTATACGGAGTGCCTTGTACTCTCGAAACGTATCCGTATCATGTTTGTAATGTGTAATATTCTGTTAATATTATGTGGAAGTACCAGAGTCAGTTATGGGGATATTCCATATGAAATATGAGTATATTATTTGGGTTGAATATTTGTGTCATGAGGATAGCTGTTTAATGAAAAATATGTCGGGTATGTTTGCAACTCTGAGATTCCGTTTAATATCTCTATGAGTAAGTTTAATGTATAGTTTTGAATAAAAGTGTTTGTGATATATGTTTTATGATTATGTTTTAGTTTATTAGTTGAGGTATGAAATCAAATATATTTGACTTTTCCTTACTCAAAAAGGAAAAGGAACCTAAAGATGAAGTATATAAAATTTCTCTGGCAATCTCCTTAAATGTGATTGTAAATCACAGTCCATGGACAATGAAGGACTGGAATCATGGTATGGTCAATATGTATGCCTGATCAGATTCTTAGACTATTATACGGTGTTACAAGTTGAAACTTGTCAGAAATACTCTCATTGAGGGATTTAGGAGTAAGATTTATTATGCAAGTAAATAAGTGGAGATACGATAACTTAACTTTGGAAGATAAACAACATTAACGGTTTAGACTCGGAATTGGAATCATAATGGAATTAAAATTTTTACTAGTATTGCTAGAATTGAAATTTCGAGGACGAAATTTCTTTAAGGGGGGTAGAGCTGTGAGACCCGTTCTTCTCCTAACGGGTATTGAGGTAATTAAATTAATTTTTAATGTATAAAAAAAATTGCTTCATTTAAATTTATTTTATAATATTTATTTTTATCTATTTTTAAATTTTCTAAAATTCTCCTATATTTATTTAGTATGATTACTAAAAAGCCTTAGAACTTCTAATAAATCTCAAAAATGTCATATTGGCATTATATGTGTTAAAGTCTTTAGATGAGACATAAGGATATCTTTTCCAACTACTCTTGACCCTCATTTTCTTTATTTCCTCCGTGACATGCTTCAACAT
The DNA here is from genome assembly GCA_025403435.1 of Artocarpus heterophyllus. Taxonomy (NCBI): domain Eukaryota; kingdom Viridiplantae; phylum Streptophyta; class Magnoliopsida; order Rosales; family Moraceae; genus Artocarpus; species Artocarpus heterophyllus. The sequence continues at coordinate 6,390,708 of CM046345.1, forward strand.
GTCTCCTCTATAATTGTTTCTATCACTTCTCTTCAAAGACTTCATCTTTTCTTCCTTTCTCTTCCACGGTTCCCACACTCTTCTTCTCATTTCTTTGCTGAAGCAAAATACTTAGAGAACTTCTTCAAGGCAGCCATAAAAATCAGCCACCATCACCTCCATTTGAGCAAGAATTTCAGTCATACCGAAGTAAAGGAACCTGTTTTGAAGCCATTTCAAGCTTCCAACTAACCATAATCCGAGGTTAGAATCTTATGAACAAATTTAGTCTTTCATTTATAAATTTTCTTTTATACTAAAGGATTATTCAAATTTGCGTTCTTAAACCTAAGTATATGTTTGTTGCTATTTTGGAGCATATGTATGAAGTCTAAGTGTATATGCGCCAGACAGAAAATTTATATTGTTAAACTTTATAATACCTCTATGGGCAGTGGTTATTTCTTGAAATTCTAAGATTAAATTAAAATAAATTTTATGAATGTAGTTGTATGTTGTGCTTTAGTTTTAATTGTCCTTATGCACGCCTTAGGATCAAGGGAGTATGAAGCTAACGTTAATTGATTCCAGGATTAAGAGACTGTTGATAAGCTTAAAAGGTAGGGATTCTATTACTCATCTTTTGTGAGGTTTTTATAGAATTAAAATTGATTGTTTTGCCGCAATATATATATATATCTATGTTGAACTGATATTATATGTGTATCACATATGAAACTATGACATGGACTCGTCTTGTATTGTACGGCGAGGAACATAATGAATTGACACATGTTATAAATTGAGAAGCATGGTTAAGAAAACTAACTCTATTGATAATGATTCAATATAGAGAAATTGTGAGACATGAAGAGGGCGACGGTTACGTCCTTGGGCATGAATACCCTAAAAGGTAAAATAGGGGGAAGGCGATGACGCTTCCTTGGGTTGAAAGTCCCAGAACACACTGTACAGGAATTGATTTGGTGAGGACTCGGGGCTTGATGTCCCCTCACCGGAATACCCTTGGAATGTTTATAGGGTGATCAAGTGCGCCCATTTGGGTTTCGATGAGTTGAGTGATACTCAATTTAACATGGATACCTAGGAACAATGATGATTGGTAATATTTGTATAAATGTGTAATTATGACACTTGGTAATGATTAACTACGGTATCCATAAGATGTGATCATAATAAACCTCATAATCTGAAATATGATGTGACTTACTAACCATGCAGATTTTAATGTGGTAATGATAAAAACCTAAAGGTGGGTAATGGCTTTCTCTACTGAGCATAGTGTCGCTCATTCCCTTATGTTTATATCTTTTCAGGACTCACTAAGTGTGAGGTGGCTACGAGAAATATAGTTGAGGAAGCGATGTAACTATATTACATTGGGACTGCTCAATTGTAAAGAATGTTCTTCATGATAATGTAAGCATCAATTGTTACTTTCTGTGACTGTAATTATAATGTGTTGAGGGTTAAAATGATGATGACAACAGTTTATATTATTAAATTTAAGGTGCTACATTAAAACTGTGGTTTATTTGTCGTTTATATTTTTATTTTTGAGTTGAGAGTTTTCATTTAAGTCCCGGGTAAATTTTAATTTTTAAGGTTTTACTTTTATTATTTATTTTTATTTTATCTCATTAAAAACTGTTAACCCCCATATAGGGGCGTTACAAAAAATTAAATACATATATCACAAGACATTTATTCTTAAATTTTTGCTCATAAAATAAATTGCATTTACCTTAAGCAATAAATAAATACAAACAAAGAACCATAATTTATGTACTAATTTTCATTATGTATATATTAAAATTATACATTCAAAAAATATAATTTAGCACATTATTGCACAAAATTAAATGTACTAAATTATTTAACTTAATATTGCATGCATAATTTTAAATCAAAAATTATACATAATGAACACTATATGCACATAAATTTACAAAATTATATCCACACAATTACTATATAATATTCATAACAAATACCAAAAATTATGAATATTCAAAATTATGAATTTTTCATAAATTATTCCATAATATGAAAATTCCATAAAAATATTAAAATTGTGGATATATTATGAAAATTTCATAAAAATTATAAAAACTAAAAATTTTATGAAATTTTCCCCAAAAATATCATTCTATTAAATCTGGAAAAAATCAAAATTTTTTTTTAATTTTTGGGTGTTTTTTTTTTAATTTTCTGCATACTAAAAAAACTGCTTCGTTTGGAGAGCCCCCCCGGCGTAAACGACAAGTCATTTACTGAGAGGGCAGCCTGTCAATATATCAAACGACATGTCGTTTTGGTCATAAATGTACAAAACGACTTGTCGTTTTTTATCGTTGAAACGAGCCCTCAACGCCTGAAATGACATGTCATTTTTGGCTGACCCAAGCCAAACGACATGTCGTTTTTATCGTCTTCAACCTTGAATCCGGGTCTTCTTCACCCGAACGACCCGGTTTCAACCCGGTTTTGACCCGTTTCAGACCCGGCTGTAATTCTACCATCCGGACACCCATTTTGACGTTTCAAATTGCAGAATTCATAGAAATCTAATGTCTAAATGATTTCTAATCTTAGTTTCAATTAAGAAACGTTAAAAAACAAAACCCAAAAATCAAAAAATTTTAACCCGTGCGTAACATTACACAGTGCATATTTTCTAGTTTTTCATGCAAGGCAGAGGTCAAATTTACAGCTCTGATGCCAAATGTAAAACATAAAACCAATTCAAAACATGCTATAAACTATATGCATATCAAGAATTGAAACGGTAAACGGAAGCATGAAAACATATTTACCTCCTGTCATTGTTGTCCAACGGTGTCCTGTGACTGCCTGCACTTGGGATGCTTCCAAGTTCTCACAAAAAGCTCAATTGATGGTGTAAGATTCTTAATGGAATTTTTGAAACTTGGGGACTCAATTTTGTTTCACAAAAACTGTACGTGAAATTTTGTTTTTCTGGATTTCTCTCTTGTTTTTCTGCTGCAGAAAAATCCTTTCATCAAGGATTATTATACAACCATAAAAACAACAGTTACCAAGGCATTTTAATGGACATAAATATGAGCCAATAATTGCAGCAAAATAAATTGGTTTCAATTCCTTATTGAAACCGTTAAAATTTTGCAACGGTTACAAATCTAAATTCTAATGTGAATGGAGGATGGTTACTTTAGAATAACATACGTTTGTTAAGAATGAAAATCACATTTTAGTTGCAACTTACGTAAAAAATGGCGAAAAGTCCAACGAGGTGTCCATGTTATATTAATTTCTTTATTTCCAGGCTCCTTCCTTGTATAATCAGTACAGGACCCCACGTCTTTCTCTATGATTGTTCATTTGAAAACAAAAGGAGTAGACTTATGAGTCCCCCCCCCCCCCGCTTACGTTGCAATCGTGTTGGAAAAATGAATCTAGTTTCCAAGGACTCATATTATATTCAATTTTTATTTTTTATTCTTTTTTTCCCCCCAAATGAAAGCCTATCAAATTTTGAACCTTGTGAAAAGTTTTCAATTCCAACTTGAATTGGTCCAATTATTAACTGATGCTTCATCCTCTAATTTTTACTCCTTTCTTAGGTTCATTATCCCCATTGGTGATTATGTCTGCTTGGAGGGATTAGGGGCTCTAGTGAAAAGGTTTGGAAGGTTTGGGGCTCTAGTGGGAAAGCCGAAATTAATAACTTTGTTTCGCTTTGTTGTGATTGGTTGTTGCAATTGGACGCCGCAATCTTTTAAGTGAAAAAGCAATCCCATTAAACAACGATCTTTTTTCGTTAGAGCATGGAAAACGAAGGTTGCATGTACCGTCTAATAATCTGAAGTGTAATTCTTTCTCATTGATATGTGTTAGGTCTGTCCTCTTGGCGGGTCTTTTGGGGCAGGGCGGGGCACTTTATTATTGCATGAGAAGATATAACTTTCAATCCTTTAAGTAGTTAGGAAATTTTTGGAGATTTATTTTGCAATAATTGTGTTGCAAACTGGCCCCATTTTGATGCCTTGAATTTCCATTATCCTATCTTGTTTGTTTGTGACACTAAAGTACCGTTTGGCACTTCAGTTGTAACTGAAGTTCTAAGTTTAAAAACTGTAGTATAGTATACGAGAGCTTTACATTGTAGCAACTTTTTGATGTTTTACCGTAGCTCTTGAGGGTTTTATACTGTTTACAGTTAGAATTAATGAGTTGAAACTGAAGTGTTAAACGGACGTTGGAACTCAATGGTATATGCTACTTTGGAGTTTGGAAAAGAAATTGGAAATTCGAGGATTGTGGAGTTTAGATTTATTGCATTCTTATTAAATCACTTGCTTTTAGCAAAACCAAAAAAAAAAAAAAAAATCACTTGCATAACACAATGAATTATTTTTTTTTATGCAGTTTGAAAAGGAAGGGGACAAAAAGGAAAAGAGTAGGGTACAATAAAGATTATTCACTTGTTATCATGTCATTTGCTTTAGAAAGAGCCTTGTCTATAGCTTGTAGCTAAGAAAATGCTAGTCATATGCAATGCTGAAATTTAAAGGCATTTCTCCTCAGGCAATAGTATATGGTACGATTACAATTTTCCAGTTGCTTATTATCTATCTTTTCCAATAAGGGATTCATCTCTTCAGCCTTTCCTTCATTTTTATAATTTCTGATTAAGGTAAGCTCTTTGTGAAGGATTATCCATGCTCATTTTTTGGTAGTTTTGTTTTCCTTTTCCTTTTCCTCATGCAGATTTTACTTATAGGTTATTCATTAATGCTTGCATGACTACAAGAAGCACAATACTTGAAAATTGTGAAATTTCTTGGGTATTTCCTGGGTCTAGATGACTGATTTTTGAGTGTTCGATCAAAGACTTTTGTTTTCATTGTTATATTCATTTTTGAATTTTCTGTCATAGAAAGCTTGCTCAATGAAAGTGACAATATGATTAGACAAGATCTCTAAAGATCGGAAAAAAAAGACATTTGAAGGAAAATTATTATACGATGGATCTGAATTAGAAATTTTTTTATATTTTCTTTATAACAGGAATATATTATGAAAACTATAACCGCTGTGTTATGCATAATATTGCTACGAAGATTATATTATGTAATATGCAATTATGCATAATATTACAATTGTAATATTAGAATATTTGATTTTTAGTCTTAAAATGCCATTGCGATAAGTTTCAGTAAATAAAGTGAGGTAATTTGCATCATTCCAAACTGGAGAGTGGAGCATATATCATTATTATATTGGTTTTCACATAACATTGGCGTTTTGATTGTCAAAATAAACTTAATCACAATCACCATCATCCTTATTATTGTTATTGTTGTTATTATTATATTGACCTATTTATTATTATTTGCTAAAGTAAGAGACAATTCTTAAGTAAAACATAAGGTGGTGCATAAATCGCAGCTATGATTGGACGAATTTGCCCATTAGTCTTTGGGAAAATAGTGAGAGATCTAGAGGGAAAAATGGAAAGGGGTTTACCTTAAAAATGATATATTAAATCTCCCTCGATCCATTAAAAAACTATAAAAAAAATCAAAAGGTTGACTAGAGAAATTATATATTGAAAAAAAAAAAAAAAAAACGTGTGGGCATAGTTGTTTTGTTCAGACATGCTCTTGTATTTCTGTCTATACTTGCATCAGATGGTTTTTAAGGTCCAACATTTTCAACGCTTGATATTGTTGATTATAAACTTTTAAGCTACTGTAATATGAACAGGCTGCTCGTCTGTTTAAGCAAGTAAACAAGTTGATTTTCGTGGGTCTACGTTCCTCATTGGCAATAAAGTCCTAGTAATATCCAAAGCCTCCATGTATTAGGGGATTGCATTGTTTTTATTTGTATCTGTGGATTTTTTTTTTCGGTGGCATAGCATGGGAAGAAAAAAAAAGAGAGGGAGGGCTTCCGCATAGTAGAGAAATTGGCAGCTTTTTTTTTTTGGCTAGTATATTTGAGGGATTAGCAGGGTTTCTCGTTTTCTTCTCAAAAAGATTTGGTTCGATTTGGTCTCGAATTTATCTAAATATGCCATTTTGTCTCTTTAACTCATATTAATTAGAAGGGTAAATAACTCTAGAGGACCTTGAATTTTAAAAATTGTAACAATTTTGTCTTTGAATTAATTTAATAGGCTAAAATAGTCTTTTATAGGTTAAAATAAAAAAGAAGGGAAGTAATAAGGTAAACACTGCTGCTCTGATCCAGACCAGGTGTCGTTGGTTGAGCCTGACCCCGCTCATTTAACTATTGCCGATACCCGTTAGTTACGCGTACTGTATACTCTCATCTCGTGTGCGATAGGGCGGCCGAGAAGCGATGCGCCATACACCATGTTTCAGAGCGGATGTCAGGAGTGGAAAGGAAGAGTTGTACCGAGGACTTAGTCAAGCAGTTACGGTAGCAGTCCTCTTTGTAATCTTACATGACAGCTTTCGAAGCAAGCTAGCCAAGCAAGGACAGCGGGGAAGTGAAAGTGAAGGAGCTCGTCTTTCAATAGAAGAAGCATTATCGAGTGCTTGGTTTGAATTTTTTATATTGTGACAATTTGGTCCTTGAACTAATTTAATCGGCTGAAATAATCCCTAAAAGTCATGAAATTAATTTAATATGCTAAAATAATGATGGTAGACGCGGTGGCACTATGACGGTACAATACCGCAGTGTGGCTAATCGGATAAGGTAACTGGTGGGACAGCTATAGAGTGGTTTTGTTGCAAAAAGGGTATAACAAGGGGGTGACGCGAGGTCAGTGTTGTGGAGAGGAGTGTTGTACGGTAAAGGCTGTTGTGATGTTTTCTATTCAAATTTTAATAGTGATTAATAGATAAGACTGATATTGTTATTAAAAATTAATTCAAAGTACTATTTTTGCCTATTAAATTAGTTTAAGGACCAAATTGTCGTAATATAAAAAGTTCAGTAACTATTTTAGTCTATTAAATTAATTTAAAGACCAACTTGTCATAATGTTAAATGTTCAAAGACTGTTAGAGCTATTAACCCTAATTAGAACATAAAGAGTGTTTCCTTGTCCAATCCGATCAAATGGGAATTGCAAGCCTCCTTCCCATTATACGGGCCTAATTTTGATTTATCACCTTGTAGGTCTTTTGCTCGGTAGATTAGGCTTTAGCACATCCAAATTCACTAGACTAAGAACCAAAGAGTATACCTTAAAGAAATTTCTGTCCACCCAAAAATATTTGAAATTTTGAAACATTTTTTTTTTAAAAAAATTTTAGAACAGTCTTTTGTTAAGAGGAAATTCACAGGTAAAAATGAGCAAAAAGAGGGAATTTAGTACTTAGAATGGAATGAAAGGTACTATTGTTCTACCATCTTAGAGACAGCTTGAAAATTCAAAAGAAAACCTTTCTAATACCAAACGTAAAAGTAATACAGACAGTAGCCATAGCCAAATGGTGCCAAGCCCAGAGTTCCAACACATTTTACACCAAACGTTTTCTTAGTATCACATGGCAAACCTATAAAGCTTAGAAGGAAATAACAGAACAACCAACATGGCAAGCCAAACTTAATAAAACAGACTAAAGTACACATAATCATACAACAACACCATGGCACCACCACCATGCTTGACCAACAAGGCAACAACTCTTCATCAATCAAGGCAGCAGCGGAACATGAAGAACTTCTCCATCTCGCGCCCACACTCCGTGCAGACCACCTTCTGAGGGATGTCCATGCCGATCCCGGGGAGGATCAGGCGGGTGCAGTGCTGTGGTGTGTGGCGCTTCTTCAGCTCTACATCGAATGCTGGGACCAATCCCTTTTCCCTAGCCTCACTTTCCCAGGGCTGAAACTCTTTCAGGGCCGCGACCGCCAGTTGGCCATTGGCTCGGGCCATCTCGGACTGGCCACGCCAAAGCGAGACCCAGCCCTGGTCGCTGCCGTCATAGCTGAGCAGAACCATGATCTCCTTCATCACCGGATCGGTCTCGATGTTCTTCCCGTACCGAGTCTTCGAGCACCTCATGCTTTCGAGTCTGGACCAGAAAAACCAGATGGATGTCGGATCGGGCCATATGTGGCTGAGATTTTCAGTTTGAATAGTAGTGTTGATTTTCCGCAGCCGCTCTTTCGGCACGTTGCTCTTCCCGACGTAGATAATTTCCAACCGGATGCCAAGAGCTTGTGCCACTGCTCTTGCACTGGTGGTGAATTCTCTGATCCAATCAATATTGTCTCCTCCACACAAGCATATGTATTTCCCTTGCGCAATCTGATGATATAGAGAAGCTATTATTAGCATATTTTCAAATATTATCATATGATTATGTGTGATCTGACTCAAAAACTGTTATATGATTGAGTGTGATTTAACAACAATTGTGCAATCTGATGAAATGAACTGCTATTGACATTTTCAGACACTGTCATATGACTGCGTGATTGTGTAATAATTAACCACTACAAAGGTATGAGAGTTTGTATATTAATAAAGGAAATTGATTGGGAATTTCTTAATGAAGATATTAAAATTACCCATTGCAGTAATTCTGCTTCAATGCCATCAACAAGTAGGCTGAGTGTCCAACTCTCTGTATCCCAAATTGCTTCCTCTTTCTCATGACTAAATGGGAAGGCCGCATTGCCCCAGATCCACATCATGTGCATGGCATTTGTGGAGATGACCTTTCCTTGTGGGTCCAATGACACTATGATCAACTTCTTGTCGAAATGCCACTTCTCTCTGATGTACTTAACAACATGAGGCTCGATTATTTGAGGACTATGCACATAGTGCCATGGCATCATTGCTTGCAGCTCAGAGAATTTCTTTTGGTGACCTTCATTCCAGTTGCTTATCCTGTCCACGACGGGGAGCCACACCAGCTCATATGGAGTATCTTTTGCATGAACGTCGTACGATGCATCATGCTTCAGCCTCATGTCATACATGCCGTGAAGAATCGCAATCTCATCATGGGATACATCGAGGTCAGAGATTAAGAGCAGCACATGCTTTCTCCTTAAGCCATCAATGTTAACCTGTGTTTGTCATCAGCATTTCATTGATTTGGTTTTGTGTGTTATTGCGATTACCATTACAAGGAAATACAGCGAGTTTCAGAAGAGTGAATTTACCCTTGCTTTGGTGCTGCCTAACATGAGGGGATGATCATCCCTAACGGAAATCAAAGCCTTGAGGACCTTCATGTTGTCCAGATGGATGATCTCAAAAAGGCGTATGAGGTTCCTGTATTCCTCTTCGTATCTCCTTTCCTCTGGACCCCATGAGAATTTGTTATTCATCGGTAATTCATATGCAATTTTGAAAGGAAGCTAAAAGAGACATACATTTTGCAACAAGCCTCTACAAGAGTAGTTTTAAGCTTTGAAAGTAAAAAGTTGAGAAATTAGTAACTTTAAGCAGTTCACTCTATTGGGTTGCGCTCAGTAGTGTCTTTTTAGCTAAACTCTATTAAATACAAGAATGCCAATGTACTTTTAAGAGGATGATCAACTTTATGTAAGATATACTATGTATTTGTGCTTCTAAGATTGAATGGCAAATGTCTTACCTATATATCGACGGCAACTGTCAAGTTCATGGGCAAGGAGATCATGAATACTGCTCAGCTTATGAGCCAAGCTTGACAATTCCCAAACCTCCGTGGTTGATGCTGTGTCCCTGCAACGTGGAGATAACAAATAGGGCTGCTGTAAATTTTCAGAAATGATTTTAATATTGCACTCTAATATGTCATCGTTTTCTAACGCCTTACTCGTACCTAAAACTAAAATCAGTTAGGCTAGCAACACGCCAAGCACAAGCGACTATACTTCGAACCGTCCAGTAGGCGGCAGCAGGAATATGAGCCTTTGCAACTGCCACTTGTGCGGAGTCCTGTGATAGGTACTCTGTTGGTAGCTCATTGAACTCCATGATTCTTTTTGTCACGTTCACAATGGCATTGAGGAGCTTGTTTATCGCTTCAATCTGAGGCTTCATTGCTTGGGAATGTTCTATGATGTCAGAAATTTGCTTCAGGTGGGCCACAGCCTTGGCCAGTGGATTTGTAGTGCAGACCTGAGCCACCAGCCAGAACTCTCCGTAAGTGGCAGCGAAACCGGCCAAGGTTAGAACAATTTTTGCCTCCCATGGATAGTTTGAAAGCATCTTGAATAAAGCCATAGTAGATCCAAGCAGATCTCCTGAGCACTTGCAAAAGATCTGCCAAATACATAGCATGTACTAATCAAGTAATTGCACTTCAATGGATCATGCCATTCTGTTTATTTATTTATTTATTTCCTCTTAACTAGCAAGTAATATTTTTTTCCTAGTCACATTTGCATAATGATTTCTCCCTTAATGTGACTTATTAGAAATGGATAATCAGAAGAACCCTTTTGCTGTAGAAAGACAAGGAAATCCTTCGTTCTTTTTAAAAAGTAGTATGCTTTTATTGTAAAGAGGAAAAAGTTTTTTTACCAGGAAAATAAGTATCAATAATCAGATTTCATTTAGAAAGAAATAATGGTTGAAAGGAACTGCATAGTTAAACTTCAGGGCTTAAACCAACCTCACAGGAAATATTATGTATAATTTGACCCTGTCCATCCAACATTTCATCAAAGGTAACCACACTGGCCTTCTCATCCAATGCATCATGTGTGCCCTGCATTAATACTAAATGAAGTCACCCAGAAACCAAAAACACTCAAAAAATTATCTGAAGTGTACAGAGAGATTTCATTCTTGAGACACATAGCCTTAGCATAGAGAAAGCAGGAGAGAGAGAGAGAGAGAGAGAGAGAGTATACGCTCATGAGACCGTCGACGCCAGGAGCAACCCTGCGCAAAATGTCCTCAATGACGAGGAGAATTGGCCTGACATCGACGAGGTAGTGAGTGTCCGCATTATGAGTTTCGCGAACCTCCTTCACCAATGCACTGTCCTCGGTTTGGCTAAACTTCTTTCGCAGCAGGTCCTTTTTGGCCTGAGAAGTTGTTCCACTTGTCGGATTGAACATGATGATCTTTTTCTGAAAAATGTCAAAGGGATAACAAATTGTGTTTTGTTTTGTTTTTTTAATGTGGTGTGGAAGATTTGAACAAAATGAGAGCTTTATATAGTGATGAGAAGATGGAATAAAGCCAAACTGAACAAGTACCTTGCTTGTGAAGTGAGTCTAAGCAAAGCTAAAGCTAAGCCATACATACTTGGACAAGTTTTAAACTTAAATTTGGATGTGGTGGCCCTAAACATGTCTGAAGCATAAAGGGTCTTGCCTCTTTTGTAAGTTCAGTCAAAAGGAAATTTGGAAAGAAACTTAGTAGAAAGAAAGATGATCATGAGACATTCTGAAGCTAGCTCAAAGGGAAACTAGTGTATGTTACACTTAGAGGGACATAAATGGGAAGTGATAATATTCCATATAATGTGTACTTTCCACTCGTTTGGGATACAACAATTTTTCGGTCTTACCACATTTGCTATATGCTTACGATAGGTCGGATTGATTTTACATATGGTCTTCGAATTCTACCCCGATCCCACTTTGGTTCTTAACTTGTAAGCTTGTTTGACATTAGTTGGTTTTAACCAATTTTTCAGTTAAGAATAGTGTAAAGTTCTCACATACTATAGTAAAAGCAAAAAAGTTGCTACAGTGTAAAGCTTTCACATGCTACAGCGTTTACAGTTCTAATCAATGGTTCTAACCATTATACCAAACATCCCATAACGTAATCCAGACTTAATCATGCGATATTAATTTGTTTTAGTTTTAATTATTCTTGTTAGTTAGGTGTTAAAAAGGGAAGGAATATACACTTTATGCCGACGACAAATAACACTCGATCGATGTAAAATAAAATTTGCAAGTGATCCTTGTAGAAAATAACACTCCACTAATGGAGCATTATTTATATTTCGTTCTCTTTTGAACAATTCTCTGATGGTAGGGTTAAAACTGAAAGAGACTAATAGTTTGAGATTAGTTTGGGATGTTTTAAAAGTTAGAGATAAAAGTAAGATAAAGATAAAGTTTGGAGACTATTTGTGATAATAACTTTAATGGTTTAGATCCTAAACATCAAAATGGCCCTTTTCTTTTGCTTCTGTTAAATATGACATTTTCCAGGAAAAAAAAAAAAAGTTATCAAGGAGGATCTATCTTATCTACTAGTGGTGTTTAACGATGTTTATACGGATGAATGTCCGTTATTTTGGATTGCAAAAATCCTAATCCATAAGTACCCAATCTAATCTAATCTAATAAAAAAAAAAACAAATTTCACGGATTAGACTTTTAAATTTAAAATTATTGCTGTTCAACCAATTTTGCATTGTTCTCAAGAGTCATAAATTCATTAGAAAATGAGAATTGTGCTAATTCCTAAGGGAAAACACACACACACACACAATTGGACTAGGTTCTAGGCTCATAACCTATTAGTCAATAGCATGCCAATGGTAAGAGAAACTTGAAACTAAATTGATATACAATATACATATTTATTAAAAAATAGATTCAGATTATATATAGTTAGAATTTTGAAGATTACGGCCTGTTTGTTTCGATACTCGAATCATAGTTTGAATTATTTTGTTACAATATTTTCTTTCATAAAAATTTAAATCTTCATTTAAATACTCTATTCAAATATTCGAACCAAACGATCCTACATAATTAAGAAAATACTCCATGTGCAATCCAACTTGTAATCTTTAGATTGAAAAAATTTCAATCTATGTCTAATCTGTAAGTTCCCTCAATCTAATCCAACCCGGTGAATTGAATAGATTCGTACATTTGATAAACACCTCTCCGCCGTCTACCTTAATGATTTTGGTTCAGTTAAGGGCAATTTTTTATTCATAAAAAAAGGGATATGGAAAAATGCCATGTGCTGCATACACTAATTATAATATTTACCTGAAAGGCTGCCACTGACTCCTTTTATTCCTGTACCTTTTAATTTTTTATGTCCAAAAGAAAAAACAGTTAAAAAAAAAACAGAAAATGAAAAAAGGAAAAGAAGTGAAAAGAAATAAAGAGCGCAGCTAAGATATGGTGCTTGCCTAGGAACGGTTGGTCTCATGATCATTCATTGATTCCATTTTTTCTTTTTTTTCTTTTTCCTTTTTTTTTAATGAAAATGAGATATTGGTTCTTGTTGTTGGACTTTATCAGATCTAAACAGTGAAACTGTAGAAATCATGTAGAAAAAAGAAGAGATATTTTCAAGGTATCACCAGATCTAAGGAGACTCAAACATTGTTAAATGGATAAGATAAGAAGTCTAAATTGCAACAACACCAAGTGGAGAAAATGTATCCGTTTGACACTTCAGTTTTAACTTATTAATTTTAATTGTGGAAAATATAAAGCTCTCAGCAATTATAATGAAAAGCAAAAATGTTGCTACGGTTTAAAGCTATCACATATTACAGTTCATAAACTTAAAACTTCAGTTATAATTGAAGTGTCGAATGAAATTTTTGCTTGCACTTTATTTTGAGCATTTTGTACTTAACCATGTTTCTCCTTAAGGTAAAAACCTTGAACTCGCAAGGGGTTGATAATAATGATTATAGAGAATCCAATGACTACAATTAAATCATCCTAATAAAGATAAAAACTTAAACGGTTGCTATTGAACTTCTTAATCCTATAGGAGTACTCATGTTGTACTACTCGATCAAACGTATGATTTTCTCGCGCACTACAGATTCGATACTACCCCCATAAACTGAAAATCCATATCTCCAATTGCTACGAGAATGTCGTTTAGTTTATATTTACCTGTTTGAATAGCCTCCGTTAATCCCGTCTTTCCTTGATAAAATCAATATGATATGGAGGGTTTTAGTGATTAACACACATGTGTATAGATCTGTTTAGAAGGGCTTATTAAACGCTGATTTTGGCTTCTTGAATTTAAAAGTTGCTTTTAGAAATATTTGAATGATTTGTTAGAACTATTTTGGCTCTTCAAAAGTGCATTTAGTCAAAAAATACTTTTGAAAAAAGACGTTAAAACTTGTACCAAATTGTTACTAATATATTGTAAATTTAAATATAACATTTTCTTTTAACTTATGAAAAAAATTTAAAACTATTTTGACACATTTAAACTCTTTAAAAATATGGCTCTAAACTTTAAAATTGTAACTTTTGCTCCTTTTTTTTTTAACTAACTAAGAACATAAGCAAAAATTATGACAAAATGTGGAGTGAAAATATTCTCTATGATAAAACAACCACGTTAAAAAGGGGGAAAAAAAAGAAAATGACACGTTCTATTAATTAAAATGGGCATAAGAGGAAGCAAGGAAAACGACAACATTTCCTTTTTTTTTTTTTTTTTGAAAGGGCTAAAGTTAAGAAAGAGGAGAATATATGGGCTAGAGGTGGCAATAAACGTGTTCGTGTCATGTTCGTGTTGGCACGTTTACAGTACGACACGTTTAGCCCGAATACAAACACGATACGATTATTAAACGTGCCAGAAATGCAAACACGAACACGACACGCTTATGGCACACATGACACGACACAATATGATTAACACGACATGACACGATTAACACAATTATTAAACGTACTGTGATGGGTCGACAGGATAACAACATGCATATGACACGTTTATGACCCAGTTAACTAAAAATTAAAAAAAAATTAAAAAAATTAAAAAAAGCCAATAAAGAAAATTAACAAAAATACAATATCTAATTAATATTAACCTACTACAAATATTTTAAATATTTTTATTTTTAAGTTTAAATATGTTATAAATGGGCGGGTTGTGTCGTGCCGTATTAACACGTTTAAGGCTCGTTTATGTAACACCCAGAAAATTTAATTAGGTATAATTGGTGTTTAGATGGTGGATTAGTATGCTTTAATGTAAACTTGAACTTAATTTAAGTATTTTACGGTATTTTAAATTTATCCCATTTTTAATTATTTATATGTGTTATCTTGAATTTTAAAACAAAACAATTTGTCAAGTGCCCGATACGTTCCAATTACAAACTGTGTGCTGGGGACATGGTTTTGCTTTGCAAAACCACCCATTCTCCTCCTATTCATCTCCTTCTCACTCTCAGTCTCCCTCATGTTCTCTCTCTCCCTCCTTTCCCTCTCTCCCACGCTGCCTTCTCCCTTTCTCTTCCTCTCTTTATTTTGATTTTAAGTTTTTGAGTTTGGGCTTGATTCTCAGCTGGATTGAGAGGTAAGGAGCATGATTTGGACTTCCACAAACCGCTTTAAAGCTTCGATTCGAGGTTAGTTTCCTTGTTTTTCAAATTTCAAATTTTTGTTCCAAAATTTCAATTTCTTTGAAATGTTGTAATCGGAGTTTTTTGAGCTTAGGAAACTCCTAATCTAAGTTGGTAGGCCTAAAATTATCCGAAATCTAGGCTTGATTTCATGAAATTTAGATTAAATCAAGTTTTTTCCTTTTTCTCTATTTTCATATTTCCTTAAAAATTTTCATGTAAATCTTGTCTCAATGTGCTCTACTATGTTTGTTTATCATCTATGATCATTATATGTGCTCTGGGACTTGGAAAAACAGGTTTTAATTTGATTTTGGGCTTGGGGAGGCCGATAATCGAAGCCTCGGACCTCCCACATTTTTTCAATACGGCAAGCCAGATTAATAGGTTCAATAGGCCAGATTCATCTGGTCGGCAGGCTGAACCTAGGCCAGTTCGGCAGGCCGGTCCTGGTTGGCTGGCAGGCCAAACTGTGGAGTTCAGTAGGCCGGACCAAGGGTTCCGATAGGCCGACTGAACCTTGAGAAAAATAACCTTTTTGCCCGTTTTTCACTGTTTGAAACCTATATTAAGATTTTGACCTTATAAAATGATCTTGTGAACACTAAAAGCATACTAAGACACCATGAGATAGCTTAGGGATTTAGAATACCTTAAACTAGAAATTGATAAACTTAGTTTCTATCTAAAGTTGTTCGTGATTCTGTGAAGCTAACATATAGCTGATCGGGACTGCGGTGTTGGACTTTGGTATGGATATCAAGGTAGGACTTCTATCCCTTCTCCTTGGTAGCCATGTTTTTAAAAGGATTTGACCATGAAGCGTTTCCTCCTTAAATGTTTTCAAGAAATGAAGTTTATCATTTATTTTCACTATTGGTTAAATAATGGATGATCATAATGAATGTAATGAGAACATTCGGTAATGGAAACATGATAATAATATGACACCGGACATGTCGGTTAGTATCGTCTGGAATGATAAAATAGAGCATGATGCCATGTACAAAGATCGGGTCGTGGGGCGCGCGACCTTGGGGGTAGGTCCCAAAACCTAGCTAGGCCACTTCGGTGGCGATTCCTATAGCTTTGCCTATCATATAATGATAAGACTGTCTATGGATGAATAAAGGATTAATCAGTGTGAATCAATGTAATGAGTTTCAATTTGTTACTTGTCATTTATTTGTCCCGTGTTGTAGCTTTTGCTTAAATATGAAATATATGCGTTTAAATTAAATGTTGTTAAAGACTTAATCCTACTGAGCCTTTCGCTCATATTTTCTTGTTTTAAAACTTTTTCCCTCTCTAGGTGGAATTCAGCTTAGGAAAGACTGAAGGACTGGGAAAGACTGCAGGACTATATTATGATTCCCTAGGGTATTTATAAACAAGACATGTAATATTTTAGCTTACCTACGTTTTCTCGGACTGTGGTTATGTATTCAATATTGTTGGTATCATGTGTGCACACTAAAGTGGGTCCGGTGGGGCCCAATGGGGATTGTTTATTTAATATTTTCCTTTCATTTGTTCACTTCTATATATTTAACAAATATCGCAAGAAATTTGAATAATTTCACATTCATATAATTAATTTTTAATATCTGTTAAGATATCAGTTCCTACAAAATTTAATTTATTTAATCTAATTAATCCGTCACGTCACCTCCCGGATTACGGGGCGTGGCAGTTTAATTAAACGTGTTAAAGCGTATTAGCACGAATCCAGCTCGTTTATTTTCATGTTATTCGTGCCAACCCATTTATGACCTAATTAATGAACGTGCGGTTCAAACTTGTTTATCTTGTGTCGTTTTTATATCGTGTCATAGTGCCATGTCTAAAATTGCCGGCCCTAATATGAGCTCCAACCAATAGTGAACGATAAGACTGAATAGACATACAAGTCAGATTTACTTAAAAAGTGGCAAAATCTAATCATTGAGTGGAAAACTGGACCAATAAAAATTAATAGTTAATAAGGTGTCTAGTATTTCAATTGTAGCTAAAGTTTTACGTTTGAAAACTATAACATATGAGTGTTATATTGTAGCAGTTTTTTACTTTTTATTGTAACTGCTAAGAGTTTTATATTATTTTAAAATTGATGAATGGAAAATAAATGTAAAAAAAACATAGATTATTTGAACCCAAATCGCTGAGTACTCTTGAGCCTATAAGAGTGAGTGCGAGGAAAATAGGATGCTTTTCTTGATTTCATGCAGAAATTCTGTCTATGCTAATTTCATTTATAAGATTTTCTTGAAAAAGATTTCTATATATATATATATTTTTCCTTGCAAAAACCTATATATATTTTGTGAAAAAAAACAAAATAACTCATAAATCTTATTACTCGAAACGTTCAAAAATCTTTTTATTAGAATTTAAACTTTAAGGTTTAATTTTAAAATTCATCTACAGTGGTGTCTTACTGGCTAGACCCATATGAACAATATAGTAAATATAGTGAAATACGAAATTATCTATGACTTAGGACTCATAATTTTTATTTTTGTTTTTGTTTCATTTTGCTTGTTAGGATTCGAGCTTTATTGTATTCACAAGATTATAAACATCGGATCTAAGTTTTACTGTTTAACTGCCTCAGGGGACCAAAACCTCATTCGCTTTTGACAAAAAAAGTGCAAAAAAGGGGACGGTCAATATATGGTTACGAGGGAAAGTAAAGCAGTAAATGACGAGAAAATATTTAAATATCAAGGAGTCAAAAAAGTGTCGCCATTAATTTTCCACACGTCGACAAAAAGAAACTAGACCTGGTCATAATGTTCCAGCAGAAGCAGTTACGTACGTAAGCACATGCATGGAATCGTTTCTAACTGCCTTTTTCTATATAATCAATATATTCTATAATGTTTCTGATTAAAAAAAATTTCTCATACTTCGGGTAAAATGTGATGTTACGTCACCATGCAAAGGTAAATATTCAAACGTAAGCAATTTCAATTTAAAAGAATGAAATAAAAAAAGTACAAACGTGAACAACTTAGCAAAGCTCTCATTTCACGTGCTGCTAAGGTTGTTTGCCTGGAACTATTTCTATGGCAAACTTGCCCTAAAATCTCTTTCGAGTAGAGTGCACTTGATAAAGCAATTAAAACTAAAATTAATAATTTTATTATAACATATAAGAGTTTTATACTGTATCTTATTTTTGCTTTACATTCTAACATGTGAGAGCTTTACACAATAACATTTAACATTTGCTAAACGACGTTCCCAAATGCTCTCATATTCATTACCAATTTCTCCAATTGATATTGAAAATGCAACCTATTAGTAGGTATATTTGTTTTTTAATGGTCACATCTTTGAAAAAAATAATCTTGATAAGATCTAATGTTTCAAAAATGTGTATTAACAATGGGATTTTTTCTTTTGCTGTTACATTATTGATCAAATATCTACCAAAGAAAGACCTTTATTTGTTTTGACTCGTTTATTGAGAATATCTAATGTAATTTCTAATCTTATTAAAGTATCAATTACACTAAAAATTAGTTAGTGATTAAAAAAAAATTATGGTACATTATATGCTTTGTATGATTCATATGATCGATAATGGTTTAGAAACAATTTCGATTTTTCTATACCTAATCCATAAGCCCTATGGAAACTTCTAGCTTACTTCACAAACACTCTTTAAGAAAGATAAACATTAACCACACTAACGTTTAAACCAAAAAAAAGAGGGAAAGAAAATAAAGTTTCATATTTCCTTGGGTACTAGAGCTTTAACCGAAAAAGAAAAAATGAAAATAACTTTTTACTGAAGCAATTTTGAAATTAATACCGTCAACTTTTTTCTTTTTTCTTTTTTTTTTAAAAAAGGAAATACCATTATCTTTTTAGTGCTGGAGAGGAATTTCTAAGCCCTTTATACTCATGCAGCATCACACATTGAAGAATTTATTAGAAGCAAACGTACATGACAAATTCTACAACTGTGATTATTAACAAATGCTTTTAACGTTACTTCCTCTTTTCTTTTGCAATTTTTAACTTCCTGTTAATAGGGTGTTCAACGGATCTTATTAATCCAATCTTAATTTTAAACATCCACCACCCATCTGATCCGATATATATCGAATAGCTTGTTCTAAAGATAAAATGCGTGTTTTTTGAACTTTGGGGTGGAGATATAAACTTTACATCTCATAACGAAGTTAGGTGTGAACAAACTCTTTTTTTTTTCTTTAAAGATGTTTTAAAATATAGTCGGACTTTCAAAATATCATACACAAACACACACTATATATGGATTTTTTTTTTTAAATTTCGTACATTGGACAGTATATTATATCTAAGAACAGGCTTAACTTTTTTTTTTCTCTCCTTTCCCCCCTTCAAATTCATTTGTATAAGAGATTAATCGTAGTTCAGAATTGCAACAAAATCTAATTTTTTTTTAAACAGTTTGTACGTTTCATTATTGTTTACTTTTTATAAGCTTATCTCTAAATAATCATCATTTTTGTTATAGGTGATAGGGACAAGAAGAAAAAGACTCAAAGGAGATTATAGAAGATATATACTGTTGAGCTTAGGTTGTGGCACAAACACGAATTCAAGTGGAAGTGGTACGTTTATACGTACCTCAATCCTCCAACACCATTGGTTGAATTGGTTTAACTCTTAATGACTTGATATTGATGGGTTTATGAACTTGGTGACTTTTTAGTCGTTAATGGAATTGATGGTGTTGTGGTTCCTTTGTGGTTTTGTTGTTTGAAATGTATAAGTAATGGTTTAGTTTGGTAAGTGTTATGAAATTTCTCAAGATTGACTGCTAAAACTCCCTCAGAATTGAAACTAAATTCTAAAAGGTATTAAGAACAAGAAAAGAACCAAAGAAAGAAAGAAAGAAAAAAAACCTAAAAAAAACTCTGCAATTTTATTGCTGTCACTCTCAATGGCAACGTTTCACTCAGGCTTATATTCCCCTGAGAACTACATGTATTACACATCACCTTTTATTACAGGATTCTATTAGTATTCAATTGCTCACATCAGCACTGATTGGCTGCTTGTAAAACAACTTTAACTAACTAAAAACACAACGACCAATTCTCTACTAACAGAACATTCAAACTAAAAACCTAAGCCAATAGAACTTTGCCACGTCACATTTAAAACAAACAGAAAACCACTAAAATGTCAGCCAACTTACAACAATAAGCTTCTTGTATAAGCCGTGGTAATAATTCATAGATTAACTAATTGCAGATGTTTGTGGTTTTGTGTTTGGTATAGGATTATTAGACTTTTAATAGGTAACAAGTTATGTTCGTATAATGCCTCGAAACGAGGGCTTGTATTTAAGTGTGATTAAAAGTAAATACAACATATTAAACAAGTTCAAATACAGAAATATGAAATCCTTTCGGAATCTTTTAATCGAAAAAAATATAAAACACAAAATTTTCTATAAAAAAAAAAAAAAATTGGGATATTGTCGCATTGATATAATTCTTATGCACAAAGTACAATATAACACTAAAAATTGAAGTAAATACAATAAAATTGGACATTAAACTATATCTGGGGCTTCAAACATTTGAAAACAACAATCGAGCAGTGTATGCAACTAACACAGTCCATAAATCTTGAAAGGAGAGGAAAACATAAAAATGGGCTAGCAGCTGAATGCTCAATATGGGGAGGAATGAGAGAGACGCGTGAGAGTAAAATGACTCCAAAAATTTGACAACAGAAAATCCAAAAGCACCAATTATCATTTATATAATGCATGCTAGGGTGTCCAAGAGACAAACTTGAAGCTCTTTTAGAGCTTTTATACATGGTTATATGTCTACAGACCTTTGAGTCAGCGTCGCAGTAAAAATATCAATTGTACATTATCATAGTATATATAATAAGTGCATCACTTACCGTGCCATGGGTCATCAGTTGCCGACCTATTCTCCCCCTTCATCACCGAGGGAATAGGTCCCGTCGGAATTGAGATACTTACCTAACATGGCAAACTAAACATAATAGTAAATAAAATAAACACAACTAACAGGAAATAAATCTCAAATTTTTAATTAATTAGCACTAACAACAAGAATGAATTATTTAATATTAAAAAATTACAAAATTTATAGTTGTAGATGTTGGATCTACAATTAAATTGAGAAATGATCCAAAAGATATTTATAATCGATTTAATGTTATTGGGCCCTTAACCGCCGTTATTTGGTTCTTAGCAAGCTTTACAAACATGATTAGCAAGATCATAAAAGAATATTAAAATCATGAAATGGAAAATAAATACTATAAAGTAAATGATACTATACACGAGATTTTTATAGTGGTTCACTCTATAAAGAGATCTACATCCATTGTTCTTTACTATAGTAGAGAATTCAATATCGAGTACAAGTGTTTTTATAGGAAGAAAGGGAGATTTGTAAGGAAAATTGAGCAGAGCAAGAAGAGAGAGAGATTTGTAAGGAAAATTGAGCAGAGTTTCGGTATGAGAATATCAATTCGGATGCTTCAAATAGTACCCTTGGCTCCTATTTATAGAGATGGCCAGTAAGAACGTAGGCTTTGACTGTCAGAGTAAGTGGCTGCCATGATGCTTAAAATAATGGGACATGAGACGGTCTCTAATTGGTCTTGGATATCAGGTTATGATTCCACGTTCTGTTTTAGTGGATTTGTGGGTTTTCTTACATCCATCGAGCCTACCGAATTGAAAGAAATGAACCGTCGGCTATTTCCAAATAGAAGTATTCCAATCGAAACGAGAAACTGAACCAATCGAGTCCTCTAGACGAATAGACACTTGCACTGGGCAATTTTCTTAATATTGTATTGTTGAGAAATGTGAATCAAACATTCCTTCTAGGCTCGATTCGTTAAAATTGCATCTTTGGCTCTTCTAACTGGCCTTTGCTCAATGATTTGGACCTGACCAAATCATACTTCAACAGTAGTAAACATAACCATTCCTAAACTAATTGTAGTAAATAACAGGTTTTAAATATATTTGCAGTAAATAACAAATTATGGTCTGGATAATTTATTCACGCTCTTATTTACAGTATAAATAATTCTTATTCACATAGTAAATAAATTAAGGTGCAAATAATTTATTTACCCATTTGTTTATAGTGAATAATTCTTATTTACACAGTAAATAAATTTTTTACATTGCAAATCTGTTATTTACTATAAATATTTTTAAAATATGCTATTTACTTTAGAAAAGTTTCAAAAATATGTTATTTTCCTCTCTCTCCCTATTAATTAATTTATTTGGGTGTTATAATTCTTTTGATATCTCTTTGGATGATTGCATAAACTATCAATTATGTTTCAAAACTATGCCACCACCTAATGCATATTTTAGTTCCTAATTCTTGTATAAGTGAGAGGGCATTGCCCCACTCAAATTTTAATAATGCATATTTGAGCTCAAGCTCCTAATTCTTGTATAAAATCTTAATTGTACCATCCAGTTTCTAAGAAAAATTATAACTGTACCACCACTTAATAGTTAAAAGATACAAATTCGTTCCTATTCAATAAAAATTATCTATGATTTTTTTTATAGTGCCCCCACTGAACATTTCTTGTTCTGCTATTGTGGGTTGGGCTTTGTGTCCAAATTGAGAGGGTAAATGTCTATATTAATTCTCAAACCCCAATAAAAACATGTAAAAATTACACGCTATGACCATTTTTTAAGAAGTGAATTAAAATTTGCTTTCGTTTTACAAATATCACTCATATGTCTATTTTTTAAATTACATATATTGAGAATCCAAAAATACCCTCTAAGTAGAATTTATCATGTATCTATTTTTATTTTTTTAACAAATCTCCTTATTTTTCTCATAGGTGAGTCGTTAAAAAAATGATATTAGAGAAATATGGATATACTTAATTAATTACAATGTAACTTAAACAACAAAAAATCATCTATGTTATTAAATTACTTATAATAGAATTTCAAAAAAAAAATACAAGAAGCAATAAAAAATGAATATCATTAACTTAATGCAATATTATTTATATTACCAATCTATAACTTTAACACACCATAAATAGGAAGTATCATTATTACTTTAAGTCTTAAAAAATAAATATCATTAAATATCATTATTATTATGTATCATTAACTTAATGATATATCAATTATATAACTTATAAGACACACAAAAAGACTTAATAAATACTATTTCATTAATTTAATTACCTATC
This sequence comes from Artocarpus heterophyllus, assembly GCA_025403435.1. Taxonomy (NCBI): domain Eukaryota; kingdom Viridiplantae; phylum Streptophyta; class Magnoliopsida; order Rosales; family Moraceae; genus Artocarpus; species Artocarpus heterophyllus. The sequence continues at coordinate 6,414,239 of CM046345.1, forward strand.
ACAAAAAAAAAAAAAAGAAATGTCATTATCACTTGAAGTCTTAAAAATGAATGTCATTATGTATCATTAACTTAATGATATATTAATTATATAACTTGTAAGACACAAAAAAAAACTTAATAAATACTATATTATTAATTTAATTACAACATCTTAATTCCAATTTGTCAATAAAATTGTGATTTTATAAAAAAAATTCTATCTTTTAGTTGAGAGAATTTTAGAATCGTTATTTTAAATAACAATCTGAATTTGAATAATAAACAGCCTAATTTTAGGGATTTTTTAAAAATATAATAATATCATAATCCGTTTAAAATCTTATATACATATAGGCTAATTATTTTAAAAAATAAATTAAAACTAACAATATCATTATTTAGGTCATTAATGTCTTTACACATATGCATTAGGATATATAAAGAATATTTATAAACTAAAGACATATTTTAATTTTACAAATAAAAAGGGCCACATGTCTCGTTAACCTTTAAAATATGTCTTCAGTTTATAAATATTCTTTATATGTCCTAATGCATATGTGTAAAGACATTAATTACCTAAATACATTTTTTAAGATTTCAAACGGATTATAATATTATTATATTTAAAAAAACCCTAAATTTACGCTGTCTTTTGTTTAAATTCAAATTAATATCTAAAATAACGATTTTAAAATCTGTTTAGCGAAAAGATAGAATTTTTTTATGGAATCATGGTTTTACTATCAAATTAGAATTAGGAAATTGTAATTAAATTAATGATATAGTATTTATCAAGTCTTTTTATGTGTCATTGCAGATTATATAATTAATATATCATTAAGTTAATGATACGTAATGACATTCATTTTTTTATAACTTCAAGTGGTAATGACATTTTCATTTTTTGGTAAATAGGTAATTAAATTAATGAAATAATATTTATTAAGTCTTTTTGTATGTCTTATAGGTTATATAATTGATATATCATTAAGTTAATAATGCATAATAATAATGATATTTAATGACATTAATTTTAGGACTTTAAGTGATAATGATACTTCTTATTTAGGGTGTGCTAATGTTATGGATTAGTAATACAAACAATATTGCATTAAATTAATGATATTTATTTTTTATTGCTTCTTGTATTATTTTTTTTTGAAATTTTATTGTAAATAATTTAACGGCATAGATGATTTTTTTTTTGTTGTTGTTTAAGATACATTATAATTAATTAAGTATATATGTATTTCTCTAATATTATTTTTTTAACGACTCAACTATTAGAAAAATAAGAAGATTTGTTAAAAAAATAAAAACAAATTCATAATAAAGTTTACTTAGAGAGTATTTTTAGATTCTAAATATATATAATTTAAAAAAGAGATATATAAATAATATTTGTATAATAATGATAAATTTTAATTCACTTCTTAAAAAAAATAACATTGTATAATTTTTACCATATTTTAATTTTACAACAAAAAAAGTCATATGTCTCGTTAACCCTCGAATATGCCTTGGGCATCGAAGTCCACGAAGCCCATAATCCCAACAACAAAAGCCCAGATTCTTAGCCCATAAGCCTAATAGGCCTTGAGACTGACTGGGTGCATGGCAATCGGCAGTTGCCAAGTGTAGTGCCAAGAGAACAATGCAGAAATTTAATCAGAATCTTTTTTAATTAAAAAATAAAAATAAAAAAGGAAAGAGAAACTGCAGGAGAAATAAAGAGAAAAATAAATTAAAAAAAAAGCCTTGCAAATGAATCTTCTTCTTTACCCAGCGACAGCCAGTGCCACGACAACTACCACTTCGCTTGCGTTCGGTTTACGCTATCGTGCGCCCACTGTGAAGCACTTCTCATCCTGCGCTCTTCACCATCATCTTCGTCCTCGTCGTCGCTCGCTTTTGGCTTCGCAAATCGCGATTCTCTCTTTCTGTCCTCAGTGTCCGACCGTTAATTTCCTCACGGGAAACTCACCCTTCTTCAGGATGGAGGTAAAACCCACAACCCCACTTCATTTCTCCAAGATTTACTTATGTTTGTTTGGTTGCCGAGAAAAGAAATGATTTTGAAATGAACTTAGAATCCATTTTTTATTAGTTGATTGGTTTTTTTTTTTTTTATTTGGTGGGGTTATGATATTTCCTCCGCACGTTGATCAAGAAACGATTTTTTTCTTCTATTCTTTTGTTTTTGGATGTGGGTTCTGTTTGATTGTGATGGGTTTTGACTGTTGATTAAGGATTAGTTGAAATTTTCGTCAATTAATGATATATATATATATGTGTGTGTGTGTATATATATTGGTGTTTTGTTTGTTATTGTTGTTGTTGTTGGGGTTGAAGGTGATTGATTGTGTGTTTCTTTCTGATAGGTTGGGAAAAATAATAATAATGAACTTTCACACGTGTTGGGATTATGTTGGTTCTGTGAAACTGAGATGACCTTTTTGTGTAAGCTTTACCCTTGGTAACTTGAATTTTGATTTCATGATGTGTTATGAGTCTACTTCATGCTGTATAGTTTTCATGTAGATTTAGGATTATGCTCGTAACAATGAAAGACGACTTACTTCTGACTTGTGAAATGCAAATTGAGACCTTTACTGTCTTTCAGAAGCAAGTGTGTAACCTTTGTTTTAAGAATCACAATTTGGTCAATGATCTTTGTTGTGGTTGCAGTTGATGTCCGGACGATTATTCGTTTACAGCCTTAGTTGTTTATTTTTAGTTCAGGTTCTCGTGGTAGGTTGTATTTCTCACGTGTTCGTAGAAAGAAGAGTTGCTAGAAGATTAGTTGTTGGTTAATTTAGTTATGTATGGACGGTTTTATGCGTCAAATTACTTTCAGGTAACTTCTTGCCGGGTACTATGGACGCTTGTTTTGTAGTGTTAATTACTAGTGGGCTCCCACTATAATCTTTTTCAGTCCCATACATGTCTGAGGGCACTGGATGGACAACCTTAGCCCATTTCTGCCCCTAGCCTTGAGGCTTTGCAAATCGATGAGGTATTTATTTTCACAAAATTGAGCTTAAAAATGGTTAATGCATCTAGGTCTTTTTGCTATAGGTGTCATTGATCATCTTCCTTTGTTGATCAGCAGTGCTATTGAACAATTGTTGCTGTCATTTCTTCCAAGTGTGTTGTAGAGTTTAATGTATTGTGCTTCCTTATTTAGTTCCTCATTTTTTAGACGCTTCTCTCTCTTCTTCTTAATATGAAGGGGTAGCTTTTGTTTTATCTTTTAGCTTGTTGAGATTTTTCTCTTTTACATATTTGACAGAGACTTTGGAGTGGAAGTGGCATAGCCAAGAACAAAGCAATGGTGGAGCAGTTGAAGCGTTATGGTGTAATTTCGTCAAAGAGAGTGGCCGAAGTGATGGAAGCTGTTGACAGGGCTTTATTTGTTCCTGATGGGAACCCTCCTTATTTCGACAGTCCCATGGCCATAGGTTACAATGCTACTATTTCTGCGCCTCATATGCATGCAACATGCCTTCAGTTGCTGGAAAATAACTTGCAGCCCGGCATGCGTGCTTTAGACGTTGGCTCTGGTACGTCTCTTGCACTCATTTGCTGAACATAAAACAAATATACCTTTTTACATAACCCAATTTGTTCTTATAGTTGTATCTGATCTTATTACAAGAGCTGTTAGTATCTTTGGCATCTTAAACTTATTAAATAAGGTGTTAATCCTATTTCTATTTTGTGTTGCAATTTCACTGTGCTTTATAGGTCCTATTTTCCCCGTTTTCTTTCTTGAAGATATTGTGAATTTCCTTTTAACTTTTTGTTTGTTTTCTTAGGAACGGGATATTTGACGGCTTGTTTTGCACTGATGGTCGGGCCAGAAGGTCGTGCTGTTGGTGTGGAACACATTCCTGAGTTGGTTGCCTCCTCAATTCAGAATATCAAAAAAAGTGCAGCAGCGCCATTGTTGAAAGAAGGTTCTCTCTCGGTGCATGTCGGCGGTATGTATATGGAAAGTCACTTTTTTTTTTTTTTTTTTGGGGTGAAGGAAAACAAAAAAGAAGCTTTTCCCAGATATTTTAATCCAAATGATTTCGCTATTTAGGTAAGCATTGAGCATTCAGAATATAGTTTATCCACATGGAATGGCTGGGACTGTGGGGTGACCCCCCTTTTTTTTAAAAAAAATAAAATAACTATCCTTCAAGATTAAATGTTTTCAATTCATTTATTGGGACTCAAGCTAGTTATATGTTCCTTTTCCGTGCTTTGTTTGTTGGTGCTGAAATTTTTTTGGTCATACCCTCCCCTTAAGTTTCCTCTACATTTCTAACATTCCTTCATAAGAAACAAACACGTGCGTTTGCCAAAATTTTCGTTGGCGCAGATGGAAGACTCGGTTGGCCGGAATTTGCACCTTATGATGCAATTCACGTTGGGGCAGCAGCTCCAGAAATCCCACAACCACTTATTGATCAGTTGAAGCCCGGAGGCAGAATGGTTATCCCTGTGGGCAACATATTTCAGGATCTGCAAGTAGTGGACAAGAATTTGGATGGTTCGATCAGTATCAGGAGTGAAACTTCAGTCCGTTATGTCCCACTCACTAGCAGAGAAGCACAGTTGCAAGGCTACTGAGGCTGCAATATTTTTACTATCAGAAGTTTATCTGCTGTTATTTGTCGTTTCTTTTTCTAGTTTTAAAGGTGTGTTGTTCACTTTGATGCTTGTTTGACCAGACCAATGTTGTATATGTGTGCAGAATTATGTGGTCTCTGTCAAGGGTAACAAAAAATTGCAGTGTGTTTCGTGTCTGTAAATCCTTTTCATCTCAAGGATGTTACTTCCATGTTCTCCATAACCAAATAAGATGTCATTCCTGCCTTATTGCCGTGAATTTGATAGATTTGGTGAACAATAATTATAGTACTACAGAGTTTATGCATCATTTTCAACTCAAAGATGATACCAATAAGACATCCATTCTCACGGAGAAATTGCCGACAAAAAACTTAAAACTAATTTAGGCCTAAAAAAAAAGATGAATTAAGAGGGAAAAAAATGTCTAGATTTATCATAGTTGATATCCAAAAGAGCGCCTTGGTTTTTCCTCCGCAACACTTACCCTGATAGCCCTTCCATCCAGGCTCTGCAACACAAAAGTAAACTCAAATTTATTAGTCTTAGATGATATCTCAAATAAAAACAAATCCACAAAGATGATCTTTCATGTTCTTTTTTTCAAACAACCACTAGGAATGGTTGGAATTTCGTAATACCTGTCCATCTAGAGCGGCAATAGCGTCTTCCATTTCACTTTCACTAGACATTGTCACAAAGCCGAAGCCTCGTGAACGGCCAGTTTCTCTGTCATAAACCACTCGAGCCTCTACTACCTTACCATGTTCACTGAAAACCTGCTCAAGGCGACCATTGTCGACATCCCATGGCAGGTTTCCGACATAGATTCTGAAAGAAGGTTCAAACACTCGAGGAGGGCGTTCTGGTTGTGTGCCTCTCGGAGAAGCTTTATTTACAGTCAAGAGCCTTCCATCCAAATCCTATCCAAAGTCGATAAGTAAATGAATAAATGAATGAAAGTCCATGGAAGAAGTCTATATTAGAGCAAGGGACGGAAATAAATCATTTCGCATGTGGTATCAGAAACAAAACTCAATCATTCTATGTTGATCTTACTCCAACCAAAAACGGGTACTAGGAGAAATAGTTAGTGTTATTTTGATCTAAAAACTCAGCATCAAAGTAAACTTTAACCTACAACGGGGAAAAAATTGATTCATTTGCCTCACTTTTTATAATCTTGCTCTAACAGCATCCAGAGCACAGTACATTAAAACTAAAGATGAAAACTCCTTGTCAAATTGCTCACATTAATAAGCACTAATCTTGTTCTTTTTTTTTGGTAGCCTTGGACCGCATAATCGCTGCTTGCTTAAGGCATGCTATTGCAACAAGCACAATAACAGATCGACTACCATGTTCATTTTAGCCAGTAACTTCCCTCCTTGCAACTAAAAACTAAAACAATGACTTGCTTGTCAAGAAAAGCTCTGGAAGCTCTAGAGTACACCTTTCTAATCCGCTTCATATGATGTTTTCATTTAACGATTGGCCACGTTTGGTCAAATAATATTAAGCATGTACCATCCAATCATGAGTCTTTTTTTTTTTCAACTTCTTACTCGGTTATTTCTACAAAGTGGAGCAAAAAACATGCATCCCAATTTCACTAATGGCCCTCTAATTCTCCCGTATACTAATTCAACTCACTACCCCTTTTGCTATTTCTTCTTATAAACATACCAAACATCATCAAAAAGCTACCCAATATAGAGTCAAAAGAACAAAACTTTTTTTTTTCCTTTTCTTCCAAAAAAGAAACAACTTACATAACGATTGAACATTTCCACGGCCTTATCGGCTTCTTCAACAGTGCTCATCGTCACGAATCCAAAGCCACGACTCCTATCCGTTTCCCTGTTGTAAATAACCTAAAAACCATAAACAGAAAAATAAAATCATCAACAAAAACCAAACCTTCAAAAAATTCCCAAAAAAATAAAAAAATTACAAATTTATCAAAATTCACCTCAGAAATCTCCACAATCCCGGCCTTCTCAAACAGCATAGCTAGTCTTTCGCTATCGACATCGTAGGGCAAATTCCCGACGAAAATCTTCGCTTCCTCGGGAGGTTCCACAAAACCACCTTCCTCTTCTTCTCCAGCATCGAAAAGCCCGTCGCTTTCACCAGCATCGACGGCGGCGTCTTCTCCTTCACCTTCGCCTTCGCCCGCCCAATCGGAGACGCGAGCTTCGGTCTCCTCATCAACGGCGACCGCAGCGCCGGCTTCCTCCCCCTGCTGGGCCCAGTCGGAGGTCTGGGCCACGAAGGGGACCAGGGACGACGACAAATGAAATCTCTTGTTGATGGAGAGGAGCGAGAAAGCGGAGGAGTGAGAGGATGAGAAGTGGAGATTTCGAGGCTTGGAAGCGATGGAGAGAAGTGGAGGAGATGATGTGGGTTTAGGGGTGAGGAAGAGAGAGAGACGACATGAATCTGCAACTGATAAGGTCTTGAAGAGAGAAGAAGTTGCAAAAGTCATTTCTGGTTCGTCTCTCTAAAGAGAGAGGGAGGAGAGAGAGAGAGAGAAAGAGAAGGGTTTAAGAGCAGAGGAAATGAGGATAAGAAACAGCTTAGCAGAAGAGGAGGAAGAAGAAGGGATTTATACACGAGCAATACTGAACCACGAGACATTATGGGCTTTTCTTAGAGCCCAGCGAGCTGGTAAACGAAATGTCGTTTTATATAGATGTTTTTCGAGTTAAAAATCATGTCGTTTTACGTGAAAGTCGTGTTGGAAGATCCAAAACCAAAAAGAGTGGTTTTGTTAGCAATAACATAATAGAGGCAGCAAATCCAAGGACCAATATTGAAATAATTTCTTCTGTTGGAATAAGCTCCAAAACGACCATAACCTCGAACTTGAACCTTTACCACGCAACTTGATGGAATCTCATGATTTCTACATTGTAGAATTGGACGGCTCCTCCTGAGTTGAACATGTCAAGCAATCCAATGGAAGCAAACTGGGGGTGATCTTGACCAAAAGCCTGTTAAACCAACACCATTCTTTTACACCAACTTATAAATCGGTAGTATCAGACACCACAATTTATAAAGATAAGTCTTATATGTGTAAGGTCTACAAGTGACACCCATCATTTATGAGTACCCAGGATTATTTTCATAAACATCTATTATACTATGTACTTAGCTCAACATGTTTCTTTGAATTTTGAAAAGGGTTTGCTTTAGCCTATGAGGTGCATGGTTTAGAACACCCCTAAACTAAATTGGTTTCATATATATTCCCGAATTATTAATTTTGTGTCAACTTGCTCCCTAATCTTTTAAAATCCAAGGATAAATTAACACAAAATCAATAGTTTGAAAAATGAGTTGACTTAAAATCAATTAATTAGAGGGCATTTATAAAATTATAAGTAGTGTCACGCCATCATTTATTATAAATAGAGAGGGAATTTTGAACCAAGATGGATACTTCAACGGAGCAAAAAGAGTACTTTTCAAAATTCTAGAACATTTTGAACTAGGGTATATGGTTTTGGCGCATTTATGAAATAAATCCTTTTTCAAAAAAAAAAAAAAAAAACAAAAATTCCGAGCGGCATCCAGATCTCAACTACAGCACACTCACACACAGTGGCCCATTCGACCTTATGAAGCATGATGGGACCCACCACACTGAGATCGAGTGGAGCTGGACTACAGGATGCCGAACAGCTTTGCTCAAATAAAAATAACTCATCTTTCCTAGTGTAACTGACCCCAATAGGAGAGAGTGCAGATATCAAATTTCAGAGTTCCCAAAGATACTTCAAAGCTATTCTCCTTGGGCATATTTACAAGAGATCCTGCAATGTATCATTCTTTTATTGATTAATGCCATTAAAAAAAAGTCCAAGTAAGAAGGAATTAAAAAAACAATTGAGATATTTGGAACCTGAATTAAATGAATATATTGCACAATCTCCCTTCCACCTTTCATCTGCAGCCTCCTCAAGCAAATCAGCATCAAGTGGACATGCACTTCCTGACAATAAAAGCGCCCCGGGATCTATATATTTAGCACCATGTATGGGCGGCCACTTTCCTGCTCTTTGGCAATTGAAAATACCAATACCCCCGTCAACTTGTTCAAGTTTCAGATCTTTAGCAAACTGCAAAGACGAATTAAGTAAAAAAAGAAAAAAACTGATTGGAGATCTCTTGATAGAGTTATTGACATGTATTCTAGTGATTAAATACACTACCTCTTCTCGTCAGTGACTGGATCGATGAATGAACAGTCTCTAGTAGGACGGCCGGCGTATCTACCTCTCAGTATAGATCCATCAGGCAATACCAACTTTCTTATGACATTAAAGTTGTGTTGTCCCGGTTTATCGCTACAAATTTAGCCAAAAAAATGAACCTTCAGATATAAAAAAAAGTTCGGAGACAATGGCTTCTTTTTTATAGGAGCGTGACTGACCTCACATAAACAGCACAACCACCCAGTGTCCTTGCTGCTCCGTGGAACTCGGCTGTGTAATGATTAGTCTGAAACGTAAACAAGAAAATTGCTAATCAGCCGATATAATTCTCGCGAATAAATCTTTTAAAGAAATTAGGAGTTTTTAAATGTCCTCTTAGTTACTTACGCAGAACATGTCCCAATCAGGTATAAAAATCCCTCCCACAAGAAGACTGTCAAAAGCTATTGAAGCAACATGTAGAGTCTGAAAAGTTGGCTCGTTTGGCATGAAATCGTCCGATATTCTAGCAGTTGCACTCTTCTTTGAGCTGCAAAAGCAAACAAAACTTGCTTATTTCAACAACCGAGTGAGGAAAAAATGGCGGAAATTCGCTTGTGCAACATATTTAGAAGATCTTCATGCTTCATTTCACTTTAACATACAAGAAATACTACTAAGCAGACCTGAAAATGCAGTGTGTGTTCTGACTCATGAAACAAATTAGGTTATTGCCTTTGAAGTTCTTCATGACAGAGTTCTCGAGGGCTTCTTGGAATTTCATACTCAACACTACGCATCAACTGTAACCAGAACCTAGAATTTCCAATTTATTTTTCACATCCACCTTCACACCATCTACCCCACAACCCACCAGGTAGCTATGTAGATAATTACAAAACTCATGAATCTTTAAGGGCTCAACAATGCCAACACCATATTTCTCCAACTTCTCAAGGGCGCAACACACAATGTGACCAAAGTTCGACTGAATTCGATACACGGTTTCGGGTTGCACTTTCTCATTGCTTCGAACGTTGCAAGCACTCCACCCCAGCAGCCAAGTATAGTGTGCCATGCATAAACCAATCTACATTTTCACTTACTAATTTCCTTAGTTAATCCTTCAAATAAGAAGTAATTATAATCAAAATTGGTGCTAAAGATGAGGGATTTTTATGTAGTATCTCACACCATATTTTTCTTCCAGGGCTTTGATAACTGACGGAGACCGAAGCAGGACTTATCCGAGCAAATAACATTAATTTCGGGTTCTCCTCTAAATTTACTAACCTGGCTGCTAACCTTCCAAAAAAAAAAAGAGCAAAGTAATAAATTCAACAATTTGACTGAGGACCTTCACAATAACTATATGATCAATCTCTTACTGTATTGTGCCAGCCATCTCAATGATCAGAAATTTTGGCAAGTATCCTCCGACTGCGAAACTGCAGAGAAAGGGATAATTTCTGTACTTTTCTTTCTTTCTTTTCTTTTTTCCTTCCTAAATAGCAAATGATGAAATTTGACTAAATTCTAAACATAAGATAAGTAAGAAGAGAATTTGAACAAGTTGTTGTTCACTTTTACCTTTTAAGACCCTCTTCAATTCCTTGAGGACTAACATCACTACAAAGTGCATCCCAGGTGCTCCATCCAAACCAATCTATATGCTCTGGAATCTGTGCAAATATCGAAAACATTATGAACTTCGAAGTTGTGTTATAAATTAATTGAGGACTATTGAATGATTTTCGGTAACTACCATTCTGTTCTCTATGTGGCTGAATGTACCTTTGTGCTTCTCCAACGTTCTTGTTTGTAATAAGTCATAGCTTAATGATTGAATCAAAAAACCAACGCAATGAAAATAATCACATACTTATCTAAGAACATACCAAGCATTCAGAAAAAACTAAATGACACTTTGATCCTTGAACTTTTTGGGATTTGAAAAGTTGCTTCTAAACTTTTAATCTTAACAAATAATTCCTAAATTTAATAAGGTGCTACAAAATGTCTTTTAAGTCATTAATTATTAAAATTTTGACAAAAACATCCTCATCCTCGCACATGAGCTCATTTGAAAAGAAAAGCCAACATTTCAAAACGAAGCACCATGCAACGTGCATGATGTGTTTTGGTGTGTAGTCTAACTTATCCTGACGAAACGAAAGCACCCAAAACGACCTTCTAATTTTCTTCATCATAGTGAGTTATTATAGAGATTAAAAGTAGGCGTAGCTCATATTGTGAATAAGCCACTCTACATCATATATGTGTTCTTATTTGTTTGCTTTTTCTTTCTATGATATTTTTAATAAAGAACTAGGATTAGGACGTGTAATTCTTCACCTTAAGCATAAGGGCATTTCCAAATAAATCTCAGTAATATCCTTAGTCAATTTAAAATTTCTTTGTAACATTCTAAGGTAATTTTTCAATATTGAAGGCTTAGATATAACTTATCAATTCACTAAAAAGTTTGAAGGGAAAAAGATAGCAAAAGACTTCAAAAACTAATACCAACAAAGACCATACTAGCATTCGAAAGACCATACTTGATAGTATTCTTGATGAGCTTATACGGATCATCTCCTAAACTCATGAAAACAGATTCCGTCGCTTGGGAAGTTTTGACATCGGGATCGCCTATTTCAATGATGAAGACGAGTGAATAAGCTAAGGAACTTGTTTTGCTTAAAGTTGTACAAATCATAGCACAAATCATAAAGTTGTACTTGTTTTTCTTCAGAAATTCAAAATTTAAACCAACTTTAGGTAAAAGCTACATTCCCAAACGGAACTCTTAGGTTGACCTACGTTCTCAGACAGTTTATTAGTCATTGTCTGAAGATTATAAGCCAAAGAACATGTATAAAAAAAGGCTAAATCACCAACCACTTTCGACACAAAACTCAAGCTCATTTTGGACCGTCCCTTGCAAACTAGCCATGAACTGTCCACCCAACAAGGGCAATACCAAAAACATAAAACTTTGTACTCTTGACACTTATTTTTTGGCTCAGAAAAAGCTCCATCAGGGACAGTTCTAGAATCTTCTTTTACTTCGATTAGAAGCATTTGCGTCTCTGCCGGAAGATGACAACCTGACTCTCTATTACTTGGTATCATCCACCACATCTTGAATCTAAACAAACACAAAAACCTGCATCCCCTGCCAAAAAAATAAAATCAAATCAACCCATATGTAAATTAATTTCTTACACACTACTTTTATTAAAAAATTTTGAAAAAATAAAAAAATACCCACTTAAGAATTCCAAGAGAGAAATTGAGACGAGAGCTTGAAGTCTCTGAATTGGGTCCAAAGAAAGCTGATTCATGGCTTATTGGCTTAAGATTGATGTTATGTGGAGCTTGAGACAATATGACCTTGCGTCGTACCATTAGAGAGCCGTTTTCGATACTTTGAGCGGAAGGTATTGACATCTTTAATGCTAAAAGCTTAATGACAATTTTTTTTCAAGGTGTTAGATTTTTAAGTAACTATGAGTTAGAAAATGACTAGCTAGAAGAAAATATGGACAAAGTGTGTATATATATATATATATATATGTGGTTTTCTAAGAAGTGTGATTAGAAGAAGCACCGCACCGAAAAGAGACTGCCGTTTTCACATTTTTGAATAACAAATATCAGCTTTTAATAACAGTCAGAAAAGGTCGTAAGCAAGTGTTGGTGACAGTTGCTTTGGAGTTGTTCTCAAACTTCAACATCTGACTCTAAATCTCAACGTGGCTTTAATAGCAATCATCTCATGCTATAGGTCAATGCAAAGGTGTGCTGAATATTGGTAGTAATAAATCTATTTAGTAGTGGTGTTTTTATTTTAGTTTTTATTTTTTAAAAAAAATTAAAAATAAAAATATTTTAAAAAATATATTAAGATTGTTTTTGAAATTATATTTAGTTGTATATGATCGTGTATTTTTAAAATAAAATATTTTTAATAAAAAATATTAATGTAAATATTATTAAAGTTAAGTTAAAATTTTTATTAAAATTACCTAAAACACTAATTATTAATATATTAATATATATTTTTAAATTTTTGTTAACATAACAAAGGAGACCCTTCTTCCTCTTCCTTGGCTCCAGTGAGGGCAAGACGCCGGCGGCATGGAGATCAACGACTCATGCCGCGACAATGATGGAGCCCGCCCACGCTTGGCGGCTTCCTTCCGCGAGCTTCATCCCTTCGATGTGGAGCTCAAAGGCCATTTGCGAGCTTCCTCCCTGCGGCGATGTCGAGAGGCACGCGACGCAAACGAGGCTGGGCTTAAGGGATTCGCGAGACAGAGAACGAGGATGGGCTTGGGTGAATTGTCGATATGGAGATAGAGCTGGGATTAGGGGGATTCGCGCGACGATGGAGTTGTGGTGGGGAGATTTGATGCCGGCGATGGGTGGGGGTTTGGACGCTGATATGTGCGAGGCCGACGATGACGAGATTCACGCAAGCTTCCTTCCTGTTGCGAGCACTAGCGGCGCGAGCTGCCCTTGCGTCGTGAAGATGCCGGTGTTGTAGTTACCAGCTTTGGGGAAGGGTTAGGGCAGAGGGCTGTGGTGGGGAGGGGTTAGGGTAGTGGCCAGTGGGCTCCGGCGCGTTGGGTTCCGGCGAGGAGAAGAGCTCCGACGCTGGGGTTTTTTTTTTTTTCGTGTATCCTAGGCTGTTTTTTTTTTTTTTTTAAGTAAAAGAAGGGGAAAAAAATTGAAAACATGTTTTTTTTTTTTTTTTTCTAAATCTATAGAAAAAGTGGGATTTTTTTTAAAAATAGTTTCATTTTCATTTTTTCAGAAATGCTAATCAAACAATGTTTTGAAACTATTTTCATATTTTATGTTTTTGAAAATAGCAAAAACTGTTTTAAAAACAGAACCAAACAGGTCAATAGTTTGGAAACATTTTAAACTTAAAAGTGAGAACTTAGAACGGCAAATTATAATATGTAAGTAAAGGGGAACCGCATATAAACAAAGGAGGGCAGCTGTCTTTTTGAATTTTTTTGTCTTTTTAATACTATATATAAAAAATGAGGTTGGATAGCTTTTTTTTTTATAGTCACTTTAAAATAAATAATCATAATTTTTTAAAATTAAGTAAATGACCGTTTATTAATTATAAATTAAGTTTAACTTAAATTTATTATTGATAAACTTGACAAGTTTACCAGTGATACTAAAACGACCATACGTACTTAACTGTAAAATCTTGATCTTAAACATGCATTAATGTAAAGTACTTAAATTATGTAATAATTTTTTTTCTAAAACGAAATCTTGATACTGAATTTTTAACATATTTCCTTAAAACAAATAATAATTAGTTCCCAAAATTTAATTCCATAATCTATCATGATAATATTAATTTTTTAAACGTGATAATAACGTAATAATTATTATGATGTTTTAACATAATCATAATTGCTAAAGACTTAATTTTTTGCATACATCATACGTTAATTTCTTAAACTATAATAATAATTTTGTAAAATTTTTCTTTTAAACGTAAAAATAATTATTTAGAAATTACTTTCTTTAAAACATTCCTTAATTTAAATGAAAATATTTCGAAGACAATTCTACATTAAATATCATTAGGAATTTCCAATTTAAATGCTTTTTAAATCCTTTTTAAAATTTTTGTTATATTTTTTTATAATTTATTATCTTAAAACTAAGATATTGATTTCTTAAAACTTAATCTTTTTAACTTAACATAACAATAATTTCTTATAACTTATTCTTTTAAATCTAACATATTAGTTTGCTAAAGATGTTTTCTTAAACTTTGATAATAATAAATTCATAACATATGCATTAAAATCATTTCTTAATTTAACCTAAAACTCCAACGAATGTTTCTTATTTATAAATAATTTCATAATTCCTTACTTGAAAATTTATGTATATTTGTCACATTTCTTATTGCAACATTTTAAACCTTAAAATTCTCTAGACCAAGGTTATATTATTACAATGTCGGTTTTTAAGACAATTTATGAAATTTCATTTTCTTATTTAATACATACATATTTTGTAAAATAAAAACCTACACAATTTTTGAAACTAAAAATGCAAAAATATTACATTTGCATTAACGGTACCTATTTCCAACTTCACCATTCGTCCGTTGCTCATCACTGCCCATCAAATATTGCTGACGGGTTTATTACCTATAACATAAACATACTTAAATGAGCTTTCACTCAACAAGTAAGAAATTAAACCTGCAAAACATAATTAAAATCATTTATTAAAAACATGCATGAATATTTTATGCTTGCTTATCAACTTGATTTATGCTTACTTATTGAAGTTTTAACTTATCTTATTGATTGGGCTCAGATCATTGTATCGATTGAGTGCGATCTTAGGGAAATTGGGGTTCGCAAGGTCCCTAATGACGTAGAGATCATAAACAGTATTGAACCATATTAAAGCCTCTCCGTAAGTTGAGAGGTTGGGACACAATTAACTTGTCTTATTAATTTCACTTATCTTATTGTGTGCATGCAATATGACAAGCATCACCATTTCATAAATCATAATATATAAATCGTAATTACGCTTTAACTTTAAGTGATTAAACAATGTAATTTATTATTGCATACATCACATAGTGATTATGACATACTCACAACTTCACATGGCATGACATGACTTAGACATAATAAATATAATTATATCATAACATAACAACACATCAAAAGATAACATGGCGTGACAAATCATTGATCATGAAATTCATAATTTTTTTTTTATGAAAACATGTAAAATAATTTATTTAAAAGCTGTTCATATTATAGGCGAGATTCCTAATTACCTGGATTCCGAGCTAAGCAGTTCTAATTGGATCTCGCTGCATCTACAGTCCACGAAGCATCCTTGAAAGTAGTCCTCGAGCGACCATAAATGGCTAGGAATGCTTCTTGGAGATCATGCATTGTTGAAAAAGTTGTTTTGGACTCCGTTACTGCAGTCTACATTGCCTTGATCTAAGTGCAGTCGATACTGGATGATTTTCAACATAGTAGAATTTGCTTAAATGGAGGGCATTGTTGCACTCAAAACATCGAAACAAGTCGGAAGGTAGTCTCAAATCGTCGATCAGAGGTCAAAAACACGATACCCAAGGTCCTAAGAAATAATATGCTCTTTCTGTTTAAATTCGTAAACCAAAAGGCCAAACTTTTTAGATGTTATGGAGTTGTTATTGTTGTTTTTTGTTTTTCGAACTCGTAATGTGACTAAAGTAACAAATACCAGACCTCAAATCATAATAATCAAAATAACTTAAATTGATTAAGCCAAATTTTATTTAGTTTTTTACCTTTAAAGGTTTACCAGTCTAATTAATCCTTCAAATTGTTGAAATCTGAACAAGAAAAAAAAAAGGGCATAATCTCCTCAATAATTGTTATCTGACATGTAAAATTACATACATTTTTCCTAATAACCTTATGATAAAGTTACACTAAAAAATCAAATCCCAATAAAAGTTATTCATTGACCGTTAGAATATGCTTGCAACGATGATTTTATATAAGTGATCTTACCGAAGGACAGAGGCGCACTTTAACATTACACAAACACAAAAAGATTTCTATCCTAATAGAAGACATCCATAACTTACATACACACACACCCTATTCTACCAACAGGGAGAAAAAAAAAAAGGACCATGCACAAAAGTTGCTATTCTCCGCCGGATTTGTAGTACACAATTTCAACAGCTTTTGTACTGCATTCATCTCCAAAGCTTAAAACCAGCAGTCCATCTTTTGCATTGTACATCATCATCTCCTCCTCGATGTCCACCTTACAAGATCTTGATTTTCTGCTGGAATATGCTCCAAAACGCCCACAGCCTCTAACTTCAACCTTCACCACACAGTTTAACTTGTTGTCTCTGCAGTTTAAAGACTCCACAGCTCCTCCAGAGTTGTACATTTCAAGCAATCCAATTAGTCCAAGCTTCAGATTTTGGCCAACTACCTGTTTCAATAACACCCTTTTAGTTTTAGACTAATGGGCTGTTCGAGAACCGAGTTCAAACCAAGGGTTTAAACCGAAATAGTTTGAAATTCAAATTTTGTGAGTGAAAGCAAGGTTGGTTTAAATTACGTTCCCAATAAGTGTAATTGACCCTAATAGGAGAGATGGTGAAGATTTCAAATTTAAGAACTCTCAAAGACACTCAAACCTCCCTTCCCTTTGGCATAGTCACAAGAGAGCCTGCAATATGATCTTTCATTTCAGATATTAGCCTTGAGAAAATAGAATCCATCTATAAATTAAGAAAAATGCTTAGGAACACATCTGTCCAACACTAGTGGGCCCATCTGTGGATATTGTTGTGGGACCCACATTCTGTTAGTATGTGGTGTAGAACATACATTGATGCCTTATAGCGTTGTTCATAAATAAAGCATCATATCGAGAATAAGTGGGCAACTTAGACCTGTGTTGAATAAATATATTGCACAATCTCCTCTCCAATTTTCATTTGCAGCATCTTCAAGAGAATCAACATCCAGGGAAGCCTGATATAACCACCGTGCCAGATTCTGGGGGTGGAAAATATTGAAGACCTACAGTAGGTGGCCATTTTCCAGCTCTTTGGCAATTGAAGACCCCAATGACATCCGAAAACTTGTTCATGTTCCAGATCTTAAGCAAACTGCAATGACCACTATGCAAGTATAAAATAATATGAATCACACTTTTTAAGCGTTATGCACAAGATTTTGTGTTACCTCTTGTTGTCTGTGACAGGGTCGACAAATAAGCAGTCTCGAGTAGGCTGGCCGGCACATCGAGCCCTCAAAATAGAGCCATCGGGCAATACCAGCTTCTTGATGATATCAAAGTTATGTCCCCCCGGCTTGTCACTATTACATTTTCGAGCAAAGAAAGAAAGGAGGGGAGGCAGAGAAGGGGAAGGGAAAGGTAGGGAAACTCAAAAAGAAAGAAAGAAGAAAAAAATACCATTGAAATATATGCTCTATAAGTGACATTATATGAAATCAATGACTGACCTCACATAAACTGAACATCCGCCTATTGCCCTTGCTGCAGCATGAAAATCAGCCGTATAATGATTACTCTGGAATGAGAAAAATGTTAATCAGAAAATGTCCAATCTTAAATTTTTTCTTAAGAGAGTGATTATGAGTTGTTAATCACTAAGTAACAATTTTATGCCAGTTAGTGGGGTTATTTACGTGGAACATATCCCAGTCTGGCACAACTATCTCCCCAAGAAGAAGACTTGAAAGCCACTGCTGCCACATGTAGTGTGTGAAAAGTTGGTTCATTTGGCATAAAATCTTCTGATACTCTAGCAGCTGCGCTTCTCTTTGTGCTGAAAGAAACCAAAATCATTAACAATAAATATTCAATAAATAAATAAATAAAACTAAATAACTAGAGAAGTTAGAAAAAGCACAGTGAATCCATGAGGGCTGCGATTCTCTTGTAATCTTCGTCTAATTTCTACTGGAAGTGGACAAAAGCTCCCATATTGGAAGTGAGGGACTATAAATTTTGTGTTACTTAATTTTTTTTCTTCTGTGATTTCTAACAATAATATTGAGTTTGTTCTTTTCAAGGGGAGAAAAAAGTACTCGGAGGCAAACCTGTAAACCTGCTTGAGAAGTCTGGACATCAGGATCACCTGATCAAAAACAACAATCCAAATTTATCAGTAGGAAATTAACAGGGTGTTTGAAAAACTGATTTGAACTAAAAATTTTGATTCAAAAACTATAATATATGAGAGTTTTATATTTTTATATTTTTATTGGTTCGAATCGATTTATCAAGGTGAATGAAATAGAATAAAATAAAAAAAGGGGTGGTGAAATTGTAAATCTTGACCAACCACTTTCAGCACAGAATTCAAGCTCATTCAATGTTGTGCCTTGCAAAGTAGCCCTGAAATTGCCATCCAACACAGGCAATACCACAAGGCAAAAGGATTTGCTAGTTTTGAGGACTCAGAAATCCCATCAGGCAGTACAGCACTAGAAATAGCATCATCTCTTGCTTCCAATAAAAGCATTTGAGTTTCCATTGGAACATCACAACCTGATTCTCCAAAACTTGGTGTCATCCACCACAATTTGAACCTAAATAGGCGCAGAAACTTGTATCCCCTGCAAAACCCTCATTTTATTGTGACCATATAAACACTTGCCACACACAAAAAAAAAAAAGAGGGAAAAAAAAAAAAACTTAAGTCACCCCCCCATGATATATAGTGTTTTCAATTATGAAAAAGAAAATATGGAAGTATATTTTATTGAAAGATGATGTCAAAATCATAAACAGCATTTGAAAAAGTTTAAAATGTAGTTCTAGACATCTTACTTTTACCAGGTTTTTCATACCAGAACAAATATGTTCTTATTTCTTTATTGATAGATAAACATTTTAATATTAATTCGGCAATTTTTATGATAGGAACCGAACAAAATAGTCGGTGATTATATGTCTTCAAGCCGTCATATACCCACCAATGGAGTTTTTTACTGGAGAAGTCCCTATCACTTGAAGCTGAGTATTTTCTTAAAAAAATCTGAAAAATGCAATAATATCACTCAGCTGAAGAACCCCAAGTTGGAAAACATGACGAGCGCTGTGGGTGTCGGAAATGGCTCCAACATAAGCTGCTTCATTGCTAAGGGGTGTAACCGATGATGTTGTCTGGAACCTCAGTCAAAACAACTTTTCCTCGTACCATAAGGCATCCAGTTTTTTATGCATGGAACAGCAGTTATCGTCATCTTTATTCAATCTTCTACTTTTTAAGACAATCTCAAGCCTTTTTTTTTTGGTTGACTATTAGTTTTAGAGAGCTGTGACCAGTCCATTTTGAATTGCTTATTATTTATAGGCCACAAAAGTGATAATTGGAAATTGCCCATTTGGCTTGATTTATAGGAAGTGTGGTAAGTGTCATTGACAGTGTCGTTCATGGTCAATGGAGGTTGAACAGTTGGCTCTGAAAGTGCATGTGGGCAGTACACTTTATAAGGACAACCCCTAGGAATTGTTCATTTTCAGTAATCTAGTACCCTTCTTCCGGGAAGATTTTGATGAATAGGATAAAAAAAAAATTTGAATTGGGTAAAAGTTTTTTTTTTAACACAAAAAATATGTTTTTTTATGTAGGTAAATTGTCTTAATTTTTTTCAACAAAATAAGAAAAATGACTGTAAGGAACCTCAACATGATGAAAAAAAAAACTGAAATCGTTTTAATGTCCAAAAAACTTTTTTTTGTGTCTAAAAACTGTTCAATAAAAAGTGGTCTATTTGCCAAAAAAATTTTGGCCGGGCCTCTTTCTCAAAATGCCCCCTTGTCCGGTTGCCCCTGTAATGAGTGTTTGGTATCATATGTTCCACCACATTCCAGGTTGCCTCCAGACTTTGGCACAACATGTCCGATTCGAGTTGTGACAAAATTTCATAACTCCATGTTTTTAACCGGAACACTTCTATTCATCCTGACCAGGTGAGAGCCATGCCCTCTTACATAGGGTGGCTCCTATCCATTGGTCATACATCAGTGGAGGTAAGACCCACCTATATGAAAGGGTATGGCTTCCATCCGTCAGGTTATAAATCATTTTTTTAAGTAGTGAAAATTTGGTAGTCAGATCACTAGAAATAAAATGTTTCTCGCAAAAATTTAATGGCCTGGAAAGTATACTACCAGTAGGGTTCCCATCAAAACAAGACTGAAAATAAAAATTGCTTGAGATGTCATGGGTGGGTCCTATCTGTTGATCCTATATCTGTAAAGGTACGACCCACCTTATATAAGAGGGTATGGCTTCCACCCGTCTAAGTTATAAATCAATTTTCTTTTTAAGTGGTGAAAATTGGTAGTCAGATCAGTAGAAAGAAGTGTTTCTTGACAAAAATTTAATGGCTTAGAAAGTATGCTACCAGTAGGGGTCCATCAAAAAAAGACTGAACATAAAAATTGCTTGGGACGTTTCAAGTGCTGAGCATCACAACTCACAAGTAATAGAAGTAAAGTCTCATATGTAGGTTTTATGTTGTGAGGCTATGGTGCTCAACACCATCAATATTCCCAAGTACTGTTCATATGAAAAACTACTACGTTAATTGAACACAAATTTTAATTATTAGATTAAATTTAAAAACAATTAAATATCAAATGAAATAAAAATCATATTAAATTAAATAAAATATAATAATTTAACAGAATCAATTTAATAATTTAAAAATTCTATCAGCAAAATAGTTTTTTTTTTTTTTGAGGAAGCAAAATATATATATATATATATATATTTTCATATGCTAATAATAATTCTCCTTTCCAAGTACTGTTTAAAAATATGGGCAAACTTTATATGTTTTGATGAAAAAAAAATTAAGGTGCAATTGTTTTAACCGTTAGAAAGTTTTATAGTTGTAGGTTATCTAGTTATTTGCAAATATTGTATTATGGAATTAAATAACATTAGAGGTCATCATATTGTTTTGAGCAAATACACTTTTTAGGTGATTATACTGATCAAATGGTGAAATGACCAATGAGATTTGGAGCTTTGAACAATGATTATAAGCAGATGACGAAACAAGCTAGTGTTACCGGAAATAAGTTTGAAAAAAAAATTGCATTACACTTTCTAACCATGACTTTCTCATCCCACAGGAACAAATCTTGTTGTTTCAATCCAAAGAATTTAATACAAAGCCGCAATGGGAAACCTCAGTAGACGATGCAAATTTCTCTTGAATTGCAGTTTCCTTGAAGTTCAAATGTCAATAATCCATTACTATCATTATAAATGAAATCTTGCTCCTTCATGTCCACTATGCAACACCTTGGTTTTATGCTGGAATAAGCTCCAAAACGACCACAACCCCTTGCTTGATCCTTCACACAGATTTCATTCCTTGTTAGCAAAAGGAAAAATTCAATAGCATATTAATTCATCTACCGTTCGGTTATCTTGTCGTAAATTTTGGAGGCGTTGATACATAGTTTGCACATAATTGTATGGAAGAAATGTGCATTCCATGTGTTTCTTCAATTTCTCCCATGATGCAATCTTCTCTATTTCGGACCCGAAGTGGGGGACTTTGAAGTTGTTGCCACCAAGCGGGGGCATGGCCTCGGAAACGCGTAGCGATAAGAGAAACTCGTTTGATGTTAGGAACTTCCTTGAAATCCAAATTTTCATCAGCAGCTCCAATCCAATCTAGAAATTCTTGCCGATGAAGGCTTCCAAGAAATTCAAGAATATCAAATTTGAAACCTGATTCCCAACGGCAGTTGCTGTCAGCAGCGTTACGCACGGGAGGGGGAGTGATGGCCAGTGCGCAGCGGCGCAGGCGCAAGAGAGCGAATCAGTTCCCGTCGATGACTTCCTCCTCGTTGTTGGGATTGGACTCCTTGGCGCGGGCAGGAGGTGGAGCCACGGCGCAGGCCGGTGGCGGGTTGTTGATGCAGAGAGCTGCAAGAACTTCAGTCCCAATTGTCTGTTGCATCTGTGCCATTTGTTGAGTAATTTGTTAGTGGAATTCTTCCATTTCGTCAGCAGGTTCATGGGCTTCCACGCAACGATAGGGCAGCATGGCGACGGATTGTGCGAAGTCTCTTATACCAACTGATGTAGCGGAAACGTGGCAAAACTTGAGTTTTATTGATTCACATGGAATGCCAGAAAACAAAGGTGCAAGTGTTTTGTTGATTTAAAAGAACACCCAAAAATTAGCAAGAATTGAGAAAACTTTTCTGAATTTTATTAATAACTGGAAAACTCTAAATAACAATCTAATGTCTCTTATTTATAGGTCTCTAAACGCATAAAATAAATAAAAAAGAAAGTAGAAAATAATCTTAAAATATCTTAAAATTTGAAATTAAAGTTGATTTGATTACGGGAAACAAAATCTAGCACTTTAAAAATTGAAAATAGACAGAATCAGGTAACCTTCAGCAAATCCTAGCAGCAGGTCTCAGGCCGTCCAGTCGACCGGCAGTCTTCATGCCAGTGCAATTCGCTCTGCAACACAACTTCCTCAAATAATTTCAATATACAAATTCAATGTCTCTTGGACCACATTCACCTTCAAGCTTCACTATCCGGAGCCCATCTTCAGAATTATAGGAGAAGTCCTCTTCCTTCTGTCCAACTATACAACGCTTCGGTTTAGAGCTCGAATAGGCTCCGAATCGCCCATGGCCTCTCCCTCGGATCTTAATTGTGAGCTCCGAAATTTTTGCACAGAAACTCAGGGATTCTACAGCCCCTCCTATGTTGTACATGTCAATCAAGCCTATAGGAGCAAACTTTAGACCATGTCCAAAAACCTGCTCACAAAAAAATTCACATAGTTTATGTTAAAATTAGCATAATCTAAATTAAAAAAATAAATAAATAAATTGCAAAATTACTGACATGAATCGGCGAGATTGTGTATATTTCACATTGAAGAGTGGCCAGTGAAACCTCAAGATTTCCACTCTTTGGCAATACAGAAAGATGGCCTGCAGGGTTTAAGACGGTTCGAATTTGTTAGTTCATATAGTTGTTTTCTAAGGTTCAGATGAAAGTCAGGGACAACAGAGATTAGCAAGTTAACCTGAATTGAAGGCATATATATATATTGTACAGTCTCCATTCCAAGTCTCACCAGCAATATCTTCAAGAAACTCAACATCAATTGGCTTCAGATGCAAAGATATGAGTGAATTTACTTGTAGAACTTTTGTAGTGGATGTCTTCTGCCGCTTGTTTTAGCGGCCAATTGCCTGCTCCTTGGCAATTAAACACTCCCACAACCCCACATAACTCATTCAGGTTCCATATTTTCAGCAGGCTACAAAAAAATATAGTCATTATTATGAAATGAAAAAATAAATAAAAAAGGGTAATTGATGTAGAATTTTTTATTATATATACTTTGCCTCTTTCCATCCATGGCAGGACCTTCAAATAAACAGTCACGAGTAGGTCGACCGGCATATCTAGCTCTTAGAACTGATCCATCCGGTAATACTAGCTTTTTCAGGATTTTGAAATCTTGGTTGCCTGGTTTGTCACTGGAATCAATACACGAAGTATCATGCGAGTAATGATCTTATTTGCATCGTAGAATAGCCTTAAAGGAGTCATATTTTTTATGAAATCACTGCTTATCTACTCTGTCTCACCTAACATATACCGTGCATCCGCCCAAAGCTCTTGCTGCTCCATGGAATTCAGCTGTTTCATGCTTGCTCTATGATAAGAAAGTTTTATATTGAGACAGTTATATAGGGTCTTATTTTAAGGTGAATGCGATTTGTAATGAAGCAAGTAACTACAATAGTGATTTAGAGAAAATTTATTGACTAAAGCTGAAAGAAATCTCACATGGAACATATCCCTAATCTGGCACTACAATCTCTCCTAACAGAAGGCTATTAAAAGCCACAGAAGCAATATGCAAAGTCTGAAATGTAGGCTCTCTTGGCATGAAATCCTCCGAGGCTCTTGCAGCCGCACTTTTCTTTGAACTAACGATAGACGACAAGTCAGACAGACTTTGCATTCCAAGTTGCAACCATAATCAAAAAGAAAAAATGTTCAGAATCAAGACCAAACAGACCTGAATATGGAATCTGAATTGTGACTCCTGCAGCAAATCAAGTTGTTGTCTCCGAAATTTCTCCCAACAGATTGCTCCAAAGCTTCTTGATACTGTCTAGTAATTGAAACGCGACCCCCATATCCAGACCCTAATGTTTCTAACAGATTCTGAACATCTACTTTAACTCCATCTGCACCACAGCGTGCAAGATAGCCATGGAGATCATTATAGAACTTGGAAATCTTTACGGGGTCTATTAGCCCTACCCCATATTTCTCCAACATGTCCATGGCAATGTCTCTAATATTCCCTGTGTTACCAGGTGACTGGATTGGGAAAGCAATCTTAGGATTGTATTT
Organism: Artocarpus heterophyllus; assembly: GCA_025403435.1. Taxonomy (NCBI): domain Eukaryota; kingdom Viridiplantae; phylum Streptophyta; class Magnoliopsida; order Rosales; family Moraceae; genus Artocarpus; species Artocarpus heterophyllus. The sequence goes on from CM046345.1 coordinate 6,439,048, forward strand.
TCTCATTGTTTCCGATGTAGGAAGGACTCCTCCCCAATAACCGGCTAAAGCATGCCACATGTAAACAATCCTGCACACATCAAAATAGCATTCATGGTTCAGTCATGCGCGAAGCCACTTAAGGCCCAGTGGGGGCTTAAATTTTTTAGTTTTTATTTTTAATAGTCCTTTATATATGAATATGTATTGTATTATTTTTATATACACATAACCCCCACTAAAAATTCAAAAGTAAATCTTATTGTTAAAATTTTTGTTCACTTTTTGACCCCCCATTGACAAAGATTTCTGGCTCTGTCACTAGGTTCAGTTACTGAGCTACCAAAGCATATACTATCGATATATGAGGTTCATATCAAAGTGGAAAGCTTACTTTAGTCCATATTTCCCTTTGATGAGATCAATGAATCCATGGAGGTCTTTACTTGTGTCCTCTGACTCTGAACTTCTGAACTTAACATTCTCTTTGATATCAACCAATCTGGTTGCAAACCTATATGTCAAAAGAAAATGAATGATTTTGCTAATGAGAGCGATAATATAGTGGTTTACTCTTAATATAAGAACAACGCCCAATTTCAGCCACTAGAGAATTTCACTATATAAGAATATTACAAGAGAATCACACATCTCAAGTCTCTCAGAGTCTTTGTATTTCTCCCAAACTTTGTCCCTAAACCCGGCGCCCCTAATGTCAATACATGTAAAAGAAGTTCCAATAATCCCCCACATGTTAACTCTGATTTAAGGCACTAATTAGGCTCCACGCATAGAACAATAACAGAGTGTTTGAAAATAGCAACTGGAACTCTAGACTTACTGTGTCCCTTCAACAAATGGTTCGCCTTCTTTATGGAATTAATTTACAGTCTCTTGCCGTCCATCGTCAATAATAAGAAATTTTGGGGTGAAACCTCCATCCTTGAAACTGCAAGATTAGAAACATGTACAAGACCATGTTACATAATATTCTATTGCTGGTTTTTTCCAAAAAGAAATATTCAATATAGTTCCAATACATATTTTATTTACCTCTTAAGACCCTCTTCAATTCCTTCTGGATTAACTTCAGTGTAGAAGGCATCCCAAGTACACCATCCAAACCAATCTAAATGTGAAGGGATCTATATATATGCATGCATATCAAGATATGAAGTTTTATCAGGAATTGCAGATGATGAAGCACAATATTACAGCTCACTGATTTAAGGTTCGAAAGTAATTACTTTCTTGGTTTCAATGTGGCTAAAAGTTCCTTTGTTCCTCTCCAATATCCTACACCACCGATGAAGAAATGTAAACCGAAATCCTGAGATAGTCTTTGAATTTGACAAGATCTGCACTTTTATTTTCACAGAATCTTTAAAACGTCCTTGATAGAATCTTTAATAAGCTTATATGGGTTATCTCCTGAATTCACAAACAATGTTTCTAGTGCTTGGGAGGTTGGGACTGTGGCATCTCCTGAACAAATTGGAAATGTCAATCTCAAAAATCAAAAAACAAGTCCCAAACATGAAATCCCAAACATCATTAACATCAAAACTAACCGCTTTCAACGCACAATCGTAGCTCATTTGCGCCAGTCCCTTCCAAACTCGTGCAAAACAGGCCATCCAACACAGGCAAGAAGAGAATGTAGAAAGTTTTTCCACTGTTTGGCTCAGAAGAAATCTCATCCTCCTCCAAGGCAGACTCTTTTCTTGCTTCCAACATTAGCATTTGAGCTTCACTCGGAACTTCACTTCCGGATTTTCCTACACGTGGTATCATCCACCTTTTCTTGAATCTAAAGAGAGATAAGAACTTGAACCCCCTGAATTGCCCACATTGAAATCCAAATCATTACCCCAATAACATATAGACATACTTTTATTTTTAAGAAAAAAAAATTAGATGTGTGGAGTCTAATTATGTAGTTTTTCTTTTTTATTTTATTTTTAAATTACCATCTAACATTAAACTCTCCAAGATGTCAAGATCTTATTGTTAAATTTCAATGCACTTTTTTTCCATTAAACTTGTAGAACAAACAAACAATGCAATATATGAAACATGTTAGAGACAGGGAAAACTAGTACTCACTCAAGAGTTCCAAGAATGAAAACATGACGAGAACTTGGAAAAGCAGAAGTGGCACCCGTGAAAGCCGAAGCATTGCTAAGAAGCGAAACGACAACGTTTTCGGGAACTCCTGTCAAGATGACTTTGCCCCTCACAATGAGGCAGCCATTTCTTACGCTTGGTGTGGCCGTGATCGTCATCTTCTTCACCACCAAAATAGTTCAAAAAATGACTTCTAAGCTATTTTTAGCCTGTTAAGAAGATAAGAAACAAAACCCAGTTCAGGAGAAGGAAAATGGAACTGAAATTCGCAAATTTGGAATAGACAGTTTTGATTATGATAATAATATATAGTACCAAGAAGATATGATGATTGGAGTGTTTGACACGGTTATTAAAATTATTAGTTAGAATTGTAAACACTGTAGTAGTATATAAGAACTTCATAATATAACAATTTTTTTGCTTTATTGTAACAAGTGAACTTTACACTGTCCTTAACTTTAAAATTAGTTAGAATCAACTATTGTCACTAACCGACTATCCTCACCAATAATATTTTATTTACGGGGATTTTGATCATTTTTTTAGATTAATTTAATATGATTTTGACCTGCCTTTTGATTTGATTGTTCATTGATTTTGAAAATTCCTTGGAAAGTTCTTTCAGTACCAGATCGTAACAAGAGTAGAGCCATGTCATCCAAAACACACGTGACAACCGTGTTCCATGCAGAAATATATGGCAAGGGACTTAAAAAAGTTACGTCTAATGGTTGGTAAATTATTAAATAAAATGGGTCATACTTTCTTTTTTAGTTAGAAAATATGCATTGTCATACTTAAATTCGGACAAACATAATTATTATATATTTTTTGTAACAATATAATTATTATAGTGAGGATTCTATAGTCAGGTATAAGAACTACCTTATTAGTTTTATTTTCAATTGTTTAATTTGTATCAGGTTTAGTTGATTTTGTAATTTTGTTAAATTGGGTGAGGAATTTAAACTTTTCACTTCGATATTAGAGTGTAATTTGATAAAATCAATTTTAACTTAAACTTTTTGTTGCCTCAATATAAAACTCTCGTATGTTATAATGATCAGAAAAAATAAACTACAATATAAGACAACTCTTATATGTGTTATATAAAACTAAGAAATATAAAAACAAAGTAAGAGATTTTAGAGAGAGAAAATAGAGAGAAAAAGTCTATTGAACTCTTAGGGCCTGTTTGTTTCGAAAACTCTTTAGATTCTTTGGATTCAATATAAATTCAAGTGTTAAGAATCCTTTGGATACGTATTTGTTTTTTCTAAAATCCGAATCCCTTGAGTATCAAGAATCTAAGTTTTTAGAGTTTTGACTCCCCCAAGCTTTTGATACTCGGATATCTCTGTATAGAAAAAACTAAAATTCTTTCTCTTATATTTGAAGAAAAAAATCATAACTTATTTATTTTTTATCTAATCGAGATGATTCTTTTTTTAACTGTATTCCTAGTGAAGAAAGGTATAAATTAAGATACATATTGTGTATTTTTTAAGATCATTAATATTAAAATTTTATTAGATTTGTTGATAAATTAAAAACTATTTTCACTACCTCTCTAAACACAAGTTTCAATTTTATTCCACACTCAAAATTAAAAGTTATGTACATCCAAACGTCAATTCGGATAACAATTTAAATCACTAACTCAAATCTTAATTCAAATTACACTAACTCAAAATAAATTACTAATTTGAATTTATTTACCAAACAGACCCTTAATCTCAGATAATATAAAATGACGAGAATGAAGTATTTATAGAGAAATTTTTGTGTGCTACAATATCTACTATAGTAGTCGTAATTGCTACAGTAACTGAAATTGCTACAGCAACCACGGCCATTATTGCTACAGCAACTCTATTGGATTTGACTTTTTTATTTATACTGATGTTAGTGCTTACTTCAACATAAATATACAGATATAAATTTAGACATTGATTCTTGATAAATAAACAAAATTAATTATTTATAACAATATGATATAATTTTCAATTCAAAAATTTGAATTCTAACTGTGCTCTTCAAATACCTATTAAACGTGCATTTTACTTTTGGTCGCAAGGATATTAGAGCAGGGGCCCAGCCTCGGGGACAAAATCTTGAGGGTTCGGAAAAGCAGATTAAGAGACCTGTCGTGCATGTTGAGCTGACGTGGAAATGAGTCGGATAAATGATCGTTGTCGTTTTGTCTTGATCTACACTATTCGCAAAAGTGAGCCAGGCCAGATGAAAAACAACAACTTAATTAATCATGCATTTCATTGGGCTAGCAAGGCCGATTTCGTAGGGTAAAAAAAATGATGAAAAAAAAATAAACAAATAACTTTTTTTTTTTACCTTTTTGAAATAAATGGTAGAATTTTCAAAAATTAAAATAGCCAAATTTTTAAAAATTAAGAAAATGATCCCTTTTTTTTACAATAGTGCATCATTAATAAATACTAGTATATATCATTGACTAATATTAGTTCATCATTTATTAAATATTGTTTATTACTAAAAAATTAGTTTATTATTGATCCACTAATGATTTATCATCAATAAGCAGATAAATAATTGAGTGAATAAGTCACCAAGTTAATCTATGATAAACTATAAATCAATATATCATTGATGTGTTTTTAGTTTATTAATAATATACTGATTAACATCAGCATATCATTCATGTACTTCAATATATCATTGATATACAAAAACAACTATTTTTTAATTTTCAAATCTTCAGCTATTTACTTAAAATAAGCTGAAAAATGGACCATTTACTATTATATCCAAAAATAATTGAATCAAATTGTAGTGTCGGCTGCGATAAAAAAATATGGAATCAAATTGGATGTTACTTCTAGGCCCTACAACCAAGGTTGCAAAATAATCTAGCAGTTTAATATATAATTAGAGCACTATCTATGTCATTTTAAAAAAATAATAATAATTCCACACCTAATTTATTATAACGTATGGAGTTTAAATCTTTCACAGATGACTTTCCAATTTTCAAAAAAAAAAAAAAAAGCTGATAAAACATGGATTGATCAACGCAAATGGAAGTAAAATGACGATCTCTAAGCTCAGAGGACCTTGTCTTTCTTTTGAAAGTCGAACGAGGTGACCATGATCATACGAACATTGTGTACAATTGACGGTTAATTCTAATATGATCACTTTTATTTATTTAATTACGAGGCTTTCTTGCAATGAAAAGATAAAACAGAATTTAATGGTACCATTAATCCAATATTTTTGTTTTTAATTATTAGTATTTGCAGATATTTTGATATTCAACACATTAATATATCTGTATATATATGTTTTTTTTTTTTTTCCATACCATATATATAACGTTTTCTAAGCTAACGGGTTGTTCATAGAATTATTCATCTTTAAATCGAGAGATAGAATTTGTGAGTGTTTTGGTTCCAGAAACTGTGCCATGGCACAACACATAATAGTACCAACTTAAAAAAAAAAAAAAAAGGTTGAAGTTATAGCTTCAAGACTTGTTAGACACGGCATTCATTCGTCTTAACTTTTTACCATGGGGTGCGCCTGTTCTATTTGTGAAGGAGAAGGATGGAAGCTTACGGCTCTCCATGGATTACAAAGACTTGATCAACAAAGTTATTATGAAGAACAAGCATCTTTCACCTTGCATTGATGACTTGTTTGATCAGTTAAAGAGACAATTAAGTGTTTTTAAGATCGATTTTACGAACGACATGCTAGTTTAGAGGCGTTATAAAATACGGACTATGATCTACTATACAGACACAAGAATATTGACCCGCAAGATAACAGAAATAAAAGGACCATCAGGTGAGGCTACTTTTACTACTATTATTTCAAACGCAGTAATCTCTGGATTACTGCTCCCATTATCCATTTTCATGGGTTGATATTATTTTTTTGGTCGTTTCATGGTGTTGCCGGTTATCAGTTCATTGCCGTTTTATATAATGCTGTCTTCTCTAGTATGGTTTTTTTTTTTTCCCCTTTGTTTTCTTTTGTTCTCTTCTGTTTTGTTTTGTTTTGATCCCTGGGATTGTATTGTTTTATGTCGTTTACTGAGATTGGTGTCGTTTTTCTCTATTATGCTGTTGTCTAATTCAGTTTGTTGTGCTTATATTATTGTGCTTCCCGGTTGATGTTGTTTCAATTTTGTCGTCGTTTTGGGCTAATATATTATCTCTTCTCTTTTTCAGATTGATCTCGCTTTTATTCCATTGTAGCTTTCAAATTTGTTGTCCTTTTTTCGGTTTGTTGTCGTTTTAAAAAATTGCCGTTTTCTTGGTTGATGTCGTTTGACCTAGTTTTATGATATTGTTGTCATTGCCGATTTACGTTTTCTTTTTCCAGGAACATTGTCGTTTTACGTTGTTGTCCTCTTCAGTTTTATATTATTGTCGTTTGCTACTTTACGTCCTTTTTGTTTCTTTTGGTTTTCTGTTGATGTCTTTTGTCAATCGTCCACTTAATTTCCCAAGATTGATATAGTTTTCATTCCAGTGTTGTCGTCCAAATTTTCAATTTGTCGTTGTTTATAATATTTTCCAGTTTGACATAACTAAAATTTACATTAGTATTATTTGCAAGTTAAGAGTAAATGAGGAAATAAGATTAGAGAGAGAAAGAGAGAAAAAACAACGACACAAAAACTAGTATATGATTTGAGTTAGAAAAAGCTGAGACATTTCTTATATATATGACTTTCAAACCTAGTCCCATAAAACGATGGCTTAAGTTCTTCTTATACATAACATATAAAGTACTATATATATATATATATATATGTATTTTTTTTTTCTTTTCTTTCTCTAGCGCCCATTTTGAACTTCTTAAAGGTAGTGCGCATTAAAAAAAAAAGGGAGAAAAAAGAAAAAGAAAACTAATTTGCAGGATGTACGAACCTAAGCCACTGAGACTCACTAGGAACCCCTCCATTCACAATGGTAAGCAAGTAATAACCGGAGGGAGCCACACTAGGCGAAGGTGGTGCCTCCAAAACGGCCATAGCCCACCCGTCCCGGCGCCTCTCCACGCTCCTGGCTCTCAGCCTCAGCAACCTCTGGTTCATCGACATCGAATGCGTCGTGAAAGGCGGCGGGTAAACCGTGAAATGAAGGTCGTCACTCGGCCTCCTTCCCAACCAAAACCTAACCCTGAAATCCTCACCATAACTCGCGCCGAAGCCGTGGCTTTCGGCGTAATGTATGGTGATGTTGCTTGGCCTGTATCCTTGGTACTGCTGCTCCATGTAATGTGGAACGAAAGCTTCGAGTCTCAGTTCAGTTGGGTACTCCACGTTGCGCCCCGACCGGTACCTGCAAATATGTAAAATTTCAAGCTAAATGTAGAATTACTGCTAGGCTATGAATAATCTTTATTATATATATTTTTAACCACCAATGACAATTTGTTTGGAATTTGTATTGTCATCTTAGTTCAAGTTGATTAGAGTTTGTTTGTAAAACAAATTGATGTGGCAAAATTACGTGGTAATAGTTTTTCTAATAAAAAATGCTACAGTTCTTTTTATTAAAAAAAATTAACCATACAAAGTACTCATTTTGTTGTGATCTAAGTTTTCTGCGCCAAATTTGTGTAGAAATTGGTATCCTTTGTAGTAGGTATACGTGTATTATGCTTAGTTAATTGAAAATTAAAGATTTGGTTCATGCTTGTGTACTTTAGTTGAGAGACAATCCTGTACATTCAAATACTTCTAAGTTAATTATAAGGATTCCAGTGCATTTCCACTAGTGCTCAGGGGTGGAGCCGCTTACAGATAAGGTGGGGGACCACCCTTGAATTTTTTTTTTTTCAAATTTTGTTTATCAAATTTTATAAAACATGTGTTTTGTTCTATTTAAAATTGTATTTAACTCTCCATAAAATTTTATATCTTTTTTTTTGTCTTATCTCATTGGTTCAATCACGACTCTTTCTTTTGTCTTTTTTTTTTTTTTCGTCCTTGCTAGTGATGGTGAGACTTGTGGAACATCTTCATTAGTTTTTTAAGGAAACAAAAGTCAACAACCAAAATGAACATTTTTTGAAAAACCTTATTCATCCAAACCCTTAGTTTCCCTGAACCAAACGATCTGGGGCCAAGCACCAGTTAACTTGCTAAAAGAAGTTGGTCATGTATCTAACTATGTTTCTAGTACGTACCTGCTGTGAGGGTTACTGCCTCCCACGAGAACCCTCCCGTCGGGCAAAAGAACCGCCGAGGAATGATACATTCTAGGAATTGAGGTGGCTCCCAAGACAGAGAATCTCCTTCCTCGCACTTTGTTAGGTTTGTAGAGGAAAGGCCGGAGAGAAGCGTTGGTAGCCCTTTCCCACCCGGCGGCTCCACGCTCTGCGCCGTTGATTATCAACACATCTCCCGTGGGGAGGATGATCATGTCGTTCATGAGACGAGGGCTAGGCATGTCCTCCATGTGCCACCTTGGTTCAGATGAACTCGTCCTTCCCGCTATCACCATTCTTCCGCAGCTTCTCAGGCCTTCGAGGAACCTAACAGCGGAATACCCAAATTTTTCATTTTTATGTTTTCAACAGGATAAGATAAAAAAAAAATAGAGATAGTATTTTATTAAACGGATATATAGTTATATATTTCTATTATTAAGCGGGAGTAAAGTCATTATTTTTCTAGTGAAATAAAGACATAATAATATATTTCAATTATTCAATGGAATTATTGTTATATTTTTTCTTGTAAAAGAAGGACTCATCTAAAATTTTTGGAAACTAATCTAATCTTAAAATTCAGTGGGGTGCTCCTACTGAGCCTCCGTCACTGGTACCTGTGGTTTTGTCGGGCTGACTGGTAGGCACCGGAGGCCGCTCCTCCGCAGATCATGACCTCGACTTGTTGGAAGTTGTTGCGGTGGTCTAGAGGGAGGATTACGGACGAGCCAGAGCTGGGATAGTTTCTTGAACCGCCTCCTGGGATGCGAGGGAAGGTCCTGACCACTTCGTTGCGTCTGTAGTCGAAGAGGATTGAGTCCCGGTTGGCAAAGATGAACAAATTACCTGTTCAAATCAAGGCTAATGATGCTCAGAATACTGAGGCTGAATTTGAGATTGACATTGTTGCCACAATTGATTATCTCCCTTGCATGACGAGGGCATTTTAGCTGGGTGTGTTTAAATTTTTTTAGGCTAAAACTACTTCAAAATGAGACTCACAGTGAAGTATGAAAGAGTATGTTTTAAGTAGAAATGTGATTAGATAGCATTTTTTAATATATCTAGTATATATTAATGTGCACCTGAAATTAGTGGCTAAATCAGAAAATATTTTTAGTACTTATAAAGATAATTTGCTAATAAATTGAGAAACATTTATATATTCATATAATTTTGTATGGTCCGGCACCCTTATAACCTTTCTCCTAAAAATTAGGATAAAATTTAAATTTTTATTTTTTCGTGGCACGGGATTACACTAAACGTGACTCTTTAACTCAGTGTATGTATAACTTGTATAAAAAAGGGGAAAAAAAAAAGCTATAATAGATAATATTACTGGTTTAGCTTAGATTATGCAAGTTTCCCATGAGATCCTGTACAATCTAATGTACTTAACTACATGACCAAGAAACCTAAATTAAAATCATTATGAGAATATTGTAGAGCCCGTTTTGAGAACTTTTTACTATAATATTTCTCCCTATTGGTTCGGACGGACTTTTGACTTTTTAAACGTCGTTGTAATATTAATACTAATTTAGCATTACTAATTCTACATATTGAAATTTAAATTTTATATCAATTAAAATAAAATAGCACATCAATCTATTATGAACGTGAACATTAAAGTGAACATGAAGACATAGATGCTGAATCCATGTATACATATTAAATATATGTTGTGAAATTGAACATTTTTACCGTCGGAAGAAAGGTGGACAAAGGGATAGAGGTTGTTCCCTTGCGAATTCCGGTCATAAGTGCTGCTAAGAAGAGGGAGATGTAAAGCGTCTTCCTCCGAATTCCTCTTCGGAACAAACTCGTAACTGAAAGCCCTCCTCCCTCCGACGAACGTCACCAGATCCTTCTCCGGCAACGCCACGCTCGAGGCGTACCACCGCTCGTCCGACAGCCGTGCCCTCCTCGACTCCCTCCAGTCACAGTTGCGGTTGGCGCAAGGCGTAAAGTACCGGATCCTCCGCGCTCCGTCGCGGTTGCCGCCTGCCTGCAGGAGCGTGCCGTTGCTTAGGAAAGAGCCGGAGGAGCACCATGGGTCGGTGTGCATCCTCAAGGGCCTAATTTGGTTGCTCTTGATGTTGTACTCGACCGAGTGGGCGTAGCAGTCGGAGTCGGACTTGTCGTCGTCGTTGGAGAACGAGCACCGCCTCCTGCTGCCGTAGCGGCGGCGGAGGCGGTACCGAGACGGGCCTGCCTTCGCCTGCTCGAAGATCACGACAGTGTCGTAGTGAGTGAGTGCCATGTGCATGGCCACAACTCCTACGTTGTCTAGTAGAAGCTCCCACCGGCCTTGCCTAATTTCATGATAAGGATGATCCTGTGGGGAGCTTTGGACACTGTTGATATGGCCGAAGAAATGGAGCGATAAAAAGAGAGAAATTATAGAGACTTTGAAAATGAGATGGGAGTGATATTTATGATCGGCCATTTCCACTTTTTTGACTAGTTCATGAAAAGTTGTATAGTGAAATAGGGTTTATATAGTCCTCAAAAGTTTCCATTTGCTTTGTTTTGTTGAGGCTAATTTAGTGGAGTGCATTCAAGAAGTGAAGCCGATTCACTTGGCACATTATCATGCACTGATTAATAAAGATGAAAGCAGCGAATAATTAGTTTTCTATATATACATATATATGTTTGATAGGTATTGTTATTAGTAGGCGTTTGATATATATATATATATATATGGAGGTTGTAAGTTAAAAAAAATTATAACAATTAAAGAGGTTAAATTTATATGATAAATTGATGATAAAATATACACTTAACAGAAATGTAATTATTGTAATATAACTATTGAAAAACAAGTTCGTATATACGTATATAACTTTTTAATTTACTTTTGTATTTACATATTGATAGGTACTATCGTTTTAACAATGTGATATAGATCATACGGTTGTAAGAATTAAATAACAAAAATATATAAAAATGCCACATTATCGTATTAAGATATGCACTTATTTTGTAATTTGATTAAAAAAAAAAACTTAACCCTTTAAAATCCGTCCATATATTTATTTTGTAGGAATGCTCTATTCTTAAGAAAAGGTCATGGTAATGCAAGTAGAGAAATGGGGGCCGATTTTTATGCATGGCATTGTGTGCAATTAAGGATTTGGTTGGTGGTCTGGTGAAAATTTAAATAGGTTTTGTTTTGTCCTAGCAATTCTATAGGATGTGTGAGGGAGTCTTTAGCTGATGGCCATTGTACCGACGGATTTAAATATAAACGCTTCTTGATCCCCCCCCCGTTTAACTCCCTCCATCTTCTACGAGCTCCAATCTTACTAAGGCTCCGTTCGACAGGAATGATGGAGAGGAGTGATGAACCAAGGTAGAGAGATGAACGTAAAACATGCAGAGTATAGGAATGACTCCTATTTTTTGGCTAGTGAAAGAGAGAGTTGAAAGATAGATTATAGTTACTTGTTTAATTTATATATTGCCTATTGGTACAATTTGGGTACAATTTGTTAATTTTGAAAGGTCAAATAGTCTTTTGAAACTTGAAGTTGATGGATTATTTGGATCTCTCTGTCTCTTCTTCACCCCTGATGCTAGAGGCCGAGAGGCCGGTTATTGGCGTGGGGAGGCCGAAGTCTAGCTCGGCTTTGGTACTTTAGAAAGAACGTCAAGTTCCAAACTGAAAAACCATAAGCTGTTAAATGTTGAAATTTGAAGTTCAAAGACCGGGAAAAAAAAATGTTTGGAGGAAGTACAATTTTTTTGGTAGTGCTTTCAAAATAGATGAAAATATTTTTGTTTTAAAAAATGATAATTTTTTAATAATAGTGCTGAATCAAAAAACGTGCAAAAACGTTTTTAAAAATTCTCAAAACACAACCAAACGGGGGCACTCATCGAGTAATAAATCTACCAGCTAGTTAATAAAACAAGAGAAACATCTTAATTATTGAGGGGAAAGCATCTTATTTAAGTACCCAAAAAAAAAAAGGAAGAAGACATGGGCTACCCAAACATATCACTAGTAGCAACAGAGTCTTGCATGAATTGACAGAAACTGGAAATATGTACAAAAGGCACGAGATTTGCTGAGTAGCCCACCTTCACAACGAAATTTAGGCGATCTAGTTGCAAATGGCGGCACAGTATTGTTTAACATCCTTAATAGAGCTTTATTCTTGTGTGAATACTGCTACGGCAAATCGGGCATAGATCGAGTTCTTCGCCACACTCGCAACATGTCTGCAAAAGATAGTGATATAATTGTACATCCATTCATGTTATCTACTGCTTCAAGGTAATTAAGCAAACAGCATAGATAAGCAAAGCTTGCTCACCTGGTGGCCGCAACCAAACGCCATGTTCTTTGGATTGCAAATGCAAATGGGACAAAGCTGTCACGATCACAAAGAGAACAGTTTAGTATCAGCCGTATTTGACTCGAATGATATCTAAAGGCAAAAGAACTTTGGGATGAAAAGGTGAAGTACATGATTATCAGAAGTAGAAGTAGAAGTAGAACTAGTAGGAGTTGCCCTGCCAACACCAGCGTCGTGTCTTCCAGCAGAAGGTGCAGTTGGGCGATAATTGCTCGAATGTGAAGGCTTTGAGGAGCTGAAAGAAGCCGACCCGTAGAGAGGAGGGGGAAGAGGAACCCTGTCTATAGCCTTTCCTCTACTAACACTGGTTTGAGCAATATAAGAAAAGATGATTTTGGAATCAAATTTTGGCATTGGCTCAAGTGGCAAATCCTAATGTAGAAGCAGGAGATAGAGATTGTTACCCCAATAAACCAAGCTCCAATGTTGCTTTATACTGGGATGGTATTTCCATCAAGGCTGCCAGAGCAAATTCTGTTTCTTTTCTGGATCTGTCCATATTCTTCAACAGTATTTCCGTGGAATTGACAAACTACAGAAGACAAAAGAAGAACATAATTTGAAACATTGAGCGAAAACACCAACGGGCAGAAGTGTTTTTCAGTTATATATAGAAGTACTTGCCTGGAAGTTATCAAATGCCCGAGCCGGGATGTTATCATCAAATTCCCTCATCATGTCCCATGGTCCATCTCCAACCCCAACCAGAATAATTGACAATGGATACTCACTGCAAATTGCATTGCACATCAAGAAGCTCATTGGAAAAGGATGAGATAAAGACACAAGAAATAAATCAAATACCTTGCCTTCACAATTGCTTCAACTGTTTTCTTTTCCTGTGGGCTTAACTGCCCATGATCAGTATTGACGCTTCTAGTCACCTGTGTCAACGCGTAGTTTTAATCAATATAACTTGAACAGTGGTAGCACATTAGGAAATAAGCTACCTACAATAGCACTCTTCCAGAGCATATTTCCTACTTGCACATATTTATAAAGCTACCTACAAGAGGAAATAAGTTTGAACTTGCTGCTTTTTTTATAATGGGACACACTTTTGAAATAAAGCAAACTGAACCAGTATCCGTTACGTATTTACGCATTTTTTCTTTTTGATCTCAAACAAGCCCCTCGAACCCCCATTCCTAAACCCTGTCCTCAGGTTTTCTAATCTGCACGCTTGTTTGTTCAGTTGAGGGGTCAATCTTTAAATGTTTAGATCAATGATTAGGAAAGCACAAGGAAAAACAAAAGAAATAAAACAAGTTCTGCAATTGAAACGTTGGATCATGTCATTGTTCACAAAGAGATAAAACCACAATTAGTGTGTCAAACAACAATATTTGGGTAAGCATGTCTTTTGGGTATGATAAAGGTGATTCAAAAGCATCCAGGCAGTTAACACAAAAACCTTCAAAAACTTTTGAAGTAAGTTATCACATCCCGATTCAATTACGCAATTCATACTTTTATGTTCTTCATGAAGCACCATCAGAACCCAAAAAACCATTCTACTTTGCAATATAACACTGCTTTCCCAGACTCAGTAAGTTTTTCAAAAAGGACTACAATACAAAACCAAATGAATACCTGCCCATCAGCTATTATTACTAGCACATGGTATTGGCCGCCACTTTGCTCAACAACAGTGATCGCCATTTCAATGATCGGAGCAAATGATGTTGGCCCTGCAACCACAAAAACCCCAAATCTGTGTGAGACTACTTCAAACAAATAAATAACCGAGCAAGGGAAAAGGATTAGCCTGTCAAATAGTAACCTGCAAGTCGTAGCTGAGGGACTAACTCCCTATATCGTGTCAATACTTCTTCAAATCCATTGCAGAATCTCTCGTTGGGATAGAAACTGAAAACTTCCTGGTCATGGGTTGATGCTGCCAACATAAAGGACCACATATGTTTTTAGATGTTGAAAGGAATCAAAGGGCAAATTATCACAGTGACTACAACATTCATTCAAAAGAAGTACCATCTCCAAATCCAAAACAGGGAATCATGTTATCTTCGTCAAACGAAGACAATGTTTTCCCAATAATTGATATCGCTTGTTCATATGGATTTTGTTCTTCTCCAATGTGATGCAAGCTTTTCCGGTGGAATGACCTTGCACCTAATACAAGAGTAAGTTAATTATACTTCTTTGGAACTAGAAAAAAGGAACTTCCTTGCAGCTAGATGAGGCCAAACCTGTCCACTCATTGCTCTTTGTGAAGTCAATACCAACAATAAGATTAGACGACTCCAATCCAGCATGTGCCAACGCTTGAGTTACCTATGAAGATGGAAATGGCTTATTGTGGAGCATAATATGGTATCATCGGCAAGTAAAACAACAATCTAGAAGAGCTAGACATATGCAACAGATCACCGATACCTTCTTGATTTTTCTTTTTCTAACTACAAAGGAATACTTCCGTTGACAACAAGATGTTAGTCAAGAAAACATGAAAACAGGATAGCACATGATAGAGGAAACACCAACTATGCATGCTTATATTGGAACTAAATTGAGATACCCATTTTGTAAAGGTATCAAAAGTGCTAAGGATTTCAACCCAAGTGACCATGAAAACATAGAGAAAATGCAAACTGTTAGGAAATATTTAATTCTTGAACCCATATGGCTCAAAATGAAAGGCTTTAGAAGTGAGAGTAAATATATTATCATAGTAAAACTATTTTGGACCCACCTCCTAACAACTTGAGCTTTTGGGAGAACCAGTAAAACTAATATACTATCAAAGTAGGAGGTCATGAGTTGAAAGCGCTGGAGAATAAAGCCCACCTCCTAGCAGCTTAAGCTTTTGGGAGAATTGGGCAAACTAACAGTACATTTAAAATCCATACATTGCTCTACCATCAAAAACATTTAAAGTTCCTTTTCAACCAATGACTCCACATACTCACAAAGCAGTAGAATTCCTACCATCTCACCTGGTCAAGGCTTTTGTAATCGTCACCTATTTTTGAATACTTCCTTTCTAGCTTCCTTTTTGGTTCGGGTCCTTGAGCTCCACCATAGCTTTGGGACTGATATGCAGGATACTGGTGATGTTCATATTCTTGGTTTGGCTGAGCATATGGCGATTGCGGATAACTTTGATAACTTGAAGAATATGATCTTGACCCAAAAGAAGAATGTCTTGAACTCTCCCGTTTTGAAAATGACCCACCCATCAATTCTATATTCTAGTGAATTTGCTGTGACATCCAAAAAAGGCCAACGAACTATAAGTGCCTCCACAAATATTCAACCATGGAAGGCCATGAAAACCAGCCAAATATGACTCCCCAAGAGCAAAGTCAACAACTTGAGAATGAAAATTAAACATTAAACAATTATTCTGTTGATATAATTCCAATTAATTATATCAGTGAGTCAAACAGAATGACTTTAGCAAGTTAGGATCTTTTCTTTCAAGAAATTAAAGAAGTTATATAAATTATAAAGTTCCATCATTTGCTTCAGATAAATCCATAAAAAGATCCTAAACCCCAAATGCAAGCCCAGATCTGATATTGGCTAGGACAGGACTTAAAATAGCAAGTCCAAGAAACTTTAAAAAAATGCTGGGAATACAAGAATATTCACAATTGTTGACTAGCATTTAAATAATCTTCTAATTTAACCAAAAAAAGAGAAAAAATAAAAATAAAAACCTTGTGTTCTTTAGCATTACACACGACCAAAACACAAAACCTAGGATATCTGGGAAACTAAAATCCATGCCACATTTAGCTCCTACATCATCAAAATTGTTCATTTTCGCACTATAAATTTATAATGAATCAAGAAATTCCACAATTTTCAACCCCATACAAAACCCAGAAAAAACTTCGTATCCAATTGCAGCCCAAGAACAGAAACAACAAAAATAGCCAAAACCCACATCCCAAAATCAATTCTTTAACCGAGAAAACGCATACCCATCAACAATTATAAAAATTAAGCAACATAAATCTATACACAAAAGATTGAAAGTAAATAAAGAATCAATGATATTAACCTCTAAAGAAGCAGAATCAGGTCAATGTATGCAAACATTTTGTGCAGAATGAGGAATGGAATCAGAAGGCCTTAGACAGAGAGAATAGTAAGCAAAGCACCGGATGAGAAGAACGACTGACTTGTTTGAGGTTTGGTTCCAGGAACTTTCCTCACAACAGACAAAGGTCAATGATCTTTATTTTTTTTTAATTTTGTGCCGCGCAAAAGTACTTTTTTGTGTCACAATTATTGGTTCACTTTTTTTTTTTTCAGAGGACGATAGCGACACCCGCCCACCGTTTACCTGTTTATCCTATTAGTTCACCCACACCGCTTTCATAATATGTATCAAAATTATGGGCAATTTTTTATTTTTTATTTTGGAAGGAAGAATATTTTTTGAACCAAATCATGGCCAATTTTTCAAATCCCATTTGTGTTTTTCAATTTTCAAATACCCTGCAATGGAAATCCAGCTAAAATGTCTTTTGTAAAAATCAATAAGTATCATTTTTCTTAAAGATAATTTTTTGATAGGATATAAAAAATTCTTATTATTAATAGACAGTTTTTTTTTTAAGGAATACAATTTTAATGAATATCTTGATAAGAGAAGAAGTGAAAGAGAAACTCAGATTCGTGATTCATGGGATTTGTGAAATTTATACTGTACTTGTACGGCCAGTAAACTAGTATATCTTTTTTCTTTTAAATTGATAAATTAGTGGTCGATTTGGTAGTATTTTTATTTTAATTTTAATTTTTTAAAAAATTAAAAATAAAAATATATAAAAAAATATATTAAGATTGTTTTTAAAATTATGTTTGATGTCTTTTTAGAAAAAAAATATTAATGTCAAAATATCCTTTTTTAATTTTTTCTCTTGTCTATCTTTAATCTCTTCCCTCTCATCTCTTTCTCGTTTCTTTGTGCATCCCCTCAGCCACCACGTTGTTGGAGTTTGCCGCCACCATGTCAGAGACGAGCACTAGGTTCGCTGGCTAGGGATGGGTTCGTTGGGTGGCTAAGCGATGGGTCGCCGTACTCCGACCGAGTGGCTCCGTGATTGGCCGAGTGGCATATTGATGGTGTCAGAGGGACTGGTGGGAGGCTAGGGGGAGAAGGAGGAGAGGGGTGCTGGTGGGATGGCGGCATATTTTCCGGTGAGCGCTGAATTGTGGATCATGGGAGGTAGTGAGAAAAGGGTGGATGAGAAAATGTTGAAACCAAGACTAGTATATCTTTTGTTCCCTATGCTTAAGGTAAAATTTGAAGAAGACAATTCATAAAATTAGTCTCCAATTTTGTTACAGTGACGTTTCAAGATTGTATTTTACTGGTAGAATTTTTTAATACTAAAAATTATTTTTTAAAAAAAAAGTAGAAAACCTTCACATTATGCTTATTTTGTTCTTCTTGTTATCATTCTTTTTTTTTTTCCTGATAAGCTGAAAGGATATTGTTGGTTTTTTTTTTTTTTTTTGGGGAAATACTTGAGGATAATACGGGAATTGAAAGGGTTGGACAGATTGATGGAACCAATGTATAGATGGATAAGGTCTATTGTTTCAAAATATATTTTTTTCTTCCCTCAAAAAATAAAAAAAATTACAGTTATATAATTTTTAAAAAACTATATTTATTTACACGACACTTAAAAAGTTATGATATATTATTATTTATAGCATATGTTTAAGTTGTATCATACAAACTTATTTGTGACATTTATAAAAAATATGTTTCAAATCTTGAGTTTGCAAAAATTTCTTAAAAATATTTTTTTCTTCTTATTTTTTTGGCTGATATTCATTTAAAAAAATGGAATTCGAGAAAGTGTTTGACAAATCTATTGGTTTTTTTTCACCCTTACACGTTAATCCAGGAGAAGAGGGCACGTTGAAGGTGGCTGACATAATTTAGGAAGACGGTCAAAGAGAAGAGGATCGTCGTTTTCACCGTATCACTCATAAAACGCACATAATTAGTCATAGCAGTACATCTCTCTTTTCCAAGAAAAGAAAAGAAAAGAAAAGAAAGAAAAGAAAAAAACATTCTGTTTTTTGAGCTTGTCATTTTCGTCAAGCATCAATCCTTGTTATTATTCTCATCTGATTATAATCCAATCAAAACTACGTTTTATGTCTAATTAACAACAATAATGGAAAAGTTCTTTGTTTTTTTGATTTTTTGTTTTTTTCTATTGTTTTATCAAAAAAAAAGTTCCGCGTCTTTAAAGGAATAACTTAACATTAATGTTGCTTAGCGTTAAAGCAAATAACTCCTTTTTCAATAATTGATGGTATATTATAAGGACAAGTCTATGATGGAGGCACTAAAATCCGCCGCTGGTGGAGTACAATTTAAGAGAAAGATGATGGCCTATCAAGCAAAAATAAAAACTCTCAACTTGAATATATTAAAAAATACCTAAACAATACAAAAATAAAAAAAAAGAAATAAATAAAAAATAAAAAATAAAAAAAATAGATCAAACTTATAATAGAATAAAAATTAATAACCCAAATACAAAACAAAGGTGATAAATAGGCTAAAAAATATAAATATATATTTATTAACTTATTAAATTATAAAAATAACCCTCGTTTAATTATTAACATTTGAAATTATATTTTCTTTTTCCTTTTCTCCCTTCCTTTCTCTCCTCCCTCCCTATTTCTCTCTCCTCCCTCCTCTCTCTAGTTCCCTCCCCATTTCTCTCTCTTCCTTTCCTCTATTTTTAGGTAGCCGAAGCCGTCCGCCAGAGCCATCATGCAAGGTAGAAATCGAAGATGAGCGTAGATCGTGAGGCAAAAATCCTGTGAAGATCGCAGGAGCTGCACATGAAGAAGCTGTTAGAGTCGCATGAGGAGGACTGTCGGAGTCACAGAGGGAGGCGGCGTAGTCATGACGGGAAGTGCCAGATTCGTCACCGAAGTAACGACGGGAGAGGTTACGGAGTCGCATGAGGTCGCTAGAGTTGACACCGGAGCTAGAGAGAAAAGATAAGGAGAGAGAGAGAGTGGACCTAAGTTTTTTTTTAAAGAGATGAAAAATATAGCAGAAAAGTTAAAAATTGTAGTATTTAAATAGAGTACGAAATTATAAAAATGTTATATAGTTTAATATTTTTATAAGTGTGTTATTTATTTATAATAAAAATTAAAATTATATTATTCGGTGCGATTTTTCAAAAAAGGATAAGAACACGCCGCGGGAGAACAAGCAGTGGTCTTGTTCTTATTCAACTCTGGCAACATAGTGCCCTCCATCGTGGTGTTCTCAGATCATGTTAGCGACAATTGTGGGGTCGTGACCCTCCGCCACCCACCTTGGTCAAGGTTCTATGACCCGTCTCATCCTGGTCTAGATTTCACCATCCCTCGCGACTCTGCGACACCCACCCACTTGACGGAGATCACGACTCTACCACCCGTCTTGGTCAAGATTCCACCACTCCTTATGACGCTATTAGTGATAGATTTGGTTGAGATTCCATCGCAACCTTGCCATGATACACGATCTGTCATGTGAGGCTTGGCAAGTTGCGAAAGCCGACGACTTTGAGGGTAGGAGGCTCAACGGCTATGAGGGCAAAAGGAGATCTGAGGCTGCAAAGTAGGCGGTGGTAGGCAGTGGATCTCTGTTAGGATCTGATATTTCTTCTTCTTTTTTTTAATGAGATGTGGTGTTTGTTTTTTTTATTTTTTTATTTTGAGGTAAAGGTGTTTTGTTTTTAATTGTACGTGAAAGGTTATATTTTAATTTGGTGTTATTTCTTGTTTTCTTTTTGCCAGATTTTGATCTAATGATTTTAGCTAACTTTTAGCGACCCTACCATAAACTTGTCTACGTTATAGTCGTATATATCATTTCTTTCTTTTTCTTTTTTTATCTTTTTGGTGGTGGGGTTTTGGTTGCATCTGCAAACCAATCAAATTCAAGGCTAAATAAAGGGGTTCTATCATCTATGTATGGATAAACTAGATGACAGAACTCTTACCACCAATAAAGTCCCATGAGTTGCAATGCATACCACGCTTCTCCAAGCACTGTTGCGGATAGGGAGCAATTGAGCTATTATTATTTTTTTAAAAAAGTACGATTTGTACGAGTATTTCCCAAAAAAAGAGAAGAAAAAAAGAAAACTAATAGTTCGAGTAAAAAGCAAGGTTTACAGAGGAGAGTTAGGACAGTAATAGCTAACAGGGTCATTAATGTTTTTTCAAAAAAGTTTAAAAATTTTTTTTGGCTCTCTCTCTTTTTTTTTTTACGTTAATTAAATTAATATTTTAAGCCAACATAATTCTTTTATATTTTTATGTGTTTATATCTACTTCTACTTCTTTTTTACTTACTTCAAGTGAACCAAACTTATAATTGAGTCTAGTTTACTAAAAAGTTTAGTCTACAAAATCAATGGCAATTTTGCAATTTAAAATTTTTCAGTTGGAGTTTTTGTTTGGGGCAAACTATGGAGGAGCCCCTTTTGAGGGGGCTCCGACACTGAATTAGAGAATGTGCCACAAACTCTACATGGGCTTAAGATTTGTACCAGAACTTGTTTGGTATTAAGATTTATGCCATTTTGATCGATTTCTCTACTCTGGTCGCCTATAAGACCAAGTTCCCCTAATTTATTATTTATTCTTTACTTAACCTTAATCCAAACACTGCCTCATTCTCTCTCTCATCTTTCTCCCTCTTCACCTCTCCCGTCGCCAAGGAAAATTTTGCTAGGACGCTGAGAATATATCTAATTTGTAAGTATAGCGAATTTTGTTAGGTTATAATGGACCTCTAATGTGTCATCTAATCGGTTGTTTGGCTGAGTGGTAGGAACCGTAGTTCCCACCGCAAACTCAGTAATGAACAGTGAAAAGCTCTCACATGTTACAGTAACAATAAAAAAAATTGTTACAGTATAAAGCTCTCATATGCTACAGTAAAAGTAATTCTAACCAACGGTTCCCACCACCCTTCTAAACACCCAGATTGTCATGGTTACCGCAGCTCATAAGGTAGCCTTGCATCGTTGCCATGTGACGTATATGCATTTCATGTATGTGCAGACCAGATATCTTAGCGATAATGTGAAGCACATATTGTTTAAATCTTATGTAAGGAGTACCATCAATGATTGTAGATTAGGGATGTGCATCAAATCAACTAAACCAATCTAATTGACTAAGTCAAATCAAGCCGAAGCAAAAGATTACTAATTGGTTTAGTTTAAATCTTAAAAAAGAAAAAACCAATTTAGTAGTTTGGTTTGTAGTTTTACTCTTAAAAAACCTAAAACAATCCTAACCACACAGCTTTAAGAGTCATTGCTTAAGAATGGATAGTCGTTGGGGACCAAAGCAGGACAATACATTCCAATATTTCTAGGAATGCCTAGTTACAACCCTTATACTTTGGTTTCAAGACTGGGACTGTTGGAGAAATTGACAGTTTAGAGAAGATAGAGGTTAAAAATTTTTGAAAAACGAATGAGTGTTTGAGGCATGTATAAACACTTTCTTTAAAGATTTTATTGCCATCACTTATTCAAGTTTGCTAGAGAGTTTTTGTAGCAAATTACTCCTAAGATATAACAAACACTTGAATACTATATTTAAAAACAATATGGTGTTCCAAAATAAGATATAAAATCTATAATAATTCTGGAGAGTTGATAATGACAGGGGTGCCATTTCATAAAACCTTTGCTTAAAGGTATTTCTTCATTTATAAAGGTATCTCTTCATTTGTAAAAGTATTTCTTCATATACCAATGTAACTATTACAATGAATATGTCTGCTGCTAATGGTTGTTTAGGTTTGTATGAAAATATACAATCAATGATTACACCAGTTCGGAACAATTCAAAAGATAAAATATTTCAACATGCATCAGCTTGGGTTAGTGTCATGACGCTAGCTTTTGGCATTGCGATTCCAGCTTTTGGTGTTGCGACATCAGTTGTTCTGCCATCAAAAGTTGTTGATCGTGTGTTTTAGTACTGCGGCTTCAATTTGAGCACCGTGATGCTCCATGCTGACTTAAAACACATTAAAAATGTGTTTTCCACTAAATCTAATGTGATCTTTTGATCTTAAGCATATTTGAGAGATATATTACAATCTTTCTAACAATTCTCTACTAGATTGTAATATTTCTCTATATTCAACAATGATAAACTCATACATACAATAAGGTATCTATCGATTTTAATCTTCAATTAACGAATATGCTTTAAAGTATTCACAAGACAATAGTATGTTTTACATTAAACTTTGTTTCTTAAGCAAATACAGAAAATATATCACATATGAGATATCCTAAATTTTAAATTATGTTCCAATTATTTAGTACTATTTCAGCCTTATGCTCAATCTTGGATTCATGAATATTTACAAGATGAAACCACGTCTTGTTAAAAACGACACCATTTCTTATGTTCACTTAGATGAAGTTTCATATCATGTCTCTAGCTACTCTGAGACTTAAACTTCTCTAAGAGTAAATACTTAACATCCATGTAGCTATTTTACACCAAACATCTTGAAATAGATGAACAAATTCTCGGTGTTAACCTGCTCACATGACGGTGATTTGTTCTTACCTATTTAACTATGGAATAGCGGTACAACTATTACATGGCTAGGTTACCATCACTGGTGACTCTTACATAAAAGGTTTCAGTCCTATTCCACTAGATATGTTCTTGATTAAGTCTCTTGAAAGACCTTTTGTCAAGGGATCTGCTAGGCTCTTATACGACCTAACATATACAACACTAATAACACAATTTGTTATTAGTTGTTTCACATATTTATGTGTCAAACTAATATGTCTAGACTCTCCATTATACATTTTGTTATAAGTTCTAGACAATGTAGCTTCACTACCACAGTATAAAAAAGTAAATGACAATGGTTGTGGGCCATATCTTTATATCAAACAATAAATTTCTCAGCTATTCCACTTCTTACCCTGCAAGCACAAGTGCTGTAAACTTATTTTCCATTGTTGAGTGAGTTATGCATGTTTGTTGTTCAAGTTATTTGCGCATTGAAATTTCTTCTGCTTAAGTTGTGGTAGAATTTTATTAACCAAATTATTTAATCACGAAAGTTAAATTTAACTTTAAAATTTACTATAGAATTTTTGGAATACTCTTATATTAATTCTGTAAATGCTTCAGTCACAAAATTCATACATGATATTTCTAAGAAAATCCTTGATTTAAATATGTAAATTACATTATTTTATTCTAAGATTTTCTCGTTCATTACATAAGTATCATACTAAATAAAAAAGGTTTAAGAGTGGTGTTAGACTTAATCCACACATGATTCTAGAGCTATCCGTGAACACATTACTATTTACATTCACTCTTTGTTATGAGCGGTTTAATGTACCCTTGTTTCGAACAACCACAAGATCTCTGAGAATCACAAAGGGAGTATTTGAATCATTATCTATCGAAGGAAGGGGAGAGGCACCAGATTGACAGCTAGGCACCGAATTCCAAAATATGTGAAAGTTAGACGTGCCATTTCACACCTAGCCTCATTGTAGAAGTCCTTGTGTTTTGTTGCATTTTAGGCCAATTGGTTAAATTCAGAGTGCATAGCTCCAAACTGAGTTAGTTCCAAGATCTTTTGGTTGTCCGGAGTTTGAATATAGGTATTAGTACCTTTGACCTTGCATCAATAGTCCATCTTGGAACTATAAGGGATTCCTGGATGCGCGCTATGTTTAGGAATTTTAGCATTGAGAAAATATGTATGCAATGATATCCATTCGTCTCAGATAGGAGGCAGTTGCAATTTAGATGCCTGTTGGATTTGTGGAATTACACGTTATAAGAGGAGTCTCCAAGTAGGAACTTCATTAGTGAATAATGTTGGTAGTCATGGTTTTCATAAACATGTCTTACCGAGTAAGCATGTAGAAATTTTACTGAATAAGTGAATAATGGTAATTATTTATTTATTTATTTTTGTGTTTTAAGTTTGTTGGACCATCTTTCTCCATTTTCATCCTAACTTTTAGATATGTTGACCTTTAAACCCACAAAAAACCAATTATTTTACCAAACAAAAGTTACAAAAGATATTTATAAATACTGATGTAATACAAAACTAATTTAACACACAAAACACAAAAAAAAAAAAAAACAAAAACAAAAACAAAAATACTATCATATATTAACCTACATACGATTTGCACTTTTCATAAATATTAATTATTTAAGCCACAAAAATACTTAAAAAAATTTGTAATTAGATTTAAAAATAAGAAAACAATTAAAACACTTGTGTAAACATTTTTTTAAAGATAGAAAAGCGGCGTGTCTAACAAATGATGATAGTGTAAGAGTTTCTCAAGGCCGATATATATATATAAATTATTAATATGCGAGTGTTTATATGCAAGTAAGAACTCCCTATAATTCTATATGTCTAACTAATGAACACATAAAAATGCATATTTTATAACGATAAATATCAACAATTTGCATTTTTATTTATCACTAAAACCCTTAATTACAACGTTTGTGTGTTAAATAATGTTTTTGTGCATAAGTGTGAAATTATATTTCAATATGTTTTTCTATAATTAAGTATGCTTTTACTAATTTTTAGAAGTATTTTTGTGTGTTAACTAAATTTATGTACAATTACTGAAAACTGTTAAATTACATAATTAGTTTTATTTTAAATTATATGTGTTTTTGTGCTTTAATTTAGTTTTGTGGGTTACA
The DNA here is from genome assembly GCA_025403435.1 of Artocarpus heterophyllus. Lineage (NCBI taxonomy): Eukaryota > Viridiplantae > Streptophyta > Magnoliopsida > Rosales > Moraceae > Artocarpus > Artocarpus heterophyllus. The sequence goes on from CM046345.1 coordinate 6,464,499, forward strand.
TAAATATTAATAAATATTTACTTATTTCTAGTATTTCTATTTTTTGTAAAATAATTAGTTTCTCTATGTTTATTTGCAAGGAAATTTAGACATGCAGGTCCAAAATATAAATTTGAGCAAAGAGAAGCCATATCCTTAATCTTAGACGAAGTCAGCACGATACGCGGTGCTCTTAGATTGGCCACTCAACAGCTGCATAAGCAATCCTATCAAACTGCTCTCAGCCACGTCAGCACTAGATTTGAGCACATTAACTTCCGTCCCTTACCCACCGAATCTCTGATGCCGGTGATCCCCGTCATTCGTCTCATGCCACGTGTTGCTTTGCCATCGGATGCGTGAGGCACGCGTTAAAAATCCATGCACAAGCTTAGTTGATTAAGTGAACAGTGTCATAACGCAGTGTTGTTTTGTTATCTTGAATGGTAGCTTTTTTAATCATTCTCCTAGGCTAGGCCATTGTTGATAACAGGTAACTTTACAAAACTACCCATGTAGCCCACAAAAAAAAGTAGGCTACCCTCTAAGCATGCCTCAATGTTCAATCTTTGATCAAACGGCTATGGATAACTTGCCGTTTCACGTCCCCAAATGTTGATAGCGGGTAACTTTACAAACCTACCCATGTAGCCCACAAAAAAAAAAGTAGGTTACCCTCTAAGCATGCCTCAATGTTTAATCTTTGATCCAACAGTTGCGGATGACTTGCCGTTTCACGTCCCCACCCGGCACATTTTGAAAAATGATTTCAAAAAAAATTCATTTTGGGTAAATAATTTTTTTATAATTTTTTGACTTAAAAAAATATACTTTTTAGGCATAAAAATTATTTTAGTTTTTTTTTTCTTTTCACTTTGTTGAGGTTTCTCTTCTCGTTACAGTTATTTTTATCTTTTTTTTTAAAAAAAATTGAGACAATTTACCTACCTAAAAAACATGTTTTTTTTTTGTAAAAAAAAACATCATTTCCTCGATTAGGATTTTTTTTTTTGCCCTTTTTTCAAATTATCCCACCCCAAATCCCTAAGCAGCACATAAACCCTTTCTCTTATATATATATTCTCTACATTTGTCAAACTACAATTAGCTAATTTTCATTACATGTTATTACGTTTCAGTAATAGACTCGTTTGTAGGTTTTTTATTTCATAGGTTTGAATATCTTATTTTTGTCATGGATGATTAATTTTTGACTCTTAAATCGTTTGGTATTGTTTTCAGAATAGGTAAAAATATTTTTATTTTAAAAAATAGTAATTTTTTGAGAATTGTGCTGAGAGTGTTTTTAAAATTTTACCTCAAAAAACATGCGAAAATATTTCTAAAAATTATAAGAACAAAACCAAACAGGATGTTTATGTCTTATTTCTATTATAAACTCTACACTTATGTTTTCAGTTATATAATGTTTGCTATTGAGAATTAAATAAATGTTTTAAATATCAAAGTTTTGGTTCCAATAAAAGTTGAGAACAAGTTGATAAATATTATTAGTTCAAACCAAACCAATTATAATCAGTTTGGGTTTGGATTAAGTTTGCTTTGAGTTTGATCTTTTATATAGTTTCGTTCGATTTGAAAATTTTGAACCCAATTAATAATTGGTTTTATTTGCATTTGACTTAAAATTAACGTCAAATTAGCGGTTTGATTTTGCACACAATATAATTGTGAAAGTAATGTGAACACGTTCGATATTGTCGGCTTCTCTTTAATTTTGAAAATACTTGCAATGTGACTCTCTAACCAACTATGCGGCTATTAGTTAATTGAGTGACAGAGTATAAAATGAAAACATCTTCTAACTGATAAAGACATGGGTATGAAATGAAAACATCTTTAATTGACAAAGACATGGCACGAAATGAAAACATATTTTAATTGATAAAAACGTGGTATGAAATGAAAACATATTTTAATTGATAAAAACGTGGTATGAAATTAAAACATCTTTTAATTGATAAAAACATGGTATGAAATGAAAACATCTTCCTAATTGATAATGACGTAACTTTTAGCTATCGGATGAAAATAAATTATGACAATTATTAAGTAAAGCTGGGTGAAGATTTGTAACGTTCAACATTGTGTCCAGATGATAGGGAATTTTTCATACTCAACCAAAGAATTCTCCTTGTTTCCCTCAACTTCATGCCAAATTTTAACAATTCCTTCTCACTGAAGTTAGAGATCCTTCAAGACTTCTCTCTCTTGTCGGATTTTTTTTTTTTCTGTTTTGTAGTTTTTGTATTTTTATAATAAATAATATATAATTGTCCACGCTTTGTTTTTACATGTTTTAGTGATAATTAGTTTGACCCATGCATATCTTAAACTTGTTATGATATATAATAAAGTTTAATTAGGTTTCTCAACTTTGTGTGTTCTTGTATGGTTTTTTGTCAAATCTATAGCTATCTAGCTTCAGATCATAGTGATAGTTGTTTGGGCATTTATAACAACCATAAATCATAGAAAACGGAAGCGTATTGGATCAAATTTATTACCTCCAGCCATTGTCGTTTTGCTGCTCTGTTTTCCACAATTTTCACACTATGATCAATGAATACTTGGTTTTTCTGGGCACTCTCAATTCTACACTTGATGGTGTAATTTTTGATGAATGAATTGTGTGCTCAGGGAACCGAACATTTAAAACCGCGACCATCACACGGTTGTAACGGTTGGTACCAATCGTTACACATGAGGCAGTTGAGACGTGAATCATATCACGTGGGCCAAAAATTGAAACGGCTAAATGAGTTTTTTTAACATTCTCCCACTTGGCCCACGTATTACATCAACTGCTATAATGAGAAACAAAACACATGAATCATGGCGACAGGTCCTCTAAATAACGAGTATTATCTTCCAAATATCACAATATATCTTGTTTCTTAGATTTTCTCTCTTATCTTAATGAATAAACCCTATGTTTATTCTAGGTCCTAAACTTTAGTGATATTTCTCAGAAATAAAGTTGCGCACTTAATTGAAGCTGAAAAGAGAAAATATCATAAATAAAGAGTTTCACAACAAAGTATGACAAAATTACATAAGGGAACCAAGTCCCATTCTATCCACATGATCCCTAAATTTTACTGGTGGCATGCCTTTAGTCAAGGGATCGGTAATTATCAATTCAGTGCTTATGTGTTCAATGACCACTGCTTTATCCTTAACACGCTCTCTTATGGCTAGATACTTAATGTCGATGTGTTTGCTTCGACTACCGCTCTTGTTGTTTCTAGCCATAAAAACAGCAGCTGAATTATCACAGAATATCTTCAATGGCCTAGAGATAGAATCCATAATCCTAAGCTTAGAAATGAAACTCTTGATCCATACACCATGTGAGGTAGCCTCAAAACAGGATATGAACTCGGCCTCCATAGTGGAAGTAGCAGTCAAGGTTTGTTTGGCGCTCCTCCATGAAATAGCTCCACTAGCTAGCATGAAAATGTATCCAGAAGTTGACTTCCGTGAATCAATGCAGCCAGCAAAATCAGAATCAGAGTAGCCAATGACTTCCAAGTTGTCAGTCCGTCTATACATAAGCATGTAGTCTTTGGTTCCTTGTAGGTACCTCATCACCTTCTTTGCAGCCTTTCAGTGGTCTAATCCTGGATCACTCTGATATCTGCCCAACATTCTGACAGCAAATGCAATGTCAGGTCTTGTGCAAACCTGAGCATACATAAGACTTCCAACAGCTGAAGCATATGGAATGTTGTGCATCTGTTCTCTTTCAAGGTCATTTTTCGGGCACTGATTCAAATTAAATCTATCACCCTTCACAATAGGAGCTATACTCGGTGAACAATTTTTCATCCGAAATCTCTCCAAAACTTTGTTGATATAGGCCTCTTGAGACAGACCCAAAGTGCCTTTATATCTGTCTCTGTGTATCTTAATGCCTATAACGAAGGATGCATCACCCATATCCTTCATGTCAAAGTTTTTAGAGAGGAATTGTTTTACCTCATGTAGCATACCCTTCTCATTGGTTGCAAGTAAAATGTCATCCACATATAGAACCAGGAAACAAATTTTACTCCCACTGACCTTCTGGTATATACATTGATCCATGATGTTCTCTACAAATCCAAATGAAGAGATGACATCATGAAATTTCAAATACCACTGACGGGAGGCCTGCTTTAACCCATATATGGATTTCTTAAGCTTACATACCAACTGCTCACCATTACTAGAGGAGAATCCTTCTGGTTGTTTTCATATAAACCTCTTCCTCTAGTTCACCATTGAGAAATGCCGTTTTCACATCCATCTGTTGCAACTCTAAGTCAAAATGAGCAACAAGTGCCAAGATAATGCGGAGAGAATCTTTCTTGGATACAGGAGAAAAGGTCTCCTTGTAGTCGATTCCTTCTTTCTGAGTGAATCATTTGGCCACGAGTCTTGCCTTATATCTTTCTATGTTGCCCAATGAGTCTTTCTTCGTTTTATAGACCCATTTACACCCTGTTGAGGGTTAGCTCGGCGTCGCCACCGAGGACACTAACTTTGGTGGTCGGCAACTCAATTCGGCAGACATAGGCTACCGCCCGACCCGACGACTTATGCTTCTTCCCGAGGTGCCTTCCACTTATCTGAGGGCACGCCCCCAAGAAGGCTGCCACCTCAGGGATGTACAGTAGCTCGGGCCGGGCCATGTTGCTCATCATAATACGTCACTACCCATCCTTGTAGGCCAACACCAGTCAAACGTGCTGCCGTCCGATAGAGTCCAATCCATTGGAAAATGGACGCGACACTTGTCACTTATTGCTTGATACATTTTGATGTGACACCTGGGTAATGGGTAAAACCCATCTTGCACCCGATCCAGCTGGTGGCCTATAAATAGGATGCATTTATGACGTTTTAGAAGAGAGACCTCTTCTCACTTAATCAGCTGCCGACCTCTGCCGAGCAATACTTGCCTTGAGCATCGGAGAGCCCTTGTCTATTGACTAACCCCATTTCTCCAAATCATCCCTCTCGCAGGTACTCAATCCCGGCCAGGGGCAAGCTTAAGAGGAGGTCAGAAGGTGTTCAGTCACACGTGGGTGTTGATCCGACGCCAGACAGCGGTAAGCATCAACATTTTGGCGCTAGAAGGAGGGCCGAACGCGCCCCAATCCAAAGTTATTCTACCTCGGATTTCCAAAATGACAACACGAGGTAACGCAAGAGATAGTACCGCCCGACATCAGGAGTCGGGCGATGCCAGGCATAAGCAACCGGCTACAGAACGGCCCAACGGTCGTCCTCGGACCGCCAGATCTCGGTCCGGAGGGCAAGGAAGAGCGGCAATAGCTGAGTCGGTGTAGGCCTGAGCTGCACAAGACCCGATCCAGGAGCTCACAGATGCAGTTCGGATCTTAACTCGGTAGCTTGCACAAGCTCAATAGCAAGCTGCACCGGAACCGCCACCCCCCGCCCAGGTTGACCAGGCAGGGGGTCGGCATGAGCAGAGCGCCACCAATTAGGAGGATCGATCAGAGCAGTCTTCGGGATCCACCAGAGGGCCCCTGCTTGACAATAGACTGGTTCATGAACATCAGATGGGACGTCAACCACACCGTGTCCCTTCGCCACAAGGTTCCAGAGCCTCGGTGTTCTATCGTCTCGGGTACCGAGGGATTAACAGAAATCGCCAAGGCGAAGTTGGAGGCCGTGCTGAGGGCGGATGTGACACCCGTTATTCTCCTAACGGGTATTGAGGTAATTAAATTAATTTTTAGTGTATAAAAAAATTGCTTCATTTAAATTTATTTTATAATATTTATTTTTATCTATTTTTAAATTTTCTAAAATTCTCCTATATTTATTTAGTATGATTACTAAAAAGTCTTAGAACTTCTAATAAATCTCAAAAATGTCATATTGGCATTATGTGTGTTAAAGTCTCTAGATGAGACATAAGGATATCTTTTCCAACTACTCTTGACCCTCATTTTCTTTATTTCCTCCGTGACATGCTTCAACATGTCTCCTCTATAATTGTTTCTATCACTTCTCTTCAAAGACTTCATCTTTTCTTCCTTTCTCTTCCACGGTTCCCACACTCTTCTTCTCATTTCTTTGCTGAAGCAAAATACTTAGAGAACTTCTTCAAGGCAGCCATAAAAATCAGCCACCATCACCTCCATTTGAGCAAGAATTTCAGTCATACCGAAGTAAAGGAACCTGTTTTGAAGCCATTTCAAGCTTCCAACTAACCATAATCCGAGGTTAGAATCTTATGAACAAATTTAGTCTTTCATTTATAAATTTTCTTTTATACTAAAGGATTATTCAAATTTGTGTTCTTAAACCTAAGTATATGTTTGTTGCTATTTTGGAGCATATGTATGAAGTCTAAGTGTATATGCCCTAGAAAGAAAATTTATATTGTTAAACTTTGTAATACCTCTATGGGCAGTGGCTATTTCTTGAAATTCTAAGATTAAATTAAAATGAATTTTATGAATTGGTTTGCATATTTGAAAAGTAGCATCCTAGGCTTTCTAACGAGCTATCATAAACCTAAATCGGAGTTGTATTTTATTTTCTAAGAATTATTCAATTTTTGTATTGGAAACTAGTAAATCTGCCAGTTTGTTATGGTATACCAGCTGCTAACCTGAACCAAGAACCCATCTTTGCTCACCACCTAATTCTTTAATGTCTTGCAACCTTTCCAATATTATCCTAAGTGATTGATGAATCTTATTAGGGACTAAAACATATAGATTACTTGTTCACATTTTATATTGTGTTAAGACAAAAATTGTTTACTGTGGTATTCAAAAGAGATTTATATAAAAGCTTTAATGGCATACTACTAAGATAGGTGTACACATGATTTATTTATGAATGTAGTTGTATGTTGTGCTTTAGTTTTAATTGTCCTTATGCACGCCTTAGGATCAAGGGAGTATGGAGCTAACGTTAATTGATTCCAGGATTAAAAGATTGTTGATAAGCTTGAAAGGTAGGGATTCTATTACTCATCTTTTATGAGGTTTTTATAGAATTAAAATTGATTGTTTTGCCGCAATATATATATCTATGTTGAACTAATATTATATGAGTATCACATATGAAACTATGACATGGACTCGTCTTGTATTGTACGGCGAGGAACATAATGAATTGACACATGTTATAAATTGAGAAGCATGGTTAGGAAAACTAACTATATTAATAATGATTCAATATAGAGAAATTGTGAGACATGAAGAGGGCGACGGTTACGTCCTTGGGCATGAATACCCTAAAAGGTAAAATAGGGGGAAGGCGATGACGCTTCCTTGGGTTGAAAGTCCCAGAACACACTGTACAAGAATCGATTTGGTGAGGACTCGGGGCTTGATGTCCCCTCACCGGAACACCCTTGGAATGTTTATAGGGTGATCAAGTGCGCCCATTTGGGTTTCGATGAGTTGAGTGATACTCAATTTAACATGGATACCTAGGAACAACGATGATTGGTAATATTTGTATAAATGTGTAATTATGACACTTGGTAATGATTAACTACGGTATCCATAAGATGTGATCATAATAAACCTCATAATCTGGAATATGATGTAACTTACTAACCATGCAGGTTTTAATGTGGTAATGATAAAAACCTAAAGGTGAGTAATGGCTTTCTCTACTGAGCATAGTGTCGCTCATTCCCTTATATTTTTATCTTTTCAGGACTCACTAAGTGTGAGGTGGCTACGAGAAATATAGTTGAGGAAGTGATGTAGCTATATTACATTGGGACTGCTTCAATTGTTGAGAATGTTCTTCATGATAATGTAAGCATCAATTGTTACTTTCTGTGACTGTATTACAATGTGTTGAGGGTTAAAATGATGATGACAACAGTTTATATTATTAAATTTAAGGTGCTACATTAAAACTATGGTTTATTTGTCGTTTATATTTTTATTTTTGAGTTGAGAGTTTTCATTTAAGTCCCGGGCAAATTTTATTTTTAAGGTTTTACTTTTATTATTTATTTTTATTTTATCTCATTAAAAACTGTTAACCCTCATATAGGGGCGTTACAGCGGAGTACCCTATCGGGTCGAACTGCCCGAAGACACGAATAGTCGCCAATTTCGGGTGCTGCAGCGACAGATCGATGAGATCCGCAATTGCAGGTTCGGTTTGGATGAGATCGGGGTTCATGATCCGCCCTTCCCGGATCACATAATGCGGGCACCCATGCCGCCGAAGTTTAAGGTCCCACAAATCAAGTCTTACGATGGGGCCACCGACGCGGATGAGCATGCCGAGCTCTTTCGCGGGCACATGCTGTTGCAGAATGCCAGTGATGCTGCAATGTGCAAAGCCTTCTCGCTCACCCTTACAGGCCCTGCTCGGCAGTGGTTCCGACGGCTCAAACCAGGGTCGATTTCTTCTTTTGGGCATTTAACTGACGCCTTCTCCGCCGCATTCTCTACAACCAGGACGCGGAGGAAAGAAATAACTTCCTTGTACGCCGTCAAGCAGGGAGACGGCAGTGTCAGGGACTATGTCAACCGATTTACCCGAGCTGCTCTTGAGGTCAAGCACGTCGAAGACGAGACCCTCAAACATATTTTTGTAGGGGGCCTCCGAGACAAGAAGCTGACCTGGTCCCTGGCCTTTGAGCAGCCAAACACGTTTTCACAAATGCTCGGGTACGCCCAAAGACATGCGGACGCTGCCGAGTACATGAAAAGCCACCGGGAGGAGGCTGGCCCGAGCGGGACAAAAAAGGAAAAGAAGCAGAAAAAAGGGCCGGAGCAGGGTAGCGCCGAGCATGCGAAGAAGCAGAAGAAGGAGAAAGCTGATAGACCAAAGGGGCCGACCGGCAAGTTCCAAAACTACACACCTCTGGTGGCAACTATCGATGAGGTGCTCGCCCAGGTCGGCGACAAGAATCTGTTGACACCGCCGCCCAAGCTTCGAGGCTTTAGGGTGAAGCGTGACCAGTCAAAGTTTTGTAAATTCCATCAAGATGTGGGTCATACTACCCGAGAATGCATCCAACTCAAGTACCAAATAGAAAGGTTGGTCCGAGAAGGTCTATTACAGGAGTTTGTAGAGAAGGCTATAAACCTGAGGGCGACCTCTGGAAGGAACGACTCGTCGGGCCGAGACGTACAAAGCCGACCCAGGACCGATAGTGTGAACGCCCCGAAACCTCCAAATATCGTACACACGATACTTGGCGGGCCTGTCGCCGAGGACACATCGAGTGGGCGGCGGTCCTACGTCAGAGAAGCTCGGCGGGTCAAACGGGGTGACTTCATGAATATCTCCGAACACATCAATAAGATATACCGCCAAGAAGACATCCCGATCACCTTCACTGAGGAGGAAGCAGACCGACTAATGCATCCCCACAACGATGCTTTGGTTTGCGAGCTGCCTATCGCTAATAATGTTGTACGGCGAGTCTTAGTTGACAATGGCAGTTCGGCAGACATCCTTTTTAAGCAGGCGTTCGACAGGCTGAAGATCAACAACGCGCCTTTGGTCTCGGTCCAGACCCCACTTTTCGGCTTCGCAGGTGAGTGTGTTCGAGCAATCGGGAAGGTTAGTCTCCCAGTAACTTTTGGAGAAGGTGCTGCCAGGGTCACTCGGGTGGTCGACTTTTTAGTCGTCGATAAACCCTCTCAGTATAACATCATTATCGGCCGGCCGACACTGAACGGATTAAAGGCCGTGGTTTCGACATATCACCTGGCAATGAAGTTCCCGACCGATGGTGGTGTTGGAGTAATCCGCTCGTCCCAGGCGGATTCTCGGGCTTGCTATGCAAACGCAGTTCGGGCAGTCTCAGCCCAGCAACAGGGAATCCTGGCCATGTATACGGTCGACGAGATCGACCTCCCAACCGATCCGATGCCGAAGATGCTCGCGGACCTAGACCCCAGGTTTCCTGAGGATGAGGTAAGGGGTACCCCGGTCGAAGACTTAGTGCCGTTCTCCCTGGACCCCGAAAGGCCAGAACGCATAGTCCAACTCGGGTCGTAGTTACAACCTGAGATCCGGGCCGACCTGGAATCCCTTCTTTCCGAGTACCACGATGTTTTTGCATGGTCTCATGAGGACATGCCCGGCATAGATCCGGGCATCATCAGCCATCGGCTTAACGTCCAACCTGGTCACAGGCCGGTGATACAAAGACGAAGAGCCTTCAACCCGGAGAGATATGCCGCGATAAACGATGAAGTCCAGAAACTATTGAAGGCTGGGTTTATTAGAGAGGTCAAATATCCAGAATGGTTGGCAAATGTCGTCCTCGTCAAAAAGGCGAATGGCAAGTGGCGGGTCTGCATCGACTATACCGACCTTAACAAGACCTGCCCCAAGGACTGCTTCCCGTTTCCTCGGATAGACCAGCTCGTTGATGCCACAGCCGGACACGAGCTCTTGAGCTTTATGGACGCATACTCCGGGTATAATTAGATAAGAATGGCTGAAAAGGACCAAATTAAAACCTCATTTGTTACTGACCAGGGCTTATATTGTTACGTTGTAATGCCGTTTGGTCTCAAGAACGCCGGAGCTACCTATCAACGCCTCGTCAACAAAATGTTCGCTCGGCTGATCGGGAAAACTATGAAGGTCCACGTGGACGACATGTTAGTAAAATCTGTCCAAGCGATGGACCACATAGCCGACCTCCGAGCTAGCTTTGACATTCTCCGAGAGTATGGGATGAAACTCAACCCGACAAAATGCGCTTTTGGCGTTGGCTCAAGCAAATTCCTCGGATTTTTGGTTAACCGACGAGGAATCGAAGTAAACCCGACGAAAGCCCAGGCAATTATAGACATGCATTCTCCTCGGACAGTGAAAGACGTGCAAAGGCTTACCGGCATGGTGGCCTCCTTATCAAGATTTGTCTCCCGGGCTACCGACAAGTGTCACCCTTTTTTCAAGGCACTTAAGGGGAGGTTTGAGTGGAGCAGGGAGTGTGAGGACGCTTTTCAAGGCTTAAAAACTTACCTAGCCACACCCCCGCTCCTGTCCAAACCTTCGCCCGGTGAGGTTTTAACCGCCTATTTAGCCGTCTCGAAAAAGGCTGTCAGCTCGGTATTAGTCCGTGATGAAAACGGGGTCCAAAGGCCAGTTTACTATACCAGCCACGCGTTCCAAGGTGCCGAGGAGCGCTATTCCTCATTAGAAAAGCTAGCCTTCACCTTAATGACATCAGTCCGGAAGCTGCGGCCGTATTACCAGGGCCATACCGTCAAGATCCCGACCAAGTTTCCTCTCCGGCAAGTTCTACAAAGCCCGAAAATATCAGGTCGGATGGCCAAGTGGTCGGTCGAGTTGGGCCAGTATGATATACATTTTGTGCCGAGAACAGCAATAAAGGCTCAAGTCCTGGCGGATTTCCTTGCCGAATTTACAGAGGCCGGAAAGGTTGCTCCTTTAGTTGAGAAATCACCCATGGAGGAGCCAGATACGGCTAGCTGCAATGAACAAGGCCTCTCCCCGGAGCTGAACTGGAAACTACACGTCGATGGCTCAACCTGCGTCGATGGGTTGGGGGCAGGCTTGATTTTAACAAGCCCCGACGGATATAAGGTCATTTATGCCCTTCGTTTCGACTTCAAAACCTCTAATAACGAAGCGGAGTATGAAGCTTTGCTGGCCGGTCTTCGAATCGCCCGAGACCTCAGAGTTGATCGGCTGACCATCTATAGTGACTCAATGCTAGTGGTGCAGCAAGTCACAGGAGGATTCCAGGCCCGAGCAGAATCGATGACGGCATATTTAAAAGAAGCGAAACGGTTGCTTGGACAATTCAAGTCCTACACTTTTAAACAAATCCCCCGGTCTGAGAACGTGGAAGCTGATGTTCTTGCCCGACTAGCCTCCGGGATAGGCGGAGTAGACCCGATCTCTGTTCCTATTGAAAGACTCTCCGGACCAAGTATCAGTAAGGAGGTCATGAGCCCGGCAGCCGAACCGAAATGCTCGTGGATGGACCCGATCATCCGATACCTGACCCTAGCCGAATTACCCGATGACCGGGAAGAAGCACGTCGGATACATAACAACTCGGCCCGGTACTCGATGATTGGGGAAAAGCTGTACCGACGTGGCTACTCAACGCCATGCCTAAGATGTTTGGATCCCCAAGAGGCCGAGTACTTAATGAAAGAGATTCATGAAGGCCTTTGTGGCAATCACTCCGGTGGACGCTCCTTGGCCCAGAAATGCCTGCGGCAGGGTTACTACTGGCCTACCATGCAGCAAGACTGCGGGAGCTTTGCACGAAAATGCTTCAAATGCCAGCAATTTGCTAGGCTGCTAGGTTCACACGCCGAGCCTCTAAATCCGATGACTTCGGCGTGGCCGTTTGCAAAATAGGCCATTGACTTGATTGGACCACTCCCTCCAGCTCGTTCGTAATTCAGATATTGTATCGTCGCCATAGACTATCTGACGAAATGGATCGAAGTCGAGCCTTGCACCAACATGACCGAAGCTAAGTGCACCAACTTCGTATGGAAAAACATCGTCTGTCGGTTCGGAATCCCGCACACTATCGTGACCGACAATGCTAAGCAGTTTTACTCCTCGGGTTTACGCCATTTGTGTGAGAAGCTCGGTATTAAGAAAGTCTTCTCTTCTCCAAGCTATCCGTAGAGTAACGGCCAAGTGGAGGCCGTAAACAAGACAATTAAAGACAATCTGAAGAAAAAGCTCGAGGGGCTTAAGGGTGCGTGGATCGACGAACTGCCCCAAGTGCTCTGGGCATACCGAACAACTACACGAGCTGCAACTGACGAGACACCGTTCTCCCTGGTCTATGGGGCGGAGGCCGTCATCCCAGCCGAGGTTGGATTGCCGACCTTGAGGGTTGAGCAATACGAAGAGAAACTGAATGAAAAGCTCATGATGACCGAGCTCGACCTACTTGAAGAAAAAAGGAACCGAGCATCCATCCGTAACGCAGCCCGGAATCAGGTTGTAGCTCGGTATTACAACAAACGGGTTCAGCCGAGAAGCTTTAAAGTTGGTGACTTAGTGATGAAGAAGGTCACGGTTCAACAACCCGGCCTCGGGTCCTTTGGTCCGAAATGGGAAGGTCCATTTAAAGTCGAAGGTATCATGCGGCCGGGCACTTATAGGCTGGCCGATGCAGAGGGGAATCAACTTAGGCATCCATGGAATGCCGAGCTTTTGAAAAGATTCTACATTTAAAAAAGAAAGAGAAAGAGGAGAACAAAAATCAGAGCCAGATTCCTTTTTTGATCTCTGACCACAATTCTTTTGTAACTAGACCTGCTGAGCAGGGCTGGAAAAATCAATGTAAATATTACATTAATGGAGCACAACTTTCCTAAACTCATTCCACCTGAGCAATGTCTTTAAGGGAGGATTATGCCTAAGACGCCAGAACCCCAGCTTGGAAGACAGGATGTTGACTCCCCACCAAGGGAGTCGTCCTCGTCAAACTGGACAAGGGGGCTAGTCGGCATATGTATCATGTCTGTCATGCAGACACCCTTAAGTTGCTCGGCACATCTATGTGCCTGATTAGTCCTATACTTGTAAAGTTTCTTTAAAACTTCAACAAGCCCGGCTCGGGGAAGACTGCTAGACTCCCCAAACCAATCGTATCTAGATAGAGTGTCCTTTCTTAGGAGAAAGGACTGTTGTCTGGACGGCTCGGGCTTTTCAAACAGTTCGTTCACGGCCTCTATTACATGGCTCGGTGCCCAAGGGCGCTTGGTCCAGACGTGCCCCAGCTCAAATGACCCCGGCACTTGTTCATCCTCGGGGACAGCTTCACCAGCTCGGGCTAAAAAGTTCCCCCCGACGTAAAACCATTTGTACTTCCACAGCTTGTCCGAGTCGGGGTTGCCCAGAATAAAGTCTTTTCTGAAGCCGGTGAAGTAGTACCAACCGGACTGCCGATGAAGCTTCTTCATCTTGAATACTTGCTTGAAGGCCTCCAGCGGCATCTCAGTGCTCCGGTGGTACTTCCACAAAATATACATCCCGATCAGCGACCTATAGCTGTTCGGGTTCAATTGTGTCGGGCACACATTAAAGTCATTAAGCGCCCGGCGAAGGAAACGGTGCAGTGGCAGACGCAGCCCGGCCTTGAAGAACTCGGCGTAAAGCATGATGAACCCCTCTGGCGCCTCTAAAGGTGAATCTCCCTCACCGGGAACGACGAGATCCACATCGGCTGGAATACCATATTCGGCGCGTAGGGTCTCTCACCGCGACTCTGTAATCGCGCTCGTATATCCTGCCGCTGAGGTTTGCCCAGGACGGCTTATCCGATATGCTGTGACGCCCCGTACGCGGGTGGCCTGGACCTCCTGCTCCATCTCCAGCTGCTCTACCCCTGTCTCCTCGGCTGCATGCTCCTCGTCGGAGACATCAACCGTAATCACCCCCGTAACTTGGATGGGGACCCTAGCACTCTGACCAGAGGTGCTCGGAGCAGTTTCATGGGCCTGAAATTCGGTTCTCTCCCTTGGAAAAACTTGGGAAGAGCCCGCTGTTGTCGCCCCTATATAAGGGTCTTGTTCCCTGGATGGCCTGATAAGCTTGCGTCCGTCCAGCATATTTAAAAATTCCTGCTCGGGCATGGTCTGGGAATCTACCCTTAGGATCTGCTCTAGCCGACTGGCCCCTTCCCGTCTTCGGGACGCCACCTCGGCGTCGGATTGAGTCGAAGAAGAGCTATTGCTCTCCTCACTACTTTTCGACCATGAAACCTCCACGTTTTGTGAGTCAGACAAATCGCTCATTTTTATTCAGAAAATTACCTGCTCGGGTTCTTGGTAGCTCAGTTGATATAATCCTCGGCTATTACTTGAGCTCGGTAGCTAAAATTTCTCGTTCGTAAATTTCTGAAAATGAAGTGCAAATTACAGAGGGGAGGGACCCTATTTATAGCCATTTTAAGCGGGAAGTTCGAGCGCGAAAACCCAAAAGGCGCAATTAATACGCCTGACAGCCGCACAGACGGCTACGACGCGACACGCGTCCCCCGCCTGATCCACACGTCTTTTCACCTCACCCCGCTTCTAAGTGTCGTTTGGTCTTCTTCCTTTGAGCCGACCTCACCCACTCGGCATAGTCCACCCGGCCGAACACCGACCAGGTGCACTGGGGGGCTAATGTTGAGGGTTAGCTCGGCGCCGCCACCGATGACACTAACTTTGGTGGTCGGCAACTCAATTCGGCAGACATAGGCTACCGCCCAACCCGACGACTTATGCTTCTTCCTTAGGTGCCTTCCACTTATCTGAGGGCACACCCCCAAGAAGGCTGCCACCTCAGGGATGTACAGTAGCTCGGGCCGGGCCATGTTGCTCATCATAATACGTCACTACCCATCCTTGTAGGCCAACACTAGGCAAACGTGCTGCCGTCCGATAGAGTCCAATCCATTGGACAATGGACGCGACACTTATCACTTATTGCTTGATACATTTTGATGTGACACCTGGGTAATGGGTAAAACCCATCTTGCACCCGATCCAGCTGGTGGCCTATAAATAGGATGCATTTATGACGTTTTAGAAGAGAGACCTCTTCTCACTTAATCAACTGCCGACCTCTGCCGAGCAATACTTGCCTTGAGCATCGGAGAGCCCTTGTCTATTGACTAACCCCATTTCTCCAAATCATCCCTCTCGCAGGTACTCAATCCCGGCCAGGGGCAAGCTTAAGAGGAGGTCAGAAGGTGTTCAGTCACACGTGGGTGTTGATCCGATGCCAGACAGCGGTAAGCATCAACACACCCTATGGCTTTTGTACCATCAGGCAACTCGACAAGATCCCAGACTCCATTGGATGCCATAGAATCCATCTCATCCTTCATTGCATCGTACCAAAGTTTCAATTCTTGGCAACTTATGGCTTGTGAAAATGTTTCGGGATCATTTTCGGCTCCAATGTTGTAGTTTGATTCTTGTAGATACACAACATAATCACTAGAAATTGTCGATTTCCTTTCTCTAGTAGATCTCCTTAATGTTGGTTCAACATTTTCCAGAGGAATCTGTTGTCCAACTTGTTGCTCGATTGTTTCCGTTGGTTCTTGAGCAACTTGACCTTCTAGATTGTTATCAACAATTTGTGGAACCTCAATGATCGGTTGCACAACACTCGGTTGAACTATAGGAGTGCTATGTACTATGATCAACCTGTCACTTGATGTAGATGGTTGAGCTTAAGTATGATCTCCTTCAGAAACTATGTTCCGAAATTGATCGCTCCCACTAATCAAGTCATTCTCAAGAAACTTGGCGTTTCTTGATTCCACAAATCTAGTGCTATGAGTTGGACAGTAGAATCTATATCCTTTGAACCTTTCGGCATATCCAACGAAATATCCGCTAATGGTCCTCGGATCTAGCTTCTTCTCTTGTGGGTTGTATACTCTTACTTCAGACGGACATCCCCAAACACGTATATGTCGCAAACTCGGTTTTCAACCTTTCCATAATTCAAACGGCGTCTTTGGGACAGCCTTAGTCGGAACCTGGTTTAATATATACATAGCCGTCTTAAGAGCTTTAGTCCACAAGGACTTAGGTAGGTTGGAGTTACTCTGCATACTCCTTACCATGTCCATTAATGTTCGGTTTCTTCTTTCTGCCACACCATTCTGATCCGGAGAACCAGGCATGGTGTATTGGGCAACTATCCCATGTTCTTGAAGAAACCTTGTAAATGGACCTTGAGCTTGTCCATCCTCAGTGTATCTACCATAATATTCTCCACCTCTATCTGTCCTCACGATCTGTATTTGCTTTCCGCATTGTTTCTCTACTTCAGCCTTGAAAACTTTAAAGGCGTCTAATGCTTCGTCCTTTGTATGAAGCAAGTAGAGATACATGTACCGTGAGTAATCATCTATGAAAGAGATGAAGTATCTCGGACCATATGAGTCCATTACTAGACTACAAATATCTGAATGTATGATTTCTAATATTTCTGAACTCCTCTTGGCACCTTTCTTAGACTTGTTGGTTAGCTTTCCCTTAATGCAACCCACACAAGTCTCGAAGTCAGTAAAATCCAAAGTACTAAGTACTCCGTCAACCACTAACCTCTTGATTGTCTCAATGGAGATATGTCCTAATCTCCGATGCCACAACGTAGAGGAATCCTCATTTATAACACAACGTTTAATGCCAGATTGAACATGCATAGCAGTATGATGTGGTTCATTTTGCAAGTTAATTGAGAAAAGACCATCAGACAAAATACCATTCCCAACAAGATCAGATTTATAAAATAAACTGAAACATTTGTCTAAAAAAGTAAAGGAGTATCCCAAATGTACAAGTCTGGAAACAAAAATCAAGTTCCTAGAAAAGTTTGGAACATAAAATGTCTTATCCAATTCCAAATTAAAACCACTACTTAAAACTAAGGTGCATGTTCCGATGGCTTCCACATGTGAACGCATCTTGTTTCCTGAAGAGATGCTTAGCTCACTTCCCAGTGGCTTCCTTAGTTTTCGCATACCTTCAAGGTATTCGAAACATGGATTGTAGATCCAGAATCAATCCACCATGTCTTATAAACAACATCAATCATATTAGATTCATAACAAACCAATGAGATTGGATTACCTTTCTTCTCAAGCCAACTCTGAAATTTCGTGCAATCCTTCTTCATGTGTCCCTTCTTTTTACAGAAGAAACACTTGGATTCCTTCAAAATGACAGCTTTGGGAGGTATTTTACTCTTCCCTTTGTCCTTGGCCTGATATTGGTCTTGATTTTGATTCTTTCCTCTCGTGGTTGTTAGTGCAGTTTCACCCATTTCCATTACAAGACGCCCCTCTTCCTGAGTACACATGGTCAGAAGTTCATTTATTGACCATTTGTCCTTATGTGTATTGTAGGAAATCTTAAAGGGCCCATATTGTTTTGGAAGGGTGTTCAGAATGTAGTGCACCAAGAAAGATTCAGACATATCCACCTCAAGGTTCTTTAATTGAGCCGCTATGTCCCTCATCTCCATGATGTGCTCACGCACACCTCTCACACTGGTGAGCCTTGAGGATGAGAACCTCATGATGAGGGTGCTGGCAAGTGCCTTATCTGAAGTTTCAAATTGCTCATCAATGGCCTTCAGTAATGCCCGGACCTTGTCATACTGTTCGACGGAACCACGTATACCAACAGAGATTTTAGTCTTTATGAACATGACGCTTAGGCGATTAGATCGCTCCCAACGTTCATAAAGAGCAATCTCATCCTGAGTGCTGGTGTCAGTAATTACAGGCTCGTCTTTCCTTATAGCATAATCAATGTCCATCCACCCTAAGTGAAGGAGTATTCTCTCCTTCCAGACCTTGTAGTTATCCCCTTTTAGCTCAGGGATATCACATCATACATAAGAGAAATTCACAGGTTGTATGACTGCATAATTAAAATAAACATGCTTATGATCCAAATTATTGAGGCTAATAAACATAAATCATGCTTTACCAATGTAAATCATGCATAATATCATGAATCTATGGCATAAAACTTGCCTGTGGGCTAAAGTTCTAATTCAATTAGATTCATTTAATTGTATGATAAAACTATCAAATTATGTTCCCTTTTCTAATCCTTGTGGGTAAATCAGAAAATATAATTTGATATTTTATCCCAATTAGTCATACCAATATAATAAAAATTCCTGTGGGATAAAATTTATTATATTAAGTACAACTAATTACAATAAATGTCCTTTAATCAAATGTGATCCTAAATCAATTAATATATAATTTGTATAATTAGAGTTGCTGTGGCTAAGCTCCAATTATTCAAAATTATATGGATCACTAGACATTTAATTTTGTTCACAAAATCTTAATTTGTGCTAAATAGGTTAATTAACTTAATTATATGCATAATAAAACTCAAAACAATGCATATAACAACAATTAGCACAACAATTACCACAATATGTTTTTTCAATAAAACATTCATTAATATAGAACATTTTCTAAATTATATGCATAATTAATTCATGCATAAAAAATATTTCCAAAATTATGTACATAACAACAACAATAAAATTATGCACATAAAACAAATACTTGACACATAATGTATAAATTGAATTTCCCATGAAATGATTGCAAAAATTACGTGCATATCCAAAAATCAAAATTAAATAAAAACGGTATTTTTTTTTTTGGATTATTTATTTATTTATTTATTTTTGAGCAAAACGACGTCGTTTAACTTAAGGGGGGGGAGGGGGTCCCCAAAAAACGGCGTCGTTTGACTTAAGGGGGGGAGGGGGGGTCCCAAAACGGCGTCGTTCAGCTTTGGGAGAGTCTCGCGTTAGCTAAAAACGACGGGTCGTTTTGCTGCCCGAATGCAAAACGACCTGTCGTATGGATCGTCTTCAACCTCCAGCCGGGTCGTTCTGACCCGGTTGCGACCCGCGCGACCCGACAGAAAACCCGACGGTTTCTCCTCTCTCCGACGTCCATTTCAGGCGTTCCAAATCCCAAAATACTCAGAAATAAATAATGTGATGATTTATGAATTCAAAATACATAATTAACCAAGAATTCATATTAATCAAGATTTGTTTTTCTCGGCCACAATGCCCGCATGGACAGACTGCAGAAATTTGTCAAATTTCTCAGTTTTTCATCATAAAACATTAAGAAAACATTAACTTAATGGTTTTATAGCAGTAACAATGAAAAAATGCCAAAGAAAAACAAAACCCAAATCACGGTTCTAATGTCGTGAAAACAGAATTTTTTCGTTTCAAAATTTGAACATCAAGGCAGAGGTGCAACGGCTCTGATACCAAATGATAGTTGTTTGGGCATTTATAACAACCAGAAATCATAGAAAACGGAAGCGTATTGGATTGAATTTATTACCTCCAGCCATTGTCGTTTTGCTGCTCTGTTTTCCACGATTTTCACACTGTGATCAATGAATACTTGGTTTTTCTAGGCACTCTTAATTCTACACTTGATGGTGTAATTTTTGATGAATGAATTGTGTGCTCAGGGACCCGAACATTTAAAACCGCAACCATCACACGGTTGTAACGGTTGATACCAACCATTACACGTGAGGCAGTTGAGACGTGAATCATATCACGTGGGCCAAAAATTGAAACGGCCAAATGAGTTTTTTTAACACATAGAGCAAATGAAAAAAGGTTCACGAAAAATCTCCTTACTTTTATTTTTTGTTTTAAAACTTGAAGCTAGGGAATTAAAACGCTTTATCTTTAGGTTAAGTCGTGTGTGATTTTACTGTTAAGTTATGCTTGTAACTACAAAAAAAATCTTCTTATTTTATAGAAACAATATTATGATTTGGTTGTTTTGTTTATAATGATAAATTATTTGTTATTATTAAAGATGAAAATATCGGTAAACCGGTGTGAATATCGATACTTTAAGTTTACAAAAAATTTAGAAAAAATATCGATATTCGTAGAAATTTCAACAAAAATTGCAGAAATTATGGAAATTTTATATTAATAATATTCTAACACTTTAAATACAATAAACATTAAAAAGAAACATAAATAAACATGATACATATTAGATTTGTCAATATGAAAGGAAGTTTTGTAAGGCTCAAACATGGTTGAAATTCCAACTTGCTTCAAATAATATTGGTACTATGAAATGTTATTTAAGTAATGATGAATATAGTTATGAATATGCCATATGTAGTTTTGTTGACGTCTTAACGCTATATTTCTATGGGTGGAAAATTGTAAATTTTCCTAATTGTTTGCTTAGGATGGTGGTAGTATGCTCAGATGAGGATAGTTGAAGTTTTATAATCATCATAGTTTTTACAATGGGGAAGGCTAAATCTTGCAAAGTTAATGTACATAGGAAAAATATTCATTCACTTGAAAGTATAAAATATCGATAGATTATATAAAGGAAAAAACCTATTAATTTTTTAATTTCCGATATTGCCAATATTTTGTTGAAATTTAGCCGATGTGCATGGAAATTTAATACAAAATACGCTAAATTTCTTGCTATTGATATTTTTATTGAATTTTAGCGATATTTTCAATATTTCTTCAATATTTTGCCGAAATTAAAATAATATAATAAGAAGATATATCGGTACTTTAAAATTTTTAAAATTTCAAAGAAATTTTCATCCTTGTTTATTATTGATCTTGGTTTTTCTACAACAATGTCTTTATTTAGCCAAAAAGAGGACCTTTTTTTTTTTTATTTTTTTCCCCCGACAAGACTCATGGATGGACAGTTGTGGCTTCCAAGGATAGCGGAATTCTCTTGTGCATGGTAATCCCAAATGCTTCTTCCATATCTACATCTTCTCTCTTCACTCCACGTGGAAGCTCCCAGTCAAAACGACACAAAAGATTTGCAAGAGCAAGCTCAATCAACGACACTCCAAAGTTAATCCCAGGACATCCCCTCCTTCCACCACCAAACGACAACAACTCAAAGTAGTCTTTTCCTTTGAAATCCAGAGAGCTATCCAAGAACCTCTCGGGTAGAAACTCACACGGGTTCTCCCAATATTTTGGGTCCCTGCCAATCACTTTTGCATTGATGAAAACCCTTGTTTTTGGAGGGACTTGGAACCCTTCTATTATGCAACTTTGTGTCGTTTCTCTTGGAACTAGTAATGGGGCTGGTGGGTGAAGTCTCAACCCTTCTTTTATTACCAATTTTAGGTATTTGAGTTTGGACAGATCTCTTTCTAGAACCTTCCCTTTTCCATTCGCAACTTTTCTCACCTCTTCTTGTGCTTTTTTCATGACTAATGGATTCTTAACTAGGTTTGCCATTATCCATACTAGAGCGGCTGCGGATGTGTCACTCCCTGCAATAAATATGTCCTGTATATTCAAATAGAAATTAGAGTTACTTTCTAATACATATATATATATATATATATATATATATAAATTTTGTTAAAATTATAGTCCCACGACCAGTTTTTTACCCCAATAATTAAGTCATACGTTGGATTATAAATAAATCAATTAGCTGCACAATTGACATTTGAGCCAACCCCAATAACAAAAAGGGGAAAGAGACGGATTTTTTTTTTTTTTGAATTTTTCTTGAAGTAAATTGACATGTTTTAAAATACTTGAGGTAAATACTATTTATACGTAAATATGGGGACAAATATTTTTTTCACCGTAAATAGAGAGATAAAAAAATTATTTACTCTGTAAATATACTACTAGCTTTAAATATTCTAAACGTGTTATTTATTTCTTTTAAGTCTCAAAAAAAATGTTTTTACTGCAATTTTCCTAGCAAATATTTCAACGGCCCAAATCTCTATATGTAAACCATCATCTGGTCTGATCATCAAAAATAAATCTTTCAAAAGTATGGTCGTAAAACCATGAGATTGTGGTTGTTTTAGTTATAATTTATAAGGCATGTTCGGGAGGGCTTTTTATATACTGCTTTTGATTTCTAGGGTCTAGAAGTTTCTTATAAAAATGTTTGGATGATCTGTTAGAAATGTTTTGGCTTTCCAAAAGTGCTTTTAGAAAAAGCCATAAAATAGAGCTTTAAAAAAAAAAAAACACATTTGAAATAAACTTTAAAACTTGTATAGTGTGAATAATATATTATAAACTTAAATAAAACATTTTTATAGCTTATTAAAGGAATTTTAAACCATTTTGATCAATTTAAACTCTTTTAAAAAATATGGTTACTTGTTGAAAAGCTACGACTTTTGTTTTTTTGTTTTTTGTTTTTTTTGCAGATAAAAGTATAAGCAAAAGTTATGCTAAACAGGCTCATGGTATATAGTTTTATTAGGAAGCATATGCATGATAACGGAAGGATCAGAATGAGAATACATACAGTGAGAACACCCTTGATTTGTTTATTGTTGATTGTTATGGCTTGGCTTGGATCCTTTTGAACTCGAAGCAAAACATCAACAACATCTTCATGCTCAGATTTAGGCCTTTTAGGATCAAGATGCTCTTCAATCACTTTGTCATAAAAGTTGTCCAATTCCTTAAAACACTTCTCTAGCCTCACTTCAAGGCCATTCAACTTGTTGAGCCAACCTAGCCATGGGAAAAAGTCTGCCATGCAGAAGCCTCCAAGCAAATCCTGCGTCTCTTGAAGCATCTCGCGAAGCTTACCATTCTCATTCTCAAACTTCTTGCCAAAAGCCACTCGACAAACGACGTTATTCGACAAAGAAAGCGCGAGTTCGCTGAGATTAACCGACGACGAATTATTATGAGCAATGGTTTGGAGGAGAACACCAACCTCTTCATCTCTAACGGCTTGGAAAATCTTAACCCTCTTTGCACTAAGAAGTTCCAAGACCATAATCTTCCTGATCTCACGCCAATACTCGCCATAAGGAGCGAAAGACAAAGAAGCGCAGTTATAACTGAACTTCTTCGCGGCATACAAAGCCGGCCTTCCTGAGAAGACAACATCATGAGTTTTGAAGATCTCTTTAGCCAAATTGGCAGAGGAAATGACAAGGGTTGGTATGGATCCAAGCTGTAAGAACATGATTGGTCCATATTCTTCGGAAAGCTGTTCAAAAGATCGATGGGGTAAGTTTCCCAGTTGGTGAAGGTTTCCTATAAGAGGTAACTTCTTCGGACCAGGAGGGTAATTTTTGGCTTGAACTTTTATCTCTTTCCTTTTGAACAAGGACAACAATAGTTTTGAGGAAAAGGATATAAGAGAAACCAATAGGAATAGAAATGGAATCATATTGGAAATGAGAGAAATCATTCTCAAGAATATAGAACTAAAGACACTTCTAATTTAAGCGCCTAAGTATATTGGCTTGTTTTTGAAGCCTCTTGATTGCATGCCGTGAAGCTCTTGCACGTATATATAGTTACATGGAGGGTGGAACCACACACTGACGAAGGTAGACAGTTATTCTCGTAACTTTTTTTTCTTTTGATATTGTATATAAAATTTTATAAAAATTAACTTCCGTTCTCCTTAAAATTATATCTCATTCTCTTAAAATTTTATTCTGCCCTTTATAACATTTTTTATCTCCTCCATTTAATTTTTCTTAATATTATTAGTAGACAGTATTCCATCCAGTAAAGAAATTTTCTGGCTACGCTGGTTACAATCATGCATCACTCTAGATATATAGATATATTGGAGTCACACGGTCGGTTTGAATAGATGTGTGCACATACATACATATATATATATATATACATGCATTAAAAACGTGAAATTAGTGACTATTCATATATTCCACGTTTACATCATGTGCAAGTAGTTTAGTTAAGTCTTCATCAATATTAAAGTGCAATGTATGGTATGTACTACTTGCGTTATGTCAGTCCAAAAACATTTAAATTCTTAAGCATAAATTGAAAAGAACTAGCCTGATAGCGGTGGGCTGAGTTAAGAGGAAGATATGCGCCACTTACATAACTGTCTAAATAGAAGAGAAAATTACATGTTATGAGATACTTTTAAAAGTTGTATTTATTTATGTTATATTTAGAAAAGTTTATACCACACTATCATTTATATTACATGTTAAATTGTATTACAGACGAACGTGTATAGTATTTATAAAAAAGAAATCTTAAAAGATGGTATTTATAAAAATCCCCCTAAATAAAAGGCCTTGAATATACAAAAAAAAATTACATGTTATGCCACACTTTTAAAACGTTGTTTAGTCATGCCAACTTGAAAAAGTTATGCCATACTAATACTCATATCATATAGTTAAGTTGGTCACACTAAAACATTTGTGGCGTTTATAAAAAATAAGTTTTAAAAGAAGGCATTTATGAAAATTCATGTTTCTAAAAAAGTCTACTAATTACTTTAATTACAAAAATGTCATTGACAATAACTATAAAGACTATTGTAACCTTAAATAATGAAGCAAATAAAAATAACAATGAATGTTTAGAAAAGGAAGCTGCACAATAATACTAAAAACCAACATAAATACGCAATTCCTATTGTTTTCTTTTTAAAGTAGGAAACAAATAGTTAATACAATCAGGAAACAAAAAAATTAATAATGAAATAAAATGGAAAGTCAATGGCTTAATTAGGTTAGATAATGACACCAAATCTTAAATATTAAAAATGGGAATTTTTTTTTAAATTTGAAAACAAACCAAACTGAAAAAAAAAAAAAAAAATCTATTGTCGTGTGAAAAGTAAACAGAATTTTCGTGAAAAATATTACATCTATATAGTTTCATTATTATAAATAGACAGAAATCTTGAAAATGAAATATTTTATTATCATAAATATGTCAAAAATTATTATAAGGAACCAAATATTTCTCACATAAAAGGAAAAATATCATCATTTGCATCCCTTACTCAATTTCACTTTGATAATTAAATATAAAATTATGAAAATGAAATGTTTCATTATCAAAAATACGTCAGAATTTATCATAACGAAAAAAAATATGTAAGACGTGAAATAAAAAATAACACCAAACAGCAACATAAAATAAAAAGGCACTAATCATAAAGTATAACAGAAACAAATCGTTGTGTGTAACGCCCCGAAATTTATTTAGTGTTAATGTAATGTAAATGATGAATTAGTGTGCCATAATTAACGTTTTAACTTTAATTAGATTATTTGGTTGGATTTTAAATTTTTGATTGTTTTGTTAATTTAATGGGTTCGAATGATTTCTTATTGTTTTAAAATGATGTTTTGAGTTTTAAAACACAACAATTTGTAAATTGTTAAAAAAAAATACCCCGTTTTGTAAAACCGTGGGCGGCATATGGTTTTCGCACAGTAAAACTGCCCACCGATTTTCTCTATTTATTCTCCCTCTTCCTCCTCTCTCCTCACTCTCCTGATTTCACTCTCTCTCTCCTCTCTTTCTTGGTCTCTCGGCAGCTCTCTCTCTCTCAATTCTCTCTCAAAATTTTTGATTTAAAATTCGAATCCAAGCTTCGGGATAGCAAGGAGGAAGCTCGGGGACGTGATTTGGCAACCGAGATAGCGGATTGAAGCTTCGATTCGAGGTTAGATTCGAAATTTCTAAACTTTTTACAAAATTTTTAATTTTGTGCATTTTTGAAATCTAGGGTTGTTTAAGCTTAGAAAACCGTGGAATTGAGTTAAATGAACTTAGAACAACTAGAATCTAAGCTTAGATTGAAGAAAAACGGATTGAATTCAAGATTTTTCATTTTTCCCCTCATTTTCTCATTTTTGGATTTTTGAGGATTTTGAGTCTAAATCTTGTTTAAATGAGTCCAAACATGTTTTAGTATGTTTTTCTATCAACTATAATTGTTTTTTATGCCTGGGATTTGAGAAAAACAAGTTAGAATCAAGATTTGAATTTTGGGGATCGAGAAACCCGTGGCTAGGATTTCTGGATTTTCCCAGTTCGGCAGGCCGAACTGTGTGTTCGACAGGCCGGAGTGATGATCGGCAGGCCGGTGTTCTTCCGACCGGCAGGCCGAATCTGGGGAAGTGTTCGGCCGGCCGAACCTTGCTTCCGGCAGGCCGAACTGTGCAGTTCGGCCGGCCGAAGCAGGGCGTCCGACAGGCCGACCGAGGCATGGAAAATTTTGTGATTTTCACTCGTTTTCATTGTTTTGAACCCTGATTTAAATGCCAACCTTATAGAATGATTTTAATGATACAAATGGCACACTAGGACATCATGAAATGGTTTAGTAACCTAGAATGTCTTGAACTAGATATTGATCGACTTAGTTTGTATCTAGGATCGTTCGTGGTTCCGTGGAGCTAACGTATAGCGGACCAGAATTACGGTGTGGGGCACCGGCACGAGTATTGAGGTAGGACTTCTATCCTATTTCTTTGGTAGCCTGGTTTTGAAATGATTTGGCTTTAAAAAAGATTTCTATCAAAATGTTTTCAACGATTGTTTGAAAATGGTTTTATCGGTTATATTTTAATATACCGTGATTATGAAATGAATTTCATAATGAATGTAATTGACAACACTCGGTAATTGGGTTTTGAATGATAATGATAATAAACACATAGGCATGATGCCATATCAGAGATCGGGTCGTGTAGCGATCGACCTTGGGGGCAGGTCCCGAAACCCAGCTGGGCCATTACGGTGGTGATATCATGGTTTGCCTTGGTAAAAGTAAAATTGTGTTTTGATTGGGTGAGTAGACTGTTCTGTGTTAGGACGGTTCTACTCAAATTATTTATTTATTTATTTGTTTATTTAAGTTTTCTTTGAGTAACTCCTAATCAATGACATGTTTCTTTGCACTAAATTATTTTATAAAACTTAGTCCTATTGAGCCTTTCGCTCACGTTTTATCTGTTTTAAATTTTCTCCCTCTAGGTAGTTTCCCATTTAGGTTTGGAGAGGACTCTTCGGACCGAACTCAGGAGCAATAGAAGGGTTGATTTACATTTTGTATTATTTAATCAAGGCATGTATGAGTTAACTTTATTTGTACTTGGAATGTAATTGTATTTACGATATTGTCAGTACCATGTGTGTGCACAAGTTGTGGGTTGTGGAACCCATACTCGCGGTTTTATTTAATTTTATTACTTGCTTAATATTTATAAATTCTTTTATAGAAATGTGGTGGAAATCTTCTTATTTCTTATTTAATTTGATCCTTAAACCATTGGTTTTAATTAAATTCTCTTTTAATTAATTTAAATAATCTGCCACGTCACCTCCCATACTCCGGGGTGTGACATTGTGGCTCATAAATTATGCAATAAAAAATAATGCAAAAAAGACAAATGGGCATTACCATATTGAAGATTTATTGAAACATGAATAAATGCTTCCTAATGTGAAGTCAACGTGTAACTAAACAAATGAACAAAAAAAAAACCATATTAACTAATTCCGTACCAGAATTGTATGAAAATTTTATTAAGTTAGAGCATCAGTCAAAATACTACCAATATGGTAATGAATAAAAAAGCTGAAGATTGTTTAAACTTTCAAAATTAAACACTAAGATTTAATGGATATTTTAAATCATCAAAATTTTTTAAAAAAAGATAGCGTTGCAATATTGTTTATAAGTAGACAAATTTAAATTCAACAAGCTCAAAACAGACACTATGTGAATATTTTGGAAGATATTTAGGTTCAAATCCTGAGGAGATGAACATAGTTTTATATATATATATAGTAAAAAAACCTTGATAGAAACATCTTCTTAAACTTATAGACAAGTCTTTTAAGTGCACCTTCCTACGGATTGACACGTGGCGTTATCCACACAATGAAACGAAACGTTTTTGTTCCGATTTTGGTTTTTTCTTTATTTGCCGGTTTCCCATCTCTGACTCAAACTATAATTATTGTTTTTTTTTTCTTCTCTTTTCTTTTTCATCTTCTTATCAACCATGCCTAAAAGTTATCCTCGTCAATTGTACTTCCAATCTCTATTTTTTTTCTTCTTCTTCTTATTGATGATGGATACCTTATCAAGTCCTGATTTTCTCTCTCTTTCCCACAACGATTTTCCTCTGACGTCAACCATTGGACCAAACACGCCAATAATTTGCTTAGCGTTGTATTCGGAGATTTGTTTTATGACGGATTCACATTTTTGTTTTCAGGAGTTGACTTTGGTCTACCTACGAGGCAGATGTCTGGACTCTTTTATGTGAGTCATAAATCTTTATCTGAATTTTAGTTGTGATTTGTATAGATTAATACAACTTTTAACAAAGGTTTTAGGGAAATTTCACCCTTAGGAAAAGGGCGGGAGAGAACGTGAATGAGGGGAAGAAAGTTGGTCTCCCTTTGTCTTGTTTGGTGAAGGAGGAAAGAAAAATGAGTGTTCAACTATATTAATATTTTGCCAGTTATTTTGATATTATTTTAGTTTAAAAATAAGAACAAAAAGTTAATTTAACTAATTATAAATGCACTTAGTATAACAAGCTTTTTATCCAAAAATCTAAATCAAGAGGCCCATGCTCCTTTTATCCCTCAAAATATATTTTTTTTCACTTTTCTTGCATATTAAACAATTTTTAAGGGTTTGATATGGTGGTTAGGACCATTGGTTAGAACTCTAAACATTGTAGCATGTGAGAGCTTTATACTGTAGCAACTTTTTTGCTTTTATTGTAGTATATGAAAACTTTATACTGTTCTTAATTAAAAAGTTAGTTAAAAATAACTAATGTCAAATAAGGTATAATGGTTATGTTTTCTCTCCAAACTACCTTCTCTCTTTTCTTTGCCCCCACTTAATTTCCACTTCTACCAATCATAATGTGCACGTTTGCAAAGTTTTAAGTTCATCCTTGACTTTTACTCTTTCCATCATCTTTTCTGACCTATATATATATTTTTTCTTCTTTTTTATATCTTGTTTATTGGGTTATTTTCCTCACATGAACCGAGAGTGTGATACGTGTATTAATCTCTCAGGATAGTCACGATAGATTAGTCGATGATTGATTTCGATATGCGTAATAGATCGAGGTTTGAAGAGCGCAACTCAATATCTTTATCATATGGGCTCTGGCGTTATATCAAGATAAAATATGAAAGAAAAATGGAGATGATATTGACCGAAATATGTTTCAATGGTTGACCTCAAACTCTATGTAAGATTGGAATCAAACATGTCATAGGATCAAGATTATTAATTAATTAATTAAGAATTTCAAATGTGTTGATAGTTCTAGAAGAAATGCTAAGGATATCAGAGAATTATCTTAATCATTTCAGATAAGAAAATCCATTGATATTCTCCAAATAGTAGAGGGTTGGTAGTGTGTATTATTTAGAGTGAAATCAAGGGATTTGTTTCCCGAAGCACCTTGCTGATATAAAAAAAAAAAAAGCTGGCTCCATATTTTTCTATTCTTTACTCTTTTGTTAATGTTGTTCTTCTCACTTATGACCGTTTTCTTGGCTTGATCGTTAGAGTGCCTTGAACAAGTAAATCCTGCCCCCAAGGGAAAGAGCAAATAAGAGGCAACAAAGATAGAGAAGCATTGATGTTGAGAAGTCCGATGAAAAAAATTATGCTATTTACTTAACTTAGATGTTATTCACACAAACTTTTTTTTTTTTTTTTTTTTCAGACTTCTGCTATTTATTTTACTCCTTCTCAAATATGCTATTTCCCACCTTCTCTTTTTCCCTAATCCGGTGGAGAAACCCAAAGCCATAAATGCCCTAAAGTAAATGACACTCTCTTCTCTCATTAAATCAACATGTATAAATACATGTTTTTGAAGTAAAAAACTAAGATAGGGTTTGGGTAGGTTTGTATTGAACTACAAAAATCTAAAACCAAAGTCGAACTCATATAAGTTGTTTTTTTTTAATTATTTTGAATAGTTCGGTCATTTTTAGTTGGTTTATTTCAGTTTCAATCGAATGGGATTGGTTTTAGGTTTAGATGAACACCCTTAAAACATACCTAAAATTTGAGACATTTTATTTCAAAATTTTGTCCATGACATGTCTGTCCAAAATTTTAGAACCCTTTTACTATAATTTAGAATTTCTTTTTGAATGGGATAGTTTAAAAAATTCATTTAAAGAATTTCTCTTTTTCCTTTTAGTTTTTTTAGACATGTAGTAAAATTTTACTATTTGTAAAAATAAAAAATTACAATATTTTACCAATAACTAAAATTCATATAATGAATATCCGTAAAATAATTATTAAGATAAATTGCTCTAAACTATTTGTTTTTACATAATACATCTCAGACTTTTAAAATTGACAAAATATATCATATATTTTGAAATTGTTGGCAATTGAAGTCGAATAGCTAATGAGCGTTAAAAGGCACGGACGTTTAGTCACGAGATTCATATGTAAGTTTTTTTAAGGATAGAGTTTGTTACTTTAAGAAAAAAATTGTAGTTCAACATGTAAAAAATAATACTGAACAGAAATTAAACCTTAATAGTTAATGATTTCAAAGTTTAAGGTTTATTTTGTTTAAGATTAAAAGTTCAAGATGTATTATGCAAAAAGTATATAGTTTGAGGCACAACTGTATAATTTACTCTAACTATTATGTAATTTTATGATTTAATTTTTAAGATTATTATTATTTTTTTTTTGAAAAGATGATTTAAGATTATTCTAGTTTAATTCTAACTCATATAATTTGTATTGTAATTTTTACTCTCCCCTTTACAAGTCCCCGATTTTCTGCATTTAGTAAAAAGGGTGGTTAAAGTTTTGTCCAGAACTGGAACAGAAAGCTGTTCTGGATAAGCATTTTCTCTCGAACAAGAGAACCTTTGTCTCATCGGAGGTGTTCCAATGGAAGCTCTGGGACTTCCTTCTCTCAATACTCTTTCCAATTCTCGCTTTAATTTTCAGAAACAAAGATTAATCACTCACTTCTCCACTAAACCATCGCATTTCAGAAGCACTGATTCAGAGCTTTCTGTCTCCAGAACCCGCCATTTTGTACGCAAACTCTCCTCTTTTCCCAACTTCTAATTCATGGGTTTTCATTTTTCATGGCTTTCGGAATTAAACGGAGAAAAATTTAGAAGAAAGGATTTTATTTTGAAGAGACCTTTTTTGGGTTTCTTTGGTGTGGAAGTGTGAGCTGTAGTGATAAAAATGCTGCTTTTACTAGCTAATGTACATAGTTATGGTTAATTTTATTTGCTTAGCATTAAATGAACAATTATTTTTTGAAAAATCTGAGTTGAGTTGTTATTTTTTTGTGATTCAGAGACGGGTTTCCATTCGAATGCAATCTGACAATGAAGATTACGAGCTGAAACAAGCCAAGGACATGGCTGCTGCTAGGAAGAGATGGGAAGCTTTGGTATTTTTGAACTATTACTACTATAATTTAATTTTTATCTCAATTGGCTTGGTGGGTTGGATGCAAGTTTAAGTTTAGTGCTTTTGAATTTTAAGTTTCCAATTCTTGCGTGTGGTTATTTTATTTTATTTTATTTTTTTAATTTTTGGTTTAGGTCAGAGATGAAAAAGTTAATGTGCTAACTCCAAGGGAAGCTGGGTATGCAATTCAACTTTCTAACAAAACTTTACTTGATGTTCGTCCTTCCACAGAACGCAAAAAGGTGGATGTTTTTCTGTCTACATTTTTCTCTCAGTATATTGTCATGTATTAGTTCAAATGTTTTGAAGATTAATAAGGTTAATTACTTTTACTCCTGCCACTAGCCTCATTTTGGCAGTTCTTTTGAGTGATTGTTTGTCATTTTGCAAAAGAAGTGAAATGTGCTAGTTCGGGATTTTAGCCAAAGGGACTTAACTGAAATGTGTCTCATGACATCAAGAAAAATGTTATTTGAGTGAGACCGAGATCATGTACCTTGAAGATGCAATGGCATCAGACCTCAACACATAGAACGATTGATATCAAAATTGTTCAGGATGAGGACCCGACCCCCCTCCATGCGGGTATAGGTTGAGACTTTTCAAGAAAATTTTTATTTGACTGGGAACAGGATCATTTACTTTGAAGAAACAATGGTATCTGACCTCAGTGCGTCAAAAGACTAATATCAAAATTAGTTAGTATGAGGACCTCAACCCCTGTAGGTGGACCTCAACTCCCTTCAGGGGTCGTGGTTGGGATAGGCCTCAATCTCCCTTGAGGAGTCGAGGTCAGAATTTCTGATGTGTTGTTTACTGAAATATTTAATCTTCCTTCCTTTGTATATCTTTCTTTGATTAATACTCTGTAAAGGATCATATTACTTTCAGTTGCCATTTTTCTTATTGGCTTCCCCTGTTCTATAGGCATGGGTTAAAGGCTCAACCTGGATTCCCATGTTTGAAGTCGATAACAGATTGGATGCTGGCACAGTTTCGAGGAAGGTCACAAGTTTTGTGATGGGTATCACTCCACATTACCAAAAAGAAGTTACACTTTCTGCAACAATTATAATGGATACTTAATGAGATTGTCATTCAGTGATAAGTTAATGATGTGTCGTTTAGCCAATCTTGTATATGTCATTCCTTTGAACTAATTATCTCAGTTTTTTAGTTTCTTATGCGTGTTTTTATTGTTTTCTTAACTGGAGATAACTATTTTGTAGGGGGCTGGTGGAGTGGTGTGCCTACATTGTCTTATGATAGGTAAGTGAGGAATCATAGACTTCATATGGTTTGTGTAATATTCCTACATGCATTGAATTGCATATTCATGTACTTTTTCTTTTTCCAACAGCGAGTTCTTGTCAAAAGTTGAGGAAAAGTTCCCAAAAGATACAGATCTTATAGTGGCATGTCAAAAGGGATTGAGGTGAGCTTTATCATTTGAAAATGGCCAAATGTGATTATAAGTTGATGGAACCATTTGCTGATCTTGATATGTCGAATGAACAATGGAATCAACCTAATTGGATTTGAGTATCTAAGAAGTTGTAAATTTCCCATTGCAATGTGTCTCATCACAAACATGACGGGATGCTTAGATGAAGTTGTGACCTGTTATTCCATCAACTGTGAGGGAAAGAGCAATGGGGATGAAGTTTCATCATGAAAGTTCCTTTATTCTAGCTTTTTCTTGGCCATCTTGTGGGCTGCACATCACCGTCTCTCATCCCAAATAGAATTTTGAGTTCCATACAAAGATTTTGAAACCGGTATAATTTTTAGCTTGGATAAAGAACTTGAGCATTTCACTTTAAGTCTTACCTGGTAAATTTGAACACTGTGAAGAAGAAATATGAGACAGATGCTAGAAATGGATCAAACAAACCTCAAGCTCAACTCTTAAGTTATATCACATTTCATTATTCTACAAACTTTAATTTCTGGGCAGATCTCTTGCTGCTTGTGAACTGCTGTACAATGCTGGATACCGAAACCTTTTCTGGGTTCAAGGGGGTTTAGAAGATGCCGAAGAGGAGGTATTTTGTTTTCCCTGTGTAGTTTGAATTTAGAGTTTTCTGCTACAGTTTCATCCATTCTCATTTTTCAATCCTGAAAATTCTAATTTTTTGGTGCAGGATCTTGTCATAGAAGGTCCCCAGCCAATTAAGTTTGCTGGTATTGGCGGGGTTTCGGAATTTCTCGGGTAACTAGCCCAGTCTCTGCCCAGTTTTCCTTAAGACATGCATCATTCAACACTTACAGTGATATACTCTCTTTTTCTGTGTTTTTAGCTGGAAACATAATGAATGACTCTCTCTGTACTTGTAAAAGAAAACACTTATATACTTTCCTTTTCACTAATTTTAGCTGGAAACATATTGAATGACTCTGTCTGTACTTGAAAAAGAAAAAGCAGTTGACTTTGTACGGTTTTGTTAGCAAGTTTTTTATGATTGGATCCCTTTTTTTCACCCTAGTTGGACTGATCAACAAAGAGTTCAAGCTGCCAAGGAAGGTTGGGGTTACCGATTGCTGTACTCTGCACGTCTGGTAATTATCTATTTGTCTCACTTGTGGATAAAAACGCTTGGTACTGAATCACCATTTTAGACACATATCATGTTTAATTCTTTTGATACAGGTTGGAGTCTTCCTTGTTGCCGACGCCTTGTTTCTTGGTGCTCAGCGTGTAGGTAGCTATATTCAGGACTTACGATCACATTGAGATTCCACAGATGCATGCGAATGCATTCGTTGAGGGATAAAATTGTAGAGTCGTGGATCTCTCAAAACAGAACAATTTTCCATAGTGTTGCAATTTTGGTCTTTAGGGTTTGCTTTTTAAACTTCCATGATTTTAATGCATGCTTTTTTATCTTTAGTGAACTCGACTATGATTTCTACCATGTGCTGATATCGTCTATTCTAGCTGCAACTGCCACCGAAATGTTTGTTCACAGCAGTTCCCTTGCAATTAGTCAAGCAGTTCTATAGATTAGATTTTTCTTACCAAGTTATGCACATGTTCTATGAAGCCACTTTATTCTCCTTTATTCCTTTTTTTTTTTTTTTTTTTTGATAATTTCACAACTTCTTATTTGAATATGGCAAGGTACACAACTTATATCAACTTTCTCATTGCCATCAGAATCACTCTTTAAACCTTTATATTTTTTTTCTGTCAGCGTCGAATGCAAATGCTTTTATGTTATGATTATATATCACTATGAAAAGTAACGGGAGAATGATACTGAAATTCTAAACCCTACCAAAACCGCTTTTATTATAGCACTTGAAAGTGTCACACTAATATCTTTAGAGTAATGTAATGCTAGGTTGCTGTTACAAATTTATGTTTGTCTTGAAATTATGAAAGAAGAAAACAGTGACAATCTTATGGCAAGTATGCGGACAATATTTATTGAAACAGACCAGGGTGAGTTGATCATAACAGGACTGCCAAGCAATTGTTCTATTATGAGTGTTTTTGTAGCTTATGAAAAGCGTGGTTTGGCAAGGACTATTAAACCCGCTTTCCTGCGCATTGTGATGCCAAAGACTTCATTCATGTCCAAACCTTTAGCTGTAACTCCATGAGGAAGCTCCCAATCAAAGCTATGGAGAAGTTGAGCTAAAGCAAGTTCGATAGTCGCTGTTCCAAACGTCATGGCGGGGCAGATTCTTCTACCAGCTCCAAAAGGTATGAGCTCAAAATCCTGTCCTTTGAAATCAATAGTACTACCCATAAACCTTTCTGGTTTGAATGCTTCTGGATCTTCCCAACTTTCCGGGTCTCTCCCAATTGCCCAAGCATTGACATAGATTCTCGTCTTGGCTGGAATATCATATCCATCGATGGTAACATGTTCCATGGATTCTCGAGGGACTAGGACTGGAGCAGGAGGGTGCAATCTGAATGTCTCTTTGATGACTGCTTTCATGTAGTTGAGTTGAGGCAGATCACTTTCTAAAACAACTTTTCTTTCTCCCACAACACTTCTAACTTCAGCTTGTGCTTTTTCCAATACTTTAGGATTCAAAATCAGCTCTGTCATTCCCCAATCAAGGACTATGAAGGTTGTGTCAGTCCCTGCCGCAAACATGTCCTGCACAATGAAATCATGGATACTATTGAGGTGGTTGATTTCGTGCAAAAATATTAACAAGCCAAGTGCAATTTGTCACATTTTTGCAAGAATAATGCTAAGGATCCGAACTTTTTTATTATTAAAGTATATGACAAGGTGAGTTGTCACTTTGGTAGATGTTTGAAAAATTTTCATGTTAGTTAATATTAAAAGATTGCATATCTAACAGTATAAAGATGACAATTCATTGGAAACTCCTTTGTCTTACCAAGATAATAGCCTTGACATTGTCCTTGGTGAGAGGCATCTCCCCAGACTCGTTCCTTTGAATATCAAGCAAGACATCAACAAGGTCCTTGTGCTCGTCTTTTTCTCTATTGGGATTAAGATGTTCAGCCACAATCTGATCGAAAAGTTGATCGAAGCGATTAAAGGTGTCAACGAGTCTCGATTTCATTCCTGTCAAAGTGTGCACAAACTCCATAGCAGGAAAGAAATCTCCAACGCTGAGCCCTCCCAGCAATTCTTGATACTCTTCAAGCATCTTTTGGAACCCTTGCTTATCATAGTCTCCTCCTGCCGAGAAGTCCCTTCCAAAAGCTACCCTGCAAAGAACATCATTGGCGTACAACCCCAGCATCTTGCTTAGATTGGTTGTGCTGGGATAAGACTCCGAAAGCCTACGGACCAAACGAGCAACTTCTTCTTCTCTAACAAAGCTAAAAGATTGTACCCTTTTGGCACTAAGCAGCTCAAGTATGCAAATTTTCCTAATGTACCTCCAATAAGCTCCATAAGGGGCGAAAACGATGTCGGTGCAGTCGTAGAAAAGATGTTTGGCTGAGAAGATTTGTGGACGGCTTGATAAGGCCAGATCATGGGTTTTCAATGCTTCTTTGGCTATTCTAGCTGATGAAATTATAACAGTTGGGACTTGACCAAGTTGTAAGTAAAGTATTGGACCATATTTTTGAGCCAAGTTTTGGAGTGAGATGTGAGGGTTTTTGCCGAGCTGGTGAAGGTTTCCAATGATGGGAAGTTTTGAAGGGCTTGGAGGGAGATTGAATGATGTTTTTCTGTTTCTAATAATTGGGTTATTCCTGAAGATGAAGTTGAGAGAAATTACAAGGAAAATGATGGCAAGGAAGAGCATGGAGGGTTCGTTCATGAGCCACTGAAGGAGAGCCATTAACGTAGCAGTAATACTGCTGTTATTTTATGGAAATTTAATGGAGTACTTGAAAAAGGCAAAGTTATGTAGTTTGTCGGCACATGCGAGGATATCATATTTAAATAGTTTTAGACGTCACTGGCAAGATATTTTCTTAAAACTTGCAGGCTTTAAGTTCCGTACACATGTTATGTCGCTGTCGAGATTATTGAACTTACGTACAGCCTCTGAAGTTTCAAACACATGCTAAGATTTCTAATATTTGATTTTTTTTTTTAAATTTTATGAAGTTAAAAGAGTGAATATGAGTAATTTTGACAGTAGGATTGACTTCAACTTGAAATCTATTTTTGGAGAGAGTAAGGAAAATTCTTGGCTAGGGGCACTAAAATTCCCCGCGGGTGGAGTATGAAATATACACCATTAGATTGAAAGTCAATTACTCAGGACCGTGTTGTCTATAGAGGCTAAAATAAAAAAAAACTACAACTGATCACACTTTCTTGTTTATATCAATTTTTATCCAAATAAATCATAGCTACGAATTTAATATCACTTTTAATCTTAGCCCTTGATCTCAAAACAGTCCAAAGCTTAACACTAAGGTCCGCAAGTTTGAGGAGCTTCCCCATGGTTGCCGTTAACAGCTTCACCCCGTCTAGGCATCACCGTCATCAGACCTCACCCGTGCTCACTCAAAGCCAACAGGCCTTGCTTCCCTGCTCGGGCTCGAGTGGTTCTCGCGAGTGGGGTAATGACGGCGGAAGGAGCTACGAGCTTCAATGAGGCGATGTAGAAACAAAAAAGGTTCTGACGAGCAATGCTGAGATGAGCTTTGTAGGGGTTCAGGCTTGCGAAGGGCTTCGGGAGGCGCACGATAGGCTTCGTAGGGCCTTGGGACTCTAGGCTTTGTGGGCAATGCCGAGAGGCTTGTGACATCTTGTCACTTCCGTTGTTATCTCATCCTCCTCAGCACCCCATCGCCTGCGGTCGCGATTGATTGGATCCGAAAGGAACAAGATGTTTGATCTTTTTTTTTTTTTTTTTTTTTTAAGAGTGAAAGTTGTAGTTGAGTATTGGATTACATTTGGCAAGGTTTATTTTCATTTACTACTCTACTTTTATTTTATTTTTTTACCATTAATTTAAATTTGAGGACAACACACAATAGGTCATACACCACTTGTGGGGATAAACACCATAGACCTTTTCTGTGATATTATTATGAAGATGTTAATTATTGATAGGAATTGGAGATGTTGAATGTTATTGGTGGGTACGTCAAATTGGGTTGGAGATAACCAGTAATGCAAGCTCAATGTGCATAAGTTTAGACGTGACCGATAAAATTTTTTTTCAGACTTGCAGCCTTTAAGATTCAAAACTCAATTTATGTTAATTTAGACGTCGCTGAAAAGATAATATCTTCAAACTTGCAGCCTTTGAGTTCCATACACGTGCTAGCTTGTTAGACGAATTTACAGCCCCTGTATTTTGTCTATATTGCATAAACGCCTCATGTTATTTGTTTGCTGTTAGGTGAATAAATCCAATGGAGTTTTACACACAGCAGCAGATATTTTCAACGCTCCCAGCTGATTGGTCCTTATTATTATCATCTTTGCATTGAAAAAAAAATCAATTTTTTGTTTGATAAATATCATTGTAACAAAGAGGTTATAACTAGGTGACAATCTAGTCTCTGACTCTATATGTAGCTCCGCTCTTGAAAACAATTATTTTTAGAATTTTTCATATTCTTTGAATACACATGGCACTGTCGAAATTACAGGACATGAGACGCTAACATCACAGCCCTATCTCCAAGTATGTTTGGATCAGGACCTTGTGGACACAAATTCATGCACTAGGGCCGTTGATTTGAATGAAGGTGATGTGTACAAGGGATATGCATAGAGACAAATTTGCTATAGGAGTATCTTTTATACAGTGTTAAATTAAAGTTTCAAAACTAAATTTTGAAATTTTCTTAGAAAGATGGAGTGTTATTTTTGTACTAAATTTGACATACGCTATATATTTTTTTGTCAAATTTGACACTGAGGATATCATATTCTGAATTTTAACATTTAATTGCTTGAGCCGACTTTCGTTTTGTAATTACAACATTATCATTTTCAAATTATTTAAAATTTTAAAATTTACTTTTATAACTTTCAATACTTAAAAATTAATCTCTAACAAATATTATAAAATAACATTTTGGTGTAATCAACATTATAGAATGGAGTACAAATAGAACAACATATATATTAAATGTGTGATTTTCACATTTTTTATGATTATCATTTATATTGAAGGTAGTTTAATTTAAAAGGATTGAAATAAAAAATTGAATATTTAATCACAAGAATGGCTGATTTTACACAACTAGCCACGCCCCATGCCAAGCTAATTATTAATCGCAGCTAGGATCACCTATTTTAAATCATGATAGTTTTTGGCACTCTTCCACAACAAATCATTTATACTATTTACTTCATTAATTTTGAATTAGCTATGATATTATTTCACATAAGTGGACATTATTAGACTACTAATTGACCAACTTATTTTTTTTTTATATTTTGTTCTAGCCAGTTACTCAAAACGGGGTTTGGCAACAACAGCCAAACTAGCTTTCCTGTGCATAGTGATGCCAAACACTTCAGTCATGTCCAAATCCTTAGCACTAACACCTGGAGGAAGCTGCCAATCAAAGCTATGGAGAAGTTGAGCAAGAGCAAGCTCAACAACCGCGGTTCCAAACGTAATTCCGGGACAGATTCTTCTACCTGCCCCAAACGGTATAAACTCAAAGTTTGTCCCTTTAAAATCAATAGGGTTATCAACAAATCTTTCCGGCTCAAATGTTTCCGGATCTTCCCAACTTTCCGGGTCTCTTCCAATTGCCCAGGCATTGACTAAGATCCCTTGTCTTATCCGGAATATCGTATCCGTCGATTTTGACGTGTTCCTTGGATTCTTTGGCAGTAAAACCGGAGCGGGAGGATGCAGCCGCAATGTTTCTTTGATGACGGCTTTCAAGTATTTGAGTGGAGGAAGATCACTCTCTAAAACCACTTTTTTGTCTCCGACGACGCTTCGCACTTCATCTTGCGCTTTCTCCAAGGCTTTAGGGTTCATCATGAGCTCAGTCATTCCCCAATCCAGGGTGATGAAAGTTGTGTTAGTTCCTGCAGCAAACATGTCCTGCAAAGTAGGGATTTGATATTAATGGTATCATAGTTTTAGGGGGAAGAAAGATATAAAAATGTTTTAGGCTAATGGAACCTTAAATTTTAAAGAAGTAATTGTTTGGTCTGCAATTTTTTTGTCGACAACAAAAAGTCAATAAATCTACACTTCTATGGCATGCCGTCTGTCCATACATGACTAATGATTATATTTAAGAGTTTGCATCGTTGCACCTTAAACTATTTACTTTTGCATAATATATCTTGAACTTTTGATCTTGACAAAATACACTATAAATTTTGAAATCATTGGTAGTTAAGGTCTAATAGCTATTAAGTATTAAAAGGCACAAACGGCGGAATTTGATTAGGAGATTTACACATAAGTTTTTTTTTTTTAAGAGTAGAGCTTGTCATTTAAGAAAAAAATTGAAACTCAACATATGAAAAATAGTAATGGATAAAGATTAAAAGTAGCTATTAGACCTCAATTTACAATGATTTCTAAGTTTATGGTCTATTTTGCTAAGATTGAAAGTGCGAGGTGCATTTTGCAAAAAAAATAAATAGTTTGAGGTGCAACAGTGCAAGTAAATCTATATTTAAGAATACTAAGAAGGAAAACTAAAACTTAGATGGAAAAAGACTTACCTCTAATTTGTGAAAAAATAATAGGATGTTTGGGAGAGCGGTTAGAACTGAAAATGTTGGTTTGACAATTGTAGCAGATGAAAATTTTCTACTGTAACAAATTTTTTTTTTTTTACTATAACTGTTAAAAGTTTTATACTGTTTATTAGTTTAAATCGATATGCAAAACAATACATAAATTTTAAAAAAAGCCAAACAACACTGTTTATTGTACGTTCTTTGATCTTTTGCTCTGGACGCTAATGAGCAATGTTACAACAAATGTGGACCCCCTCGCAAGGAAAAAGATGGAATTGAATAGGTGGTCGTCACAACAAATATCCATTATTAGGGTGGCATCCTCAGAACACGCTTCGCACGCCAAGCTCCACTTCTCTAATCTTAGTATTATTATTTTTTTAAAATTTTAAATGACGAGAAAGAGCAACTAGCATTATAAGAACCTACTGCGTTCCAATTAAATTAGCATCCACTAGAAACCTCCTCATATTCGAAGCTCCCCGCTTAACTAGAACCAGCTTCTACTCTAACATTCTTAAAAAATAAATAAAAGTACAAGAAAGTTAAAAACAATTTTAGTAGTAGAGCTTAAAAAAGAAACTTAAAAAGGGAAAACCCACTGCAAAGCGACAAAAATAGAAAGATGACAATGTAGAAAATGAAAGACCTATCAGAGTGAGGTACAGAAAGAGGAAATGATTGAAGAGAAAGAGGGAAAAAGAAAAATGAACAAAATATCATATGGACTTCAAAATTTGATTTAGAGAGAAGACAAAATTGAATTATTGATCATTGAAGAGAAAGAAAGAGATATAAGTTGAGTATAGGGGGTTTGATATAGGATAGTGATAGAGATAAATTACCATGAAATTGTTATGGTTCGATAAATCCAAAAAAAAAATATATATTATTAGCTATCAATGATGAA
Organism: Artocarpus heterophyllus; assembly: GCA_025403435.1. Taxonomy (NCBI): domain Eukaryota; kingdom Viridiplantae; phylum Streptophyta; class Magnoliopsida; order Rosales; family Moraceae; genus Artocarpus; species Artocarpus heterophyllus. Next base: position 6,506,341 of record CM046345.1, read on the forward strand.
AATGTAGATAACAGTAGATATCAATGCTCTAGTTTTATGAAAATTTTAGAAGAAAAACCAATATCAGTGGAAATATCCAAGAAAATTATGGATACTATACAAATTTGATTTAAAATATATTTTTGATATTTTAGAATAGATAGGCATTATAAAAAATACATAAATAAACAAGTTTTATATAAGAAATTTCGCGTATAAATATTAGATGCTTACTATTAAAAAAAGTTTTTATGATACTCAAACAAATGTTTGTGATTCCATTTTGATTCTCAATACTGGTGCAAGACATGTTAACAACTATTTTAAATATAGTTCTTAATAAGTCACGTATAGGTTTGTTGATCTCTTGATATTGTATTCCATAAATGAAAAACTACGAATTCCCTTTAACTGTTTTCCTAGAATGGTAGATGTGGCATAATCGGACGAGAAAAATTAAAAATTTCATACCTATTTATTGGTCATCAAATTTATAATTATATGAATAATGAACATGAAAGTTTCACTGGAAGAGTTTTTGTTTATTCTTTTTTTTTTTTAATAAAAAAGAACTTTTTGTATCTAAGAAGTGTAGGTATTACTAGGTGACAAAGCACTTATTCATATAGTACAAGATATTGGTAAGATTTTAAAAAAAATAAATAAACATCAAAATGTCAATATTTTCAATATATTCAATATATATATATTTTTTTAAATTTCTTCAAAATTTTCCTAATATTTCCCGAAACTTTGTACAAATTACGCTACAAAGGATATTTCCACATCTCCAAAATATATGAATTTAAATTAAAATTTTAGCTATGAAGTTTATTTTGGTTATCCTAAAGAATTTTCCTATAAGTATAATAAGAGAGAAAATTACTAACCAGAATGATAGCCTTGACATTATCCATTGTGAGAAGCATGTCATCAGATCCGTTCCTCCGAATATCAAGCAACACATCCACGAGGTCCTTACTCTCATCATCACTCTTTCTATTCGGATTTAGATGATCAGCCACAACCCGATCGAAGAGTTGATCGAAGCTCTTAAATGTCTTCACAAGTCTTGATTTCATTCCGGTCAAGGTGACCACAAATTCCATGGAAGGAAAGAAATCTCCAATACTTAGGCCTCCTAGCAACTCTTGAAACTCCTGAAGCAGCTCATGGAAGTCTTCTCCTTTCAAGAACTCCCTTCCAAAAGCTACCTTGCAAACAATATCGTTTGCATACTTGCCAAGCATCTTGCTGAGATTGATGGTGCTAGGATAAGGGCGCTGTTCGATGCGACGAACAAGACGAGCAACTTCTTCTTCTCTAGCAAAGGTGAAGGATTGAACCCTTCTTACACTAAAAAGCTCAAGTACGCATATTTTCCTAAGGTATTTCCAATAAGCTCCATAGGGTGAGAATCCGATGTCGGTGAAGTTATAGGTGAGGTATTTTGCGGCAATGATTTTCGGACGGCTTGAGAATGCGAGATCATGAGTTTTCATCGCTTCTTGGGCTAGTCTAGCCGATGAAATTATCACGGTTGGGACTTGACCTAGTTGTAGGTAAAATATTGGACCATACTTTTGTGACAAGTCACGGAAAGAAATACAAGGGTTTCTTCCAAGTTGGTGAAGGTTACCGATTATGGGTAGTTTTGACGGGCAGGGTGGGAGATTAAATTTTGGTTTTGTTGGCTGTTTCTTAAAGATGAAAAACTTAATTAGCAAGATCATGACAACGAAAATGGATTGAAAGAAAAAAGTGGGTTCTCTTAGCCACTCAACAAGAGCCATAATTGGGCGTAGTTTCTTTGTCTGAAACTAAATAATTTGTGTAGAGTAGGCTTTGTACATGTAGATTTGTAGATTTGGAAATACTAGTTCGAACTAAAAGGTTTAATTTAAATTAGTTTTGTTATAATATATCTCTCATAAAATTTAAATGATCTTTAATTCCAACCATGTTTTTAAGATACCTCACAACTTTAGGTTTTATTTTTGTTAGAGAAAATAATAAAATTAAAAAACGCCGGCTTTCTATGCTATTATGTACCATCCTTACATATATGAAATATTTTGAAGCTTCATAATTATCCACTAAACTTGCAAAGTAATCTTATTAACCTTTTGGGGTTATAATCCTGCTACTAATATATAACGCCCTGAAACTTAATTAAGTATGATTAGTGTGTGAAATGGTGAATTAGTATGGTAATTTGCTTTAATCTAATTATTTTGTGATGATTTCCCAATCAATTTGAATTTCAAATTACTTTAATTATTTTTATTATTTACATTTGCCATTTTGAATTTTTAAAACAAAATAATTTGTCAAAGGCCAAATATGTCCTTTTTGTAACATTGTGGATGTACATGGTTTTCCTCTCTAGTTTTACTCTCCCTTCCTCTATTTATTTCTATCTTTCCCTCTTCTCTCCTCACTCTCTCAATCTCTCCCCCTCTCATTCTCAGCATACTCTCTCTCTCTTCTCTCTTTGGCCGTCACCCTCTCTCTTTTCCTCTCAAATGTTGATTCAAAATTAAGCTCAAGCTTGGATCTTCAGCTTGATTGGAAGCTAAGGAGCAAGATTGAGCCTCCACAAACTTGATTTCAAGCTTGGATTCGAGATTAGTTTGTTATTTTTCAAATTCTCAAAACTTTTTCCAAATTTTTCAATTTCTTTAAAATGTTGTAATTCGAGTTTCTATAGGTTAGGAAACCTTTACTCTAAGTTAATAGGACTCAAAACAACTCAAATCTAGGCTTGATTTCACGAAAAACAAATTGGATCACACTTTTCCTATTTTTCCCATTTTCAGATTACTTTGAGATTTTCTATGTAAATCTTGTTTAAACTTGTTTAATTGCATTCTATCATGTTTTTCTATCATCTATGAATCTTTTCTATGTCTAGGAATTGAGAAAACATGTTTAGAATGAGATTTTAAGCTCGAGAGGCTAAGACTCAAAATCTAGAACTTTTTGAAATTTTCTAGTTCGGCGGGCCGATCTTGAGTATCGATAGGCTAGATTCATGAGTTCGGCAGGCCAGATTCATATCATTGGCAAGCCAAACTTGAGAAAGTAGGGCAGGCTGGTAGGCCGAACTGTATAGTTCAGCAGGCCGACCGAAGTTTATGAGAAATGATCGTTTTTCATTCGTTTTCACTGTTTTAAACCTAGATGAAGTTTTTAACTCTATAGAATGACTCTATGAACTTCAATGGCACACTAAGACACCATGAAATAGCTAAGTAATTTAGAATATCCTAAGCTGGATATTGATGGACTTAGTTTACATTTAAGGTTGCACGTGGTCCTATGGAGCTGACGTATAGCAGACCGGAACTGCGGTACCAAGATATGGTGTAGGATTCCAAGTAGGACTTCTTCCCTTTCCTTTAGTAGCATGATTTTAATGTTTTTGGCCTCAAAGGATTCTTTCAAATTGTTTTCCACAAAATAACCTCTTTCAGAGTGATGTCTTTCAAAATAAGTTTGAAGAAATAATTTGAGATGGGTTACTTAGTGATTACATTACTTGATGAAAATGAATAATCATAATGAATCAAATAATGAATGTAAATGAGAATACTCGGTAAGGTGAAACCTAAATAATGAATAAATTTTATAAGTCTATCTATTGTATTTTATAATTCTTATGTTATAACGGGTCTAATCTTGATTTAATGTTTTCAAAGCTCTACCCTAGATTAGATTTGGATGAAAAAGAGCAAGATAGTAAGTATGAGTTTAACAAATTTCAATTAATTATTTTTATAACTCTTGTCTATAATAGAATATTATATTCAATTAAATGTTCTTCGAATCTTTAGTCTTACTGAGCATTCTGCTCACATTTTCTTTATCTTCTAAAACCCCTTTTCTCTAGGTGGATTGTAGTTTAGGATCGACAGGGAGGCAACAGCGCAACAAGTGAGTCATAGGAATACTGTTTTGGGTTATTGCCTAATTTAATTCAAGGCATGTATAATTTTAATATCTATCTTTCTTAATGGACTGTGATTGTATTATTTTATTGTCGATGCCATGTGTGTGCATTAATGTGAATCCGTTGGGGCCTGGCTTATGTTTAATTATCTTTAATATTTTATTTTATGTGTTACTATTTCAAAAATAACGATAACTGTTTTAGAATGTTTTTTTAAATTATCACGTTTTTTAAAATAACCCAAATCATTTAATTGGTGATTTTAATAAAAAATTTAGTTTAATTAACCTAACTAATCTACCATATCACCTCCCGTACTTCGGGGCGTGACTTAAAAAAAACAGTTAAATATAGTTTAAAAAATATACTACATAGGGCCGACAAATTTATGAATAACAAGATTATAATCCTATAGAAATGAAAAAGATTTTTCTAGCTTGCATCAATGCTATCATAATTAGTAAATTGACATTCGTTTAAATCGTGCGTGATAATTACTTTTTCTTTTTGAAAAATCAAGCGTGATAATTAGTTTTTTGGACATTTATGCGCACATTTCTTCGTCAAACTTTGAATATTAGTATGGATGAAATAAATACTGAAAGCAACTTATTCGTTGTCACTCCCACTACCACCATCATTATGGTTTGTTTTTATTTTATTTTTTGCCTTTCAATAAACAGAGTAGAGAAAGCAAATAGCATCAAGCAACCAATGGACATCCTAATTGGATTAACACACTATCCTATACCAAGCCATCCACTTTGATATCATTAAAAGGAGGAGAAAGAAATACAAAAATTCAATTAATCTTCCATACATATATAAAAGAGAACTTTATTTCCCAACACCCTTCTTTTTTTTTTTTTCCCACTTTTGCTTATTCATATATATATTTTTAACCTCTATCTTTCCTCGTTTGTTTTCTTGTTCCTGTTTTGCAAGAGGCTTATCTACAATTCAATTGTTGCAAAATTACAATATACAAGAGGCTTATCTACAATCTAGTTGTTACAAATTTACAATGTACAAGAGGATTTTTTTTTTTAAAAAAAAAACTCTTTTTCCTTGTTTTGTTAACCTCAATTAAATAATTTTATAACCTCTTACTATTTCATTTTTAACAAATATAATGTTAGTGTCAGCAAGATATTAACAACTACATAAGACTTCTATTACTAAAAAAATTAAAAAAAATAACAAAATGGTAATCAAAATTTTAACGCCGTATAAAACTTATAAAAGTACTCCCACGTGTCACACATTATGCCTAACTAATAATTAAAAAAATATAAAAAAATACCCTAAAATTCCCTAAAGCAAAAACAAACCAAAAGGCTATAAAATTGGAAAGAGAAACATGTCGAAAATGGACATTAACTATACATAAAACTCTAAAATATATCTTTAATCATTTGGCGGAAACAAATCGAAATTCAGCAGTTTTATCAAATCTTGATACAAGATTCAACGTTGAATGCCACCATAAGTCCAACTGAGCTAGTAAATGATTGGTGATTTTTTCCAGATTAATTTGGCGATAAAATTATACAGTAATAAAAGTCTTACTTATATTTCCTTTTATTTTTTTTGAACCACTTCAAAAGATCTATTTTATTGTGTGATTTTTAATGTTGCATCACATTAGAATTATTTACTCTTTTTAAATTCTCTATTTTATTTATAATTTCCAGTAGGAATTTGTCATGCCCCGGAGTATAGGAGATGACGTGATAGCTAATTAAATTAATTAAGTAAAAATTTAATAAAAACATAAGTTAAAGAATTTAATTATTTAAGAAAAATATGATAATTTTAAATCCCTTTTTACGGCAAATATTTGTAATGATTAAGCAGATAAAATGAAATAAAATAATAATAAAGAGAGAGAAAGTATGCGTTGGGTCTCACTGACCCACAATTTGTGCATATATATAGTACCAATAATATTAAATTACAACTACAATCCAAAATAAGGAGAGAAAATTAAAGTAATACATGCCTTGATTTTTGAAAGTCTAATAGTCTACTTGACTCTTCTACTACTAGCAGGTCCGGTCAACGAACTCTTCTTGATCTTAAGCTGTATTCCACCTAGGGGGAAAAATTTTTTAAACAAAAAAAATATGAGCGAAAGGCTCAGTAGGACTATATTCTTAAAAACAGATAAATAATTTAAACATGGAATTTACCTTTCAAAGAAATAAATTAGAAAACAAAGTTAAATAAATAAATAAACAAATAAATTCTCTTAAGCAAATCCTGTCAAAGGTTGTTCGTTTAGAAAGTACCTTTTTATCTTTTTCGGGAAAACTATAATATTCACTATTGAAGTGGCCCAGCTGGGTTTCAGGACCTGCCCTCAAAGTCACACACTATACGACCCAATCCTGATATGGCATCATGCCCATATGTATTTTTTTATAATTACTAAAATCTCATTTTTACCAAGTATTTTCATTTACATTCATTATGAGGTTTATTATAAAAATCACCTCAATCTATTGTTTTTGAAAACAAGAAATAAAATCCCTTTTTCAATCAATCACTGAAAACATTTTCATAGAAATCATTTTTAGGCCAAAATCATTTGAAAACTAGGTTACCAAAGGATGGAGTAGAAGTCCTACCTCAATACTCGTACTAGTGTCCCACATCGTAATCCCAGTCTGCTACACGTTAGCTCCGTGGAACCAAGAATAACCTTAAATATATAATTACTAAGTCTATCAGTATCTAGCTTAAGATATCTTACATTGCTAAATTATTTCATGGTGTCCTAATGTGCCATTTGTATTTATAAGATCATATTGTAATGTTAAAATCTCAATCGGATTTAAAACAGTAAAAACGGGTGAAAAATAACAAATTTTTACTATGCCTGGTCGGCCTACAGACCTCCTTGGGTCGGCCTGCCGACCATCTGGGTCCGATAGGTTGAACTTTTCTAAGTTTGGCCTACCAGACGTATGAATCCGGCCTGTAGAACTCATGAATCCAGCATGCCAAACTTCAAGCTCGGCCTGCCGGACTGGAAAATTTTAGAATTTTCTAGAACCCGAGTTTCGGCCTCCCCAAGCTCAAATCTTCAATTTCAACCTGTTTTCTCAATTCGTAGACACAAATAATGATCATGATTGATAGAAAAATATAGTATATTACTTTTTAACACTTTAAAACAAGATTTGTGTGAAATTTTTGAATAAATATGAAAATGGAGGAAAATAGAGAAAAATAAAAAATCTTGATTTAAATCCATTTTTAATCAAACCAAGCTTAAATTCTAAATGTTTTAAGTTCCTCTAACTTGGATTAAAGGTTTTCTAAGCTTAATTAAACTTAAATATCAAAATACAAAGAAAATTGAAAAATTTAGAAAAGTTTTAAAATTTTGAAACCTAACCTTGAATTTAAGCTTTGATTCAAAGTTGTGGTTGCTCAATCACGCCTCCAAGCTTCCAATCCAGTTGAGAAGCAAGGCTTGAGCTTGGATTTTTGAATCAAAACATGAGGAAGAGGGGGAGAGAGTGACAGGCAGAGAGAGGAAAAAAAGAGAGAGAGAGCTGGGAGTGAGAAGGGAGAGAGAGACGAGAGAGTGAGGGAGAGTGGAAGAGAGGGAGGGAATAAATAGAGTGAGGAATGGACGGTTTCACTGTGTGAAATCCGTGTGCCGCCCATGGTTTTGTAAAACAAGATATGTTTGGCTTTTGGCAAATTGTTTTGTTTTAAAATTTAAAACAACAATTAAAAATAATTAGAAGTAATTAAAAATCATCAAAATAATAAAAAATAACATTAATTTAAAGATCCCACAAATAATCAAATTAAGTTTAAAACATTCATTATGGCATACTAACCTACCATTTTACACACTAATATCACTTAATTAATTTTGGGGCGTTACAACTCTCCACCCTTAAAAGAAATTTCGCCCTCAAAATTTATAAATTGGTTTAGAAACAAAACAAATGCGGATACAACTCCCGCATGCTCGATTCTAATTCCTAAGTGGCTTTATCAACCCCGTGATGCTACCACACGACCTTTACTAATGGTATATCGCGACGATGCAAGCTGATCATTTTTTGATCGATAATCTAGATTGGCACCTCTTCGTATGTCATGTCTTCCTGAATTTGCACATCGTGAAGTGAGACTATCTTGTTTGCTCAGGCGGACATTTACGAAGCATCGATACGTGAAATACATCGTGAATATGAGAAAGTTCAGGAGGAAGATCCAGGCGATAGGCAACCACACCTACTGCGTTGCGTAATCTCGAAGGGTCCAATGTACCACGATGCAAGCTTACCACTTACCCTGAATTGAGTGATGCCTTTGCGAGGCGATACCTTCAAGAGGACAAAATCTCCTACTTCAAATTCCAAAGGTCGACATCTTCTATCTACATAACTCTTCTATCGACTCTGAGCTGTCCTCAATCAATCTCGAATTATAGCGACCTTCTCATTACTATCGCGAATCTCATATAGCCTAAGAATAATCCTGTCTTTCGACTTAGCCCAACATACCGGTGACCGACACGGTCGTCCATACAGCGCTTCGAACGGTGCCATGCCAATGCTCGATTGATAGCTATTGTTGTATGTAAACTCTGCCAAATGCAAATACTTCTTCCAATTCTCGTCGAAGTCTAACGCACATGCACGTAACATGTCGTCGAGAATCCAAATAACCCGCTCAAATTGCCCATCGATTTGGGGATGAAATGCCGTGCTGAAATTCAAATCCGTACCCAAAGCCTCTTGAAAGCTTCTCCAGTACTTGGCATTGAATCTGGTATCTCTATTTGATGTGATAGATAAAGGAACTCCATGTAGTTTTACTATATTCTGTAGGTAAAATTCTCTAAGAATCCTTCTCGAACATGTCAACCTAAATGGAATGAATTGTGTCGTTTTCGTTAGTTTATCAACCACGATCTAAATAGTATCATGCTTTTGCTCCATCCTTGGTAAACCTGTAAGAAAATCTAACGTGATATGCTTCCATTTCCACCCTAGAATAGGAAGCGGCTGAAGCTGACTTGCTGGCTTTTGATACTTGGCTTTCACCTGAAGACAAGTCGTACACTTGGCCACATATTCTCAAACATCTTTCTTCACACCTCTCCACCAGTATTGCCTCTTCAGATCACGATACATCTTCGTGCTTCCTAGGTGAATGGCAAACTGAGACTTATGAGCTTTGTCCATTACGACCTTTGTTACTTCAACGATTGCTGGAACTACTAGATTTTCCTTGAAGTACAACGATCCATCGTCGCGTATCCTCCATTCCTCAAATTGCTCTTCGTTCTGGATTCACATCTAGATTCCTTACAGATGCTGGTCTCGCCACTGATTCTGTTTCACCATCTGAACGAGAGCTAGGGTCATCACCATATGATATACCAAAACTCGATCATAGTCTTTGTAGTATTATAGCCCATACTCACTCATTGTTGCATCCCTTTTTCAATCCTTGAGAGCCAGACAAGTAAGAATCCCTGAAGACTTCCGGCTGAGCATATCCGCGACCACATTAGCCTTCCCAAGATGGTACTATAGCGCAAAATCATAATCCTCTATGTATTCCATCCACCTTCGCTGCCTCAAGTTTAGATCCCTTTGGGTGAACAGATACTTCAAACTCTTATGATCGAAGAGAACCTAGAACGTTGCCCTAAGCAGATAACATCTCCAGATCTTCAGCGCATGAATTACCGCCGCGAGCTTCAAGTAGTGAGTAGGGTAGTTCCGCTCATGAGGTCGCAGCTGTCTCGATCCGTACGCCACCACGAGTCCATGTTGCATCAACACACACCCAAGGCGATGTCCTAAAGCATCTATGTAAACTTCATACGGCTCATCACTATTGGAGATAATTAATACTAGGGCTAAGGTCAACCGATTCTTCAATTCTTGAAAAATGAGCTCATATTCTTTATCCCACTCAAACCTGACATTCTTCCTAATTAGTCTTGTCAATGGAGCTACTATCTTTGAGAAGTTCTTTACAAACTTCCTGTAGTACCTTACAAGTCCCAGAAAACTATGAACTTCTATTACATTCCTCGGTCGTTCCTATTTTACTATGGCTTCTTCCTTGGATAGATCCACTGAGATACCTTGGTCGGAGATGACATGTCCCAGAAACTTGACTTTCGTCAACCAAAACTCGTACTTTTCTTTCTTAGCGAACAACTGGTGCTCCCGTAGGGTTTGAAGCACGATCTTGAGATGTTGCTCATGTTCCTCCTAGGTTTTAGAATATACTAAGATATCTTTAACGAGCATGATCATGAACTGATCCAAATAGGGCCTGAATATCTTGTTCATTAGGTCTATAAAGACCGCTGGAGCTTTTGTCAATCCAAACGACATCACCAGAAATTCAAAGTGTCCATATCGAGTCTTAAAAGCTATTTTGGGGATGTCTGCTTCTTTAATCCTATGTTGGTGGTATCCTGACCACAAGTCTATCTTTGAGAAATACCATGAATCTCCCAACTGATCAAACAATTCATCGATCCTGGGTAAAGGATTCTTGTTCTTCACAGTGACCTGATTTAGCTGCCTATAATCTATGCACAACCCGAGGATTCCATCATGTTTCTTGGCAAATAAGACTGGTGCTCCCCACAGCGATGTGCTATTTTGAATATACCCCTTATCAGCAAGCTCTTGAAGTTGCTTTCTTAATTCTATCATCTTTGCCTACGCCATCTAATAAGGTGCTGCGAAAATCGATGCCGTACCCGAAAGTAGCTCGATGTTGAACTCAATCTACTGATGAGGTGGTAATCCTGGCAACTCGTTGGGAAGACATCTTTAAACTCATTGACTACCGGAATTGCTACAATTCTCCTTGACGCACTAGGCTCTCCTTCTAGGTTCATGAGGATGGCATAGCAAGCAAGATTCTTTCGTCCTCAGAGACATGTCTTTATAAGGCTCTCACTCATTATTCGATCATTACCACCCTGGTAAGTGATCGTCGACCCCTCATCGGACACTAAAGTCATCCTCCTAAGTTAGCAGTCTATAACTGCATTGTATCTAGACAACCAGTCTATTCTTAGAATTACATCATATAAACTCATGGGGATTACAATCAAATCACTTTTCAAAATCTCATCCCCAATCTTTACTTTACAAGATTTACATATACGATTCACACACACCTACCCCAAGGATGAAACTATAGCTAGAAGTTTATCAAACTCTTCTATCTCTAATCCCAAGGCATGTACAAAAGGGCTTGAAATGAGAGAATAAGTGGCACCAATATCAAATAAAACATCCTAAGGACTGAGAAACTAGGATCAGTACCATCGACAACCGCGTTACCAATTTGGGCATCCGAACTCCCTGATGTCATGGTGTGAACCTGCACTGGAGCTTTCCATTTTCCTTTACCAACATTGCTAGGTCCTAGGTTAGTTGATCGATATTGCTGCGGTGAAGGTGACTGCATGCTAGCTATACCCGACGCTCGATACTGAAGGGCATTGCACTGAAAGTTTTATGGCTGGTGTCCTTGCGCTGGGTCTGGTAGTTGTTAGGGAGAGAACTGATGGAACTGAAGCTAAAGGAATTGCTAAGGCTAAGGCTGACGGCTGGCTCCTCCTCCAGCTTGAGGTGCTAGGCTAGAACTCCTGATTGGGCAATTCCTCTTGATATGTCCTAGCTACTGGCAGTAGTGGTAGTGAAAGCTGTAGGGGTTGCTGCACCTGTTACTAGATGAACTGCTGCTACCACTGTTCATGCTACCCTATTTGTTTTTTCTCAAAGTTGGTCGGCTATTGGTAATCCTCTTGCCGCTCCTCTATGGTCCTCTTGACGTCCTTGCTCAGTCCTCACAGTATTGCACATAGTCATTTTCCACAGATATTGCTGTTGACACAATCTCACCAAAATTCCTAAGCGGCAGGGCAACCACCTACCGTTGAGTAGAAGCCTTGAGCCCTTTTTGAAATTTAATGCACTTCTCACGCTTCGATGCCACTACAAATAGAGCAAACTTGGCCTAGCTCATTAAACTTTGCCTCATATTTCCAAATTGACATATCACCCTGTTGCAATCTGTAGAATTCAACCGCCTTTTGGTCTCTATATCCTTGCAGAAAGTAGCGATCATAGAATAGCTCCTTGAACCTGTCCTAACTGAATGTTCCCATTGTTCTCTAAGCGCTTAGCTTGCTTCCACTAAGTATTGGCACCACCTTTGAACTTATATGCTGCAAACTCCATACGATACTCCGCTGGCATGCCAAGAGTATCCAGGTGTTTCACCATCGAATTTAGCCAATACTTAGCCACTTGTGGGTCCTTATTTCCATCAAAGGTAGGAACAGACGCATGCTGAACTTCCTTAAAGTATGCATGCCGATGACTAGCCTCAGAATCCTTCGGTCTTGCCCTTGCTGCCATCTGTCGAAATGTAGCAAACATGGCCCTCATCATTGCCAAAGTAGTCTTATCTCAGCTGTTGGTCTTACCTATTTTTGTCTGTTCATCATGGAATAATAGGCACAATAATAAACGGAGGATACAAAGCTCGTTTAAGCTCGATCTCATCCTAAAGCGGCAAAGTCAATCGATTATCTCGACTTCTACTCTATTTGAGATTAATGGGACGAGTCAGGCTTTTCATTCATCTTGCCTCCAACCCTTGGGCTGTCAAGATCTCATACAACACGGTACAAAAGGATGTCCTAATTTTATGGTGCAGTGGATCACCGCAAGGACAAATAAAGCAAGATTTTGGCTTTTAGAATGTCTGTTTTGCCACAATGACAATGTTTTTTCGGCCAAATCCTATCGTTTAATCCTTCAAAAAGCGTTTCTCTTCTCTCTTCTCTTTGTTTTTTTTAGTAATTTATGTTTTTATAATCAGTTAAGATATGAAATTTGGATTTTAATTCCATTTTATTTCCTCATTATTTTGGTCAGATAGGTTTTTTTTTTCTTTTTTTATAAGATTGATCGAATAGTTTTTATTTCCCATACCTATTTCAAAATTCTAATTTTTGGAAAAAATTTGCATTTTTCTATTATTTTTAAATATAAAGACCGTTGTGACCTAGTTTTTCATTTGCCTTTTTTTTTTTCCTATAAAAGAATATTGTAATGATATGCACCTTTACTAGGTATAATATTATCTGCTTTGAGCCTAAGCTCATATGGTTTTACTCTTGAGTTTCACCCCAAAAAGCCATACCATTAAGATGTGGTATCCTTGCTTATGAATCATTACTCATGACCATTTCTAAGCGATGTAAGACTGCATAACCCTCCCTTTCTTGGCTCTCCTTGCTTCAAAAGAACTATAGTTGTCAGAATTATCCCATCTTTGGGGCTCAATGTCCTCGTTGGCCGCATTCCGATTGGATCAAGGAGCTAATACTCTCAGTAACAACTTGTACCTCTACTGTGTATGATATTGTCAGTTTTGGACCTAAGCTCGCACTGTTTTGCTTTTGGGCTTTACTCCAAAAGGCCTCATATAATTAGGAGCTTAGTGTCCTTGCTCATGAAGCATTACTCATGACTAATCCCAACCAATATGAGACTACACAACAACCTGCTATTTCTTAGCCCTCTTTACCTAAGGAAATTATGGTTGTCACAATATTCTTTTTCAAATGAAACAAGACAAAACTACATTGACCGCTAGAGTTTTGATAAATTTACATAGATAGTTAAATTTTTTAATAGATAGTTCAACATATTCAATTTTGTTAGCTAAGAGTGTTAGAACACCAAATTATCTGTGAAATCTAAGAATTCATCCATGTAGTGAAATTCTTTCAATCTAGAAAATTAATGAATGTTAAAATTGACTAAAAATTACCGCTCGTCTCTTATTATCTAATTTATCTCTTTTTTTCTTTTTTTCTTTTTTCCATATGTGCCACGGGTTTATTGATGGACAGTGGTCTTTAACGCCACACAGATTAATATGTTCGATTTTTGGGTTTCCAAACATTTTTTAGGAGGATTAGTTGGCGAATAGATTAGTTATTCACGTGGTTCATGCTCAAGAGCTAGTTGATGGCACAAGCTCGAGACTATTGTACCAGTTGGAAATGACAACAACAAAACAAGGCATTCATACTAGAATTATTTATTGCAATAAAAAAGAGTTGATAGATATACAATAATTATTAGAATACAGAGAACTATTACACACACACACACCCACACATATATATATGTTTATCATAGACAACATTACTGCCCTCCAAGTTTAGGGAAAACGTGGCTTGGCAAGGACATCCAAACCATATTTCCTGTGCATGGTTACGCCAAAAACCTCAGTCATGTCCAAATCCTTGGCTGTAACACCCGGAGGAAGCTCCCAATCAAAGCTATGGAGAAGCTGAGCCAAAGCAAGCTCGACACTCGCCGTAGCAAACGTGATGGCGGGGCAAATTCTTCTACCCGCTCCGAAAGGTAGGAGCTCGAAATCTTGCCCTTTGAAATCAATAGGGCTATCGAGAAATCTATCCGGTTTAAAGGTTTCCGGATCTTCCCAAGTTTTCGGGTCTCTCCCAATTGCCCAGGCATTGACAAAGAGCCTTGTCTTGGCTGGAATATCGTACCCATCGATGACGACATGTTCTAGGGATTCTCTCGGGGTTAAGACCGGAGTAGGTGGGTGTAAGCGTAAGGTCTCTTTGATGACTGCTTTCATGTAGTTGAGTTGAGGAAGATCACTCTCCAAAACCGTTCTTCTTTCTCCCAATAAGCTGTGTACTTCTGCTTGTGCTTTTTGCAAGACTTTTGGGTTCATGATAAGCTCTGTCATTGCCCAATCGAGGGTTATGAAGGTTGTGTCTGTTCCTGCAGCAAACATGTCCTGCCAAGCAGTGATGGAATCAGTCTTTTTTTTCGGTGGAGAAGAAAAAAAATAAAGGTAACATTTGATTAAATGGATTCACAATTATATAATTTTATAATTTTATTATTAAGTAGGGGCATGTTTACACTTTTTCCTGCAAAATAAAGGCAAATTTAATTTTTTATGATAAAAAATCAAGATTTAAAAATTGTGGAGCCACTTTTATATCTCTACAAAATACATCTCTCCAACGCTGCCGCCAAGCAGCCATATTAATCCTATTCATCATTTAGCTCCAAGAATATTATGCAGGCCTAATAGAGCTATCAATTTAAACCGGCCAAACAGGCCGAGCTTTGTTGAGGATTTAGGCCCAAATTATAATTGAGCTGGGTCGGGCTGATCTGATTAGATAATTGTATTAATTTTTTTAAAAAAATTCCTTTATAAAAAGTCAGGGTTTTGTACCAGGACAGGCTTTCCTTTTGCAATCTTTTAAGATTTACTTTTTATAAATGTCACATATATTTATTTGTAGTATCATATAATATATAATATAAATGATAGTGTGGTATAGACAAACACAGCTTTTAAAAGTGTAACATAGGATGTAATTTTCTCTTTCATTAATTGGGTCAGCATCAGGCTAGCCCGATTTTTCTTTTAGACTGTATGGACTAGGCTGGGCGGCTTGAATTGACCCCTCTAAGCTTGATAAGGTTTTGACTCGGAGACAAAATGTGGGCCTTCTGACGGGATTTTTTGGGTCTTTTACCCAAATGCTAACAAAATAAAGAGTGGATTGATTTATATTACCCAAAAAGCATATTTGTAGAGAATATCACTGTCACATCAATACATTATATATGGTATTCTAAATAAACAATATGAAGGAGTTTGATGATATGAGGTTGAAGAAGGTACGTGTGAAATTTGGAGAGATATTATAAGGTAAAATTATATAACAATAACTTTGCTTAAATAAATGTTGCATTGCACTGTAATAATTTTTTGGGTTGTGTCAGTTATCATTCCACCTCCAAAAAAAGATGGAATGTAAAAAGCTCGGATTTTAGGTCTTTTAGAGTCTTTTCCATAAGCTCAAATGGCCGATTCAGAATTAACCATGATCAAAAGTAAACCAACAAGAAAGATAGTAACAAATTCACTAAAGGCTCGCTTGTTGGACAACTCAAGTGAAAAGACTACTGATGAATTTTTTTTTTGTGTATCAAAATGGGCAAACGTAAGTCGTCCATAGATGTCCTAGGACCAACTTATAGATTATTTGTATTTTTAAGCTATCATATAACATCAAAAACACCACAACTACCAAGTAGTATTATATACAAAATTTTAATAAAAATTTTGTTAAAAAAAGGCCAGCTTGCTTTACTTGCCAGGAAAAAAAGAAAAGCTTACATAAATGCTATATTTTGAAACTTGTTTTTATAAATATTATGTATATTTAAATGTAGTACAACTTATATATATATATATGACATAAGTGGTTTGGAAAAACAAATAGGGCCCAATGTAGCCTAAAAGCCCAAGCAAGGCCAAATGTTGGCCAGGAAAAAAACCTTAAAAAAATTACATGTTATGCACACTTTTAAAAGTTATATGTATTTATGCTATATTTAAAAAAAGTTATGCCTTACTAGTATTTATATTATATATTAAGTGGCATCACAAATAAACATGTGTGACATTTGTAAAAAATAAATTTTAAAAGATAGCAGTTATGAAAATTCTCTAAATTTAAAAACTATTGTCATAATCCGTACTTGAATGGAGCGCTATCTATTAATAGTTATTGAGAGGGAAAAAAGTATTTGTTTTACCTTTAAAGACTAGTTTTTTAAGGGGTAATTGAAGCCCTAATAATTAAAAGAGAATATTTCTATTTGTGATATCTGCTCAAAGAAACCATATCTCAAAAAAAAAAAAAAAGGATATCTCCAGAAAAGACCACAAGTGGTCATAGAAAATTGGGTTGTTGTTTATTATTTAAGCTCCCAACAATTTATTGTGGTTCTCAATATCTTTTTAGAAATTTATGGCTTGTCTTTTTTTCTTTTTTGAAAACTTTAACATAAAATATGAAAATGATAATAACTACAAAGAGAAAAATAAATCGGATCTTTGTTTTCAAGTAATTACCAGTATGAGAGCCTTGACATTATCCATGGTGAGAGGCATCTCACCAGATCCATTCCTTTGTATATCAAGCAAGACATCCACAAGAACCTTCTTTGCCTCCTCCTTTTCTGCCTTGGGTTTGAGATGTTCGGCCACAATCTGATCAAAAATTTCATCAAACCGCTTAAATGTGTTCACAAGTCTTGATTTCATTCCCGTCAAGCTTAGCATCGCAAACTCAAAAGAAGGGAAGAAATCTCCAACGCTTAGCCCTCCTAGCAACTCCTGATACTCCTCAAGAAGCTTTTGAAAACCCTTCTTGTCAAAGTCCCCTCCTTTCGAAAAGTCCCTCCCAAAAGATACCCTACAAACGACATCATTAGCATAAAGCCCTAGCATCTTGCTAAGGTTAACCGTTCCGGGGTAAGGCTCCACGAGGCGTTGAACAAGACGAGAGACTTCTTCTTCTCTAACGAAGCCAAAGGATTGGACCCTTTTGGCGCTAAGAAGCTCAAGTATGCAAATTTTCCTAACGTACCTCCAATAAGCTCCATAAGGTGAGAAAGAAATGTCAGAGCAGCGGTAGAAGAGGTACTCAGCGGCGACGATTCGGGGACGGCTTGCGAAAGCAAGATCATGGGTTTTCAATGCTTCTTTTGCTAGTCTAGGTGAGGAAATTATAACTGTTGTGATTTGACCTAGTTTCAGGTAAAAAATTGGACCGTACTTTTGCGCCAAGTTATGGAGAGAGATGTGAGGGTTTTTTCCAAGCTGGTGAAGGTTTCCAATCATGGGTAATTTTGAAGGGCCTGGTGGGAGTTTGAATTCTGAATTTTTTGGTTTGTTCTTGAAGATGAAGAACTTGAGTAAAACTACAAGGAAAATGGTGGGAAATAGTGGCCAATAGTTGTCGAGGAGAGCCATTATTAAAGTTTTTCGGTGACGAAAGTGAGAAATATGTGTCTTGGTTATAATTTGTAATCATAACATTCATTTATATATAAAAAATATTCCTAGAATAGATGATATAATGTGGTAATTTTTCCATTATACGAAAAACTTGTTTTTACAATGGCCATAATTATTTGCGTTCGCGTTTATAATTTTACTGAATTTTGGATGGTGGTTTAGACACATACGTAGGACGAAAACAGATTGATAAAGAGATGTGGGTCGAAAGCAACTTTTCAATTGATTAATATTAGGGCATTTAATGAGTCTAGATTTTTTTCCTGGATTGGCTATCTCAAAGGCTGTCTCTGTTGGGGAATTAGGCGACTCCTAATTCCGAGGATCGCAAGAACGAATAATCGCAGAAAATAAATAGGAGAAAAGAAGAAAAAGAGACACCAAATTTTATACAAGTTCGTCCAAAATTGAGACTACGTCCTGTTTCTGCCGCTTGCAGATTCCACTATGATGAAGGAGATTACAGATTACAAGAGCAGTTTCTCATACACTCACAAACTGTGCTTACCAAAACTCTCTTATATCTAACACCCAATGAGAATTTTTCTCTCTCAAGGATGGAGCTCTCAAGAATTATGCCTCTCACAATTTTCACACACATACCCAACCCTAGCCACATTGTGGCTATTTATAGCCAAATGAGGAGAAAAATAGCAACTAATAGGAAACCCTAGTGGTTTTCCCTTTTTGGGACCATTAAGTTTGACTCTGACTCAAAAAACATTGCGCAATACAGCGCGTCAGCGCCGCGGCGCTCGTCGAGCGCTGCGGCGCCTAGGCGCCATCCACATTTAGCCTAGGCTTTTTTCTCCTGGTGCCTAGGCGCTTTCCACATGGCGCCTAGGTGCCCTTGTCTTGGCGCCTAGGCGCTCTCCACTTGGCGCCTAGGGGCCCTCGTCCCAGCGCCGTGGCGCTCTTTTGCCAGAGCCGCGGCGCTTGCTCCCTGCCTCCAAGGACGCGTTTGTGACACCCGTTATTCTCCTAACGGGTATTGAGGTAATTAAATTAATTTTTAATGTATAAAAAAAAATTGCTTCATTTAAATTTATTTTATAATATTTACTTTTATCTATTTTAAGTTTTCTAAAATTCTCCTATATTTATTTAGTATGATTACTAAAAAGCCTTAGAACTTCTAATAAATCTCAAAAATGTCATATTGGCATTATGTGTGTTAAAGTCTTTAGATGAGACATAAGGATATCTTTTCCAACTACTCTTGACCCTCATTTTCTTTATTTCCTCCGTGACATGCTTCAACATGTCTCCTCTATAATTGTTTCTATCACTTCTCTTCAAAGACTTCATCTTTTCTTCCTTTCTCTTCCACGGTTCCCATACTCTTCTTCTCATTTCTTTGCTGAAGCAAAATACTTAGAGAACTTCTTCAAGGCAGCCATAAAAATCAGCCACCATCACCTCCATTTGAGCAAGAATTTCAGTCATACCGAAGTAAAGGAACCTGTTTTGAAGCCATTTCAAGCTTTCAACTAACCATAATCCGAGGTTAGAATCTTATGAACAAATTTAGTCTTTCATTTATAAATTTTCTTTTATACTAAAGGATTATTCAAATTTGCGTTCTTAAACCTAAGTATATGTTTGTTGCTATTTTGGAGCATATGTATGAAGTCTAAGTGTATATGCCATAGACAGAAAATTTATATTGTTAAACTTTGTAATACCTCTATGGGCAGTGGTTATTTCTTGAAATTCTAAGATTAAATTAAAATGAATTTTATGAATTGGTTTGCATATTTGAAAAGTAGCATCCTAGGCTTTCTAACGAGCTATCATAAACCTAAATCGGAGTTGTATTTTATTTTCTAAGAATTATTTAATTTTTGTATTGGAAACTAGTAAATCTACCAGTTTGTTATGGTATACCAGCTGCTAACCTGAACCAAGAACCCATCTTTGCTCACCACCTAATTCTTTAATGTCTTGCAACCTTTCCAATATTATCCTAAGTGATTGATGAATCTTATTAGGGACTAAAACATATAGATTACTTGTTCACATTTTATATTGTGTTAAGACAAAAATTGTTTACTGTGGTATTCAAAAGAGATTTATATAAAAGCTTTAATGGCATACTAGTAAGATAAGTTTACACATGATTTATTTATGAATGTAGTTGTATGTTGTGCTTTAGTTTTAATTGTCCTTATGCACGCCTTAGGATCAAGGGAGTATGGAGCTAACGTTAATTGATTCCAGGATTAAAAGATTGTTGATAAGCTTGAAAGGTAGGGATTCTATTACTCATCTTTTGTGAGGTTTTTATAGAATTAAAATTGATTGTTTTGCCGCAATATATATATATCTATGTTGAACTGATATTATATGTGTATCACATATGAAACTATGACATGGACTCGTCTTGTATTGTACGGCGAGGAACATAATGAATTGACACATGTTATAAATTGAGAAGCATGGTTAGGAAAATTAACTCTATTAATAATGATTTAATATAGAGAAATTGTGAGACATGAAAAGGGCGACGGTTACGTCCTTGGGCATGAATACCCTAAAAGGTAAAGTAGGGGGAAGGCGATGACGCTTCCTTGGGTTGAAAGTCCCAGAACACACTGTACAGGAATCGATTTGGTGAGGACTCGGGGCTTGATGTCCCCTCACCGGAACACCCTTGGAATGTTTATAGGGTGATCAAGTGCGCCCATTTGGGTTTCGATGAGTTGAGTGATACTCAATTTAACATGGATACCTAGGAACAATGATGATTGTTAATATTTGTATAAATGTGTAATTATGACACTTGGTAATGATTAACTACGGTATCCATAAGATGTGATCATAATAAACCTCATAATCTGGAATATGATGTGACTTACTGACCATGCAGATTTTAATGTGGTAATGATAAAAACCTAAAGGTGAGTAATGGCTTTCTCTACTGAGCATAGTGTTGCTCATTCCCTTATGTTTATATCTTTTCAGGACTCACTAAGTGTGAGGTGGCTACGAGAAATATAGTTGAGGAAGTGATGTAAATATATTACATTGGGACTGCTCAATTGTAAAGAATGTTCTTCATGATAATGTAAGCATCAATTGTTACTTTCTGTGACTGTAATTATAATGTGTTGAGGGTTAAAATGATGATGACAACAGTTTATATTATTAAATTTAAGGTGCTACATTAAAACTGTGGTTTATTTATCGTTTATATTTTTATTTTTGAGTTGAGAGTTTTCATTTAAGTCCCGGGCAAATTTTATTTTTAAGGTTTTACTTTTATTATTTATTTTTATTTTATCTCATTAAAAACTGTTAACCCCCATATAGGGGCGTTACAGCGTTTTTCTCCCTTTTTCTTCCTGTTGCTGGGTTGACTTGATTTGGCTCCACATCTGCAACAATCTCCCACTTGGAGACTAATCAATCACCATGTCTCCCACTGCAGCGACAACGAATTCTCACGCTTCATGGAGAAGTCCAACTGAAGTTGCGCACAACTTCAATTTCTCAATCGGAACCGTCTTGGTGAGCATATCTGTCGGATTCTGACTCCCAAGAATCTTCTCAAGTTTCAACACTCCATCTTCCAAAGCTGACTTGATGAAGTGATACCGCAACTGTATATGCTTAGTCCTAGCATGAAATGCGTGATTTTTTTCCAAATGAATGACGCTCTGACTGTCACTATGTAATGCACTCATTTCCTGCTTGTGACCTAGTTCTTCCAGAAACGACCGCAACCAAACCATCTCCTTGCTCGCTTCTGTCATTGCCACATACTCTGCTTCTGTAGTAGAGAGTGCAACTATCTTCTGCAGCTTCGAGACCCAACTAATTGCAGTGCCACCCAAAGTGTAGACATAACCGGTGGTACTCTTTCTGCCATCAATGTCTCCAGCCATATCAGCATCAACATAGCCCTGTAGTCCCAAGTCTGACTTCTTGAAACACAATGCTAAACCCGCAGTACCTCTTAGATATATGAGAATCCACTTTACTACCTCCCAATGCTGTTTACCTGGATTACTCATGTACCTACTCACAACTCCCACTGCATGTGTAATGTCCAGTCTGGTACAAACCATGGCATACATAAGACTGCCTATAGCGGAAGCATAAGGCACCTTGGCCATGTGGTCTCGTTCCTGCTCCGTGGTCGGTGATTGCACCTTTGATAACTTGAAGTGACTGGCCAAAGGAGTATTCACAGGCTTCGCATTACCCATGTTGAATCTGCTCAGCACCTTTTCAATATATTCTTCCTGTGATAGTTTCAGACTGTTACGGTTCCTAGTTATTCTCATCCCAAGGATTTGTTTTGCAGCACCCAAATCCTTCATTGCAAACCCCTTAGACAGCTTCTTCTTCAGCTTGTCAATTTCCTATTTGCAACTTCCTACTATCAGCATATCATCAACATATAGCAACAGTATGATGTAAGAATCACCAAAATTCTTTACATAACAACAATGATCTCCCTGATACCTCATGAAACCGTTGCTGCACATGAACCCATCAAACTTCTTGTACCACTGCCTGGGAGCTTGTTTGAGACCATACAAGCTCTTTTGAAGTTTGCACACCAAGTTCTCCTTACCCGGTACTTCGAATCCTTGTGGCTGCTTCATGTAGATCTCCTCCTCCAAATCACCATGGAGAAAAGCTGTCTTCACATCTAACTGTTCCAAGAACAAGTCTTCATTAGCCACTAGCGCAAGTACCGTCCTAATAGTGGTTAGCTTCACCACCGGAGAAAAAATCTCGTTGAAGTCAATGCCTTCTTTCTGCTGAAAGCCTTTTACCACCAACCTTGCCTTATACCTTTTGCTGCCATCAGATTCATCTTTAATAAGGTATACCCACTTATTGTGCAAGGACTTTTTACCCTGTGGTAACTTTACCAGTTGCCATGTCTGATTGGACATAAAGAAATCCATCTCATCCCTCATGGCTAACTCCCACTTGACCGAATCTCCAGCCTCCATGGCTTCATCATAGCTCTCTGGCTCACCTCTGTCGGTCAACAAGATGTAATGTAGAGATAGGGAGTATCTCTGTGGCGGTCTAATGGTCCTGTTAGACCTCCTGACTGGTGTGGCAGGAGTCCTCTGGTTTTCTTCTAGAGCTGTGTCTTCTTGATCATCAACTTTTGGATTCTCCACATCCACTTCAGGAAGATCCTTCAATGGAATCACCTCAGGCTTCTTATCTTCAGAACCTGAACCTCTAGAGTCAGTGCTGTCTCTGTCCTTGTACAGAACACCTTCATTGAAGACCACATCCTTGCTCCTGATAATCTTTCAGCTTTGGTCATCCCAGAGACGATAACCAAACTCAAGTCCTCCATAGCCAACCAGAAAACACTTCTTTGACTTGGCATCTAGTTTACTTCTAGCAGCAGAATCAATGTGTGCATAGGAAACACAACCAAACACTCTCAAGTAAGAGAGATCTACCATTTTGTGGCTCCAAACTTCTTCCGGTAGCTTGAACTTCAGCGGTGTGGATGGACTTTTGTTAATCAGATGAGCGGCTGTATTAATCGCCTCAGCCCAAAACATCTTTGGCAGCCCCGCATGTAACCTCATGCTCCTAGCACGCTCGTTTAAAGTCATGTTCATCCTCTCAGCTACCCCATTTTGTTGTGGTTTCCCTAGGATGGTCTTCCTCATCTTTATCCCATTCTCAGCATAGTACTGCCTGAAATCTTCATCTAAATACTCTCCCCCATTGTTAGACTGCAAGCACTTTACCTTCAAATCTGTCACGTTCTCCACCATGGCTTTCCATCTCTTGAAAGCATCATAGACATTAGATTTGTTTTTCAGAAAGTAAACCCATACCTTCCTGCTTGAGTCATCTATGAACGTCACATAATAGTTAGCGCCACCAAGAGAAGTCACCGGCGCAGGCCCCCACACATCTGTGTGAACTAGCTCCAATTTCCTAGACTTAGGCTCTCTACCCATTTTTGAAAAACCGACTCTCTTCTGTTTACCAAAGATGCAGGCTTCACACAAACTGTGATCAACAGTTTTCAAACCCGATAGTTTTCCTTTGCAGTGAAACACCTTCATACCCTTCTCACTCATATGACCGAGCCTATAATGCCATAGCTCGGTATTGGCAGCAGAATCAGCTACTGCTATGGTATCTCTACAGCTAGAGTTCATGTAGAGAGTTCCAGCCTTGCGTCCCCGAGCAATAACCATAGCTCCTTTAGTGACTTTCTAACCTCCACAATTGAAGGTTACTTTATGTCCTTCATCATCCAGTTGCCCCACCAAAATCAAGTAGCACATTAATTTAGGAACATGTCTCACCTTATGAATCTTCCACACCGACCCATTAGGTATTTTTAAACTGACATATCCAATGCCAACAATATCTAAAGGTTCTCCATCAGCGAGATAAACCTTACCATGATTTTTGGCAACGTAGTTCTCCAGGACATGACAGTGTGCAGTGGTGTGGAATAATGCTCCTGAATCTATCACCCACGAATCAAAAGAACTATCAACTGACAAGATTAAGGCATCCTGTTGCTCTTCAGTGGCAGCGTTAGCTGCATCATTAGTCTTGTCTTCGTTCTTCCTTAGAGCCTTGCAGTTCTTTTTCAAGTGGCCCGTCTTACCACAATTCCAACACTCCAGAGTCCTACCGTTCCTTGACTTGCTTCTCCCATTCCTCGACTTACCTCTCCTGCCATTATCCCTGTTGGATTGCCTGTCAAGTTTCTTGCCCCTATTATCAACATTAAGCACCGAGTTCGACGAAGAGGCTTCTTTTGAGTCCTTCCTGCGAACTTCTTTCTCCAGAATGGAGTTTCTGACATCAACAAGCTTCAGTTTGGCATTCCCAAGCGAATTTGTAATGGCTACCCTCCTGGGCTCCTAGCTATTCGGTAACGAGGCCAAGAGGATTAGAGCATTGATCTCATCATCGAATTTAATCTCTACCGAGACCAATTGGTTTAGGATGGTGTTGAAACTGTTCAGGTGCTCTACCACCGAGGCACCTTCAGGCATCTTTAAATTAAAAAGCTTTTTCATGAGATGTACCTTGTTATTGGCTGAGGGCTTCTCATACATATCTGACAAAGCCTTCATCATTCCTACTGTAGTAGTCTCCTTCGCAACGTTGTGGGCAACGTTCTTTGACAAGGTCAAACGGATCACACCGAGCACCTGTCTATCAAGGAGATTCCACTCCTCATCCTTCATGCCTTCAGGCTTATTACCCAAGGGCAAGTGCAGTTTCCTGCTGTAGAGATAGTCTTCAACTTACATCCTCCAATAGGAAAAATCTGAACCATCAAATTTGGTGATGCCGACTGCCATACCTTCTTCTCTAGTCATCGTTCTTGATTAAAACCTCCACTCTGATACCAGTTGTTGGGGAATTAGGTGACTCCTAATTTCAAGGATCGCAAGAACGAACAATCGTAGAAAAGAAATAGGAGAAAAGAAGAAAAAAAGACACCAAATTTTATACAGGTTCGTCCAAAATTGAGACTACGTCCTGTTTTTGCTGCTTGCAGATTCTACTATGATGAAGGAGATTACAGATTACAAGAGCAGTTTCTCACACACTCACAAACTGTGCTTACCAAAACTCTCTTCTATCTAACACCCAATGGGAATTTTTCTCTCTCAAGGATGGAGCTCTCAAGAATTATGCCTCTCACAATTTTCACACACACACCCAACCCTAGCCACCTTGTGTCTATTTATAGCCAAAGGAGGAGAAAAATAGCAACTAATAGGAAACCCTAGTGGTTTCTCATTTTTGGGACCTTTGAGTTCGACTCTGACTCAAAAAACATCACGCAATACAGCGCGCCAATGCGCTCTTCTCCTGGCGCCTAGGCGCCATCCACATTCGGCCTAGGCTTTTTCTTCCTGGGGACTAGGCGCTCTCCACATGGCGCCTAGGCGCCCTTGTCCTGGCGCCTAGGCGCCCTCGTCCCAGCGCTGCGGTGCTCTTCTACCAGAGCCGTGGTGCTTGCTCCCTGCCTCCGAGGACGCATTTTTCTCCCTTTTTCTTCCTTTTGCTGGGTTGACTTGATTTGGCTCCACATATGTAATAGTCCCCTCTACTAAACCTTTGACACGTCATTAGAAAATCACACATCAGGTCTTCTCAAAGTAACCAAACATCGTTAAAGACGCATCCCTTTTTCTCAAAGAAAAAAAAATTAAAAAACGATTTCAAAATTGAAAGCGCTTTCGCACAGAAATAACGAACTCTCTCAAATATTCATACAGAGAGGGGACCAGCCCTCTGACAAATCATCCTTCTACTTGGACATAATGGACATCCTATTCTGAATAATCAGCTTAGTATTTGCATTTTGCAAGGCACCTTTTATAAAAGAAAGATATTAGACTTCCTATAACAATAGGTATTACGGCCATACATAACTTTCTAAAGCTTATCTCTCATAACTTTCCAAGCTTCATCAGGACTTGGAAGCAACTAACTAAAAAATGAACCAACAAAAAAAAAATAGATTTCCACCAAAACAAAAACTTAAAACGAATAATACCCTTAAAAGGTAATTAGAATTTTAAACCAGAAGAAATCTAAACTGACATTACACCAAAAAGGTTCTAAGTCAAAAGTATCCAAGTAAATAGCAACATTAGGTAGGAGTTTGCAAAAACAAATAAATAAATAAGAATAAAAACAAAAACAAATCCTTGAAATTAAGATTGAGTCATTTGAAGATACTGCTTTTGAATCTAAATTCATGAAATAATAATGTTGTAGGACATAGTTTAGCCTGTTAGAAAAGAGAGAGAGAGACAATGATCTTAAACAAAATATCTTTTTGGTTAATTTTACAAATAGTCCCCGAGGTTTGCCCTTGGTCCTATTTTAGTCCTTGACATTTCAAAAGTCTTACTTTGGTCCCTAATCGATCTATTACCTTGTTTCAGATTTGATCCCTCTTTCAATTTTTTTTTTTTTAAATGGGGAAGTTCATTGCATTCAATTACATATAGTAATATAACCTAAAATAACTAATGAAAGACCCAGCAATACATGAGAGAAAACCTCCAATTAAAATTTTATCCATCTGTAAATTATGATGGCACTCAAAGGGACGAAACGCATACCCAAGGATCGATAATGGGAATTAGCTTGACATAACAAAGGGCAAGCACATATTAAGCTCTTTTGACAAAATCCTTAAGATTGATGGGGTCTCCCAAGCAATCGAAGGCCAACAAGTTGCAATACTTTGACCACCAATAAACCCTCCTATAATCGATAGATCTTTCCAATCTATCAAGAGGCAACGCTCAGTAGCACTAGGGCCATTATCCAATCTTCTTAGAGGAAACTCTGAAGGATCAAAACCTCTGTCTTGAAACAACTCAGACGGATTATACATACACTTAAGGAGTGGGAAAACCACCTCTATTATTACAATAGTATAGACAAACAATACAAACAAACAACTCTTAACTGGTGAAAAAATCATCGGTCTTATTTTACAATCACAAACACAAAACCAACAAATTAAAATCGAGCAAATGACCAAAAACTTGGTGTTATGACGATGGTCGTTGCTGGAAACTTGCTCACTGCTAGTGACTGACACCTTATGCCTCTGCGCTGCTAAAAGCCCCCTAAGTAGAACCCACCCCACCCTGCTCCCCCAAGTAGAGCCCATTAACACCATGGGTGTTACACCCGCCAATTTTTACATAATGGTTTATGATTGATATTTAAACAACATTATGCATTTTCTATATGATTTTATGATACTAACTATTTTTATTTGAGTAATATGACAGGTGACAGTCACATGGAATTGGTGTGCTCAAGGTGTTCATGTCAATAATGTTGCATACATGATATATATTTAGAAATTAGTTAAGATTTTGATGTATTTAAGTGTATGTAGTAGTCCGGCAGGCGGTTCTTTTAAATTTGGCTAGCCGAATTGTCTCTCATAAAATGGCAGGCAGATGGAATTTCATCGGCAAGCCAGACCTTGTAACTTTGGCAGGCTGAAGAAAGCCATCGGCAAGCCAAAGTAGGCTGATGAATAGTCAGCAGACACCCTCCAAATTTGTGACAATGATGATTATTGATGATTGGATATGATGGGATGGTTAATTCTAATTGATTAGCATATTTTTGGCCTTTATTCTTATTTTAGGTAATAGAATACTTGACTTTTTGTGATAATAGAGTAATTGATAAGGTTTTCCTTTTTAAAAATGAAAATTTGGGTTAAGTGAAAAAAATCAACTGACTTTTCTTTTTCACTCCCTATCACACACGTGATTATTCCTCTACATTATTAGAAAATTTATGAAAATAATAGAAAAGATAAGCCTCCTTTTATTTCCTATACGTCATTTTCATTTCACGTAAAATTCTTCTCAGAAACTCTCTCTCCTTTTCTCCTTTTCTCCACTATTTCTTCCTCTTCTCTCCTTCAATTTTTGCTACAAATATTTGAATGAAAGATTGGGTTTTATCTTGGGTGAATTCAAGGAAAGCTTGAGAAGAATTGTTTTAAGGTAAGAAACCCTTCTCAGCAATTTTGAAATTTTGATTACCCTGTAATCCGACTGCTATATCTTTGGCTACAAATTTCCATTTGCTTTGAAATTTTAATATGTTATTCATGTATGTGTTATGTGCTAACCGTAAAAATTTCACCTCAATTAGATTTTTCTATGCTGAGATATGAATTTTCTTCTCTCTGCCACTTGTTGCTAATTAATGCTGATCGGTAACGTTGTAGTTTCTCTATGTTTCGACCCCCATAACTTTTTCTAAAGATCTCCGTTTGCTCTGGAATTTTAATATGATTTTCATGTATATACTATGTGATGTTTCTCCAAATTTCATACCATTTGGTGTTGTGTAGGCTGAGATATTAAATGTTCATTCTTTGCACCTCATAAGGAATTGTTGCTATTTGGTTATGTTGCACAAAAATATAGTTTTTGTTCATAGGGAAAATGTGCTTTAATTTTCACAAAATTTGGCAAACATGTTCATGGTTATATTAGGTTGTGAACTCGAAAATTTTGTGGTAATATCATTTGTATGTTGTGAGTTATTAAACTTTCTTCAAACTAGGTTTTTATGGCTATGAACTTGCAAACTTTGGACCTCTTGTTTCTCTAACTTTTTATTGTGTCTAAATGATTTTTTTTGGTCACGGGAATTTTTTTAGTAGGGTGTTATTATACATATAGGTTCTCACAAAATTTTGAGGTCAAAATTATTTTCGTCATATTTTTCTTAAATGCTAGTTTGAAAGGTGTTCGCTGCCCATGTCTGTAAAATCAGTTTTACTACCGATTTCAATTGTGTATTTTGACCTATTCTAATTTTTGTTGAAGCCAATTTTTGGCTATGTTATAGGTCTATGTGTCCATTATATGCTTAAATTTTTTTAGATTTTTCTTTATCATCAAAATGTGATAAACGGGCTTAAGTTTAGAGTTGTTTATTGCCTAACTATTGCTGGCAGATTTTGTGTCATGAAATTTGTGACTTATTTTAAATAACAAATGGAATTTTTTTTTACCAACGAAAAATCATGGTAATATATTTATATGTTAACTTTGTCCCTGCCAAGTTTGGAGCTTGAATTGTGTGTGAATTATGAGATATTAGGCTGTGAATTCATAAGGGTCAGACAGCATGTGTATAGGCAGTTTTGCTAAAATGTTTTTTTTAGATTGATAAAATGTGTTTTGAATTAATGTTCTTAAGAGTAGCATGTATGAGAATGTTGTGTGGTATTGAATGATATCATGGAGATGAATGTTAATTTCTTGTGTAAATGAATGGTTGACATGAACATTTCCAAGAGGTGAGCACATCAAGATTGCGACGATGTCACCTACAATTACAGTTGAGTAAGCTAAACAAGTAAGTACATTTTCATCTGCAACATGATGAAATTTACAAAAGTTTGAAAATCTATGTTCATGATGGTTTTATGTCATGCCCTGAAATCCGAGAGATGATGTGGCGGATTAATTAGATTAAATAAATTAAATTTTGTAAAAACTGCCATTTTAAATGTATTAAAATTTAATTATAAGAATGGGAAATTATTAAAATCCTTGCAATACTTAATAAACATATGGAAGCGGGCAAAAGAAAGGAAAAATGTTAAATAAACAAACCCCATTGGGTCCCATCGAACCCACATGAGTATGCACACATGGTACCAGCAATATGAAATACATAACCACAGTCCAAGGAAAAGTAAATGAACTAGAACATTAAATGTCTTGTTTATAAATACCCAAAAGAATAATATCTTAGCCCTGCAACTCTTCCCGGTTCTTCACTCTTTTATAAGCTGAACTTCACCTAAAGGGGGAGAAAGTTTTAAAAACAAGAAAATGTGAACGGAAAACTCAGTATGACTAAATCTTAAAAACATTTAGTTTAAACACATATATATCATATTTAGACAAAAGCTATACCATGGAGCAAATAAATAAAATAGACAATAAATTAGAACTTATTAAATTTATTCATACTGAATCAATCCTTTATACATCCATAGACAGTCTCATCATTAAGTTATAGGCAAAGCCATATAAATCACCACCGAAGTGCCCCAGCTGGGTTTCGGGATCTGCCCTTAAGGTCGCGCTTCCCACGACCCGATCTCTGTACATAGCATCATGCTTTATTTTATCATTTCAGACGGTACCAACCGACATGTCCAATGTCACATCATTATCATGTTTCTTTTTACCGAATGTTCTCATTACATTCATTATTATCATCCATTATTTAGCCAATAATGAAAATAAGTGATAAACTTTATTTCTTGAAAAACATAAAAGGCTTTATGGTCAAACCCCTTTTTAAAACGTGGCTACCAAGGAGAAGGGATAGAAGTCCTATCTCGATATCCGTACTAGAGTCCAACACCACAGTCCTGATCCGCTATACGTTAGCTCCACGGAACCACGAACAACCTTAAATAGAAACTAAGTTTATCAATTTCTAGGTTAAGGTATTCTACATCCCTAAGCTATCTCATGGTGTTTTAGTATGCTTTTAGTACTCACAAGATCATTTTATGAGGTCAAAATCTTGATCTGAGTCTTAAACAATGAAAATGGGCAAAAAAAGATCATTTTTCATAAGGTTCAATTGGCCTGCCGGAACCCTTGGTCTGACCTGCCGAACTCTACAGTTCGGCCTGCCGACCAACCAAGACCGGCCTATCAAACTAGCCCAGGTTTGGCCTGCCAACCTGATGAATCCGGCCTGCCGAACTTATGAATCAGCCTACCGAACATTGAGTTTGACCTATCGAACTGGAAAAAACATGAGAGGTCTGAAGCTTCGATTCTCGGCCTCCCCAAGCCCAAAATCATATCAAAACCAATTTTTCCAAGTCCCAGAGCATATATAATGATAATAGCTGATAAACAAACATAGTAGGACACATTTAAACATATTTAAACAAGATTTACATAGGAATTTTCAAGGAAATCTGAAAATGGATAAAAGGGAAAAACTTGATTTAATCCAAATCTCATGAAATCACACCTAGATTTCAAATGATTTAAGTCCTACCAACTTAGATTAAAGGTTTCCTAAGCTCAAGGAACTCCAATTACAACATTTTAGAGAAATTGAAAATTTAAAAACGAAAATTTAAAATTTGAAAAACAATGAAACTAACCTTGAATCGAAGCTTTAAATCGGTTTGTGGAAGCCCAAATGGTGTTCCTCACCTTCCAATCCAGCTAAGAATCAAGCCCAAACTCAAAGATTCGAAATCAAAGTAAAGAGAGGAAGAGAAAGGGAGAGGGCAACGTGGGAGAGAGGGGAAGGAGAGAGAGAGGGGCTGAGAGAATGAGTGAGAGGGAGAGTGAAGGAGGGAAATAAATAGAAAAGTGATGGAAGCAAAACCTTGTTCCCAGCACAAGGTTTTGAAATTGGGACATACTGGGCATTTAACAAATTGTTTTGTTTCAAAATTCAAAATGACATACAAAATAATTTTGTGACACCCGTTATTCTCCTAACGGGTATTGAGGTAATTAAATTAATTTTTAGTGTATAAAAAAAAATTGCTTCATTTAAATTTATTTTATAATATTTATTTTTATCTATTTTTAAATTTTCTAAAATTCTCCTATATTTATTTAGTATGATTACTAAAAAGCCTTAGAACTTCTAATAAATCTCAAAAATGTCATATTGGCATTATGTGTGTTAAAGTCTTTAGATGAGACATAAGGATATCTTTTCCAACTACTCTTGACCCTCATTTTCTTTATTTCCTCCGTGACATGCTTCAACATATCTCCTCTATAATTGTTTCTATCACTTCTCTTCAAAGACTTCATCTTTTCTTCCTTTCTCTTCCACGGTTCCCACACTCTTCTTCTTATTTCTTTGCTGAAGCAAAATACTTAGAGAACTTCTTCAAGGCAGCCATAAAAATCAGCCACCATCACCTCCATTTGAGCAAGAATTTCAGTCATACCGAAGTAAAGGAACCTGTTTTGAAGCCATTTCAAGCTTCCAACTAACCATAATCCGAGGTTAGAATCTTATGAACAAATTTAGTCTTTCATTTATAAATTTTCTTTTATACTAAAGGATTATTCAAATTTGCGTTCTTAAACCTAAGTATATGTTTGTTGCTATTTTGGAGCATATGTATGAAGTCTAAGTGTATATGCCCTAGACAGAAAATTTATAATACCTCTATGGGCAGTGGTTATTTCTTGAAATTCTAAGATTAAATTAAAATGAATTTTATGAATTGGTTTGCATATTTGAAAAGTAGCATCCTAGGCTTTCTAACGAGCTATCATAAACCTAAATCGGAGTTGTATTTTATTTTCTAAGAATTATTCAATTTTTGTATTGGAAACTAGTAAATCTGCCAGTTTGTTATGGTATACCAGCTGCTAACCTAAACCAAGAACCCATCTTTGCTCACCACCTAATTCTTTAATGTCTTGCAACCTTTCCAATATTATCCTAAGTGATTGATGAATCTTATTAGGGACTAAAACATATAGATTACTTGTTCATATTTTATATTGTGTTAAGACAAAAATTGTTTACTGTGGTATTCAAAAGAGATTTATATAAAAGCTTTAATGGCATACTAGTAAGATAGGTTTACACATGATTTATTTATGAATGTAGTTGTATGTTGTGCTTTAGTTTTAATTGTCCTTATGCACGCCTTAGGATCAAGGGAGTATGGAGCTAACGTTAATTGATTCCAGGATTAAAAGATTGTTGATAAGCTTGAAAGGTAGGGATTCTATTACTCATCTTTTGTGAGGTTTTTATAGAATTAAAATTGATTGTTTTGCCGCAATATATTTATATCTATGTTGAACTGATATTATATGAGTATCACATATGAAACTATGACATGGACTCATCTTGTATTGTACGGCGAGGAACATAATGAATTGACACATGTTATAAATTGAGAAGCATGGTTAGGAAAACTAACTCTATTGATAATGATTCAATATAGAGAAATTGTGAGACATGAAGAGGGCGACGGTTACGTCCTTGGGCATGAATACCCTAAAAGGTAAAATAGGGGGAAGGCGATGACGCTTCCTTGGGTTGAAAGTCCCAGAACACACTGTACAGGAATCGACTTGGTGAGGACTCGGGGCTTGATGTCCCCTCACCGGAACACCCTTGGAATGTTTATAGGGTGATCAAGTGCGCCCATTTGGGTTTCGATGAGTTGAGTGATACTCAATTTAACATGGATACCTAGGAACAATGATGATTGGTAATATTTGTATAAATGTGTAATTATGACACTTGGTAATGATTAACTACAGTATCCATAAGATGTGATCATAATAAACCTCATAATCTGGAATATGATGTAACTTACTAACCATGCAGGTTTTAATGTGGTAATGATAAAAACCTAAAGGTGAGTAATGGCTTTCTCTACTGAGCATAGTGTCGCTCATTCCCTTATATTTTTATCTTTTCAGGACTCACTAAGTGTGAGGTGGCTACGAGAAATATAGTTGAGGAAGTGATGTAGCTATATTACATTGGGACTGCTTCAATTGTTGAGAATGTTCTTCATGATAATGTAAGCATCAATTGTTACTTTCTGTGACTGTAATTATAATGTGTTGAGGGTTAAAATGATGATGACAACAGTTTATATTATTAAATTTAAGGTGCTACATTAAAACTGTGGTTTATTTATCGTTTATATTTTTATTTTTGAGTTGAGAGTTTTCATTTAAGTCCCGGGCAAATTTTATTTTTAAGGTTTTACTTTTATTATTTATTTTTATTTTATCTCATTAAAAACTGTTAACCCCCATATAGGGGCGTTACAAATTTAAAATGAGACAAATTTAAAATATCATAAAATACTTAAATTAAGTTCAAATTTACATCAAAGCATACTAATCCACCATCTAAACACCAATTATGCCTGATCAAATTTTCTGGATGTTACATTTTATGATGATTTCTATGATGAATCTTTGATGGTGTTATTGATGTTCTATTTTAAAGTTTGATTTATCAAAAGTTATGCATATTAAATGATGACGTATTTCAAAGTATGAAAGTATAAATATGTATACATGTATCACTTAAATAAGTGTTGTACACCTAAAGTAATGCTATGTCTATGTTCATGATGTCGTGTTCGGTTTGGAATTAGCTACCCATCTCCTCTCACGATGGTGCGCCTACAATGATAATAATGGTGCAACACTTGGACCTGTAAAGATAAAATAAATGAGGTTTTTAATATGGTTAATGTTACTAAAAGATATGATCTATACAAAACCGTGCCTAGTGCACTTTTATGATGATAATGATGATGATTATGGTTATGATGTTTTCATGATATATTTTACGATGTGAGATAGAAATATACTTACTAAGCTTTTGTTTACTCAGTTTTACATTATGTTGCAGATAGAGGTAAAAAGATCATGGATTAGGTGGAGGGCAAGGAAAGGCGTGTGAGCCATGCACGATGGGTTGAAAACGGAAGACGCCAAGAAAGAAGTTTTAAATTTATGAACTATGTTTATTTTATATGTATGTTTATTTTCCGCACTTTGAGATATTGGGACTTGTTTTAATTTATTTTTGGTTTTGACAATAGATCGGCTTGCCGACTATTACTGGTCAGACTGTCGATGCAATGATCGGCCTGCCGATTACCCTGTATCAGCTTGCCAATCCTAGTATTTTTAAAACTCTGATTTTGCAAGGCCTCGGACGGCCTGCTGGTGGTTGAAGTTTGGACTATCGATCATGTTTGGCCACCGGTGTTTGGAGTTCGGCCTATACAACTGTAAACAGAATTAAGTGATGATTTTAAACTCTATTTATATTATGTCTTCGTTAATTTGGTACTGATAAACTATTTAAATAAATATAAGAAGTTTTGAAATATTGAAATTTAGTTAAAAAAAAATATGTGCATAGATCCTGGGATAAGTTTAATAAACTTTACCTTATTTAAATGGTTAATTTTAAAAGTAATAAAAATAGGAATGAATGTAATGACATCTATGACCTCCGTAAGGGGTCGTTACAATGGGAAAACCACAGGAGTCGCAGAGTTCCCTTCCCATGTCTCAACTGCCATGGTTGTCAAGCCTTCTGGCCTTAGCATCACTGACTGGGCCTCGTCGACATAAATCCCTGCCATCCTTCCTAACTTGCACCTCTAGCTGAACACGACCACCAAATCCCCACCATTTCCCCCTATTTGAACCAAGAAAAATAGTTAGGAACTAAATATTTAATGGAATATTCTTAAAATGTCCTATTTTGATCCATAATCTATCGCTTTGCTTCACTTTTGGTACATCTATCATAATTAGGAATTAGCGACTAAAATTGAAAAATCTAAAGTGAGAAATTAAACATATGATTTTGATGCATATAATTAAAAACAACTTTATCAAAGTTTTAGTAAGATGAATTTCATTAGAAAAGGATAAGTTGAATTTTTAATACCAGTATATAAGTATTATTCTAGGTACTAAATATGAAACAAAGGAATAGATTGGGGGCCAAAAGTAAAACAAAGAAATAGATTGGGGACCAAAGTTGGACGTTTTAAGAATATTCTATTAAATAGTTAATATCAATTGATGGAGGGACCAGATCTGAAATAAAGTAAAAGATTAGGGACTAAAATGGGACTTTTGAAATCTTAGAGACTAGTTGTGAAATCAACCCTATTCTTTTTATAAAAACAATCGTAATTATAAAGAAGACATATGTAATAGTACGTGTTCTAAAAATTCCATACTTGCCGTCGTATTAAAATATTCGGAATCAAAATTAGATTCAATTTGCATTTGCATGTAAAAGAATTTAAGGTAATTCTCAAAAAAAAAAAAAGAAATAATATAAGGTAAATAATAACTTTAGAGGACAAATGATACACTATGATTGTGTTACCCCAAGACGCCTACGCTAAAAACTGAAGGAAAATAGACTTTTCTCCCATTACCCTTTTTGCAAAAAAAAAAAAAAAAAAAATTCCTCCATTCATCATGATTCAAGCGAAAAAAAGAAAGGAAAATAAATGCAATGTGTAAAGTGTCTGACCATCCAAGGTTAGA
Organism: Artocarpus heterophyllus; assembly: GCA_025403435.1. NCBI lineage: Eukaryota > Viridiplantae > Streptophyta > Magnoliopsida > Rosales > Moraceae > Artocarpus > Artocarpus heterophyllus. Next base: position 6,542,845 of record CM046345.1, read on the forward strand.
TGAATTGGGACTTTCCAGGGATTCCTTTTGGTGTGTGGTGTTGGGAAACAAAACCTACACTTTGAACAATATATTGGATTGTAACGATGAAGAAGGCCAAGATAAGTGTCACATCTTTTTATCATTTGTTCACTTGTTTTTGTAGAGTTTCATTCTCTTCATTAGTTCTGAATTTTGATAACTATTATTATTGCTTTTCAATATTTAGATTATCAATGCTACTGCATAGTGCATTATTAACTTTTTCGAATTGGTTTTCTTGTTTGTGTAATCATAGATCATCGTTTTTTTACAATTTTTTTGTGCTATTTGTTTGGTAGCATATTGTGATTTTTCTTCCATCTTTCTTTATGATTTGTATTCTGTTCATAATCTTATACTTTTTCCATATCTTTAAATGTTCTAACATAGATATATGGCACATCTAGATAACTGTTATATATCTCACCGTTCCCTTTTGAGAGCACCATCACTTCCGTCTAACTAACGAGTTTTTCTAATGTACTTGTTACTGTTGATAGTTGCACAAGGTTTCTTGCATTTTTTTTTCCTTTTCAAAAACGATTTTTTTTTTTTTTTTTTGCAGAAATTTTACTATTTTGCTAAAAACAGTTCAATCTTTGCGTTTATTTTTTGAATTGTATTTTGAAAACGGTTTTCTCTTTTGCCAAGATAAGTTTGGTTACTCATATGTTCTAATATATCTATATATATATATATATTTATATATTTGAAAGCTAATAAATATATGCTAACTATTTTTTATTTTGCTGTACGTTACTCATGTATTTTCATATATGTATAGACATATGGTAATATTATCATATTAAAAATCTCATAACCATCTCACCAAAAAAAAAAAAAAAATCTCATAACCAGAATCGAATATATTTTTTTAGTTGTAAAAAAGAGGGGATTATTATTAAGTCCCTCTTTTTGAGAGTTTCTCAATTAGTTTCTCTTTTTAATTTAAAGAGTTAATAGTAACAATCTGAAAGAAAAATGCAAGCAAAGAGAAGCTATTTTATTGAAGTTATTACGAGATAAGTATGATATCATTTTACTCTCACAAGCATGTGATTTCTACAGAAAAGCAAGTGGCATTAAGATGAAGATAGTTTCAAATTTTAAGTTTTTAATTTTTTAATCTAATAAGTCTCTCTTTATGTGGGTTTTGTGGCCTCTTCTTTGTGAGAGTTTTAATTGTATTTGAATATTTATATAAAGTTAGTTATTACGATATCTTTTTAATCGGATTAATTATAGAAGAAATTTTTAGGCAAAAGGAAGTTTTGTTATCGGAGCAGTTACATGACAAGTTTTAAATTTTAAATTTTCAAATCTTTTCAATAATATTATTTTAATCTTATACTCATTAAAAATTATTTCCTACGATGGCTACATCATTTTCAAGAATGTTTTGGTTTCGATTAGTATAAATCTTCATTTTATTAAGTCTAATGCATTAATAATTGTCTAAATTACTTGTGCACTTAGTAAAGATGATGAGCGCATTTGATAAGGGGGAATCCCCTGTTATAAAAACTGTTATTGTATCGTATACTTTTTTTTTATAACAATAGCAGCTCCTGTTCTAAAAAAGAACACTACGATTATGTTGATTAGGGCCATATATTAATATTAATGTTAATATTTGTATGTACAAGACAAAAATATATGCTTAGTTTAAGCCGTACGCTAAATGAAATTAAACCTGTGTTGAAGCTTTTTTTTTTTTTTTAATTAGATCTACTTTCCTTGAAGAAATATATACATATATATATACCCACACACACTGATATATTTTGTTGATTAGCATCTATTAATACAATAGACTAAAAAAAATTCTTAGTAATTTGCCGGATCGATAGTGATTGTTAGAACAAGTTCATATAGAGCCAAAAAATTGAAAAAGAAACAGAACAATTAAAGAATGGCACAACTGCACAGAAAATCTCTCAAAGAAAACTTTTATCCGTCCAAAAAACACACTAGAATTCTCAGAGAAAACTTGTAGTAGTTATTAATAGGTTGAGTAATCTTGATAGAAGTTTAAAATGTCCCATGTGGAAAACATTTGGGCTAAGGGTAAGGCATGGCTACTACAAGACATGCTCCTGCGTCATTCTTCCTGGGTTGGAAACGAAAGGGTCTCGCAGTCCAAACTCTCTTCATGTTCTCCATGGTAAGGCAAGAGATCAGCTATGTTATAGGTGGTAGAAACTCCATAATCTTTAGGGAGCTCGATCTTATAAGCATTATCATTAATGCGCTCCAAAACTCGAAATGATCCATCAGCTCGAGGAGACAACTTTGCACGAGTATTGGGAAAACATTCCTTCCTCAAGTGAACCCATACCAAGTCTTCTTCCTGGAAGCGAACCAGTCTTTTGTGCTTGTTTGCTTGTTTTTGATACGTTGCCATTTGACGGATAATCTTTTCTCGAACTTCTTTATGGAGTTTCTTGATTTGCTCAACACATTCTTCAGCATCTGCACTGAACTTGAAGTAGTGGGTAATTGCAAAAGTTTCAGGGGACTAAGAGGATGCCATCCATACACTACTTCAAAAGGACATTTTCCAGTGGTTTGACGTGTAGAATTGTTGTAAGAGAATTGTGCTTGTGCCACCATAAGCCATTGATGGACATGTTTTCCCACAAAACTCCTTAGTAGATTCCCTTAGCTTTTGTTGACCACTTTTGTTTGCCCATCTGTTTGGGGATGGCTTGATTTAGATCTGTTTTTCTTCAAACAAAGCTTAGATTCTAGTTGTTCTAAGTTTCCTTAACTTAGATCAAAGGTTTTCTAAGTTCAAATAAGCTTAAATTTGAAAATACAAAAAAAATTGAAAATTTTAAAAAGTTTTGAAATTCAAAAACTAACCTTGAATCGAAGCTTTAAATCACGTTTTTGTTTAGTCAATCACATTCCCGAGCCTCCAATCCACCTAAGCGACGCTTGGGGCTCAATTTAATTCAAAAAATTTGAGAGAAAATGGGAAAGAAAGAGAGAGGCAGAATGAGTGGGAGAGAGACGCGAGAAAGAGAGGGAAGGAGAGAGAAAGAGGCATGAGTGAAAGAGAGGGAGAGTGAGAGGTATAAATAGAAAGAAAAAGAAGGCAGTTTTACTATACGAAAACCGTGTGCCGCCACGGTTTTGTAAAACGAGATATATTTGACTTTTGACAAATTGTTATATTTCAAATATGCAAAATGACAATTAAAATAATTAGAAACAACTAAAAATCATTAAAATAATCAAAACAACTTTAAATCCAAAAATTTCACAAAATGATCAAATTAAGTTTAAAATATTCATTATGGTACACTAATCCACCCTTTTACATTCTAATATTACTTAATTAATTTTGAGGCATTACACTAACTATGATCCTTGAGATCATGGGCCGATTGTTAATATCTTATTGTGATATCTGGAGTAGTCTATTGTGATACTAAAAATTTCAAAAACTTATGATAGCTGGTTAGCTGGTTGATAAATAACCGTTAGATCCTACTTACACCTAAAAATAGTGAATTTGTCTGACTCTTCAATTCTTGAGAACAGGACGACATCGTTTCTGTACTTTGATTGGAATTTTGCCGCAATTAAAGTGTGCACGGTTGATTATTTTAGTATTTATGCGGTAATTGTCCATTATTTATATTCGATGTTTGTCGATCATTTTAGGTATGAAAACAGACCCTATCTATAAACAGACAGTTTTTAACTGTCAAGTTTTTATCAAGTTCTATTATTTTTTTATTTAATATAATTTTGATTTAATTTTAATAGTTAAAAATTATGCCTTATATTTTTTATTTAATATAATTCTGATGTGATTTTAACAGTTAAAAATTATGTCCTACATCTACCACAGACAAAATTTTTCTTTTGATAATAATAAAGCTTTTAAGGTAATAAGGTTGAAGTTTGGGCACTATATATGTAACACAATAGAGTCCTAATTATACATGGTCCAAACATACACACTCGTTTCAATAAGACAATAAAAAATACTATTAGTGCACTTTTGGCAAAGCCATAATTGGAAATTTTCTATGCACGGTTAGGCCACTTGTCTCAGTCATATCCAAGTCCTCCTCTCTAGCTCCACCAGGCAGCGTCCAATCAAACGTGTGAACGTCATTGGCCAAAGCAATCTCATTGGCAGCCATGGCAAAGACAGCTCCGGGGCAACCCCGCCGCCCCGCGCCAAATGGGATCAACGCAAAATCCTGCCCCTTGTAATCCACGGCACTATTCTTAGTCAAAAATCTCTCCGGTTCAAAATTCTCAGGCTCGTCCCATGACGTCGGATCCCTCCCTATCGCCCATGCATTGACGAAGACTTGACATCCCGATTCGACATCGTATCCTTTTATCTTGACATCTTTGGTTGACACTCTTGGAACCAGCAGTGGGATAGGGGGGTGTAGCCTAAGGGTCTCTTTGAATACTGCCTTCAAATAAGGCATTTTCTCTATATCGTCCTCTGTGACTTCTGTTTTGTGGGCAACGGTTGTTCTCACCTCGTTTTGAAGCCTTTTCATTACATTTGGATGCCTGAGAAGCTCAGTCATTGCCCACTCTAGAACCGTGTATGTGGTGTCTGTGCCAGCCGCAAACATGTCCTACAAGAGATCAGAGCCGTACAAATACTTTAGACTACAGAATAAAACATGTATACTCTAACCCTTTTTATTCTAGGGTGATGTAGGAAAAGGGACTTTTTTGATGAGTACCTCAATTGATAGTGTATGTTTTTTATCCATTACATTTAATCAAAATCACTTTTTTTCGATATGATGGTTAAAAAACATATAACTAGTTATTTTTTCAATACTTACCCTTAAAAGGGAAAAAACACTAAACCAAACTATACTAAATCATGTATTTCCCAATATATGTAGTTACATTTTTCTACTCGGCTTTTTAGAGGGTTTTAACAAAGTATCAATTAATCTTTTAAATTAAGAGAGTAAATTATTTTTCATTTTGGTGAATGTTTTCGTTTGAATTTTGTATAAGATTTTTTTTGGTGATCTTAGGTCTCAACTATTTTCTTATTTTGTTAGCTTTTGCAGCTAATTTGGACATTTTTTATTAATATAAATTAGAACGAGGTTTGATATAAGTGGTAGTGCGGGTGCTAGTCAGATGCGTTAAACTTCTTTAATATTATTGATCACCATTACTCTATTTACTTAAAAAAATCATGTGTTGGAGCTAAAAATATTCGTTGTGGTGCTCATTCTATGGTAGAACTTATGTGGGGTGTGTGTGTGTGTGGTATGCATTCCATAGTTGACTTGTGGTGCTCATTCTATATTTTAACTTATGGTGCTCATTATGTAACACATAAGAATTTCTAATGTATTAAAAATACAATAAGTTAAGGATTATGTTAAGACAAAAATACAGTTTAAAAAAAATATTGTATAATAACATAGAAAATTATACAGTATTTAAATAATACAGTGAAAAAAAGTACATTGATAAAGTTATATAGTATAAAAATTACACTATAAAATTAATACAGTGTAAGAATTTGACCGTTAAGGTTAGGCAGTACAAAAATTAGACTGTTTAAGTTAAAGCAATATAGGAATAATACTGTTTAGAGAATATAGATGAATAAAGAATGCTATAGCAGTATAGATAATATGCCGACAATAAAAGAAAAGTACTGTCAGTATAAATTTAGATTGTACAAAGTTAGATAATATTAGAATTACATTATTGGATTGATGAAAATAAGTATGGGAGGTTATGGGACCTCATGAATTGTATGAGAACAAACCTCCAATCAAGCTTAAAGCAAGCTCTAGTGTTTTAGTGCAAAGTTTTACAACTTTGGAGGTAAATTTTCAACTTTTTTTTAAAGGGTTTTAGTGATTTTTCTTTAAAGTTATGGATGGGCTTTTAATAGAATTTTTTCATGGTTTATGACAAAGGAATCTAAGCAAGTTTATTCTCACAAGTGGAGGATCAAAAAGCTGGGTAAATTTCTAAACTTGGTACTTGAAAGTTTATGCTAAAATATGCATACCAAGTGTTTGATGTATGATTTGTTCTATGACATGTAAAATGGACATTATGGTATGATTGGTTTATGTTTTAGATTGATGATGATGATGATGGAAAGAAAGAAAGTAAGGGTTTTGAGGTTAAAAGTGAAAAATTGTTAAACTTTGTAAAGTTTAACTAGTTTCAAAGGAATGGAGTCTTGAGGGCCTTAGAGGCCAAATTATGTTTTAAATATGGTATAGAATTTTCCAACACAATGAGGAAAACAACTTTTGTGAACAAAGTTTTATAAAATTCCAAAAGAATTAAATTGCAAAGTTTTGTTAAAATTCTGCATATTTAAAAATTAGCCAAAAAGTCCACTTTAACATTAGAATTTGAGGAAAGTTAAAACATAAACATTGTAGAATGCATCGAAATTGTTAGGAGTACATTGACAGTTTTCTAAAATTAGGCTCGGTTTAGGAGCTATGAATTTTACGAGATTTTGAGCACAAAATTTCATGAAATAAAAATGTTATGAAATGTGTAGAATTTGACCAAGGAGCTTTTGTAAGTTTTATTCCTCACAAAAAACTAAATATTTTGGTATAAAGTGGTTGTTTTTGGTTCCAGGGGCAAAAATGTAAATATCTGTGTATTTCGGGCCAAAACCATAAAATTGTGTAAAAACTAGGTTTTCATTAGGAAAAGTTGGTTTCCTACACTGTTGTAGGTAGTAAGTAATCATAGATGCTAATTTTTAAAGGACTCAAAGTTAATCAAAGAAAGAATGAAAGAAAAAGAGATTAAGGGCAAAATGGTCATTTTATAAAAAAGGCCAAAATGGAGCCAAAACACCCAATGTCGGGAAATGTTCCTTAGCAGGAATTTTTTTGTAATACATAGGTAATTAAATAGTAAAGTTAAGCAATGAGTTTTATAAAATAGCAAAACAGATGAAAAACCCATTAAGGGTAAAAACGTCTTTTTTAAGAAAATGATTAGAACGGAGTCGAACACTTCAAACTAGCAAAACATTCTTAGATAAAAAATATTCCTTAATATGTTAAGTAGCAAAACTGCTAGTGAGACAGGAAATTTAACTAAGGGACGCTTAAGAATAAAGATAACTCGATAGGTTACAAAGTCAAGTAGGGGTGAACAACGGGCGGGTAGGCGGTTTTTGGGCGGGTGCGGGGCGGTTTTTTTAAGTGGCGGGTTGGCGATTAACCAACCCACAAACCGCCCATGGAGTGGCGGGCGGTTTCGGTTTGGGGGCGGACGGGTGCGGGCGGGTTGGGCGGGTTGGGTCTACACTAATGTACAATATAATTTTTTGAGCTCTTTTTTATTAAAAAAAAGTGAAGAAAATTTGTAGAAAATATAAGACGATAATGTATGAAGCATTCTCAACAACAACCAAGTTTGACGCCTAAAGACAATAACCATATTCACAACAAATTAAGAAACATAATCATTCATTGCAACAAGAAACATCAACTATATATGAAGTGATGAACAAAGTCAAGAATTCTTGTTCTTCCATAAATCCTGTTCATTGGGTTCGAAAATAACAGGATACTACAGATGAAATGATGAACAAAGTCAAATGTTCTTTTTCTTTTTAAAGAATGAGGAGTGGGAGAGGTTTAGATTAAGTTTTTTTTTTTTTTTTTTTTTAAGAATTAGGCGGGCGGGTTCGGGTTGAACCCGCCCCCTAAAATTTAAAACCATACCCGCCCGCCAACATATGTAGGCGGGCGGGTTGAACCCGCCAATGGGCGGGTTGAACCCGCATAGTCTTTTTTTTGGGCGGGCGGCCGGCGGTTGCGGGGCGGTTTTTGTTCACCCCTAAAGTCAAGTACAGAAAAAGGTAATCTATTGGGTTACAATATTCAGTAAAGAAAGGGTAAACCGATAGTATACCAAGTTATGAAAAAGAAAATGAATGTTTAATGTTTAAGTTATGTTATCAATCGAGTAGATTGGTAATAAAAGTTAACTAATTAGTTGGGTATCGTATGATTAGGACACAGAGGCCGATTAATGGAAGGAAAAGGAAGGAAATGGGAGATTAGAGCTAGAACCAGGTAAGTTACAAACCTCACGTATAGCATGACGTAAATGATTTTTAAATGCATTTTATATGGTTGCAAATGTGTTTACAAATGTTATACGAGTTCTTTTTAAAGTATGTTTTCACTTGTTATGCATAAAGTTTTAAATGCTAAGAAAATGTTTGCAATGTATTTGCAATAATTTTATTTAAAGTATATTTGTAATTTGTTAATGTATAATGTTTTACATTTTAAATTATAAGTTTTATGTTGCATTTGTTATGCGAAAAGTTTTACAGTACAAGTTATGATTTACAAATGTATTTGTATATGACGTGATTGCATTTGATATGCTCACTAAAGTTAAAAAGAAGGTAAAATAAAGATAAAAATAAAGTGTTGTACTAGCCTCTTTGTTGTGAGATACTGAAAGTACAGTTAAAGTTGTAACCTCCTTGATGTGAAGTACACAAATAAAGTTAAAGTTATGACCTTAGTGGTCGATGGTCTCAAGTCTTCCATAAGGAAAGCATCATGTTTATAATCTTATGATTAATGATGTTGGTACGAACACTAAACAATATAAGAGAAGGAAAGTTAAGGTACAAAGATAAAAAGTTAAAGTAAGAAATGAACGATCATAAGATACTCATAAATGAATGATCATAAATGAGCATAAATAGAATTATACATGTTGATTATGCTTGTATTGCTTGTCATGAAATGTTTATGTGTTAGATGTTGTGAAAAACATTCTGACAAATTTTTATGTTTTCAAGAAAAGGTTTATGAAGGATGTTTTATGGAAAATGTTTCAAAAATGTTTTAAGAAGAACATTTATGAAATGTTTTAGAAAGGTTTAAAGAAAAGCGTTTATGAAAAATATTTTAAGAGAAAGGTTTTTATGAGAGAAGCTTTTAAATCATGTGAAAATGATTTGTGAGATTTTGTTTGAACTTACTGAGCATAAGCTCATAAAAGTTCCTTCATGCTGTAGATAGTCCTAAGGTTGACCAGTAGAACGTGCATGACGAGCTCGGTGCTGCGGATGGTAGATGCAAAAATTTAGGAATGGATACCGCTACAGTAAGTTTTCGCTATACAAAAAAATTGTTTTCTACTATTTGATGTAGTGTTTTCAAAGTTTTAAGAAATGTTTCCAAAGTTTTAAGTTATATTTTACAAAATGTTTTATATAATTATAAAATTAAGTTTCTAAGTTATGATTCAATAAATGTTTCTTATTAAGTTTTAAGAAACGATTTGAAATGGTTTTAAAGTTAAGTGTTGGACAATGACTCAACTTAAATTGCGACAGAAGTCACAACAGCTTGTAGGAATGTTTTAAAGGATGTAAAGGAAAAAAAATTATTTCAGTATTTTTCTTACTAAGTAAATAAGATTAATAATTAAGAAATGATATTAAAAAAAAGTTAAATGACTGGGTGAAAAAGCAAGTCGTCACACATTTTTTGGCATAACTTATGGTGTTCATTATGTGGTTGAGCTTGAGGTCTCATTTTCCTCGTTATACTACATCCATAATCCCGCCACAACCTATTGGAACTGAATATAGAAAAAAGACATATGATTGGGGCCCAACTAACTTTAAAATATCTTAAATTTTTATAAAACATCATGTTTTCCCTCACGGTATAAAACATTATAAATGTGGTCCATAATAATATACTATATTTTTAATCAACAAAAGGTTTTTGCTATTTTTTTTATAGTATCCTAGTGAAAATGTTTTCTTGCTCTACCACTAAGGTTAAAGTATGCAGTTGTTTTTGAATTACAAGTAAGCACATTTGCCATGTACGAGTCACATAAAGCCTTTAGTCAAAGATTAAAAATCCTCACTAATTTAGGCTTTGTTTGGTTCATCTATTTGAACAAAGTAAACCAAAATTTTTGTAAAGAAAACATTATAACAAAATGTTTGAATTGTGATTCAGGCTATAAACTTGATGGGATTTAAGTGCTTAGAAAGTTAAAAGGGTGTGTTTAATTAGGAAAACTTAAATTGGGACAAGCAACTTATTGTAACAGAGAAGAGAGGATAAAAGAAAAGGAAATGGATAAGTTGGGATTAATGAAGCAAAAAATTAACTACTCGCTTATTTCTTAAGTTTAAATTACAGTTCGAACCATTACGTTATAGTATTTTGTCTCACAAAAATTTAACTTTCTATTCAAACCTTTAAACCAAACAGGCCTTAACACATTAGAAAAAAAAAAAGAAGGAATATCTTACCAGAATGAGAGCCTTCATGCAAGTTCTATCAACAGGAAATCCCAACGAGTTTTCCTTTTGAATCCAAAGCAAAATATCTACAAGATTCTTGTTCCGATCTTCATTCATGAGAACATGATCATGACCAACATTTTCCATATGTTCTTCAACAACTCTCTCCAAGAACTCGTCGAAATCCTTTGCCACCTTATTCATTCTACCAAACACGCCATTCACATGGCCCAACCAAGCAAGCATAGGAATATAGTCCCCTATGTTGAAAAACCCCAACAAATCCCCAAACTCCAAGAGAAGCTCCTTAAAATTTTTTCCAGTTTCTCCCTCATCACTGTACTTCCTTCCCAAAGCCACCCTACAAATGATGTCCTTCGTAAGCCCGGCGAAAAGTTCGCTCAAGTTCACGGCCAAAGAAGAAGAAGCCTGGTTATAAATCTTGTCAATCATGAGTTTCGTCTCTTCTTCTCTCACGCTGCGGAAGGACTGAACCTTAGTGTTGCTTAGAAGATGGAGGACACATATACTTCTAGTCTGCCGCCAATACTCGCCGTAGGGTGCCGATGAGACGTCTTTGTAGTTATAGAGAAGCTTCTCGGAGGAGGCCGACTTTGGCCGGTCGCTGAACGCGAGGTCTTGCGTCTTCATGACATCTCGGGCGGCGTCCGCGGAGGAGACCACGAGGACAGGCACGCTGCCAAGGCGGAGCAGCATGAGGTCACCGTGGCCATAGCGGCGGCTTAAGTCTCGGAGAGCTCGGTGAGGATGAGGACCGAGCTGGTGGAGGTTTCCAATGATCGGGATAAACGGTGGAGACGGTGGAAGGCTTTTGCTCTTGGTGCTATTCTTATTGGAAGGCAATAATTTGTAGAGAAAGAAGAAGAAAACTATGCCTAATAAGATGGTAATTAGGGAAGAGGGGTTGGAAAAGAAGGTGTCTTGCAATAGTGTTTTCAACATCATTGATTTGTTGAAGAAAATATTGGACGGTTTTAGTTTTCCAAGTTCTGCTTGTACTTGTGCTCTTGCAACTAATTGGTCTTCTAATAAATATATATATATATATATATATATATATATATATAACGCTTGGTGCTTCTGCAACTTGGTCTTCTAGTTGATACACACACACATATGCATGAATAATAACTATACACGCAACTATTTACAATCTCCAAGTGGCAGTGACTATATGGGAGGAGGAGTTCAAATCTCTTTTGCTGCCTCAAATTCCACAAATCTTTTAGGTAATTTTATTTTTGGTTTCTAAACTATATAATTTATCTTATTTTAGCCTATAAATTTTTAAATGTAGTAAACTACAATCCTGAACTGCTTAACTTATTATATTTTACTTTTTTGCTATCAAATCCATTGACAAAATTGCGCCAATAATTTCACTTTTGGCCCCTAATTTATGCTACTAGTCCATTTTTGACCCCTAAATTTTATACCACAATAAATCACACATTGAATTATGAAACTTGTCTCATTTTGGCCCTTTAATCACTAAATATATTAAATTTTAACGGATTGAGACAAATGATCGTTTTGATCTTTTGGCTCTATATATATTTTCAATATATATTTTGAAGTCAAAATATCTAAATTTTATTTTCCATAATATAAGTTTTACTATTTTTTCTTCTTTTTTATAATTTTGTTGATAAAAGTTTTACTATTATTATTATTATTATTATTATTATTATTATTATTATTATTATTTTACTTAAGAATTTTTATCAAATTTTCTCATCATATCATTTAAAATGAATTAAAATAAAAATATATATAAATAAATAAGAAAAAAACATTTAGATATATGGGTACCTAACAAAAACGACAGTCGATACTACAATATATCGTACTTGTTATTTTTATGGCTAAATTTTTAGGGTTGAAAATTACATAAATGATATAATAATGAATACTTTGCTTAATTGGACTCAATAATCAAAAAAAAATTAAAATTTATTTTAATTTTAAGTCAACAAAAATATATATTTATTCATGAAATTCCCCTATTTATAGGTCTGAGATGCATGCAAATCAATTACAAAAGATCTCGACCGTTAATCTATAATTAATTAATTAGGTATATATATGTGTGGCTTAATTCATCAATTTGTAATAGATTTCATAATTATATAGCCAAAATAGAACAAGTTTCAAAGTAAGTGTATGATTTGTCATAGCTTAAGGTTTAGAGGTCAAAATGGGACAACTTGCATAGTTTAGGGGGACAAAAGTGAAACTATTGACTCATTTCCATTAATATTTAACAGATTTGGTAACGAAAAGGCGAAATGAGACAAGTTGATTAGTTTAGGGGTTTAGGGGCGTGATTTGCTATGTTTTAAAGTTCAAGGACTAAAATAGGATAAAATGTACATTCAAAGGTTAAAAGTAAATTAACCTAATATTTTATTAATTCAGTTTTTTGCCAAAACTTATTATGGTATGTGTGTTTCATAGATTTAATAGAAAAAAGTTAAAAAAAATTACATTTTTATCATAAAAAATACAATAATAAAAAAATTTGAATTGCAATTTAAAACTACAAAACAAATGGGAGCATAGTTTAGAATTTTTCCACGTAAACAAGTTTCCCCATTTGACGAGTCACCAAAATAACTAATTAAAATCCTTAAACAGAAATCTTATCTCTTTAATTTTTCTCTCTTTCTTTCTAAATAAAATTATTTATCTCCCTTTTCTCTCGAGTGGAAGATTTTGACGAAAGGGCAAAAAAAAATTTCAAATTGAGTAAAAGTCCTTTTTTTTTAGAGTAAAAAAAACACGCTTTTTTATACAGGTAAAATGTTCCAGTTTTTTTCAAAAAAATAAGGAAAATGCCTGTAGCAGGATAATGAACCACAACAGGATGAAAAAAAAACTGGAACCGTTTTGATGTCTAAAACGTCTTTTTTTTAATGTCAAAAACTGTCCAAAAAAAAAGTCATTGACCAAAATTTTTTTTTTCAAAAGGTTACTTTTAAAAATCCACCCGATCGAGTCCTGAATACTATTGAAGAGTTGTTTTCAAAAGATTTTCAACGGATTCTAAGAGCCGTCGGTCAAAGCAGATATGATTTGATATTGTTCTAAATCTTATTTATTTGGATCTGATATTGTTTTATGTTTGATTAGAATATCGCTTGATTTTATTTTTTGTTTTTTGTACATATGGTCGGTAATTTTTTTCTTTTCTTTTCTTTTTTCTTGAACGTTCTGTGAATTCGACAATAATTAATAATGCTTACCAGGTTTCACAGTTCGGTGATTTATAAGCTCACTGTTGCTGATAGTGTCGGTGATGCGGCCACGGCAGTCCGTGGTCCTGAGGGCTAGCAAACTAATGGCTAATAGGGTGTCTATAAGTTTTTCTTTTTTCTTTTTTCTTTTTAGCTTAGGATATCCTGCGACCTATTATGGTGGAGCCAAATATGAATTTACTGTTGAATTATGCTTTCAACTGCAAAATTACTATAAGTTTATTGTTGTATTCTAGTATATTTTGTCATTTGATACTACTGTATTTTTGTTTTGTATTTTTTGGTTTTTTTTGTACTTTTTTGTTGATTTTTACAATAATCTGATTTTTTTTTTTTTTGTGAATTCCGAAAATAATTTAACAGATTATACAAGCGATGACCTACAAGAACACCAAGAAATTTGTTTAAAAAGTCAAAACAATTTATAGCGTATTACTGGTGAAAATCGACCAGAGTAATTTCCTACAACTGGTGTTGGCAATCAACCACCAATCGCAGCTGATGGTCATTGTCGCTTTTGGAGAAATCTAATAAAATATCTATAATAGTCCAATATATTATCTTTGACTTGTGGCAGCAATTTAGATTGGACACAATTTGTTAACTCTGATTGATTTTTTTTTTTGGAACAAATATGGATGGATTTTATGGAGGAAAAGTTTTACAACAATACATTAAAAGTGAAATTTCCAATTTGTCTTTTTTTTATTATTAAAATTCTAACAAAACATTTAGGCATCAAATTATGGAAAAAGCTAAATAATATTTTGGCAAAATGATATTTGTCTTAAGAGTAGTTTTTTCATTCCTTTCTTTTTTCTTGTAGTACTAAACAAGAGAAAATAAAATCATTTTCTTTCTACCTTCACATATCAAAAAGTAAACAAAAAATCTCCTATAGTTTTTTTCCTCATAGTTTTCTCTTCCTTTTTATTTTTTTTCTTACTTACCAAACAGAGCATTAGAGTAACTCAAATCCAAAAATTTCAACACGAGAAGCAGCAATCCAAAGCGCAATGCCACTTGTAACACTCCACGAGTTTCCTTAAAATCTGTTTACCCATTTAACCTTTATTTCTTTCTCTCTTATTGTTTCTTCTCTCTCCACGGTCCCTAACCTTCTTCCTCTCCTTTCTCAAATGAATGTTTTAGTTTTCTTTCCTTCCCTCATGGATAGCTTTTACGGCAGTCAAAATTGAGCATTAATCGATTTGGGATGTGGATTTGAACGCAATTGCAATGTCATAGTACGTACAATATATAGATGATGGTTTTCAAAATAGATAGTATTCTTTTTCTAACATTAAATCATATCATTTGACTATTTATATTCCTTTTAACATAAATTTTTATATTATTAAAAACCCCTTGAATAAAATAATCAAAAAAGCAATTATAATTGACCTAATTACATGACTAATTTTTCAATAAATAAAAATAACTATACATCTTTTTTTCTTTCCACACATACCTATATATCATCTTCTTAAGCAATTAATTCCAAAAACTTATATAGAGATATAACGAACACGTAAAAAATGCACATTTTAAAAGGCTAAAACCTAAATATTATCATTTTGTGTTTTTATTTGTCACTGAATCCCTTAGTTAAGGCATTTGTTGTGTTAAATAGTATTTTTGTGTCTTAGTTTGAAAATATGTTTAATTATGTGTTTTTAGTGTATTTTTAAGTTTTATAATTTTTAAAATTGTTTAGTTTGTAAAATAATTAATTTTTGTGGGTTTATTGTCAAAATATTAAAATCTAGGTCAAAATACAAATCTCGGACGAGAAGAAGCAAATTGGAATCTTGCGTCAGTGCTTATATCAGCAGGGCCCCACCATGTTTGCGGCACCAGATCTGATTTGTATAATGTTTCACTGAGCTCACTTTTTTTGGTAAATAGGAACTTGACACGTGTGAAAGAGATTCTAAGACCAATAAACTGATGACACGTTAAGAAGCTAAACCACCAAACATCCAGGGCACAATCTGAGTTATTTATTCTTGCACGTATTTGCCCCTCCCTTGCTTGCCTGACATGAGATGCCAATCAGATGCAAATTGCTACCCCAATCCGATCTGCAGATTTTCAATTATTTCCCAGCTCGAAAACTTCTCAAAAAAGTTGGCGTACAGAACAAAACAAATGTCTGTTTTTTTTAGACTAAAGACAAATACAGCTTTTTTGAAAAGAAGTTTGGTCAGTCAAGGAACAGAGGAATTTGAAAATATGACACAAACAAACAAACAAAGAGGAGGGTTGTCTGTCAAATTCACGTGAAGTGTTGGCTTTTCTTCAGATTTGTATGTAAAATTATATACATACATGTATAATTTTTTTAATTATGAATTTAGTTTAGGGGTTAGGTTGTACAATTTCAAAAAAGAGCCCAACCAGCCGCTGACCCAAACAAATGGGCCTAGCCCCCAATAAACCGAAAGGTTAACAAGATAAATAACTTAATTATATTTATTGAATTAAATTATAATTTTATTTTATAAATATTTTATATATGTCTTAAAATGATATTATTAAAATAATTATTATATCATTAAAGATATTTTTAAAATATTCTTAATATTGTGTTGAATTTTAAATTTCATGACAATAATTTGGTCATTTATTGTAATTTTTTCTAAACCGAAAATCAAAAAAATTAACTGATGGGTTGTATTTTTCGGTTTGGGTTAGATTGGGTTTGGTTGGGTAGACGGGTTGAATGGGTTTATGTACAGCCCTAGTTTTATTTATCACAATTGGTGTTCTTGATCCCTAGTGAGTGTTGGTTATTATTTCACTATTTGTATAGAATGTCTCTTACTGCATTATTGATTGCAATATTGTCACTTTCGGATATCTTATAAAAATAATTGTGCTTGTCTTAATTACAAGAGAAGATTTAATTAATCAAATGCTTTAGATATTTCATTAGAATCAAAATCCATGCTGGTAAATGTTGCATATAAAGATTTTCAATACCGCACTGTTTTAATTATATGTTTTAAACCTTTGAGTTAAAATGTAATAACCAAGGAAAATTTATTAATAAAATTTCATATTTAATTAGGTTTAATTAATGAATTTACCCTTATAAATTTGTATTTTCTATAAAATTACAATAATGTACAAATAAGTAATATTAATAGGAAATTCCATTATGGACTGATGTAATGTTAGATATTGCCAAATGCAAATTTTTAAAGCATAAATGCTTGAAAATTTATGAAAAATATCCACAAAATGAATTTTATATCACAATTAATTATAACATTGTGATATAAATTAATGAATGATTAAGGTATAACTAAGGTAGAATAGTAAGATAAAACCATCAGCGATGTCAAAAAAAGTATGACGCAGTATAAGTACACTGTTAAGGTAAAAAAAAACATAGATATAAGAAATGTTGTGTTTGGACTTCAAAAGTGACCCAAAGGATAGGTAGGAGATTTTATACTGTTCAAGAACATGATTTCTACCGATTCTACCCCAACAATTTAAGAAAAATACTGTGTAAAAAAATTATACTGTGTAAAGTTTTGGGGCCCATCAAGTGGACACCCAAAGAATTTGAATTAGGATTAGGCCGCCATAACATGAAATGTGGCCCAATCATGTTTAGCCACCTAATAACCCACTTGATTACCATGGTGACTCACCCAATTTTTTTTAAAAAAATCCCATGAGAAAAGGTCTAATTAAAGATCTAAGCATCAAAAATTTTTTCATTTCTCTTCTCCATAACCCACAGCAGCCTTGGTTCTCTCTCTTCCAAAATTTTGTTCAAAACAAACATTCCACAAGATTAATTCCAAGCAAGTTTCAAGTTAGAATCAAGCCTTAGTTCAAGATTTCCTTAACTTTCAAGGTAAGATTCTAACTTTTTCCAAGTTCTTCTTAGGCTTTCTTTGGAATTGAATGGGGGTTAATGAAGGCTTTTTTTTTTTCTATGGATCATGTTTAGGAGGGTTGGCAAGGTAATCAACCCGAAATTTAATTAAGTGATATTAGTGTATAAAATAGTGTATTAGTATTCATGATGTATTATTAAACTTAAACTAATTATTTTGTTATATTTCTAAATTAAAGTTATTTCTAATTATTTTATGTTAATCATTTTTAATTATATTTGATTATTTTTATTTGTATTTGTTATTTTAAATTTTGAAATAAAACAATTTATTAAATACCAACCACGTCATTTTTCAACACTGTGGATGGTACACGGTTTTCTTTCACTGGTTTTGCTCCCTCTTTTGCTTATTTAATTTCTCCTTCTCCTTGTTTTTCCCTCACTCTCTCACGCTCACACACTCTTTCTCACTCTCTCGTCTCTTTCTCTCTCTCACTGCCTCTCTTTCTCTCTTTCCTTCTCTCAATTTTTTTATTCAAAAATTAAGCCCAAGCTTCGGTTTTCAGTGGATTGGAAGCTCAGGAACACGTTTAGACAATCATAAACTCGATTTAAAGATTAAAACAAGGTTCGTTTTCAAATTCTAAACTTTTTCTAAATTTTTCAATTTTCTTAGCATTTTGAAATTCGAGCCCTTTTGAGCTTAGAAAACCTTGAATCTAAGTTAGAGGAACCAAAATTATCTAGAATCTAAGCTTAGTTTGATGAAAAACGAATTCGAATCAAGTTTTTTTATTTTTTTCATTTTTGGATTTTTTTGAATTTTTCTATGTAAATCTTGTTTAAATTAACTTAAAGGTGATCTATCATGTTTTTCTATTATCTATGAGTGTTTTTCACGCTTGGAAATTGAGAAAAAAAATGAGAATTGGGCTCAGGGAAGGCTGAGACCTGATTCTGAAAAATTCTAGAATTTTCTAGTTCGACAGGCCGAACTTGAAGTTTGGTAGGCCGGATTCGTGAGTCTGGCAGGCCAGACTCAAACATCCGACAGGCCGAATTTGGAGAATTTTGGCAGGCCGGTCTTATACAGTTGGTAGGCCAAACTGTACTGTTGGCAGGTCAGACTAGGGGAACCGGCAGGCCGATCGGGCTTCATTAAAACTTGTTTTTTTTACCCAATTTTATTTTTTTGAACCCCGATTGAGATTTTAATCTTGCGATATGATTTTATAAACACAAATGGCACACTAGGACACCATGAAATAGTTTAGCAACATAGGATATCTTAAGCTAGATATTAATAAACCTAGTTCCTATTTAAGATTGTTTGTGGTTCCGTGGAGCTTACATACAGCGAAGCAGGACTGCGGTACTGAGTCGTGATATCAGATATTGAGGTAGGACTTCTACCCCTTCTTTAGTAACCCAGTTTTAAAAAGATTTTGGCCTAAAAAAATGATTTCTTTCAAAGAGTTTTCAATGAAGATTTTAAAGAAGATTTTATTAGTTATTTTCATAACTGTTGAGTAATGATATGATGTACATAACAAATCACATAATGAACGTAAATGAATACACTCAGTAAATGGGTTTTAAATAATAATAGAAATAAACATAAGGGCATGATGCCATATTCAGAGATTGGGTCGTGTAACGTGCGACTTTAGGGGTAGGTCCCGAAACCCAGTTGGGTCACCTCGGTGGTGATAATTATAGTTTGCCCAAGAAAGATAAAAAGGTACTATCTAGACGAATTGATTTTGATAAGATTAATTTAAACGAATTTTGTCTATTTAATTCTGCTTTCTAACTATTTTTCTCAAAAGATAAATTTTTATATTTAAATTATTTATCTGTTTTAAAGCATAGTCTTACTGAGCCTTTCGCTCACTTTTTATATGTTTTCAAACATTCCTCCTAGGTGAAATTCAGCTTAGGATTGACGAAGGGTCCACTGACCGAATTGCAAGCAGTAGAAGACCCGTGTAGGTTATTTGCATAAATTAATCAAGGCATGTATTATGTTAATTTCTCTCTCTATTCTAGACTGTAGTTGTAATTTACATATTGTCGATACTATGTGTGTGCACAAGTTATGGGCCTGATAAGACCCAACACGCATTTCTCTCTCTTTATTATTTTATTTCATTTTGTTTTATCCTATTTGTTTAATTATTATAAATGTTTGTTTAAAAAGGTTTTGAAATATCGCATTTTTCATTATTAATTAAACTCTTTAATTTGTGATTTTAATTAAATAATTAACTTAATTAATCTGTCACGTCAGCTCTCGTACTCTGAGGCATGACATGCAAGATCACCAATATTCTTTGGTAAAGCCTAACTTTCTATTTATAAAGTTTATAGTGATTTTGTTTTGTCCATTTTGTTTCCTTTTTTTTTTTTTCAAGTATGGTATGTAATGACCTAGATTAGTTTATGGCATGTTTAAATGATTTTATGGTATGTTTTGATTAGAATTTGGGGTTTGAATGTTTAAAATTTCTATTTGACATTAAATTAGAAAAATTTTGTAAAGTTTGAATTTTTTTTTTTTAAGAATTGTGATTTGGGCATGAAAATGGTTTTGGAAGGTCTTAAACCTGTTTTCATAGTGGTACGAATGCTATTTTAAAGCTGATTTTTACAAAAATTGCCTAGGGACTAAATTGCAAAGAAAATGGTTTTCCCGGCAAAATTAAAAACGGGCTGAAAACTCAACTGTATAGTAGAAATTTTAGAAAATTTAAAACATAAAAGTTGTAGATCTCGACAAAACTGTTAAAATTTGCATACGGTTCATCAAAATTCCTCACCGTTTGTGAGATATAAATTTTCCAAGATTTATTAAATTAAAAACAAATTTCAAGGGGCAAAAACATCATTTTGCAAAAGGAATAGGGTATGGTATTCTGAGCAAATTTAATCCTTATGAAAAATGGAAATTTATGGTTTAAAAATATTATGTTTGGTTTTGGGGGTAAAATCGTTAAAATTTTCAAACCCGGGTAAAATCGCAAACTTTTGTTAAACTTAGGCTTCAATGCAAAACAAGAAAACCTGACACCTCGGGTTATTGTTTTAAAGCTAATGAGCAATAATTTTCGTTAAATAGCAAAATCGGGCTCGAAGAATGTAAAGGCCCATCGAGGGCAAAATCGTCATTTTTTTCACAAAATGTCTCGAATGGACCCGAGGTTATTAGTAAGATTTTCTCCCTTTCTTAAAGATGATAGGGCAGAATAAGCTGAGAGGGAGTGAATATGTGATTATTGATGTTGTAGACTATAGAGCAACCTAATCTACTAATTGATGAACGTTTTGTATTGACATATAGATAAATAGTGATAACTTGGCTAATAACGATATAATTGGCCAAACAAGACACTATAAGATTAAAACAAAGGAACTAAGGTCAGTGTGTACAACAACCTAAACAAGTAAGTACCACCCCTACCTACAATATGAAATAGTAGGTGTTTGAACGTAATATATACATAAATGTATGTACCTGTGCGTATGTCAATATGTGTACCTATGTGTATATAAAAATATGTACCTGTGTGTATTATCCAATTTGAAAAATGTTTATGTTTTGTACTTAACATGTGCATATGACATCATGCATGTATGATAACCATAATAATCGGTCTGGTAAAAGACTCACCGGAAAAATAGAAAGGTATCGTACCAGATTCCAACTCAAGGGGAGTTTAAGGTTATGATATGGTCTCGATGTTACGAAGATCTATATGCATACATGGTACCAACACCTAGGCCCTAATTAAAGATAAGACATGTTAAGAATAAAGAATGTTTATAAAAAAGCATAAATAGATCACACATATTAGTGAACATTGCATGTGGGTTATGTTTGGACTTACTGGGTATCAGCTCGCTTAGTTATTCCATACTGTAAGTATTTCTACTAAGAGGTCTAGATAAATAAACTGATGAGCTGGCGGCAGAGGTATGAGGTATGTGTAGACGGGAAATGTATACCGCCACTGTTATGCTTTCGCTTGCTATTTAAATTAAGTTATTTTGGAACTAGGTGTAAACTAAGCTATAGTATGATCAAGTAAAACAAAACCCTTTTGAGAATGCTATGGTGATTATATAAAATCATACGAAGAGAGTTTGGTTTTATGTATATATAGAAAAAAAATATTTTTGAAAATTTTCATGAATACATAAGTAAGGAAAATGATAAAGCACGGTCCGAAAAAAGTGAATCGTGACATAAAAATTGTCAAAACTATTTACTTTCTTTTAAATTTAATTTTGTTAAACTCACTTACCTCTTAAAACGTTAAATTTTGTTAACATCACTGCTCATGAATTTTATCCACCTATGGGTACGATCGCCCATACTGTGCTACAAACGTCCACTTACAATAATACAATTTGGGGGATACGCCAAGGTACGTTAAAATTTCGTTGTTTCGCTGCAATTGTTCTTTTACTTTTTTCTTTGCTTGTTTCATGAGTATGTTGTTTTGTTTGATAATAAGGTTTGAGTTTGCTTTTGTCATAAACGTCAATTAACATTTGCTTTGCTGTTTGTTTAGTTTTTTTTGTCGATTGTTCTGCCGTTTGTTTGTTTGGTTTTTTTTGTTAATTACCTATTTATGTTTTAAAAAATATAATTAGGAGACATGATATTTTTCAATAACATATAGTAAATATATATTTTTTAATTTAAAAATTACCTTTATATATGAAAAAGATTCATGCCCAAGCCTTCAATAAAAAAACAAAACAAAAAAAAGAAGAAAGAGGCAGAAAAATATGAATGTAAAAATAATGAAAAATAAAATGGTGGGTGTGAAACAAAAAATAGGTTCGTAGGAGAGGACGTAATAATTTTAGGGGTAGTTTTAGAACTATAAAGGTGCGCAATAAGTAAATTTAATTATTTCAAAATTGTGTGAGTGTTGTATTTAAAAGGGGCGTGAAGAGCACAAAGAAGGGTGTAAACATAACCTCCCAAATGAAAATGATGCAATGTGATTAGGTCGATATGAATTTACTGACATTCCAAAATCCACATAAAGGGATCACATTCTTTGTCCAATAATTTTGGTGTCCCAAATGATGTTTAATCATCCCTTTTACGACACATAGTTTAAAAAGTTTGAAATAATGTCTAATTGACTTTTACACGTGTTTTATTTAATGATTTGTTATAATATAATTGGTATGAGTGTTTTATTTGCGATACTAAAAATTGAACGAAGAATTTGAATCCCACTTAAAAACTTGTAGGAGAAAACTCTCAAATATAAGAGAAAACAGTCAAACTTTAGTATTTAATATCTCAATATTTAAGTTTTGAATCAATTATCCAATGAGGGTATTTATAGCCCTTCAATACAACGATGACAACGATAAAACAAAGCAAAAAATATAAACAACTATTAAAATAAAGGCTTGCTGGTACGTGGAGTATTTTTTTCCCCGCAACCTATTATTAGAATTTTTCCTTAAAAAAAAAAACTAGAAACTTTACATTTCTTAGGGTACCATGTTCAAACAATACTTTTATTATAATTATACTTGATGTAGGGGAAGTTCGTCAATATATTCGCTGGTGTACAATGCCCTATAGGGCAGATAGAGAGAGAGAGAGGAGAGTGGGAGATAGAACTAACGCTAATTAAAATCTTGGAGTTGCAATGGCAAGAAGAGGAACTTTTCTATGACTAATGAAGCCAACACATTCCGTCATGTCCAAATCCTCTCCTCTAATTCCCTCTGGCAACACCCAATCAAACTTGTGCACAATATTTGCAAGCACAAGCTCAGTAATAGTCATGGCAAACAAGACTCCAGGGCAACCTCTCCTTCCAGCTCCAAAAGGAATCAACATGAAATGCTCATTCCCTATATTGAAATCTATGGCAGAATTCAAGAACCTCTCAGGTTTAAACTCCTCCGATTCGTCCCACAAGGTGGGATCTCTTCCGATCGCCCAAAAATTGGTCATTACCATGGTCCCTGCTGGTATGTCAAAGCCCATAATTTTGGTGTCTTGGCTTGATTCTCGCGGAACTATCAATGGTGCTGGGGGATGCAAGTGAAGAGTCTCTTTGATGATGGCTTTCAAGTAAGGCATTTTATGTAGATCATCCTCGGATACGTCCGGTTTTCCTTTGCCGAATTCGTTCACCTCTTCTTGCAATTTCTTGAGAATTCTCGGGTGCCTTAAGAGTTCAGTCATTGCCCATTCTAAAACCGTGTAAGAAGTATCAGTTCCACCAACAAGCATGTCCTAAACCAATAAAACCAAAAGATCAAAATGTATAAAAACAATTATAACCAAAGAGCACAAGATATCGTTTCTCTAATTTTTACACACCTTGGCTAATTCTTTTGTGGTGTTATAATCGTCTAATCACCCAAAAAAAAAAAAAATTAGCACCAATGATCTCTAAACTTTGAGACTCCTACAGTTTGTCTTATAAACTAAAAAAACAACCACTTTACTTTTTGAACTTTCAAAGCTTCTTAGCTTACTCTTTGAATTTTAAAAATCACAATTTTGTCTTATGAACTTTTAAAGCTTCTTACTTTGCCCCTTGAACTTTTAATTTTCTGTTCACATAGACAGAATTAAACCCACGGATTCACTCATGGGTCACCTATAAGGGCAAAATAAAATTTTATCATTCTTAAGTTTTGTTTGACGTTTTTACTCTAACTTAAGGCCTTTTTTTTAATCTAAACTATTATTTAGGAATGGTTTATTTATACATTTATTCTCATGTCTGATGCGTAATTCAGATATTACCTATCAATATCTGAATTTGAATAATAGAGAAAAAGAATTATGCATTAAAGATTAAAAGATATTTGCAAACAATATCGACTTATTAAATGATAGTTATACATTAAAAATAAGAAGAAATGTGCATGCAATTAAAAAACTAAGTGAGAGTGAAAACGTGAAACAAAACTTGAGCATGTTTATTTTTGCCCTTATAGGTAACTCATGTACGAATCATGTAAGCTTAATTCCGTTTATTTGAACAAAAAATTGAAGATTCAGTGACAAAATGAAGAGCCTTGAAAGTTTAGGGGGTAAAATAATAATTTTTAAAATTAAAAAAAGAAGATAAAAAGTTTTAAGTTTAAAAGATAAAATAATAATTTTAAAAATTTAAAAGAAAAAAAAAAGAGCGTAAATTTTAAAAACCATTCGTGCTAAAAATAATAATAATAAAATCATTTGCGGGTCACTAGATCTGTTATTTTGGCCGTTCAAAGATAATAAGCTAGTCCTTTAATAATAATAATAATAATAGTAATAATAATAATAGTAATAATAATAATAAGCTGGCCAAAAGGGTATATGCAATAGTTTTAGATGATTGATGACAAGATGATATCAGAAAAAAACAAAAACAAAAACAAAAACAACAGGATGACCATTTGATAAGGCTGGCAGAAATTTCACATTGATTAATAATTGACGGCCACAACCGACACCTACAAGGCTAGGTGCACCATGTGTGGACAGAATATCCAGCTTTCGTGTTCATCTTATATACTGATTGAGGGATTAATTTCAATAGATTTTAGTAAACTTTACAATTATTCTGCAGAACTTACATTTTTATGTTGTATAAAAATCTTAGGCTAATTGAACTAGAAAAGATATATAAATATCAATTATTGTCAATGATATATCCCTTAAGACCTAATGAAAAAGTTTGTAGTATAATTACACCTAATAATTTAAAACATTTCTCAATTTATTAGATTCTAAAACATGCTTTAAATTTGCAAAAAATTGTTTCATTACATCGCTCACATACCTTGTGGCCAAAAAGTAAGGAGAAAATGATAAGAAATATAAGATTTTTTTTTATATTTTTAAATTTATGAAATGTTTTTCATAAAATGTTTAAAGATAATTATTTGATTTTGTCTAATTTTTTCCTATTTAAAAAATAGACGAGGAATGACCTCGAAAAGCTTTTTAAAAGTCAAATAATACTTTAGGAATCTTTAAAAACAGAAAAAAGAATTAAAAATAACTAAACCTAATAAGTATAATTATATCAGTTAATGGCAACTAGGTGTGGTCCGTTGGGATTTCACCTTCTATCTTAGTGGTAGCCGATATGGACATTTCATTTGCTCATTGAAACTACAATTTCAAATTCAAAAAAATAATAATGTATAATTATGTAACTAACTCCTAAAAAATAAGTACATGATTAACCTATATTACTATTATTGTTGTTGAGGAAACTAAGACTATATCCTCAATTGTTGAGGCATGTATATGTATTGCTTGATATTTAAAATACAAATGTATATATATAGATGTAGTTTTAACAATTATATTTTTAATGGATGATATTATTTTCACCTATTTAATATAAATCTAATAATTATAACAAAATAAATAATTAATTAAAAAATTAATAATAATTATTAATAATAAATTTTTATAACAATATATCATCGATTATTATTAAAAATACGTACACACTTACCAAGACAATAGCTTTGATGCTGTCTCTGTCAATAGAAAAACCAGCCTTCGTGGAATCCTCTTGAATCTCAAGCAGGACATCCAAAAAGTCCTTTTTGTCCTCTCCATTACTAATCTTATCAGATTCTTCGATGTGCTGATCAACCACTCCATCAAGAAACTCATCAAACGCCTTAGCAACCCTCTCAACTTGAGCATCAAGGCTGTTGACTTTGTTGACCCAAGAAAGCCACGGAATATAGTCCCCAACGCTGAAACTCCCAAGCAACCTCATCAAGTCCCCAAGCATCTCCCTAAAGCGCTTCTTCACATCACTCTCGTCGTATTTCTTCCCAAACGACGCCCTACAAATGACGTCGTTTGTCAATGACGACAACATTTTGCTTAAATTTACCGGCAACGACATCGAACAAAATTTTCTTATATTCTCCACCAATAAGGCCGTTTCTTCTTCTCTAATGGATCAAAGGGACCAGACCCTTTTGGCGCTAAGGAGTTGAAGCACACAAATGCTTCTTATTTGCCTCCAATATTCGCCGTACGGAGCTGTGGAGATGTCCCTTTGTTGGTAGAGAAGTTTGTGGCCTAAGTTGGTCTTAGGCCTGCTCGAGAAGGAGACATCGTGGGTTTTCATTATCTCGGGGCCCGCGTCTGGGGACAAGGCGACGACCACCAGACGGCTGCCGAAGTGGAGGAGCATGAGGGGGCCGTGGTCTCGGGACAGCCGCCGGAGGGAACGGTGAGCATGGAGACCTAATTGGTGGAGGTTTCCGAGAATTGGGAAGGTTGGGAAGGTTGTTAATTAATTATTAACTTCCATCAGTATACAAATGAAAGGATGATCAGCTCCTTATACCACTTTATTCATTATTACAATCTTCCGTGGTATCAATATAATTTTATGATCTTGAGTGGAATTACCGCCATCCGAAGGCTCTTACTTGCGTCAGAGGGATTGGCAATGATTGCAGACAAAAACTACAAGTAAATTTACATCTGATTTTATTAAAATGTATAGTGTTTGAAATAGGGGTGACAATTCGTGTTACATGACATGTTTTATTTGTTTCTTTCTTACTTTCAATCAACCCAAATGTGACCCATAACACGATTTTTTTTTTTAAACAAACTCAGACTAGACTTGTGACACTTAAAAAAAAAAGTTGCAACATGAACACGACGAAGTTATTTTACAAATTTACACGGCACGACTCGTAATTGACCCATGACACAAAATTGACACACAAACCAAGAATTGAAATGAAAATTCTATTCTTTTATTGAGTTTTTTTTTTACATATTATAAAAAACAAAAATGTCATAACGTACTAAAATATGATAACATCCATCAAAATTAAGCGAATAAAGCATATAATTATGAGAACAGCTATCATAAGATCAAAAGTTCATAATAATCTCTAATATATCTAATATAAAATAGATTTTGTTAAAAAAAAATCATGAATTTCAGCAGATTCAGCCCTAAATTAACTCATTCATTTTGTGTTAATTTCAAATTGACCTAAATTTGACCCACACCTATTTTTCTGTAACCCTAACCATGAAATTTGTGTTATTTTTGAGTCGAATTGTCATGTCATGATCTATGTTGTTGGCCATAGTTTGAATCTCTAACCTTCAAACTCAAAAAAAAAAAGTGTTGGAAACAAAGTGCGCAGCGGAATTTTAAAAATTTTTCATCAGAGTAATTTCCAAAACACAAGTTTGACATGTTATATGTATAAATTAAACAGATCTTACTAACCTCAGTATGCCGAAGAACCTCCGCGACCTGTGTAGAGAAGTAACGTTCCAGAAGAGCCTCAACCAACTGGTCTTCTTTGCTATTCTCTATCCACAACCGGAGTGAGTGTGGGCTCACACGTACAGCTCTTCCACCGGTGACTCTCCTTCCAACCAATAGAGAGAACCCAAAGCTAGTGTTCGTAATTTGTGAACAAAAGCTCTCAGGGAGTTTTCAGATGCTCACTAGAAGAGTATCACTCTTAATCTCTCAAATTGATCTTAGTAAATCATTAGACTCACTCCCTTTTTATACCTATTGGTCCTTGGGGTCAGTCCATATCAGATTAGGTCTCAAAAATCGAAACAGAATCAAGTTCGGATCAATATCTGATAAGATACGCGTGAAAAATGCGTAATCTTAACTGTCGCGGTCGGCATGCCGAACTGTGAGATAGGCAGGCCGAACACGTCATCCGGCATGCCGAACTGTCGAGAAGAAATCTTTGCGAATCTTTTATTTTCCACCCAAGATTCTAAAGGATAAAGTCTCAATTTTGATTCAAATAGCCCAATAGAAAAGATATCTGATCAAAACAAACTTTATCAAGATAATCTCTAAGAAAATAAATCAATTCACAATAATTCTACAAGTTTATCTTGTTCTAATTGTCCAAAATTAAAACAACCGATAAACAGACAAGAATTATCCGAACGCCATAATTCAACAAGTTCATCTTGAACTAATTTCTTACATAATTAATTCAACCGATAAACAGACATGAATTATTTGATTCTTTTAAACCAATCTGATAAATCCGACATAAGTCACCAATTATTGGAAAAGCACGCCGTGTCGTTACAGGATTTTGTGAGCTAGCAAAGGGGACCAAAATGGACCTATAAAGTTCAAGCTCATGATAATTATGAAACCCAATATCCCAGATATACATTTCACAATTATCAACTCCAACGCTACTCCACTAAAAGCTTGGAGCTGCACTCTCGAACTTTATAGAATTACGAAGCTCGTGTAGCTAAGTCTCCATGACATATCATAGTGTATCGCATCCCATATGATCATCCATAATCGGCTTAAGGACAAGTTCTGTCTTACCTTCCCGATTATTTTTATCTTACGTTCCATTGTCTCACCATTAGAAAACTTACCATCCAAAGATAGTATACCATTCGGTTACACCTATGTATCCAAATGGTTGAGCGCTCTAGTTTTCCAATTACAGGATAACGCATATAAGAGGATATCATTACTCCTAAAGAGGAGCTATGGATTCCATATCTATGAATAACAAGTCTACGCTACCAAGAGTCATGCCTCCAACGTACCGGCATGCATGCCACTATAGAGATGTGGGAGTCACCCATTGGTACATCAAAAGACACAAGTCGAGACAACGGGCCCATTATTCATCTCAGGATTAAGATACAATACAAATGATTGTCTAAAGTGAATCGATTTGCCAAGACAGAATTATTAATCCAAATCAATTCACTTTATGTCCCGATCCAACACATCGTCACCTATGACAACGCGCCAATGTTTCTATTCACGGAGTCCAACTCCGATGGCCAAGACAAACCATCTCCCAAAAGGGATATAGACAACATAACAATCTTTTCATGAATAAAGCGCCCAACTTTATTCCCTCGATTGCGGATCATATATTTTAGACCATCACCTTAAGAGTCGTGTCTACCGCATAATCATCCCATCATATGCCCAACTCTTAAGGTTTAGACTGACAGTCTCAGACTACTGTTTGCTTATCATACATTCAACAAATATGAACGTAAAGAGGACAATATTTGGTATATATAAATGAATAAATTCTTTATTGATAAAAATGTCTCCAAAAACGTATTACATTTTTACTCCTTAGAGCATACATGTCTAACAATCTCCCACTTGCACTAAGTGAGTATATACTGCAAATTTTGCATCCCCATAGCTTCCACATGCCTTTCGAAGACTCTCCCAGAAAGTGTCTTCGTAAATGGATCAGCTAAATTGTCCTCTGACGCGATCTTGCACACCGTGACATGCCCGCTCTCAACGAAGTCCTTTATCACATGATACTTCCGATCAATATGCTTACTCTTCTTGTGAAATCTTGGTTCCTTAGCATTAGCTACCGCCGCACTGTTATCACAGTACAGTGATACCGCTTTATCCACACCAGGAACTACCTCAAGATCCCCAAGGAACTTGCGGAGCCACACTGCTTCTTTCGAAGCATCACTAGCCGCCACATACTCGGCCTCCATCGTTGAATCCGAAGTGCAATCTTGCTTCGCACTTCTCAAACTGATGGCACCGCCACCCAGAGTAAACACAAACCCTGAAGTCGATTTCCTAGAATCCAGGCAGGATTGAAAATCCGAATCAGTGTATCCTAGAGGAGTTAAATCCTCACCCGAATACACAAGCATATACCCACGAGTCCTTCTCAGGTACTTGAAAATATGCTTTACCGCAACCCAATGGTTCGGTCCTGGATCCGCCTGAAATCGACTCACAATCCCGACCGCATAACTAATATCTGGTCGAGTGCAAAGCATGGCATACATGAGACTACCCACTGCCGAAGCATAAGGTACCTTCTTCATGTATTCTCTTTCTTCATAAGACTTTGGAGAGTCTTTCTTAGAAAGAGTAATTCCAGACCTAGATGGTTGCCCACCTTTCTTGGAATCCTGCATTGCAAACCTCCTGAGAATTTTATCTATGTAGCTGGCCTGTGACAAAGCTATCATTTTGTTCTTCCTATCCCGAAAGATCTGGATACCGAGAACAAAATTAGCCTCACCCAAGTCCTTCATGTCAAACTGCTTGGTCAACCATAATTTGACCGATGACAACGCCCCAGCGTCATTGCCAATTAGCAGAATGTCATCTACATAGAGTAGTAGAAAAACCACCTTCTCATTCTTAATGTGTTTGTAAACACATGGTTCATCCACATTTTGTGAGAACCCATAAGTCTTGATCACTTGATCAAATCTTATATTCCAAGAACGAGAAGCCTGCTTAAGTCCATAAATTGACTTTAGCAGCTTACAAACCTTACCCTCTTGACCCGTGACCTTGAACCCGTCTGGTTGATCCATATAAATAGACTCATCAAGATAGCCATTCAGAAAAGCCGTCTTGACATCCATCTGCCAAATCTCGTAGTCGAGAGCGGCAGCTATGGACAAGAGAATCCGGATGGACTTAAGCATGGCTACAGGCGAAAAGGTTTCCTCATAATCGATTCCTTCCTTTTGCGTATAACCCTTAGCTACCAGTCTAGCCTTAAAGGTTTCGACCTTTCCATCCACTCCTCTTTTCCTCTTGTAGATCCACTTACTCCCTATGGGTTTTACCCCTTCGGGAAGATCCACAAGCTCCCAGACCCGATTAGTCTCCATAGACTTCATCTCAATGTTCATGGCCTCTGTCCAGAGTCTTGAATCAACATCCTCCATAGCTTCCACGTAAGTATAAGGATCCCTGTCATGTTCATCCGGTTCAGCCAAAAAGACCTCCCCATTGAACATATACCTCTCAGGTTGACGCCCGATCCTCCCACTACGCCGAAGCCCCTGAGGTTGTTGTTCAGGTTTGTTTGGTTTTTCTACACCGATCGGAATGGTTTCGTTCGGAACCTCCGGAGTAAACAGATTACCCCTCAACTCCTCAAGCACCACTTTGCTTTGAGGTTTAAAGTCGTTCATGTAACTCTCCTCAAGGAAAGTTGCATTAGTTGAAACCACGACTTTATTCTCCTTTGGGTTACAAAAATAAACCCCTTTAGTCCCTTTTGGATATCCTACAAACACGCAAACTTCTGAACGTGCTTCCAACTTATTCGGATCCTTAAACAGGACATGAGCTAGACATCCCCATATGCGAATATGGTTTAAGGATGTCTTCCGTCTTGTCCACAACTCGTGAGGAGTTTTAGGGACCGATTTTGAAGGCACATTGTTCAAAAGATAACATGCGGTTTATAGTGCATATCCCTAAAAGGATAAAGGCAATGATGAATAACTCATCATGGACCAAATCATGTCCAACAAAGTCCTATTCCTTCTCTCTGCTACGCGATTCTGCTGCGGAGTACCCGACGCAGTCAAATGGGATAAAATCCCATTCTCTAACAAGTGTCCCAAGAACTCATCAGAAAGGTATTCCCCACCTCGATCAGATCGAAGTGCCTTTATGGGTCTACCCAATTGCTTTTCCACTTCAGCCCGAAACTCCCTGAACTTATCATAAGTTTCGCTTTTGTGGTGCATTAGGAACACATACCCATATCTTGAGTAATCGTCATTAAAAGTAACGAAGTACTCATACCCTCCTCGTGCCCGGATGTTCATCGATCCGCAAACATCACTATGCACAAGTTCTAGAACCCCTTCGGCCCTATTGCCCTTAGACCCGTATGGTCTTTTGGTCATTTTACCCTCCAAACAAGATTCACATTGAGGTATAGATTCCACCTTTAAGTGACTTAAAGGTCCATCCCTTACCAACCTTTGAATCCTATTTAGGTTAATATGGCCAAGGCGCAAATGCCAAAGATAAGTCTTATTAGAGTGAGAAGTTTTAAGTCTTTTTGAGTCATTATCATTTATCTCAGCATTAAGCAATAGGTCCATCTTAGGTTTGATAAAATATAGATTATTTTGCATCCATCCAGAACAGATAAAAGATTTGTTTTTACGAATCACCACTTTTTCATTAAAAGATACCACGTAGGAGTCTTTAAATAAAGAAGATACAGAAATTAAATTCCTTTTAAATTTAGGAACATAAAAACAATCTCGCAAAATTAAACTCCTATAATTATCAAAATAAAGATGGACATCTCCCACTGCTTCCGCTGAGACCAAGGATCCATCGCCCATCCGAAGCGTTAAGTCTTCACGAAGTAGACTTCTCGTTTCTTTGAATCCCTGCAGAGAAACACAAACATGATTAGTTGCACCGGAATCTATGACCCAAATGTCACTGGATTCCTCAACCAAACAAGTTTCTAAATATAGAAGATCACACCTACCTCCCTTGAAAAGGAAGTCCTTGCAATGCTTCTTTATATGCCCGACCTTACCACAAAAGAAGCACTTAAGCTTCTTTGGGTTCTTCTTCTTCTTCTTCTTGCTCTTGGTAGCAATAGGAATAGAAGACTTCCCACTTTTGGCCCGTTGCTTCTTTCCATTACCAGAGTTAGGATTGGAACCAGAAGCAGCTACCATATTGGCCTCTCCACCAGCAGGAGACTCCCTGATCAGCAGTTCAAACTCTTGTAACTGTTTCATTAGTTCTGTCAAGGTCATATCCCGTCTATTGCTTAGATTAAAAGTAGCTCTAAACGGAATAAATTCCTTAGACAGAGTCTCAAAGACCATAGTCATCTGAGTTTCAGCATCGATGTCGGCTCCATTGGTTTGAGCCTCAGCGAGGTAACCCATGACCAACATCATGTGCTCCTTTACAGATGTCCCCGGTCTCTGTCTACAGTTTAAGAGTTTCCGAAGCGCCCCTTGCCGCTTTGTTATGGCCTGGCCTCCAAACATGTCCTCAAGATTATCCAAGATCTGCTTCGCAGTCTCATAATCCTGATGTTGAGCCTGCAGCACGTTATTCATGCTAGCCATAACATAGCAGCGGGCCTGATCATTAGCATCTTTCCAGCAGTCGTATGCTTGGAATTGCTCATTACTTGAGTCTCCCGTAGGCTCGGGAGGACAAGGAGTTGTCAGAACATATTTCAGTTTCTCAAAGGAAAGGACGATGTCCAGGTTCCGTTTCCAATCATTATAGTTCTCACCGGTTAATTGGTTTTTGTCAAGTATCGATGATAAAGCGTTTTTAGACATTTTCAATCTACAATAAAGAATCATATACCAAACATAAGCAAACATATATAATAATTTAGTAAGATAACACAAACATGTAAAATCATACAAATGTGTTTATGTGTCAAAACCTTGAAAATATCACAACCTTACAACAATAATTCCCAACTCAGAATTCAACAAGCTCCTAGGGGAGTCATGCCAAATTCAATCAGGAACACGGATCCCCTCCTAATTAATATATGCCATCTAGGACCCGTATGATCCAGCATATACTAATAATCGTTTCTTTGGCCATTAATTTTATTAACAGAGCTCCTAGGGGAGGTTAATAATAAAATTAACGTGAGTGTATAACCACCGTTTTAATATTTTATCCATGATTTATAATCACCACCTAGGGGTGTGCAACCATAAATTATACTAAAATACCTTATCCTTTCAGAGATCCAATCTGGTACATGATAGAAATCCCTTCCTAGGGGTTGGGACCATCATGTTCTTCCTATGGACCAACGATGGAGGCCTTAGGTTCTCTCTTCGAAAACCTTCTCCCACTCAATCTTTTGAAGTCAAGGTTTTATTTTAAAATTATGCATGAACAATTTTAATATGAGCGACACTCCCTATTCTATATGACATGTTATCAATATACATGGTAAATCATATTATAATGCAGACAAGCAAAGCAATCAAACAAAGCTACAAGCATAATAATAATAATAACCGTAATATTATGGTTCCACCCTAGAGAATAGAAAAACTAAGATTACAAGAGAATAATCGAGACATTTATCGATTCTTCATCCTTGAATCCTCAAGCTGTATCCTTCTTCATGTAATATCCATCTTCAAGTCCTCAATCCCGTATGAATCGAACACTTCATATTTCCGGTCATATCCAAATTTAATGTTTCTCAGAATCGTCCCAAAAATAAAATTAAAACTGCACTGGAAAAATCGCACCTTTTCTGGACACCTGGCAGCTCTCGGTCGGCAGGCCGATCTGGGATCGCACCTTTTCTGGACACCTGGCAGCTCTCGGTCGGCAGGCCGATCTGGGTGATCGGTCTGCCGATCATGGTGGTTCGGCCTGCTGAACATGAAGGTTCGGCCTGCCGGCAGAGCACCAAAATTTCTGCCCCACTGTCGGCCTGCCGGACCGTACGTCCGGCCTGTCGATCTGTGACCTTCGGCCTGCCGAACTGTGAGGTCCGGCATGCCGACCGAGCAGAAAACCCTCAATCCAGAAATACAATTTTAATGCAATTCATCAATTTTATTTTCAACAATTCAAAAACATAAAATTAGAGACTCAGGAAATACCTGGAGGCGCCATCATCAATCTTTAAGTTCCGACTTCTCGTTCCGTCTTCTCCGAATAATTATTTAATTACAAAATTCTTACAAATTAAAAATTAAATAATAATTCCTAGACGGAGATGATAGTCCGCCATCTAATTACATGAAAAACCTAGATACACATTCTAACCTCTAAGGAACCATAACCGGTATTAATTAATTAATAAATAATTAAACAACAATTTAATCAACCATAATTAATTAATAAACATTCACCATATAATCCATGACAACATATATATTATATAGAAACCTAGAGTGCCATCTCTCTATAAAATTTAATTCAAGCATTGGAGAGATTAAGATCACAAAATTTATGCATATAACATGATCACAAACTTGCAAATTTATGTAAAAACCTGTCTCTGATACCAATTGTTGGAAACAAAGTGCGCAGCGGAATTTTAAAAATTTTTCATCAGAGTAATTTCCAAAACACAAGTTTGACATGTTATATGTATAAATTAAACAGATCTTACTAACCTTAGTATGCCGAAGAACCTCCGCGACCTGTGTAGAGAAGTAACGTTCTAGAAGAGCCTTAACCAACTGGTCTTCTTTGCTATTCTCTATCCACAACCGGAGTGAGTGTGGGCTCACACGTACAGCTCTTCCACCGGTGACTCTCCTTCCAACCAATAGAGAGAACCCAAAGCTAGTGTTCGTAATTTGTGAACAAAAGCTCTCAGGGAGTTTTCAGATGCTCACTAGAAGAGTATCACTCTTAATCTCTCAAATTGATCTTAGTAAATCATTAGACTCACTCCCTTTTTATACCTATTGGTCCTTGGGGTCAGTCCATATCAGATTAGGTCTCAAAAATCGAAACAGAATCAAGTTCGGATCAATATCTGATAAGATACGCGTGAAAAACGCGTAATCTTAACTGTCGCGGTCGGCATGCCGAACTGTGTGATAGGCAGGCCGAACTGACCAGTTCGGCAGGCCAAACACGTCATCCGGCATGCCGAACTGCTGAGAAAAAATCTCCGCGAATCTTTTATTTTCCACCCGAGATTCTAAAGGATAAAGTCTCAGTTTTGATTCAAATAGCCCAATAGAAAAGATATATGATCAAAACAAACTTTATCAAGATAATCTCTAAAAAAATAAATCAATTCACAATAATTCTACAAGTTTATCTTATTCTAATTGTCCAAAATTAAAACAACCGATAAACAGACAAGAATTATCCGAACGCCATAATTCAACAAGTTCATCTTGAACTAATTTCTTACATAATTAATTCAACCGATAAACAGACATGAATTATTTGATTCTTTTAAACCAATCTAATAAATCCGACATAAGTCACCAATTATTGGAAAAGCACGCCGTGTCGTTACAGGATTTTGTGAGCTAGCAAAGGGGACCAAAATGGACCTATAAAGTTCAAGCTCATGATAATTATGAAACCCAATATCCCAGATATACATTTCACAATTATCAACTCCAACGCTACTCCACTAAAAGCTTGGAGCTGCACTCTCAAACTTTATAGAATTACGAAGCTCGTGTAGCTAAGTCTCCATGACATATCATAGTGTATCGCATCCCATATGATCATCCATAATCGGCTTAAGGACAAGTTCTGTCTTACCTTCCCGATTATTTTTATCTTACGTTCCATTGTCTCACCATTAGAAAACTTACCATCCAAAGATAGTATACCATTCGGTTACACCTATGTATCCAAATGGTTGAGCGCTCCAGTTTTCCAATTACAGGATAACGCATATAAGAGGATATCATTACTCCTAAAGAGGAGCTATGGATTCCATATCTATGAATAACAAGTCTACGCTACCAAGAGTCATGCCTCCAACGTACCGGCATGCATGCCACTATAGAGATGTGGGAGTCACCCATTGGTACATCAAAAGACACAAGTCGAGACAACGGGCCCATTATTCATCTCAGGATTAAGATACAATACAAATGATTGTCTAAAGTGAATCGATTTGCCAAGACAGAATTATTAATCCAAATCAATTCACTTTATGTCCCGATCCAACACATCGTCACCTATGACAACGCGTCAATGTTTCTATTCACGGAGTCCAACTCCGATGGCCAAGACAAACCATCTCCCAAAAGGGATATAGACAACATAACAATCTTTTCATGAATAAAGCGTCCAACTTTATTCCCTCGATTGCGGATCATATATTTTAGACCATCACCTTAAGAGTCATGTCTACCGCATAATCATCCCATCATATGCCCAACTCTTAAGGTTTAGACTGACAGTCTCAGACTACTGTTTGCTTATCATACATTCAACAAATATGAACGTAAAGAGGACAATATTTGGTATATATAAATGAATAAATTCTTTATTGATAAAAATGTCACAAAAAACGTATTACATTTTTACTCCTTAGAGCATACATGTCTAACAAAAAGTGACTAGGGATTGGCACTACTTTGAAAAATTATAGATTCCAATTTAAAAGGGGTTTTGAATTTTGGGCTCTTTATCAAGAAATTCTCTTACTCATAGTTCTTGAAATTAAGGGATGAAACATTTTTTTATTTTGATAGGATTTTAGAAATTCAAAATTTTACTCAAATTGAAGTGAGAAAGTAGTTGAGTCAGCAGTCTTTTTTGTCTCTCTCTCTCTTCACCTTCGCTTAGGGTTTCAACTTTTCTCTCTTGGGTTTGTTAGCTACCTCTTCAAGGATATTTGTGGAACTGGAGTCTGGCATTGCCTTCAGACTGGCCTCTAGACTTTTGACCTCGTGGGGGACTACCGAAGTGTAGCGACAAATAGAGATCTGGGTTTTGTCCAATGTAATGTAGGTTTGGGGGGAAGTTTTTGGGCTGAGGGATGGGATTTTGACATGGTTCAGGTCGTTGTTTCTGGTAGCATCCAATTTGACGACCCCATGGCTCTTTGCACTTGGCCATATGATAGCTAGAGGAGGTGAAAGAGCCACTTTTCTCTTCTTGGAGTAGTGGCATGCGGAAGCTTGGACTTTTCTTTGGCTTTTTGAGGTTGGGTATGAAGAGACGACACCCTTCGGCTAGGGTGTGCAGCAATTGATGTCTCTTCCAACTCTATTTAGCTCACTAATAGCATCACGACTTCCGTGTCCTTTTTATCGACTGTGGTTGGCTCATCTCTGGATTGTTTGTTGATGTCTCCTAGGTCCTAATCCTTTTTTTTAGTTTGTGTGTTTGTCAAATAAATACAATAATTTTTTTGCTAGTTAAACCACGGTTGTTATTGTTTTGTTGGTTTTTGTCTATAATAAAAAAAGTGGTCTCCCATCTTTTGGTGTTTATTTGTATAATCCACTTGTCATTGGTGTTTTGATTAGCCTCAATGCTTTTAGTCTCTTGATCTTGATGGATCGGAGTAACCCACCTTTTATAGTGATGTATTTAAAAGAGACTTCTATGTGCTCAATATTTTGTTTACCATTTTTAGTTTCCTCTTATTGGAACTTGGTGTATGTATTACCCTTTTGATCATTTCAATCGAACCTACTATAGTCTTGATCCATGGTCAGGATTAAGTCATTAAATATGTTTTGGTTCTTTGTATATGGATTAGTATTTGTATTTCTCTAATTTGGAATGCAATTACTGTTTTACTTTCAAAAAAGTTGAAGTAAGTAGGGTTGTATGATTAATGTTTTTTTTTTCTTTGAAATTGGGGAGGGAGGATCTAAACTTTGCATCTTATGGTAAGGTGTGGTATTACTGCTAAGCTATGTTTGCAAGCATATTGTGTGATCACCTTAGATAATACAGTTGGTGTATTTATGTTCAAAACTAATTCACATAAAGGCCACTTTTTAGATTTAATTTTTATTTATGCCATAAAATGTGAAAAATCTTTATGCCACAAACTAGATGCATGTCCAACCGGGACATATTTCGTGTCCCATCGAGATATTTTTATCCCTTTGAAACATGTTGTGTATCACTTCAAGACATTTCTATGTCCCATCAAGATATATATATATATATATATACATATGTCCCGACATGTCGCGGGACATATTGCTTATCATTTTGGGAAATTTTCTCTCTCTTTCTCTCCTTGTCATTGTTGCCCCATCCCCAGTTGACCAACAATGTTAGATGTCAGTGGCATCAACGACGTCGGCGATGGCCTAGAAAAATAGAGGAAAAAAAATAAACAAAATGTATAACAACAAAACAACAACAACAACAAAAAACTGGATCTGGCCATGCGATTTTTAGGCAACCTTGGTCTCCACCAAATCTGACCATGGTAACAAGCGGATCTGGCCACGTTGATGAGGACTATAGTTGTCACGATGATGATGATATCTTCTTTATTCGTCAACAATGATGATGTCCTTCCTTTTCTCTAGCAATCTCCTTTATCACCCCGACAAGGCTCTTCTCCATTAATTTTCCATGGTGTCAGCTTCAACTTCTCTACTTGGATATATGGCGAAGATGCAAGAACCCATGAACACCAGTGATGATTTATGACAATCTTTGACGAGTTTTGTGACGAGGCGAGGAGATCGGTGAAGATTTATGACATTCTTCAAATATTCACAAAGATCTATCATTCATCTTCTCCAGTGACGGCGAAGAGAAGCAGAAGCACAGAATGAGGAGAGAGATGGGAGAGAGAAGAAAAGCATATGAGAAAGAGAGAGGTGAGAGAAAAAGGATGAGATAGAGTGAGTAGAGAGATAGAATCAGAGAGTGTGTGAGATAGGAGAGAGAAAGAGAGAAAGAATTGGGTGAGAGGGGAGAGAGAGTGAGAGGAGAGACAGAGAGAGTGAATCGGTGAGAGGAGAAAGAGAGAGAGA
This sequence comes from Artocarpus heterophyllus, assembly GCA_025403435.1. NCBI lineage: Eukaryota > Viridiplantae > Streptophyta > Magnoliopsida > Rosales > Moraceae > Artocarpus > Artocarpus heterophyllus. The sequence continues at coordinate 6,582,585 of CM046345.1, forward strand.
AAAAAAAGAAAATTAATATGGTGTTTGGTAATCTTAGTTTTAATTAAAACATTTAGTTGCTACAGCATAAAACTCTCATATGTTACGGTGTCAAAAAAAAGATGATACAGTGTAAAGCTATTACATGCTGCAATGTTTTTAATCAAAATTGGTTCAAACTATTGGTTTAAACCAATGTTTCCAAACTCCTATAATTTGTGAGTAAGAGGGGAAATAAATGAGAGAGTTTAAAATTTGTGACATATATTATCTTAAGTTTTAAAATTTATTGATCGGTTAAGTTCACTCTTAATTTCTTGATTGGTTAATAAGTTCCCGTATTGTGTAATTTTCTCTACATTCAATGTCTCGTTGATAGTTGTACCACTGTTATTGTGGTTTTCCTAACGGTTTAGCGTTGATGTTTATTTCCATATAGAGTTTATTTCATATATTATATTGTGTTATGTTTGTTACTATTATAATATTTCTATCATTAAGGTATATAATGGACCCATTTATTCCGATTTGGTTAGTGTTGCTAGGTGTTTCCAATATAGAGCTTATTTTCATGGACATGCCTATTTAATATAATAAAATGCCAAAAAAATATGAAATACTATTAAAAGGGACTCGGGCAGAAAGAAAAAACCGTAACAAGTAAATCAACAAATTAAGAAATATTAAATATTAAGAAGTACATACCATCAAATAACAAAAACTGAATTTCTAATATCTGACTGTGATCCTTGAGATCATGGTCCGGTGGTCGCTAATATCTTATCGTGATATCGGAAGTAGTCTATTGTGATACTAAAAATTCCAACAACTTATGATAGCTGGCTAGTTGGTTGATAAATAACCGTTAGATCCTACTTATGCATAAAAATAGTTAATTTGTCAAAAACATTTGTCCGACTCTTCAATTCTTGAACGGGACGACATCGTTTGTATATTTTGATTGCAATTTTGCTGCAATTGAAGTGGGCACGATTGATTATTTTAGTATTTATGCGGTAATTGGTCCATCGTTTATCTTCGATGTTTGTCGATCATTTTAGGTATGAAAAAATACCCTATCTATAAGCGACAGTTTTTAACCGTCAAGCTTTTATCAAGTTTTATTGTTTTTTTATTTAATATAATTTTGATGTGATTTTAATAGTTAAAAATTATGTCTTATATTTTTATTTAATATAATTCTGATGTGATTTTAACAGTTGAAAATTATGTCCTATATTTACCACAGAACCAAAATTTTCTTTTCATAATAATAAAGCTTTTAGGGTAATAAGGTTGAAGTTTAGGCGCTATATATGTAACACAATAGAGTCCTAACTATAAATGGTCTAAACATACACACTCGTTTCAATATGACAAAAAAAATAATATTAGTGCACTTTTGGCAAAGCCATAATTGGAAATTTTCTGTGCACGGTTATGCCACTTGTCTCAGTCATATCCAAGTCCTCCTCTCTAGCTCCACCAGGCAGCATCCAATCAAACTTGTGAACGACATTGGCCAAAGCAATCTCATTAATAGCCATGGCAAAGACAACTCCGGGGCAACCCCGCCGCCCCGCGCCAAACGGGATCAACGCAAAATCCTGCCCTTTGTAATCCACGGCACTATTCTTAGTCAAAAATCTCTCCGGTTCGAACTTCTCAGGCTCCTCCCACGTCGCCGGATCCCTCCCTATGGCCCATGCATTGACGAAGACTTGGCACCCTGGTTCGACATCATATCCTTTTATCTTGACATCTTTGGTTGACACTCTTGGAACCAGCAGTGGGACAGGGGGGTGTAGCCTAAGGTTCTCTTTGAATACTGCCTTCAAATAAGGCATTTTCTCTATATCGTCCTCTGTGACTTCTGTTTTGTGGCCAACGATAGTTCTCACCTCATTTTGAACCCTTTTCATTACATTTGGATGCCTGAGCAGCTCAGTCATTGCCCACTCTAGAACTGTGTATGTGGTGTCTGCGCCAGCCGCAAACATGTCCTACAAGAGATCAGAGCCGTACAAATACTTTAGACTACAGAATAAAACATGTATACTCTTAACCCTTTTTATTCTAGGGTGATTTAAGAAAAGGGACTTTTTTTATGAGTATTTCAATTGATAGTTTATGAGTATTTCAATTGATAGTGTATGTTTTTTATCCATTAAATTTAATCAAAATCACTTTTTTTAGATATGATGGTTAAAGAACATATACCAAGTTATTTTTTCAATACTTACCCTTAAAAGGGAAAAAACACTAAACCAAACTATACTAAATCATGTATTTCCCAATATATGTAGTTACTTTTTTCTACTTGGCTTTTTAGAGGGTTTTAACAAAGTATCAATTAATCTTTTAAATTAAGAGAGTAAAATAGTTTTCATTTTGGTAAATGTTTTCGTTTGACTTTTGTATAAGATTTCTTTGGGTGATCTTAAGTCTCAACTATTTTCTTATTTTGTTAGCTTTTGCAGCTAATTTGGACATTTTTTATTAATATAAATTAGAGTGAGGTTTGATATAAGTGGCAGTGCGGGTGCCAGTCGGATGCGTTAAACTTCTTTAATATTATGGATCACCATTACTATATTTACTTAAAAAAACCACGTGATGGAGCTAAAAATATCTCGTTGTAGTGCTCATTCTATGGTAGAACTTATGTGGTGGGGTGGAGGGTTTGTGTGTGTGTGTGTGGTGTGCATTCCATAGTTAACTTGTGGTGCTCATTCTATATTTTAACTTATGGTTCTCATTCTGAACAGATAAGAATTTCTAATGTATTAAAAATACAATAAGTTAAGGATTATGTTAAGACAAAAATACAGTTTAAGAAAAATATTGTATAATAACATGAAAAATTATACAATATTAGAATAATAAAGTGTAAGAAAGTAAATTGATAAAGTTATATAGTGTGAAAATTACATTACAAAAGTAATGCAGTGTAAGAATTTGACTGTTTAAGGTTAGATAATACAGAAATTAGACTGTTTAAGTTAAAACAGTATAGGAATAATACTATTTGGAGAATATAGATGAATAAAGAATGCTATAGCATTATAGATAATATGCCAACAATATAAGAAAAGTACTGTCAGTATAAATTTAGACGGTACAAAGTTAGATAATATTCGAATTACATTATTTGATTGATCAAAATAAGTATGGGAGGTTGTGGGACCTCAGCAATTGCATGGAAAGGAATACCAACAGTATAGGAAAAATACTGTCAATATAAACTTGGACTGTGTAAAAAGGTTTTGTGGGACCCAACAAGGGGATACTTTAAGAGTTTTAATTGGGCCACCATATTGCTTAATGTGGCCCAACCATAAAAGGCCAAGTTAAACCAAATAACAATTAGGGTGGTTAATCACCAAAAAGAAAAAGAAAAAGGGGGGACACTCCAAGGGTGGAGAAAAGGCCACCTCACCACTTTGTTTCGTTTGAATTTAGCTTCAAAAAGAGACCAAAAGTTGGTCCTGATTATGTAAACCAACATGAAAAGGAAAGAAAGAAAGAAAGAAAGAAAGAAAGAAAGAGAAAATAAAACTTCCATTTTTCTCTCCATGGACCCAGCAGCCCTTTGGGCAATTCTTTTATCAAAGTTTGATGAGAACAAACCTCCAATCAAGCTTAAAGCAAGCTCTAGTGTTTTAGTGCAAAGTTTTGCAACTTTGGAGGTAAATTTTCAACTTTTTTCTAAGGGTCTTAGTGATTTTTCTTTAAAGTTATGGATGGGCTTTTAATAGAATTTTGTCATGGTTTATGACAAAGGAATCTAAGGAAGTTTAATCTCACAAGTGGAGGATCAAAAAGCTAGGTAAATTTCTAAACTTTGTACTTGAAAGTTTATGCTAAAATATGCATACCAAGTGTTTGATGTATGATTTGGTCTATGACATGTAAAATGGACGTTATGGTATGATTGGTTTATGTTTTCGATTGATCATGATGATGATGGAAAGAAAGAAAGTAAGGGTTTTGGGGTTAAAAGTGAAAAATTGTTAAACTTTGTAAAATTTAACTAGTTTCAAAGGAATGGAGTCTTGAGGGCCTTAGCAACCAATTATATTTTAAATATGGTATAGAATTTGCCAACACAGTGAGGAAAACAACTGTTATGAATAGAGTTTTATAAAATTCCAAATGAACTAAATTGCAAAGTTTTGTTAAAATTCTACAGATTTGAAAATTAGCCAAAAAGTCTACTTTAACGTTGGAATTTGATAAAAGTTAAAACATAAACATTGTAGAATGCATCGAAATTGTTAGGACAACGGAGACAGTTTTCTAAAATTAGGCTTGGTTTAAGAGCTATGAATTTTACTAGATTTTGAGCACAAAATTTCATGAAATGTGTAGAATTCGGCCAAGGAGCTTTTGTAAGTTTTATTCCTTGCAAAAAAATAAACATTTGGGTATAAAGTGGTTGTTTTTTGTTCCAGGGACAAAAATGTAAATATTTATGTATTTCAGGTCAAAACAGTAAAATTGTGTAAAAACTATGTTTTCATTAGGGAACGTTGGTTTCCTACACTGTTGTAGGCAGTAAGTAATCATAGATGCTAAGTTTTAAAGGATTCAAAGTTTAGTCAAGGAAAGAATGAAAGAAAAAGAGATTAAGGGCAAAATGGTCATTTTATGAAAATGGCCAAAACGGACCCAAAACACCCAATGTCGGGAAACGTTCCTTAGCAGGAATTTTTCTGTAATACATAGGTAATGAAACGGTAAAGTTAAGCAATGAGTTTTATAAAATTACGAAACAGATGGAAAACCCGTTAAGGGTAAAAACATCATTTTTAAGAAAACGACTAGAACGGAGTCGAACACTCCGAACTAGCAAAACATTCTTAGAAGGAAAATATTCCTTAATACATTAAGTAACAAAACCACTAGTGAGACGGAAAATTTAACTAAGGGACGCTTAAGAATAAAAATAACCCGGTAGGTTACAAAGTTAAATAAAGAAAAAGGTAACCTGTTGGGTTACAAAATTCAAGAAAGAAAGGGTAAACCGATAGTATACCAAGTTATGAAAAAGGAAATGAATGTTTAATGTTTAAGTTATGTTATCAATCGAGTAGATTGGTAATAAAAGTTAACTAATTAGTTGGGTATCGTATGATCAGGACTCAGAGGCCGATTAATGGAAGGAAAATGAAGGAAATGGGAGATTAGAGCTAGAACCAGGTAAGTTACAAACCTCACTTATAGCATGACATAAATGATTTTCAAATGCATTTTATATGGTTGCAAATGTGTTTGCAAATGTTACATGAGTTCTTTTTAAAGTATGTTTTCACTTGTTATACATAAAGTTTTAAAGACTAAGTAAATGTTTACAATGTATTTGTAATACTTATTTTTAAAGTATATTTGCAATTTGTTAATGCATAATGTTTTACATTTTAAATTATAAGTTTTATATTGCATTTGTTATGCAAAAAGTTTTACAGTACAAGTTATGATTTGTAAATGTATTTGCATATGATGTGATTGCATTTGATATGCTCACTAAAGTTAAAAAGAAGGTAAAATAAAGATAAAAATAAAGTGTTGTACTAGCTTCTTTGTTGTGAGGTACTAAAAGTAAAGTTAAAGTTGTGACCTCCTTGATGTGAAGTACACAAGTAAAGTTAAAGTTATGACCTCAGTGTTTGATGGTCTCAAGTCTTCCACAAGAAAAGCATCATGTTTATAATCTCATAATTAATGATGTTGGTATGAACACTAAACATATAAGAGAAGGAAAGTTAAGGTACGAAGATAAAAAGTTAAAGTAAGAAATGAACGATCATAAGATACTCATAAATGAATGATCATAAATGAGCATAAATGGAATCATGCATATTGATTATACTTGTATTGCTTGTCATGAAATGTTTATGTGTTAGATGTTGTGAAAAACATTTTGACAAATTTTTATGTTTTCAAAAAAAGGTTTATGAAGGATGTTTTATGGAAAACGTTTCAAAATGTTTTAAGAAGAACATTTATAAAAAAAATTTTAGAAAGATTTAAAGAAAAACGTTTATGAAAAACATTTTAAGAAAAAGGTTTTTATGAGAGAAGCTTTTAAAGCATGTGAAAATGATTTGTGAGATTTTGTTTAAACTTACTGAGCATAAGCTCATAAAAGTTCTTTCATGCTGTAGATAGTCCTAAGGGTGACAAGTAGGACGTGTGTGAAGAGCTCGGTGCTACAAAAGGCTGATGTGAAGTTTGGGAATAGATACCGCTACAGTAAGTTTTCGCTATACAAAGAAAATGTGTTCCACTATTTGATGTAGTGTTTTTAAAGTTTTAAGAAATGTTTCCAAAGTTTTAAGTTATATTTTACAAAATATTTTATATAATTATAAAATTAAGTTTCTAAGCTATGATTCAATAAATGTTTCTTATTAAGTTTTAAGAAACGATTTGAAATGGTTTTAAAGTCAAGTGTTGGACAATGGCTCAACTTAAATTGCGACAGAAGTCGCAATAGCTTTTAGGAATGTTTTAAAGGATGTAAAGGAAAAAAAAATCATTTCAACATTTTTTTTTACTAAGTAAATAAGATTAATATTTAAGAAATAATATTCAAAGAAAGTTAAGTGACTGCGTGAAAAAACAGGTTGTCACACATTCTTTGGTAGAACTTATGGTGTTCATTATGTGGTTGAGCTTGAGGTCTCATTTCCCTCGTTATACTACATCCATAATCCCTCCACAACCTATTGGAACTGAATATAGAAAAAGACATATGATTGGGGCCCAACTAACTTTAAAATATCTTAAATTTTTATAAAACATCATGTTTTCCCTTATGGTATAAAACATTATAAATGTGGTCCATAATAATATACTATATTTTTAATCAACAAAAGGTTTTTGCTATTTTTTTTATAGTATCCTAGTGAAAATGTTTTCTTGCTCTACCACTAAGCTTAAAGTATGCAGTTGTTTTTGAATTACAGGTAAGAACTTTTGCCATGTGCGAGTCACATAAAGCCTTTAGTCAAAGATTAAAAATCCTCACTAATTTAGGCTTTGTTTGGTTCATCTATTTGAACAAAGTAAACCAAAATTTTTGTAAAGAAAACATTATAACAAAAAGTTTGAATTGTGATTCAGGCTATAAACTTAATGGGATTTAAGTGCTTAGAAAGTTAAAAGGGTGTGTTTAATTAGGAAAACTTAAATTGGGACAAGAACGTATTGTAACAGAGAAGAGAGGAAAAAGAAAAAGAAATGGATAAGTTGGGATTAATGAAGCAAAAAAGTAACTACTCGCTTATTTCTTAGGTTTAAATCACAGTTCAAACTATTTTGTTATAGTATTTTGTCTCACAAAAATTAACTTTCTATTCAAACCTTTAAACCAAACAGGCCTTAACACATTAGAAAAAAAAAAAAAGGAATATCTTACCAGAATGAGAGCCTTTATGCAAGTTCTATCAACAGGAAATCCCAACGAGTTTTCCTTTTGAATCCAAAGCAAAATATCCACAAGATTCTTGTTCCGATCTTCATTCATGAGAATCTGATCATGACCAACATTTTCCATATGTTCTTCAACAACTCTCTCCAAGAACACATCGAAATCCTTTGCCACCTTATTCATTCTACCAAACACGCCATTCACATGGCCCAACCAAGCAAGCATAGGAATATAGTCCCCTATGTTGAAAATCCCCAACAATTCCCCAAACTCCAAGAGAAGCTCCTTAAAATTTTTTCCAGTTTCTCCCTCATCACTGTACTTCCTTCCCAAAGCCACCCTACAAATGATGTCCTTCGTAAGCCCGGCGAAAAGTTCGCTCAAGTTCACGGCCAAAGAAGAAGAAGCCCGGTTATAAATCTTGTCAATCATGAGTTTCGTCTCTTCTTCTCTCACGCTGCGGAAGGACTGAACCCTAGTGTTGCTTAGAAGATGGAGGACACATATACTTCTAGTCTGCCGCCAATACTCGCCGTAGGGTGCCGTTGAGACGTCTTTGTAGTTATAGAGAAGCTTCTCGGAGGAGGCCGACTTTGGCCGGTCGCTGAACGCGAGGTCTTGCGTCTTCATGACATCTCGGGCGGCGTCCGCGGAGGAGACCACGAGGACAGGCACGCTGCCAAGGCGGAGCAGCATGAGATCGCCGTGGCCATAGCGGCGGCTTAAGTCTCGGAGAGCTCGGTGAGGATGAGGACCGAGCTGGTGGAGGTTTCCAATGATCGGGATAAACGGTGGAGACGGTGGAAGGTTCTTGCTCTTGGTGCTATTCTTATTGAAAGGCAATAATTTGTAGAGAAAGAAGAAGAAAACTATGCCTAATAAGATGGTAATTAGGGAAGAGGGGTTGGAAAAGAAGGTGTCTTGCAATAGTGTTTTCAACATCATTGATTTGTTGAAGAAAATATTGGACGGTTTTAGTTTTCCAAGTTCTGCTTGTACTTGTGCTCTTGCAACTAATTGGTCTTCTAATAAATAAATAAACATATATATATATATATAACGCTTGGTGCTTCTGCAACTTGGTCTTCTAGTTGATACACACACATATACATGAATAATAACTAGACACGCAACTATTTACAATCTCCAAGTGGCAGTGACTATATGGGAGGAGGACTTCAAATCTCTTTTGCTGCCTCAAATTCCACAAATCTTTTAGGTAATTTTATTTTTGGTTTCTAAACAATATAACTTATCTTATTTTAGCCTATAAATTTTAAAACGTAGTAAACTACAGTCATGAACTGCTTAACTTATTCTATTTTACTTTTTTGCTATCAAATCCACTGACAAAATTGCGCCAATAATTTCATTTTTGGCCCCTAATTTATGCTACTAGTCCATTTTGACCCCTAAATTTTATACCACAATAAATCACATCTTGAATTATGAAACTTGTCCCATTTTGGCCCTTTAATCACTAAATATATGAAATTTTAATGGATTGAGACAAATGATCGTTTTGATCTTTTGGCTCTATATATATTTTCAATATATATTTTGAAGTCAAAATATCTAAATTTTATTTTCCATAATATAAGTTTTACTATTTTTTCTTCTTTTTTTATAATTTTGTTGATAAAAGTTTTACTATTATTATTATTATTATTATTATTTTACTTAAGAAGTTTTATCAAATTTTCTCATCATATCATTTAAAATGAATTAAAATAAAAAATATATAAATAAATAAGAAAAAACATTTAGATGTATGGGTACCTAACAAAAACGATAGTGGATACTACAATATATCATACTTGTTATTCTTATGGCTAAATTTTTAGGGTTGAAAATTACATAAATGATATAATAATGAATACTTCGTTTAATTGGACTCAATAATCGCAAAAAAAAATTAAAATTTATTTTAATTTTAAGTCAACAAAAATATATATTTATTCATGAAATTCCCCTATTTATAGGTCTGAGATGCATGCAAATCAATTACAAAAGATCTCGACCGTTAATTTATAATTAATCGATTAGGTATATATATGTGTGGCTTAATTCATCAATCTGTAATAGATTTCATAATTATATAGCCAAAATAGAACAAGTTTCAAAGTAAGTGTATTTGTCATAGCTTAAGGTTTAGAGGTCAAAATGGGACAAATTGCATAGTTTAGGGGGATAAAAGTGAAACTATTGGCTCATTTCTATTAATATTTAACGGATTTGGTAACGAAAAGCCGAAATGAGACAAGTTGATTAGTTTAGGGGTTTAGGGGTATGATTTGCTATGTTTTAAAGTTCAATGACTGAAATATGACAAAATGTACATTCAAAGTTAAAAGTAAATTAACCTAATATTTTATTAATTCAGTTTTTTGCCAAAACTTATTATGGTATGTGTGTTTCATAGATTTAAAAGAAAAAAGTTTAAAAAAATTACATTTTTATCATAAAAAATACAATAATAAAAAAAATTGAATTACAATTTAAAACTACAAAACAAATGGGAGCATAGTTTAGAATTTTGCCACTTAAACAAGTTTCCCCATTTGACGAGTCACCAAACTAACTAATTAAAATCCTTAAACAGAAATCTTATCTCTTTAATTTTTCTCTCTTTCTTTCTAAATAAAATTTCTATCTCCCTTTTCTCTCAAGTCTTGAATACTATTGAAGAGTTGTTTTCGAAAGATTTTCAACGGATTCTAAGAGCCGTCGGTCAAAGCAGATATGATTTGATATTGTTCTAAATCTTATTTATTTGGATCTGATATTGTTTTAGGTTTGATCAGAATATCGCTTGATTTTATTGTTTGTTTTTTGTACATATGGTCGGTATTTTTTTCTTTCTTTTCTTTTTTCTTGAACGTTCTGTGAATTCAACATTAATTAATAATGCTCACTGTTGCTGATAGTGTCGGTGATGCGGCCACGGCAGTCCGTGGTCCTGAGGGGTAGCAAACTAATGGCTAATAGGGTGTCTATAAGTTTTTCTTTTTCTTTTTTCTTTTTAGCTTAGGATATCCTGCAACCTATTATGGTGGAGCCAAATATAAATTTACTGTTGAATTATGCTTTCAACTGCAAAATTACTATAAGTTTATTGTTGTATTCTAGTATATTTTGTCATTTGATACTACTGTATTTTTGTTTTGTATTTTTCGTTTTTTTTTTTTACTTTTTTGTTGATTTTTACAATAATCTGATTTTTTTTTTTTTTTGTGAATTCCGAAAATAATTTAACAGATTATACAAGCGATGACCTACAAGAACACCAAGAAATTTGTTAAAAAAGTCAAAACAATTTATAGCGTATTACTGATGAAAATCGACCAGAGTAATTTCCTACAACTGGTGTCGGCAATCAACCACCAATCGCAGCTGATGGTCATTGTCGCTTTTGGAGAAATCAATTAAAATATCTATAATAGTCCAATATATTATCTATGACTTGTGGCAGCAATTTAGATTGGACACAATTTGTTACCTCTGATTGATTTTATTTTATTTTTTAACAAATATGGATAGATTTTGTGGAGGAAAAGTTTTACAACAATACATTGAAAGTGAAATTACCAATTTGTCTTTCTTTTTTATCAAAATTCTAACAAAACATTTAGGCATCAAATTATGGAAAAAGCTAAATAATATTTTGGCAAAATGGTATTTGTCTTAAGAGTAGTTTTTTCATTCCTTTCTTTTTTCTTGCAATACTAAACAATAGAAATAAAATCATTTTCTTTCTACCTTAACATATCAAAAAGTAAACAAAAAATCTCCTATAGTTTTTTTCCTCATAGTTTTCTCTTCCCTTTTGTTTTCTTTTCTACTTACCAAACAGAGCATTAGAGTAAGTCAAATCCAAAAATTTCAACAAGAGGAGCAGCAATCCAAAGCGCAATGCCACTTGTAACACTCCACGAGTTTCCTTAAAATCTCTTTACCCATTTAACCTTTATTTCTTTCTCTCTTATTGTTTCTTCTCTCTCCACGGTTCCTAACCTTCTTCCTCTCCTTTCTCAAATGAATATTTTAGTTTTCTTCCTTCCCTCATGGATAGCTTTTACGGCAGTCAAAATTCAGCATTAATCGATTTGGGATGTGGATTTGAACGCAATTGCAATGTCATAGTACGTACAATATATCGAGGATGGTTTTCAAAATAGATAGTATTCTTTTTCTAACATTAAATTCCGTCAAAATCATATCATTTGACTATTTACATTCCTTTTAACATAAATTTTTATATTACTAAAAAACTCTTGAATAAAATAATCAAAAAAGCAATTATAATTGACCTAATTACATGACTAATTTTTCAATAAATAAAAATAACTATACATCTTTTTTTCCTTTCCACACATACCTATATATCATCTTCTTAAGCAATTAATTCCAAAATCTTATATAGAGATATAATGAACACATAAAAAATGCACATTTTAAAAGGCTAAAGCCTAAATATTATCATTTAGTTTTTTTATTTGTCACTAAATCCCTTAATTAAGGCATTTGTTGTGTTAAATAGTGTTTTTTTGTCTTAGTTTAAAAATATTTTTAATTATGTGTTTTTAGTGTTTTTTAAAGTTTTATAATTTTTAAAATTGTTTAGTTTGTAAAATAATTAATTTTTGTGGGTTTATTGTCAAAATATTAAAATCTAGGTCAAAATACAAATCTCGGACGAGAAGAAGCAAATTGGAATCTTGCGTCAGTGCTTATATCAGCAGGGCCCCACCATGTTTGCAGCACCAGATCTGATTCGTATAATGTTTCACTGAGCTCACTTTTGTTGGCAAATAGGAACTCGACACGTGTGAAAGAGATTCTAAGACCAATAAACGGATGACACGTGAAGAAGCAAAACCACCAAACATCCAGGGCACAATCTGAGCTATTTATTCTTGCACGTATTTGCCCCTCCCTTGCTTGCGTTACATGAGATGCCAATCAGATGCAAATTGCTACCCCAATCCGATCTGCAGATTTTCAATTATTTCCCTGCTCGAAAACTTCTCAAAAAAGTTGGCGTACAGAACAAAACAAATGTCTCGTTTTTTTTAGACTAAAGACAAATACAACTTAATTATATTTATTGAATTAAATTATGATTTTATTTTGTAAATATTTTATATATGTCTTAAAATTATATCATTAAAATAATTACTATATCATTAAAGATATTTTTAAGATATTCTTAATATTGTGTTGAATTTTAATTTCATGACAATAATTTAATCACTCATTGTAATTTTTTCTAAACCAAAATTCAAAAAAATTAACCAATGGGATGTATTTTTTAGTTTGAGTTAGATTGGGTTTGGTTGGGTAGACGGGTTGAACGGGTTTATGTACGGCCCTAGTTTTATTTTTCACAATTGGTGCTCTTGATCCCTAGTGAGTGTTGGTTATTATTTCACTATTTGTATAGCATGTCTCTTACTGGATTATTGATTGCAATATTGTCACTTCCGGATATCTTATAAAAATAATTGTGCTTGTCTTAATTACAAGAGAAGATTTAATTAATCAAATGCTTTAGATATTTCATTAGAATCAAAATCCATACTGGTAAATGTTGCATATACAGATTTTCAATACCGCACTGTTTTAATTATATGTTTTAAACCTTTGAGTTAAAATGTAAAAACCAAGGAAAATTCATTAATAAAATTTTATATTTAATTAGGTTTAATTAATGAATTCACCCTTATAAATTTGTATTTTCTGTAAAATTACAATAATGTACAAATAAGTAATATTAATAGGAAATTCCATTATGGACTGATGTAATGTTAGATATTGCCAAATGCAAATTTTTAAAGCATAAATGCTCAAAAATTTGTGAAAAATATCTACAAAATGAATTTTATATCACAATTAATTATAGCATTGTGATATAAATTAATGAATGATTAAGGTATAACTAAGGTAGAAGAGTATGATAAAACCGTCAGCGATGTCAAAAAAAAGTATGACGTAATATAAGTACACTGTTGAGGTAAAAAAAAAAAACAGATATAAGAAATGTTGTGTTTAGACTTCAAAAGTGACCCAAAGAATAGGTAGGAGATTTTATACTGTTCAAGAACATGATTCTACCGAGTCTACCCCAACAGTTTAAGAAAAATACTCTGTAAAAAAATTACACTGTGTAAAGTTTTGGGGCCCATCAAGTGGACACCCAATGAATTTGAATTAGGATTGGGCTGCCATAACATGAAATGTGGCCCAATCATGTTTAGCCACCTAATAACCCACTTGATTACCATGGTGACTCACCCATTTTTGTTTTAAAAAAAATCCCATGAGATAAGTTCTAATTAAAGATCTAAAGCATCAAATTTTTTTTCATTTCTCTTCTCCATAACCCACATCAGCCTTGGTTCTCTCTCTCCCAAATTTTTGTTCAAACAAACATCCCACAAGATTAATTCTAAGCAAGTTTCAAGTTAGAATCAAGCCTTAGTTCAAGATTTCCTTAACTTTCAAGGTAAGATTCTAACTTTTTCCAAGTTCTTCTTAGGGTTTCTTTAGAATTGAAGGGGGGTTAAAGAAGGTTTTCTTTTCTATGGATCATGTTTAGGAGGGTTGGCAAGGTAATCAAGTGGTGGAAGGTGCAATGTAACGCTCCGAAATTTAATTAAGTGATATTAGTGTATAAAATAGTGAATTAGTGGCCATGATGAATTATTAAACTTAAACTAATCATTTTGTGATATTTTTAAATTAATTTTATTTCTAATTATTTTATTTTAATCATTTTTAATTATATTTGATTATTTTTATTTGTATTTGTTATTTTAAATTTTGAAATAAAACAATTTATCAAATACCAACCACGTCCTTTTTCAACACCATGGATGGTACATGGTTTTCTTCCACTGGTTTTGCTCCCCCTTTTGCTTATTTAATCTCTCCTTCTCCCTCTTTTTTCCTTACTCTCTCACACTCACACTCTCTCTCTCACTCTCTTGTCTCTTTCTTTCTCTCATTGCCTCTCTTTCTCTCTTTCCTTCTCTCAAATTTTTTATTCAAAAATCAAGCCCAAGCTTCGGTTTTCATTGGATTGGAAGCTTGGGAATGCGTTTGGACAATCATAAACTCGATTTAAAGATAAAAACAAGGTTAGTTTTCAAATTTTAAAATTTTTCTAAATTTTTTAATTTTCTCAGCATTTTGAAAACCGAGCCCTTTTAAGCTTAAAAAACCTTAAATCTAAGTTACAGGAACCTAAATTATCTAGAATCTAAGCTTAGTTTGATGAAAAACGAATTCGAATCAACTTTTTCTATTTTCTCATTTTTGGATTTTCTTGAATTTTTTTTTTTATACAAGTCTTGTTTAAATTAGCTTAAAGGTGATCTATTATGTTTTTCTATTATCTATGAGTGTTTTTCATGCTTGGGAATTAAGAAAACCAAGTGAAAATGAGAATTGGGCTCAGGGAAGGCCGAGATCCGATTCTAGAAAATTCTAGAATTTTCTAGTTCGGCAGGCCATACTTGAAGTTTGGTAGGCCAGATTCATGAGTTTGTTAGGCCAGACTCATACGTCCAACAGGCCAAACCTAGAGAATTTTGGCAGGCCAATCTTGTACAATCGATAGACTGAACTACACAGTTGGCAGGTCGGACCAGGGGAACTACCGGCCGATCGAGCTTCATTAAAACTTGTTTTTTTTTACCTATTTTTACTATTTTGAACCCCGATTGAGATTTTAATCTTACAATATGATTTTATAAATAGAAATGGCACACTAGGACACCATTAGATAGTTTAGCAACATAGGATATCTTAAGCTAGATACTGATAAACCTAGTTCCTATTTAAGATTGTTTGTGGTTCCGTGGAGCTAACATAAAGTGGAGAAGGACTGCAATACTGAGTCGTGATACTAGATATTGAGGTAAGACTTATACCCCTTCTTTAGTAACCTAGTTTTAAAAAGGTTTCGGCCTCGAAAAATGATTTCTTTCAAAGAGTTTTCAATGAAGATTTTAAAGAAGATTTTATCAGTTATTTTCATAACTGCTGAATAATGATATGATGTATATAACAAATCACATAATGAACGTAAATGAATACACTTGGTAAATGGGTTTTAAATAACAATAGAAATAAACATAAGGGCATGATGCAATATTTAGAGATTGGGTCGTATAGCGTGTGACTTTGGGGGCAGGTCTCGAAACCCAGCTGAACCACTTCGGTGGTGATAATTATAGTTTGCCCAAGAAAGATAAAAATGTACTATCTGGACAAACTGATTTTGATAAGATTAATTTAAACGAATTTTGTCTATTTAATTCTACTTTCTAACTATTTTTCTCAAAAGATAAATTTTTATATTTAAATTATTTATCTGTTTTGAAGCATAGTCCTACTGAGCATTTCGCTCACTTTTTATATGTTTTCAAACCTTTCCCCTAGGTGAAATTCAACTTAGGGTTGACAAATGGTCCACTGATCGGACTTGCGACAAGTAGAAGACCCGAGTAGGTTATTTGCATAAATTAATCAAGGCATGTATTATGTTAATTTCTCTCTCTATTCTGGACTGTGGTTGTAATTTATATGTTGTTGATACTATGTGTGTGCGCAAGTTGTAGGCCTCATAAGACCCAAGGTGCATTTCTCTCTCTTTATTATTTTATTTCATTTTGTTTTTTCCTATTTGTTTAATTATTATAAATGTTTGTTTAAAAAGGTTTTGAAATATTGCATTTTTCATTATTAATTAAACTCTTTAATTTGTGATTTTAATTAAATGTTTAACTTAATTAATCCGCCATGCCAGCTTCCGTACTCCGAGGCGTGACATGTAAGATCACCAATATTCTTTGGTAAAGCCTAACTTCCTATTTATAAAGTTTATGGTAATTTTGTTTTGTTCATTTTGTTTCCTTTTTTTTTTTCAAGTATGGTATGTAATGATCTAGATTAGTTTATGGCATGCTTAAATGATTTTATGGTATGTTTTTATTAGAATTTGGGGTTTGAATGTTTAAAATTTCTATTTGATGTTAAATTAGAAAAATTTTCTAAAGTTTGAATTTTTTTTTTTAGAATTGTGATTTGGGCATGAAAATGGCTATGGAAGGTCTTGAACCTGTTTTCACTGTGGCGTATCAGGCCTCACTCAAGCCCCCATGAGGCCCGTAGGTCGGCCTCCGACATAATTAGCTCTTATTGCGGCTTATCCAAGCCCACTCGTCCATACTATCCCCTCTAGGACCAACTAGTCTCTCAGGGTTTTATCTCTCATCCCTCATGGTTCGAACCTCAAACCTCCCTTAAGAGGTTCTTATTTCATTCATGAGTACCAAATTCAGCTAGTACTCATGAAGGAAATAAGAACCTCTTAAGGGAGGTTTGAGGTTCGAACTATGAGGGACTTGAAATAAAACCCTGAGAGACCAGTTGGTCCTAGAGGAGACAATACGGATGAGTGGGCTCGGATAAGCCATAATAAGAGCCAATTATGTCGGGGCCCGACCTACGGGCCTCATGGGAGCTTGAGTGGGGCCGAGTACGCCATCTTCACAGTGGTAAGAATGCTATTTTAGAGTTGATTTTTATAAAAATTGCCCAGGGACTAAATTGCAAAGAAAATGGTTTTCTCGACAGAATAAAAAATGGGCTGAAAACTCTCCTGTACAGTAGAAATTTTAGAAAAGTTAAAACACAAAAGATGTAGATCTCAACAAAACTGATATAATTTGTGTATGGTTCATCAAAATTCCTCATCATTTGTGAGATATAAATTTTCCAAGATTTATTAAATTAAAAAAAATTCAAGGGCCAAAAACATCATTTTACAAAAGGAATTAGGTATGGTATTTTGAGCAAATTTAATCCTTATGAAAAATGGGAATTTATGGTTTAAAAAGATTATTTTTGGTTTTGAGGGTAAAATCGTCAAAATTTTCAAACCCAAGTAAAATCACAAACTTTTGTTAAACTTAGGCTTCAATGCAAAAAAGAAAACCCGACACCCCGGGTTGTTGTTTTAAACCTAATGAGCAATAATTTTTGTTAAATAACAAAATGGGGCTCGAAGAATGTAAAGGCCCACAGAGGGCAAAATCATCATTTTTTTCACAAAATATCCCGAACAGACTTGAGGTTATTAGTAAGATTTTCTCCCTTCGCTAGAAATGATAGGGTAGAATAAGCTGAGAGGGAGTGAATCTGTGATTATTGGTGTTGTAGACTGTAGAGCAATCCAATCTACTAATTGATGAACATTTTGTATTGACAAATAGATAAATAGTGATAACTTGGCTAATAACGATATAATTGGCCAAATAGGACACTAGAAGATTAAAAAAAAAAAAGGAACTAACGTTGGTGCGTACAACAGCCTAAACAAGTAAGTACCAACCCTACCAGTATGAAATAGTAGGTGTTTGAACGTAATACATACATAAATATATGTACCTATGCGTATGTCAATATGTGTACCTGTGTATATAAAAATGTGTACTTGTGTGTATTATCCAATTTGAAAAATGTTTATGTTTTGTACTCAACATGTGTATATGACATCATGCGTGGTATGATAGCCATAATAATCGGTCTGGTAAAAGACTCACCAGAAAAAGAGAAAGGTGTTGTACCAAATTCTAACTCAAGGGGAGTTTAAGGTTATGATATAGTCTCAATGTTACGAAGATCTATATGCATACATGGTACCAGCATCTGGGCCCTAATTAAATATAAGACATGTTAAGCATAAAGAATGTTTATAAGAAAGCATAAATAGATCACGCATATTAGTGAACATTGCATGTGAGCTATGTTTGGACTTACTAGGTATCAGTTCGCTTAGTTATTCCATACTGTAAGTATTTCTATTAAGAGGTCTGGATAAATTTATTGATGAACTGGCGGCGGAGGTATGAGCTATGTGCAGACGGGGAATGTATACCGCCACTGTTATGTTTTCGCTTGCTATTTAAATTAAGTTATTTTGGAACTAGGTGTAAACTAAGCTATAGCATGATCAAGTAAAACAAAACGCTTTTGATAATGCTATGGTGATTATATAATATCATATGAAGAGAGTTTGGTTTTATGTATATATAGAAAAAAAAATATTTTTGAAAATTTTCATGAATACGTAAGTAAAGAAAGTGATAAAGCACGGTCCAAAAAAGTGAATCATGACATAAAAATTGTCAAAAACTATTTACTTTCTTTTAAATTTAATTTTGTTAAACTCACTTACTTTTTAAAACGTTAAATTTTGCTAACATCACTGCTCATGAATTTTATCCACCTATGGGTACGATCACCCATACTGTGCTACAAACGTCCACTTCCAATAATACAATTTGGGGGATACACCAAGGTACGTTAAAATTTCTTTGTTTCGCTGCAATTGTTCTTTTACTTTTTTCTTTGCCTGTTTCATGAGTATGTTGTTTTGTTTGATAATAAGGTTTAAGTTTGCTTTTGTTATAAACGTCAATTAACATTTGCTTTGCTGTTTGTTTGGTTTTTTTTTGTTGATTGTTCTGCCGTTTGTTTGTTTGGTTTTCTTTGTTAATCACCTATTTATGTTTTAAAAAACATAATTAGGAGACATAATATTTTTCAATAAAATATAGTAAATATATATATTTTTAATTTAAAAATTGCCTTTATATATGAAAAAGATTCAAGCCCAAGGCTTCAATAAAAAAACAAAACAAAAAAAATAGATAGAAAAATATGGATGTTAAAATAATGAAAAATAAAATGGTGGGTGTGAAACAAAAAATAGGTTCGAAGGGGAGGAAGCAATAATTTTAGGAGTAGTTTCAAAACTATAAAGATGCGCAATAAGTAAATTTAATTATTTTAAAATTGTGAGAGTGTTGTATTTAAAAGGGGTGTGAAGAGCAAAGAGAAGGGTGTAAACATAACCTCCCAAGTGAAAATGATGCAACGTGATTAGGTCGATATGAATTTACTGACATTCCAAAATCCACCTAAAGGGATCACATTCATTGTCCAATTTTGGTGTCCCAAATGATGTCTAATTAGCCCTTTTATGGCACATAATTTAAAAAGTTTGAAATAATGTCTAATTGACTTTTTACACATGTTTTATTTAATGATTTGTTATAATATAATTAGTTTGATATTATTTGCGATACTAAATATTGAACAAAGGATTTGAATCTCACTTAAAAACTTGTAGGAGAAAACTCTCAAATGTAAGAGAAAACAGTCATACTGTAGTATTTAATATCTCAATATTTAAGTTTTGAATCAATTATCTAATGACGGTATTTATAGCCCCTTAATATAACGATGACAACGATAAAACAAAGCAAAAATTATAAACAACTACTAAAATAAAGCCTTGCTGGGACGTGGAGTATTTTTTTTCCCGCAACCTATTATTAGAATTTTTCCTTAGAAAAAAAACTAGAAACTTTACATTTGTTAGGGTACCATGTTCAAACAATACTTTTATTATAATTATACTTGATGTAGGGGAAGTTCGTCAATATATTCGCTGGTGTACAATGCCCTATAGGGCAGATAGAGAGAGAGAGGAGAGTGGGAGATAGAACTAACGCTAATTAAAATCTTGGAGTTGCAATGGCAAGAAGAGGAACTTTTCTATGACTAATGAAGCCAACGCATTCCGTCATGTCCAAATCCTCTCCTCTAATTCCCTCTGGCAACGCCCAATCAAACTTGTGCACAATATTTGCGAGCACAAGCTCAGTAATAGTCATGGCAAACAAGACTCCAGGGCAACCTGTAACGTCCCGAAATTTATTTAATATTAATGTAATATAAATGATGAATTAGTGTGCCATAATTAAAGTTTTAACTTTAATTAGATTATTTGGTTGGATTTTTAGTTTTTGGTTGTTTTGTTAAATTGATGTGTTCAAAAGATTTCTTATTGATTTAAAATGATGTTTTGAGTTTTAAAACACAACAATTTGTAAAATGTTAAAAATACTCTGTTTTACAAAACCGTGGGCGGCACATGGTTTTCGCACAGTAAAACCGTCCACCGATTTTCTCTATTTATTTCTCTCCTCTCTCTCTCTCTCTCTTCACTCTCACGGGCTCTCTCTCTCTCTTCCCTCTCTCTCACTCGGCAGCCCCTCTCTCTCTCTCAATCTCTCTCAAATTTTTGATTTCCATTCGAATCCAAGATTCGTGACAGCAATGAGAAAGTCGCGGTGATTCGGGATCGGTTGAGAGCAGCTCAGAGTCGGCAGAAGAGCTACGCGGATAGGAGACGTAGACCTTTAGAGTTCGCGGTTGGAGATTTTGTTCTCTTGAGGGTGTCACCTCGTAAGGGAACTATGCGGTTCGGAGTGAGTGGGAAGCTCGCGCCGAGGTATATTGGGCCGTTCGAGATCACTCAGCGTGTTGGTGTGGTCGCTTATCGGCTTGATCTTCCGCCCGAACTTTCTCATGTGCACGATGTGTTTCATGTGTCTATGCTTAGGAAGTGTCCACCTGAGCAGGGTAAGATAGTATCGTTTCGCGATGTGCAGGTTCAGGAGGATACGACGTACGAAGAAGTGCCGATTCAGATCATCGACCGGAAAGTGATTAGCTTGCGTCGTCGTGAGATACCATTGGTAAAGGTCGTGTGGCAGCATCACGGAGTTGATGAAGCCACTTGGGAACTAGAGTCGGGTATGCGGGAGTTATATCCGCATTTGTTTTGTTTTTGAGATGAGTTGTAAATTTCGAGGACGAAATTTCTTTTAGGGGTGGAGAGCTGTAACGTCCCGAAATTTATTTAATATTAATGTAATATAAATGATGAATTAGTGTGCCATAATTAAAGTTTTAACTTTAATTAGATTATTTGGTTGGATTTTTAGTTTTTGGTTGTTTTGTTAAATTGATGTGTTCAAAAGATTTCTTATTGATTTAAAATGATGTTTTGAGTTTTAAAACACAACAATTTGTAAAATGTTAAAAATACTCTGTTTTACAAAACCGTGGGCGGCACATGGTTTTCGCACAGTAAAACCGTCCACCGATTTTCTCTATTTATTTCTCTCCTCTCTCTCTCTCTCTCTTCACTCTCACGGGCTCTCTCTCTCTCTTCCCTCTCTCTCACTCGGCAGCCCCTCTCTCTCTCTCAATCTCTCTCAAATTTTTGATTTCCATTCGAATCCAAGCTTCGGAACAGCAAGGAGGAAGCTCGGGGACGTGATTCGGCGACCGAGAACGCGGATTGAAGCTTCGATTCGAGGTTAGATTCGAAATTTCTAAACTTTTTCAAAATTTTCGAATTTGTGTGTTTTTGAAATCTAAGTTTGTTTTAGCTTAGAAAACCGTGGATTTGTGTTAAATGAGCTTAGAACAACTAGAATCTAAACCTAGATTGAAGAAAAACGGATTGAATCCAAGATTTTTCATTTTTCTCCTCATTTTCTCATTTTCGGATTTTTGAAGATTTTGAGTTTAAATGTTGTTTAAATGATTCCAAACATGTTTTAGAATGTTTTTCTATCAACTATGATTATTTTTCATGCCTGGGAATTGAGAAAAACAGGTTGGAATTCAGATTTGGATTTTGGGGATCGAGAAACCCGTGGCTGGGATTTCTGGATCTTCCCAGTTCGGCAGGCCGAAGTTCATGTTCGGCAGGCCGAAGTTCATGATCGGCAGGCCGGTGTTCTTCCGACCGGCAGGCCGAATCTGGGGAAATGTTCGGCAAGCCGAACCTCGTTTCCGGCAGGCCGAACTGTACAGTTCGGCAGGCCGAAGCAGGGCGTCCGGCAGGCCGACCGAGGCATGGAAAATTTTGTGATTTTTACCCGATTTCATTGTTTTGAACCCTGATTTAAATCCCAACCTTATAGGATGATTTTAATGATACAAATGGCACACTAGGACATCATGAAATGATTTAGTATCATAGAATGTCTCGAACTAGATATTGATTGACTTAGTTTGTATCTAGGATTGTTCGTGGTTCCGTGGAGCTAACGTATAGCGGATCGGGATTACGGTGTGGGGTACCGGCACGAGTACTGAGGTAGGACTTCTATCCTATTTCTTTGGTAGCCTGGTTTTGAAATGATTTGGCTTTGAAAAGGGTTTCTATCAAAATGTTTTCAACGGTTGTTTGAAAATGGTTTTATCGGTTATATTTTTATATACCGTGACATGAAATGAATTTCATAATGAATGTAATTGACAACACTCGGTAATTGGGTTTTGGATGATAATGATAATAAACACATGGGCATGATGCCATATCAGAGATCGGGTCGTGATCGACCTTGGGGGCAGGTCCCGAAACCCAGCTGGGCCACTACGGTGGTGATATCATGGTTTGCCTAGGTAAATGTAAACTGGTGTTTTGATTTAACGAGTAGACTGTTCTGTGTCAGAACGGTTCTACTCAATTTATTTATTTATTTATTCAAGTTTCTTTTTGTATAACTCCTGATAATGTTATGTTTCTTTGCATTAAATTATTTTATAAAACTTAGTCCTACTGAGCCTTTCGCTCACGTTTTATCTGTTTTAAATTTCCCCCCCCTCTAGGTGGTTTCCCATTTAGGTTTGGAGAAGATTCTTCGGACCGAACTCAGGAGCAATAGGAGAATTTATTTACATTCTGTATTTATTAATCAAGGCATGTAAGACTTAACTTTATCTGTACTTGGACTGTAACTGTATTTATGATATTGTCAGATCCATGTGTGTGCACAAGTTGTGGGTTGTGGAACCCATATTCGCGGTTTTTATTTAATTATTGTTATTTGTTTAAGGATTTTAAATTCTTTTATCAAATGTGGTGGAAAATCTTCTTAATTTTTATTTAATTTGATTCTCAAACTCTCGGTTTTCAATTAAATTCTCCTTTAATTAATCTAAATATTCCGCCACGTCACCTCCCGTACTCCGGGGCGTGACACAACCTCTCCTTCCAGCTCCAAAAGGAATCAACATGAAATGCTCATTCCCTATATTGAAATCTATGGCAGAATTCAAGAACCTCTCAGGTTTAAACTCCTCCGATTCGTCCCACAAGGTGGGATCTCTTCCGATCGCCCAAAAATTGGTCATTACCATGGTCCCTGCTGGTATGTCAAAGCCCATAATTTTGGTGTCTTGGCTTGATTCTCGCGGAACTATCAATGGTGCTGGGGGATGCAAGTGAAGAGTCTCTTTGATGATGGCTTTCAAGTAAGGCATTTTATGTAGATCATCCTCGGATACGTCCGGTTTTCCTTTGCCGAATTCGTTCACCTCTTCTTGCAATTTCTTGAGAATTCTCGGGTGCCTTAAGAGTTCAGTCATTGCCCATTCTAAAACCGTGTAAGAAGTATCAGTTCCACCAACAAGCATGTCCTAAACCAATAAAACCAAAAGATCAAAATGTATAAAAACAATTATAACCAAAGAGCACAAGATATCGTTTCTCTAATTTTTACACACCTTGGCTAATTCTTTTGTGGTGTTATAATCGTCTAATCACCCAAAAAAAAAAAAAATTAGCACCAATGATCTCTAAACTTTGAGACTCCTACAGTTTGTCTTATAAACTAAAAAAACAACCACTTTACTTTTTGAACTTTCAAAGCTTCTTAGCTTACTCTTTGAATTTTAAAAATCACAATTTTGTCTTATGAACTTTTAAAGCTTCTTACTTTGCCCCTTGAACTTTTAATTTTCTGTTCACATAGACAGAATTAAACCCACGGATTCACTCATGGGTCACCTATAAGGGCAAAATAAAATTTTATCATTCTTAAGTTTTGTTTGACGTTTTTACTCTAACTTAAGGCCTTTTTTTTAATCTAAACTATTATTTAGGAATGGTTTATTTATACATTTATTCTCATGTCTGATGCGTAATTCAGATATTACCTATCAATATCTGAATTTGAATAATAGAGAAAAAGAATTATGCATTAAAGATTAAAAGATATTTGCAAACAATATCGACTTATTAAATGATAGTTATACATTAAAAATAAGAAGAAATGTGCATGCAATTAAAAAACTAAGTGAGAGTGAAAACGTGAAACAAAACTTGAGCATGTTTATTTTTGCCCTTATAGGTAACTCATGTACGAATCATGTAAGCTTAATTCCGTTTATTTGAACAAAAAATTGAAGATTCAGTGACAAAATAAAGAGCCTTGAAAGTTTAGGGGGTAAAATAATAATTTTTAAAATTAAAAAAAGAAGATAAAAAGTTTTAAGTTTAAAAGATAAAATAATAATTTTAAAAATTTAAAAGAAAAAAAAAAGAGCGTAAATTTTAAAAACCATTCGTGCTAAAAATAATAATAATAAAATCATTTGCGGGTCACTAGATCTGTTATTTTGGCCGTTCAAAGATAATAAGCTAGTCCTTTAATAATAATAATAATAATAATAATAATAGTAATAATAATAATAAGCTGGCCAAAAGGGTATATGCAATAGTTTTAGATGATTGATGACAAGATGATATCAGAAAAAACAAAAACAAAAACAAAAACAAAAGGATGACCATTTGATAAGGCTGGCAGAAATTTCACATTGATTAATAATTGACGGCCACAACCGACACCTACAAGGCTAGGTGCACCATGTGTGGACAGAATATCCAGCTTTCGTGTTCATCTTATATACTGATTGAGGGATTAATTTCAATAGATTTTAGTAAACTTTACAATTATTCTGCAGAACATACATTTTTATGTTGTATAAAAATCTTAGGCTAATTGAACTAGAAAAGATATATAAATATCAATTATTGTCAATGATATATCCCTTAAGACCTAATGAAAAAGTTTGTAGTATAATTACACCTAATAATTTAAAACATTTCTCAATTTATTAGATTCTAAAACATGCTTTAAATTTGCAAAAAATTGTTTCATTACATCGCTCACATACCTTGTGGCCAAAAAGTAAGGAGAAAATGATAAGAAATATAAGATTTTTTTTTATATTTTTAAATTTATGAAATTTTTTTCATAAAATGTTTAAAGATAATTATTTGATTTTGTCTAATTTTTTCCTATTTAAAAAATAGACGAGGAATGACCTCGAAAAGCTTTTTAAAAGTCAAATAATACTTTAGGAATCTTTAAAAACAGAAAAAAGAATTAAAAATAACTAAACCTAATAAGTATAATTATATCAGTTAATGGCAACTAGGTGTGGTCCGTTGGGATTTCACCTTCTATCTTAGTGGTAGCCGATATGGACATTTCATTTGCTCATTGAAACTACAATTTCAAATTCAAAAAAATAATAATGTATAATTATGTAACTAACTCCTAAAAAATAAGTACATGATTAACCTATATTACTATTATTGTTGTTGAGGAAACTAAGACTATATCCTCAATTGTTGAGGCATGTATATGTATTGCTTGATATTTAAAATACAAATGTATATATATAGATGTAGTTTTAACAATTATATTTTTAATGGATGATATTATTTTCACCTATTTAATATAAATCTAATAATTATAACAAAATAAATAATTAATTAAAAATTTAATAATAATAAATTTTTATAACAATATATTATCGATTATTATTAAAAATACGTACACACTTACCAAGACAATAGCTTTGATGCTGTCTCTGTCAATAGAAAAACCAGCCTTCGTGGAATCCTCTTGAATCTCAAGCAGGACATCCACAAAGTCCTTTTTGTCCTCTCCATTACTAATCTTATCAGATTCTTCGATGTGCTGATCAACCACTCCATCAAGAAACTCATCAAACGCCTTAGCAACCCTCTCAACTTGAGCATCAAGACCGTTGACTTTGTTGACCCAAGAAAGCCACGGAATATAGTCCCCAACGCTGAAACTCCCAAGCAACCTCATCAAGTCCCCAAGCATCTCCCTAAAGCGCTTCTTCACATCACTCTCGTCGTATTTCTTCCCAAACGACGCCCTACAAATGACGTCGTTTGTCAATGACGACAACATTTTGCTTAAATTTACCGGCAACGACATCGAACAAAATTTTCTTATATTCTCCACCAATAAGGCCGTTTCTTCTTCTCTAATGGATCAAAGGGACCAGACCCTTTTGGCGCTAAGGAGTTGAAGCACACAAATGCTTCTTATTTGCCTCCAATATTCGCCGTACGGAGCTGTGGAGATGTCCCTTTGTTGGTAGAGAAGTTTGTGGCCTAAGTTGGTCTTAGGCCTGCTCGAGAAGGAGACATCGTGGGTTTTCATTATCTCGGGGCCCGCGTCTGGGGACAAGGCGACGACCACCAGACGGCTGCCGAAGTGGAGGAGCATGAGGGGGCCGTGGTCTCGGGACAGCCGCCGGAGGGAACGGTGAGCATGGAGACCTAATTGGTGGAGGTTTCCGAGAATTGGGAAGGTTGGGAAGGTTGTTAATTAATTATTAACTTCCATCAGTATACAAATGAAAGGATGATCAGCTCCTTATACCACTTTATTCATTATTACAATCTTCCGTGGTATCAATATAATTTTATGATCTTGAGTGGAATTACCGCCATCCGAAGGCTCTTACTTGCGTCAGAGGGATTGGCAATGATTGCAGACAAAAACTACAAGTAAATTTACATCTGATTTTATTAAAATGTATAGTGTTTGAAATAGGGGTGACAATTCGTGTTACATGACATGTTTTATTTGTTTCTTTCTTACTTTTAATCAACCCAAATGTGACCCATAACACGATTTTTTTTTTTTAAACAAACTCAGACTAGACTTGTGACACTTAAAAAAAAAAGTTGCAACATGAACACGACGAAGTTATTTTACAAATTTACACGGCACGACTCGTAATTGACCCATGACACAAAATTGACACACAAACCAAGAATTGAAATGAAAATTCTATTCTTTTATTGAGTTTTTTTTTTACATATTATAAAAAACAAAAAAGTCATAACGTACTAAAATATGATAACATCCATCAAAATTAAGCGAATAAAGCATATAATTATAAGAACAGCTATCATAAGATCAAAAGTTCATAATAATCTCTAATATATCTAATATAAAATAGATTTTTTAAAAAAAAATCATGAATTTCAGCAGATTCAGCCCTAAATTAACTCATTCATTTTGTGTTAATTTCAAATTGACCTAAATTTGACCCACACCTATTTTTCTGTAACCCTAACCATGAAATTTGTGTCATTTTCGAGTCGAATTGTCATGTCATGATCTATGTTGTTGGCCATAGTTTGAATCCTCTAACCTTCAAACTCAAAAAAAAAAAGTGTTGGAAACAAAGTGCGTAGCGGAATTTTAAAAATTTTTCATCAGAGTAATTTCCAAAACACAAGTTTGACATGTTATATGTATAAATTAAACAGATCTTACTAACCTCAGTATGCCGAAGAACCTCCGCGACCTGTGTAGAGAAGTAACGTTCCAGAAGAGCCTCAACCAACTGGTCTTCTTTGCTATTCTCTATCCACAACCGGAGTGAGTGTGGGCTCACACGTACAGCTCTTCCACCGGTGACTCTCCTTCCAACCAATAGAGAGAACCCAAAGCTAGTGTTCGTAATTTGTGAACAAAAGCTCTCAGGGAGTTTTCAGATGCTCACTAGAAGAGTATCACTCTTAATCTCTCAAATTGATCTTAGTAAATCATTAGACTCACTCCCTTTTTATACCTATTGGTCCTTGGGGTCAGTCCATATCAGATTAGGTCTCAAAAATCGAAACAGAATCAAGTTCGGATCAATATCTGATAAGATACGCGTGAAAAATGCGTAATCTTAACTGTCGCGGTCGGCATGCCGAACTGTGTGATAGGCAGGCCGAACTGACCAGTTCGGCAGGCCGAACACGTCATCCGGCATGCCGAACTGTCGAGAAAAAATCTCCGCGAATCTTTTATATTCCACCCAAGATTCTAAAGGATAAAGTCTCAGTTTTGATTCAAATAGCCCAATAGAAAAGATATCTGATCAAAACAAACTTTATCAAGATAATCTCTAAAAAAATAAATCAATTCACAATAATTCTACAAGTTTATCTTGTTCTAATTGTCCAGAATTAAAACAACCGATAAACAGACAAGAATTATCTGAACGCCATAATTCAACAAGTTCATCTTGAACTAATTTCTTACATAATTAATTCAACCGATAAACAGACATGAATTATTTGATTCTTTTAAACCAATCTGATAAATCCGACATAAGTCACCAATTATTGGAAAAGCACGCCGTGTCGTTACAGGATTTTGTGAGCTAGCAAAGGGGACCAAAATGGACCTATAAAGTTCAAGCTCATGATAATTATGAAACCCAATATCCCAGATATACATTTCACAATTATCAACTCCAACGCTACTCCACTAAAAGCTTGGAGCTGCACTCTCGAACTTTATAGAATTACGAAGCTCGTGTAGCTAAGTCTCCATGACATATCATAGTGTATCGCATCCCATATGATCATCCATAATCGGCTTAAGGACAAGTTCTGTCTTACCTTCCCGATTATTTTTATCTTACGTTCCATTGTCTCACCATTAGAAAACTTACCATCCAAAGATAGTATACCATTCGGTTACACCTATGTATCCAAATGGTTGAGCGCTCCAGTTTTCCAATTACAGGATAACGCATATAAGAGGATATCATTACTCCTAAAGAGGAGCTATGGATTCCATATCTATGAATAACAAGTCTACGCTACCAAGAGTCATGCCTCCAACGTACCGGCATGCATGCCACTATAGAGATGTGGGAGTCACCCATTGGTACATCAAAAGACACAAGTCGAGACAACGGGCCCATTATTCATCTCAGGATTAAGATACAATACAAATGATTGTCTAAAGTGAATCGATTTTCCAAGACAGAATTATTAATCCAAATCAATTCACTTTATGTCCCGATCCAACACATCGTCACCTATGACAACGCGCCAATGTTTCTATTCACGGAGTCCAACTCCGATGGCCAAGACAAACCATCTCCCAAAAGGGATATAGACAACATAACAATCTTTTCATGAATAAAGCGCCCAACTTTATTCCCTCGATTGCGGATCATATATTTTAGACCATCACCTTAAGAGTCGTGTCTACCGTATAATCATCCCATCATATGCCCAACTCTTAAGGTTTAGACTGACAGTCTCAGAC
This sequence comes from Artocarpus heterophyllus, assembly GCA_025403435.1. Lineage (NCBI taxonomy): Eukaryota > Viridiplantae > Streptophyta > Magnoliopsida > Rosales > Moraceae > Artocarpus > Artocarpus heterophyllus. The sequence continues at coordinate 6,612,111 of CM046345.1, forward strand.
TACTGTTTGCTTATCATACATTCAACAAATATGAACGTAAAGAGGACAATATTTGGTATATATAAATGAATAAATTCTTTATTGATAAAAATGTCTCCAAAAACGTATTACATTTTTACTCCTTAGAGCATACATGTCTAACAATCTCCCACTTGCACTAAGTGAGTATATACTGCAAATTTCGCATCCCCATAGCTTCCACATGCCTTTCGAAGACTCTCCCAGAAAGTGTCTTCGTAAATGGATCAGCTAAATTGTCCTCTGACGCGATCTTGCACACCGTGACATGCCCGCTCTCAACGAAGTCCTTTATCACATGATACTTCCGATCAATATGCTTACTCTTCTTGTGAAATCTTGGTTCCTTAGCATTAGCTACCGCCGCACTGTTATCACAGTACAGTGATACCGCTTTATCCACACCAGGAACTACCTCAAGATCCCCAAGGAACTTGCGGAGCCACACTGCTTCTTTCGAAGCATCACTAGCCGCCACATACTCGGCCTCCATCGTTGAATCCGAAGTGCAATCTTGCTTCGCACTTCTCAAACTGATGGCACCGCCACCCAGAGTAAACACAAACCCTGAAGTCGATTTCCTAGAATCCAGGCAGGATTGAAAATCCGAATCAGTGTATCCTAGAGGAGTTAAATCCTCACCCGAATACACAAGCATATACCCACGAGTCCTTCTCAGGTACTTGAAAATATGCTTTACCGCAACCCAATGGTTCGGTCCTGGATCCGCCTGAAATCGACTCACAATCCCGACCGCATAACTAATATCTGGTCGAGTGCAAAGCATGGCATACATGAGACTACCCACTGCCGAAGCATAAGGTACCTTCTTCATGTATTCTCTTTCTTCATAAGACTTTGGAGAGTCTTTCTTAGAAAGAGTAATTCCAGACCTAGATGGTTGCCCACCTTTCTTGGAATCCTGCATTGCAAACCTCCTGAGAATTTTATCTATGTAGCTGGCCTGTGACAAAGCTATCATTTTGTTCTTCCTATCCCGAAAGATCTGGATACCGAGAACAAAATTAGCCTCACCCAAGTCCTTCATGTCAAACTGCTTGGTCAACCATAATTTGACCGATGACAACGCCCCAGCGTCATTGCCAATTAGCAGAATGTCATCTACATAGAGTAGTAGAAAAACCACCTTCTCATTCTTAATGTGTTTGTAAACACATGGTTCATCCACATTTTGTGAGAACCCATAAGTCTTGATCACTTGATCAAATCTTATGTTCCAAGAACGAGAAGCCTACTTAAGTCCATAAATTGACTTTTGCAGCTTACAAACCTTACCCTCTTGACCTATGACCTTGAACCCGTCTGGTTGTTCCATATAGATAGACTCATCAAGACAGCCATTCAGAAAAGCTGTCTTGACATCCATCTGTCAAATCTCGTAGTCGAGAGCGGCAGCTATGGACAAGAGAATCCGGATGGACTTAAGCATGGCTACAGGCGAAAAGGTTTCCTCATAATCGATTCCTTCCTTTTGCGTATAACCCTTAGCTACCAGTCTAGCCTTAAAGGTTTCGACCTTTCCATCCACTCCTCTTTTCCTCTTGTAGATCCACTTACTCCCTATGGGTTTTACCCCTTCGGGAAGATCCACAAGCTCCCAGACCCGATTAGTCTCCATAGACTTCATCTCAATGTTCATGGCCTCTGTCCAGAGTCTTGAATCAACATCCTCCATAGCTTCCGCGTAAGTATAAGGATCCCTGTCATGTTCATCCGGTTCAGCCAAAAAGACCTCCCCATTGAACATATACCTCTCAGGTTGACGCCCGATCCTCCCACTACGCCGAAGCCCCTGAGGTTGTTGTTCAGGTTTGTTTGGTTTTTCTACACCGATCGGAATGGTTTCGTTCGGAACCTCCGGAGTAAACGGATTACCCCTCAACTCCTCAAGCACCACTTTGCTTTGAGGTTTAAAGTCGTTCATGTAACTCTCCTCAAGGAAAGTTGCATTAGTTGAAACCACGACTTTATTTTCCTTTGGGTTACAAAAATAAACCCCTTTAGTCCCTTTTGGATATCCTACAAATACGCAAACTTCTGAACGTGCTTCCAACTTATTCGGATCCTTAAACAGGACATGAGCTAGACATCCCCATATGCGAATATGGTTTAAGGATGTCTTCCGTCTTGTCCACAACTCGTGAGGAGTTTTAGGGACCGATTTTGAAGGCACATTGTTCAAAAGATAACATGCGGTTTGTAGTGCATATCCCTAAAAGGATAAAGGCAATGATGAATAACTCATCATGGACCGAATCATGTCCAACAAAGTCCTATTCCTTCTCTCTGCTACGCCATTCTGCTGCGGAGTACCCGACGCAGTCAAATGGGATAAAATCCCATTCTCTAACAAGTGTCCCAAGAACTCATCAGAAAGGTATTCCCCACCTCGATCAGATCGAAGTGCCTTTATGGGTCTACCCAATTGCTTTTCCACTTCAGCCCGAAACTCCCTGAACTTATCATAAGTTTCGCTTTTGTGGTGCATTAGGAACACATACCCATATCTTGAGTAATCGTCATTAAAAGTAACGAAGTACTCATACCCTCCTCGTGCCCGGATGTTCATCGATCCGCAAACATCACTATGCACAAGTTCTAGAACCCCTTCGGCCCTATTGCCCTTAGACCCGTATGGTCTTTTGGTCATTTTACCCTCCAAACAAGATTCACATTGAGGTATAGATTCCACCTTTAAGTGACTTAAAGGTCCATCCCTTACCAACCTTTGAATCCTATTTAGGTTAATATGGCCAAGGCGCAAATGCCAAAGATAAGTCTTATTAGAGTGAGAAGTTTTAAGTCTTTTTGAGTCATTATCATTTATCTCAGCATTAAGCAATAGGTCCATCTTAGGTTTGATAAAATATAGATTATTTTGCATCCATCCAGAACAGATAAAAGATTTGTTTTTACGAATCACCACTTTTTCATTAAAAGATACCACGTAGGAGTCTTTAAATAAAGAAGATACATAAATTAAATTCCTTTTAAATTTAGGAACATAAAAACAATCTCGCAAAATTAAACTCCTATAATTATCAAAATAAAGATGGATATCTCCCACTGCTTCCGCTGAGACCAAGGATCCATCGCCCATCCGAAGCGTTAAGTCTTCACGAAGTAGACTTCTCGTTTCTTTGAATCCCTGCAGAGAAACACAAACATGATTAGTTGCACCGGAATCTATGACCCAAATGTCACTGGATTCCTCAACCAAACAAGTTTCTAAATATAGAAGATCACACCTACCTCCCTTGAAAAGGAAGTCCTTGCAATGCTTCTTTATATGCCCGACCTTACCACAAAAGAAGCACTTAAGCTTCTTTGGGTTCTTCTTCTTCTTCTTCTTGCTCTTGGTAGCAATAGGAATAGAAGACTTCCCACTTTTGGCCCGTTGCTTCTTTCCATTACCAGAGTTAGGATTGGAACCAGAAGCAGCTACCATATTGGCCTCTCCACCAGCAGGAGACTCCCTGATCAGCAGTTCAAACTCTTGTAACTGTTTCATTAGTTCTATCAAGGTCATATCCCGTCTATTGCTTAGATTAAAAGTAGCTCTAAACGGAATAAATTCCTTAGACAGAGTCTCAAAGACCATAGTCATCTGAGTTTCAGCATCGATGTCGGCTCCATTGGTTTGAGCCTCAGCGAGGTAACCCATGACCAACATCATGTGCTCCTTTACAGATGTCCCCGGTCTCTGTCTACAGTTTAAGAGTTTCCGAAGCGTCCCTTGCCGCTTTGTTATGGCCTGGCCTCCAAACATGTCCTCAAGATTATCCAAGATCTGCTTCGCAGTCTCATAATCCTGATGTTGAGCCTGCAGCACGTTATTCATGCTAGCCATAACATAGCAGCGGGCCTGATCATTAGCATCTTTCCAGCAGTCGTATGCTTGGAATTGCTCATTACTTGAGTCTCCCGTAGGCTCGGGAGGACAAGGAGTTGTCAGAACATATTTCAGTTTCTCAAAGGAAAGGACGATGTCCAGGTTCCGTTTCCAATCATTATAGTTCTCACCGGTTAATTGGTTTTTGTCAAGTATCGATGATAAAGCGTTTTTAGACATTTTCAATCTACAATAAAGAATCATATACCAAACATAAGCAAACATATATAATAATTTAGTAAGATAACACAAACATGTAAAATCATACAAATGTGTTTATGTGTCAAAACCTTGAAAATATCACAACCTTACAACGATAATTCCCAACTCAGAATTCAACAAGCTCCTAGGGGAGTCATGCCAAATTCAATCAGGAACACGGATCCCCTCCTGATTAATATATACCATCCAGGACCCGTATGATCCAGCATATACTAATAATCGTTTCTTTGGCCATTAATTTTATTAACAGAGCTCCTAGGGGAGGTTAATAATAAAATTAACGTGAGTGTATAACCACCGTTTTAATATTTTATCCATGATTTATAATCACCACCTAGGGGTGTGCAACCATAAATCATACTAAAATACCTTATCCTTTCAGAGATCCAATCTGGTACATGATAGAAATCCCTTCCTAGGGGTTGGGACCATCATGTTCTTCCTATGGACCAACGATGGAGGCCTTAGGTTCTCTCTTCGAAAACCTTCTCCCACTCAATCTTTTGAAGTCAAGGTTTTATTTTAAAATTATGCATGAACAATTTTAATATGAGCGGCACTCCCTATTCTATATGACATGTTATCAATATACATGGTAAATCATATTATAATGCAGACAAGCAAAGCAATCAAACAAAGCTACAAGCATAATAATAATAATAACCGTAATATTATGGTTCCACCCTAGAGAATAGAAAAACTAAGATTACAAGAGAATAATCGAGACATTTATCGATTCTTCATTCATGAATCCTCAAGCTGTATCCTTCTTCATGTAATATCCATCTTCAAGACCTCAATCCCGTATGAATCGAACACTTTATATTTCCGGTCATATCCAAATTTAATGTTTCTCAGAATCGTCCCAAAAATAAAATTAAAAATGCACTGGAAAAATCGCACCTTTTCTGGACACCTGGCAGCTCTCGGTCGGCAGGCCGATCTGGGATCGCACCTTTTCTGGACACCTGGTAGCTCTCGGTCGGCAGGCCGATCTGGGTGATCGGTCTGCCGATCATGGTGGTTCGGCCTGCCGAACATGAAGGTTCGGCCTGCCGGCAGAGCACCAAAATTTCTGCCCCACTGTCGGCCTGCCGGACCGTACGTCCGGCCTGCCGATCTGTGACCTTCGGCCTGCCGAACTGTGAGGTCCGGCATGCCGACCGAGCAGAAAACCCTCAATCCAGAAAATACAATTTTAATGCAATTCATCAATTTTATTTTCAACAATTCAAAAACATAAAATTAGAGACTCAGGAAATACCTGGAGGCGCCATCTTCTATCTTTAAGTTCCGACTTCTCGTTCCGTCTTCTCCGAATAATTATTTAATTACAAAATTCTTACAAATTAAAAATTAAATAATAATTCCTAGACGGAGATGATAGTCCGCCATCTAATTACATGAAAAACCTAGACACATATTCTAACCTCTAAGGAACCATAACCGGTATTAATTAATTAATAAATAATTAAACAACAATTTAATCAACCATAATTAATTAATAAACATTCACCATATAATCCATGACAACATATATATTATATAGAAACCTAGAGTGCCATCTCTCTATAAAATTTAATTCAAGCATTGGAGAGATTAAGATCACAAAATTTATGCATATAACATGATCACAAACTTGCAAATTTATGTAAAAACCTGTCTCTGATACCAATTGTTGGAAACAAAGTGCGCAGCGGAATTTTAAAAATTTTTCATCAGAGTAATTTCCAAAACACAAGTTTGACATGTTATATGTATAAATTAAACAGATCTTACTAACCTCAGTATGCCGAAGAACCTCCGCGACCTGTGTAGAGAAGTAACGTTCCAGAAGAGCCTCAACCAACTGGTCTTCTTTGCTATTCTCTATCCACAACCGGAGTGAGTGTGGGCTCACACGTACAGCTCTTCCACCGGTGACTCTCCTTCCAACCAATAGAGAGAACCCAAAGCTAGTGTTCGTAATTTGTGAACAAAAGCTCTCAGGGAGTTTTCAGATGCTCACTAGAAGAGTATCACTCTTAATCTCTCAAATTGATCTTAGTAAATCATTAGACTCACTCCCTTTTTATACCTATTGGTCCTTGGGGTCAGTCCATATCAGATTAGGTCTCAAAAATCGAAACAGAATCAAGTTCGGATCAATATCTGATAAGATACGCGTGAAAAACGCGTAATCTTAACTGTCGCGGTCGGCATGCCGAACTGTGTGATAGGCAGGCCGAACTGACCAGTTCGGCAGGCCAAACACGTCATCCGGCATGCCGAACTGCCGAGAAAAAATCTCCGCGAATCTTTTATTTTCCACCCGAGATTCTAAAGGATAAAGTCTCAGTTTTGATTCAAATAGCCCAATAGAAAAGATATCTGATCAAAACAAACTTTATCAAGATAATCTCTAAAAAAATAAATCAATTCACAATAATTCTACAAGTTTATCTTGTTCTAATTGTCCAAAATTAAAACAACCGATAAACAGACAAGAATTATCCGAACGCCATAATTCAACAAGTTCATCTTGAACTAATTTCTTACATAATTAATTCAACCGATAAACAGACATGAATTATTTGATTCTTTTAAACCAATCTGATAAATCCGACATAAGTCACCAATTATTGGAAAAGCACGCCGTGTCGTTACAGGATTTTGTGAGCTAGCAAAGGGGACCAAAATGGACCTATAAAGTTCAAGCTCATGATAATTATGAAACCCAATATCCCAGATATACATTTCACAATTATCAACTCCAACGCTACTCCACTAAAAGCTTGGAGCTGCACTCTCGAACTTTATAGAATTACGAAGCTTGTGTAGCTAAGTCTCCATGACATATCATAGTGTATCGCATCCCATATGATCATCCATAATCGACTTAAGGACAAGTTCTGTCTTACCTTCCCGATTATTTTTATCTTACGTTCCATTGTCTCACCATTAGAAAACTTACCATCCAAAGATAGTATACCATTCGGTTACACCTATGTATCCAAATGGTTGAGCTCTCCAGTTTTCCAATTACAGGATAACGCATATAAGAGGATATCATTACTCCTAAAGAGGAGCTATGGATTCCATATCTATGAATAACAAGTCTACGCTACCAAGAGTCATGCCTCCAACGTACCGGCATGCATGCCACTATAGAGATGTGGGAGTCACCCATTGGTACATCAAAAGACACAAGTCGAGACAACGGGCCCATTATTCATCTCAGGATTAAGATACAATACAAATGATTGTCTAAAGTGAATCGATTTGCCAAGACAAAATTATTAATCCAAATCAATTCACTTTATGTCCCGATCCAACACATCGTCACCTATGACAACGCGCCAATGTTTCTATTCACGGAGTCCAACTCCGATGGCCAAGACAAACCATCTCTCAAAAGGGATATAGACAACATAACAATCTTTTCATGAATAAAGCGCCCAACTTTATTCCCTCGATTGCGGATCATATATTTTAGACCATCACCTTAAGAGTCGTGTCTACCGCATAATCATCCCATCATATGCCCAACTCTTAAGGTTTAGACTGACAGTCTCAGACTACTGTTTGCTTATCATACATTCAACAAATATGAACGTAAAGAGGACAATATTTGGTATATATAAATGAATAAATTCTTTATTGATAAAAATGTCACCAAAAACGTATTACATTTTTACTCCTTAGAGCATACATGTCTAACAAAAAGTGACTAGGGATTGACACTACTTTGAAAAATTATAGATTCCAATTTAAAAGGGGTTTTGAATTTTGGGCTCTTTATCAAGAAATTCTCTTACTCATAGTTCTTGAAATTAAGGGATGAAACATTTCTTTATTTTGATAGGATTTTAGAAATTCAAAATTTTACTCAAATTGAAGTGAGCAAAGTAGTTGAGTCAGCAGTCTTTTTTGTCTCTCTCTCTCTTCACCTTCGCTTAGGGTTTCAACTTTTTCTCTCTTGGGTTTGTTAGCTACCTCTTCAAGGATATTTGTGGAACTGGAGTCTGGCATTGCCTTCAGACTGGCCTCTAGACTTTTGACCTCGTGGGGGACTACCGAAGTGTAGCGACAAATAGAGATCTGGGTTTTGTCCAATGTAATGTAGGTTTGGGGGGAAGTTTTTGGGCTGAGGGATGGGATTTTGACATGGTTCAGGTCGTTGTTTCTAGCAGCATCCAATTTGAGGACCCCGTGGCTCTTTACATGTGGTCATACGATAGCTAGAGGAGGTGAAAGAGCCACTTTTCTCTTCTTGGAGTAGTGGCATGCGGAAGCTTGGACTTTTCTTTGGCTTTTTGAGGTTGGGTATGAAGAGACGACACCCTTCGGCTAGGGTGTGCAGCAATTGATGTCTCTTCCAACTCTATTTAGCTCACTAATAGCATCACGACTTCCGTGTCCTTTTTATCGACTGTGGTTGGCTCATCTCTGGATTGTTTGTTGATGTCTCCTAGGTCCTAATCCTTTTTTTTAGTTTGTGTGTTTGTCAAATAAATACAATAATTTTTTTGCTAGTTAAACCACGGTTGTTATTGTTTTGTTGGTTTTTGTCTATAATAAAAAAAGTGGTCTCCCATCTTTTGGTGTTTATTTGTATAATCCACTTGTCATTGGTGTTTTGATTAGCCTCAATGCTTTTAGTCTCTTGATCTTGATGGATCGGAGTAACCCACCTTTTATAGTGATGTATTTAAAAGAGACTTCTATGTGCTCAATATTTTGTTTACCATTTTTAGTTTCCTCTTATTGGAACTTGGTGTATGTATTACCCTTTTGATCATTTCAATCGAACCTACTATAGTCTTGATCCATGGTCAGGATTAAGTCATTAAATATGTTTTGGTTCTTTGTATATGGATTAGTATTTGTATTTCTCTAATTTGGAATGCAATTACTGTTTTACTTTCAAAAAAGTTGAAGTAAGTAGGGTTGTATGATTAATGTTTTTTTTTTCTTTGAAATTGGGGAGGGAGGATCTAAACTTTGCATCTTATGGTAAGGTGTGGTATTACTGCTAAGCTATGTTTGCAAGCATATTGTGTGATCACCTTAGATAATACAGTTGGTGTATGTATGTTCAAAACTAATTCACATAAAGGCCACTTTTTAGATTTAATTTTTATTTATGCCATAAAATGTGAAAAATCTTTATGCCACAAACTAGATGCATGTCCAACCGGGACATATTTCGTGTCCCATCGAGATATTTTTTATCCCTTTGAAACATGTTGTGTATCACTTCAAGACATTTCTATGTCCCATCAAGATATATATATATATATACATATGTCCCGACATGTCGCGGGACATATTGCTTATCATTTTGGGAAATTTTCTCTCTCTTTCTCTCCTTGTCATTGTTGCCCCATCCCCAGTTGACCAACAATGTTAGATGTCAGTGGCATCAACGACGTCGGCGATGGCCTAGAAAAATAGAGGAAAAAAAATAAACAAAATCTATAACAACAAAACAACAACAACAACAAAAAACTGGATCTGGCCATGCGATTTTTAGGCAACCTTGGTCTCCACCAAATCTGACCATGGTAACAAGCGGATCTGGCCACGTTGATGAGGACTATAGTTGTCACGATGATGATGATATCTTCTTTATTCGTCAACAATGATGATGTCCTTCCTTTTCTCTAGCAATCTCCTTTATCACCCCGACAAGGCTCTTCTCCATTAATTTTCCATGGTGTCAGCTTCAACTTCTCTACTTGGATATATGGCGAAGATGCAAGAACCCATGAACACCAGTGATGATTTATGACAATCTTTGACGAGTTTTGTGACGAGGCGAGGAGATCGGTGAAGATTTATGACATTCTTCAAATATTCACAAAGATCTATCATTCATCTTCTCCAGTGACGGCGAAGAGAAGCAGAAGCACAGAATGAGGAGAGAGATGGGAGAGAGAAGAAAAGCATATGAGAAAGAGAGAGGTGAGAGAAAAAGGATGAGATAGAGTGAGTAGAGAGATAGAATAAGAGAGTGTGTGAGATAGGAGAGAGAAAGAGAGAAAGAATTGGGTGAGAGGGGAGAGAGAGTGAGAGGAGAGACAGAGAGAGTGAATCGGTGAGAGGAGAAAGAGAGAGAGAAAAAAAAGAAAATTAATATGGTGTTTGGTAATCTTAGTTTTAATTAAAACATTTAGTTGCTACAGCATAAAACTCTCATATGTTACGGTGTCAAAAAAAAGACGATACAGTGTAAAGCTATTACATGCTGCAATGTTTTTAATCAAAATTGGTTCAAACTATTGGTTTAAACCAATGTTTCCAAACTCCTATAATTTGTGAGTAAGAGGGGAAATAAATGAGAGAGTTTAAAATTTGTGACATATATTTTCTTAAGTTTTAAAATTTATTGATCGGTTAAGTTCACTCTTAATTTCTTGATTGGTTAATAAGTTCCCGTATTGTGTAATTTTCTCTACATTCAATGTCTCGTTGATAGTTGTACCACTGTTATTGTGGTTTTCCTAACGGTTTAGCGTTGATGTTTATTTCCATATAGAGTTTATTTCATATATTATATTGTGTTATGTTTGTTACTATTATAATATTTCTATCATTAAGGTATATAATGGACCCATTTATTCCGATTTGGTTAGTGTTGCTAGGTGTTTCCAGTATAGAGCTTATTTTCACGGACATGCCTATTTAATATAATAAAATGCCAAAAAAATATGAAATACTATTAAAAGGGACTCGGGCAGAAAGAAAAAACCGTAACAAGTAAATCAACAAATTAAGAAATATTAAATATTAAGAAGTACATACCATCAAATAACAAAAACTGAATTTCTAATATCTGACTGTGATCCTTGAGATCATGGTCCGGTGGTCGCTAATATCTTATCGTGATATCGGAAGTAGTCTATTGTGATACTAAAAATTCCAACAACTTATGATAGCTGGCTAGTTGGTTGATAAATAACCGTTAGATCCTACTTATGCATAAAAATAGTTAATTTGTCAAAAACATTTGTCCGACTCTTCAATTCTTGAACGGGACGACATCGTTTGTATATTTTGATTGCAATTTTGCTGCAATTGAAGTGGGCACGATTGATTATTTTAGTATTTATGCGGTAATTGGTCCATCGTTTATCTTCGATGTTTGTCGATCATTTTAGGTATGAAAAAATACCCTATCTATAAGCGACAGTTTTTAACCGTCAAGCTTTTATCAAGTTTTATTGTTTTTTTATTTAATATAATTTTGATGTGATTTTAATAGTTAAAAATTATGTCTTATATTTTTTATTTAATATAATTCTGATGTGATTTTAACAGTTGAAAATTATGTCCTATATTTACCACAGAACCAAAATTTTCTTTTCATAATAATAAAGCTTTTAGGGTAATAAGGTTGAAGTTTAGGCGCTATATATGTAACACAATAGAGTCCTAACTATAAATGGTCTAAACATACACACTCGTTTCAATATGACAAAAAAAATAATATTAGTGCACTTTTGGCAAAGCCATAATTGGAAATTTTCTGTGCACGGTTATGCCACTTGTCTCAGTCATATCCAAGTCCTCCTCTCTAGCTCCACCAGGCAGCATCCAATCAAACTTGTGAACGACATTGGCCAAAGCAATCTCATTAATAGCCATGGCAAAGACAACTCCGGGGCAACCCCGCCGCCCCGCGCCAAACGGGATCAACGCAAAATCCTGCCCTTTGTAATCCACGGCACTATTCTTAGTCAAAAATCTCTCCGGTTCGAACTTCTCAGGCTCCTCCCACGTCGCCGGATCCCTCCCTATGGCCCATGCATTGACGAAGACTTGGCACCCTGGTTCGACATCATATCCTTTTATCTTGACATCTTTGGTTGACACTCTTGGAACCAGCAGTGGGACAGGGGGGTGTAGCCTAAGGTTCTCTTTGAATACTGCCTTCAAATAAGGCATTTTCTCTATATCGTCCTCTGTGACTTCTGTTTTGTGGCCAACGATAGTTCTCACCTCATTTTGAAGCCTTTTCATTACATTTGGATGCCTGAGCAGCTCAGTCATTGCCCACTCTAGAACTGTGTATGTGGTGTCTGCGCCAGCCGCAAACATGTCCTACAAGAGATCAGAGCCGCACATATACTTTAGACTACAGAATAAAACATGTATACTCTTAACCCTTTTTATTCTAGGGTGATTTAAGAGAAGGGACTTTTTTTATGAGTATTTCAATTGATAGTGTGTGTTTTTTATCCATTAAATTTAATCAAAATCACTTTTTTTAGATATGATGGTTAAAGAACATATACCAAGTTATTTTTTCAATACTTACCCTTAAAAGGGAAAAAACACTAAACCAAACTATACTAAATCATGTATTTCCCAATATATGTAGTTACTTTTTTCTACTTGGCTTTTTAGAGGGTTTTAACAAAGTATCAATTAATCTTTTAAATTAAGAGAGTAAAATAGTTTTCATTTTGGTAAATGTTTTCGTTTGACTTTTGTATAAGATTTCTTTGGGTGATCTTAAGTCTCAACTATTTTCTTATTTTGTTAGCTTTTGCAGCTAATTTGGACATTTTTTATTAATATAAATTAGAGTGAGGTTTGATATAAGTGGCAGTGCGGGTGCCAGTCGGATGCGTTAAACTTCTTTAATATTATGGATCACCATTACTATATTTACTTAAAAAAACCACGTGATGGAGCTAAAAATATCTCGTTGTAGTGCTCATTCTATGGTAGAACTTATGTGGTGGGGTGGAGGGTTTGTGTGTGTGTGTGTGGTGTGCATTCCATAGTTAACTTGTGGTGCTCATTCTATATTTTAACTTATGGTTCTCATTCTGAACAGATAAGAATTTCTAATGTATTAAAAATACAATAAGTTAAGGATTATGTTAAGACAAAAATACAGTTTAAGAAAAATATTGTATAATAACATGAAAAATTATACAATATTAGAATAATAAAGTGTAAGAAAGTAAATTGATAAAGTTATATAGTGTGAAAATTACATTACAAAAGTAATGCAGTGTAAGAATTTGACTGTTTAAGGTTAGATAATACAGAAATTAGACTGTTTAAGTTAAAACAGTATAGGAATAATACTATTTGGAGAATATAGATGAATAAAGAATGCTATAGCATTATAGATAATATGCCAACAATATAAGAAAAGTACTGTCAGTATAAATTTAGACGGTACAAAGTTAGATAATATTCGAATTACATTATTTGATTGATCAAAATAAGTATGGGAGGTTGTGGGACCTCAGCAATTGCATGGAAAGGAATACCAACAGTATAGGAAAAATACTGTCAATATAAACTTGGACTGTGTAAAAAGGTTTTGTGGGACCCAACAAGGGGATACTTTAAGAGTTTTAATTGGGCCACCATATTGCTTAATGTGGCCCAACCATAAAAGGCCAAGTTAAACCAAATAACAATTAGGGTGGTTAATCACCAAAAAGAAAAAGAAAAAGGGGGGACACTCCAAGGGTGGAGAAAAGGCCACCTCACCACTTTGTTTCGTTTGAATTTAGCTTCAAAAAGAGACCAAAAGTTGGTCCTGATTATGTAAACCAACATGAAAAGGAAAGAAAGAAAGAAAGAAAGAAAGAAAGAAAGAAAGAAAGAAAGAAAGAAAGAAAGAAGAGGAAATAAAACTTCCATTTTTCTCTCCATGGACCCAGCAGCCCTTTGGGCAATTCTTTTATCAAAGTTTGATGAGAACAAACCTCCAATCAAGCTTAAAGCAAGCTCTAGTGTTTTAGTGCAAAGTTTTGCAACTTTGGAGGTAAATTTTCAACTTTTTTCTAAGGGTCTTAGTGATTTTTCTTTAAAGTTATGGATGGGCTTTTAATAGAATTTTGTCATGGTTTATGACAAAGGAATCTAAGGAAGTTTAATCTCACAAGTGGAGGATCAAAAAGCTAGGTAAATTTCTAAACTTTGTACTTGAAAGTTTATGCTAAAATATGCATACCAAGTGTTTGATGTATGATTTGGTCTATGACATGTAAAATGGACGTTATGGTATGATTGGTTTATGTTTTCGATTGATCATGATGATGATGGAAAGAAAGAAAGTAAGGGTTTTGGGGTTAAAAGTGAAAAATTGTTAAACTTTGTAAAATTTAACTAGTTTCAAAGGAATGGAGTCTTGAGGGCCTTAGCAACCAATTATATTTTAAATATGGTATAGAATTTGCCAACACAGTGAGGAAAACAACTGTTATGAATAGAGTTTTATAAAATTCCAAATGAACTAAATTGCAAAGTTTTGTTAAAATTCTACAGATTTGAAAATTAGCCAAAAAGTCCACTTTAACGTTGGAATTTGAGGAAAGTTGAAACATAAACATTGTAGAACGCATCGAAATTGTTAGGACTACATAGACAGTTTTCTAAAATTAGGCTCGGTTTAGGAGCTATGAATTTTACGAGATTTTGAGCACAAAATTTCATGAAATGAAAATGTTATGAAATGTGTAGAATTCGGCCAAGGAGCTTTTGTAAGTTTTATTCCTTGCAAAAAAATAAACATTTGGGTATAAAGTGGTTGTTTTTTGTTCCAGGGGCAAAAATGTAAATATTTATGTATTTCGGGTCAAAACAGTAAAATTGTGTAAAAACTATGTTTTCATTAGGGAACGTTGGTTTCCTACACTGTTGTAGGCAGTAAGTAATCATAGATGCTAAGTTTTAAAGGATTCAAAGTTTAGTCAAGGAAAGAATGAAAGAAAAAGAGATTAAGGGCAAAATGGTCATTTTATGAAAATGGCCAAAACGGACCCAAAACACCCAATGTCGGGAAACGTTCCTTAGCAGGAATTTTTCTGTAATACATAGGTAATGAAACGGTAAAGTTAAGCAATGAGTTTTATAAAATTACGAAACAGATGAAAAACCCGTTAAGGGTAAAAACATCATTTTTAAGAAAACGACTAGAACGGAGTCGAACACTCTGAATTAGCAAAACATTCTTAGAAGGAAAATATTCCTTAATACATTAAGTAACAAAACCACTAGTGAGACGGAAAATTTAACTAAGGGACCCTTAAGAATAAAAATAACCCGGTAGGTTACAAAGTTAAATAAAGAAAAAGGTAACCTATTGGGTTACAAAATTCAAGAAAGAAAGGGTAAACCGATAGTATACCAAGTTATGAAAAAGGAAATGAATGTTTAATGTTTAAGTTATGTTATCAATCGAGTAGATTGGTAATAAAAGTTAACTAATTAGTTGGGTATCGTATGATCAGGACTCAGAGGCCGATTAATGGAAGGAAAAGGAAGGAAATGGGAGATTAGAGCTAGAACCAGGTAAGTTACAAACCTCACTTATAGCATGACATAAATGATTTTCAAATGCATTTTATATGGTTGCAAATGTGTTTGCAAATGTTACATGAGTTCTTTTTAAAGTATGTTTTCACTTGTTATACATAAAGTTTTAAAGACTAAGTAAATGTTTACAATGTATTTGTAATACTTATTTTTAAAGTATATTTGCAATTTGTTAATGCATAATGTTTTACATTTTAAATTATAAGTTTTATATTGCATTTGTTATGCAAAAAGTTTTACAGTACAAGTTATGATTTGTAAATGTATTTGCATATGATGTGATTGCATTTGATATGCTCACTAAAGTTAAAAAGAAGGTAAAATAAAGATAAAAATAAAGTGTTGTACTAGCTTCTTTGTTGTGAGGTACTAAAAGTAAAGTTAAAGTTGTGACCTCCTTGATGTGAAGTACACAAGTAAAGTTAAAGTTATGACCTCAGTGTTTGATGGTCTCAAGTCTTCCACAAGAAAAGCATCATGTTTATAATCTCATAATTAATGATGTTGGTATGAACACTAAACATATAAGAGAAGGAAAGTTAAGGTACGAAGATAAAAAGTTAAAGTAAGAAATGAAGGATCATAAGATACTCATAAATGAATGATCTAAATGAGCATAAATGGAATCATGCATATTGATTATACTTGTATTGCTTGTCATGAAATGTTTATGTGTTAGATGTTGTGAAAAACATTTTGACAAATTTTTATGTTTTCAAAAAAAGGTTTATGAAGGATGTTTTATGGAAAACGTTTCAAAATGTTTTAAGAAGAACATTTATAAAAAAGTTTTAGAAAGATTTAAAGAAAAACGTTTATGAAAAACATTTTAAGAAAAAGGTTTTTATGAGAGAAGCTTTTAAAGCATGTGAAAATGATTTGTGAGATTTTGTTTAAACTTACTGAGCATAAGCTCATAAAAGTTCTTTCATGCTGTAGATAGTCCTAAGGGTGACAAGTAGGACGTGTGTGAAGAGCTCGGTGCTACAAAAGGCTGATGTGAAGTTTGGGAATAGATACCGCTACAGTAAGTTTTCGCTATACAAAGAAAATGTGTTCCACTATTTGATGTAGTGTTTTTAAAGTTTTAAGAAATGTTTCCAAAGTTTTAAGTTATATTTTACAAAATATTTTATATAATTATAAAATTAAGTTTCTAAGCTATGATTCAATAAATGTTTCTTATTAAGTTTTAAGAAACGATTTGAAATGGTTTTAAAGTCAAGTGTTGGACAATGGCTCAACTTAAATTGCGACAGAAGTCGCAATAGCTTTTAGGAATGTTTTAAAGGATGTAAAGGAAAAAAAAATCATTTCAACATTTTTTTTACTAAGTAAATAAGATTAATATTTAAGAAATAATTTTCAAAGAAAGTTAAGTGACTGCGTGAAAAAGCAGGTTGTCACACATTCTTTGGTAGAACTTATGGTGTTCATTATGTGGTTGAGCTTGAGGTCTCATTTTCCTCGTTATACTACATCCATAATCCCTCCACAACCTATTGGAACTGAATATAGAAAAAAGACATATGATTGGGGCCCAACTAACTTTAAAATATCTTAAATTTTTATAAAACATCATGTTTTCCCTCACGGTAAAAAACATTATAAATGTGGTCCATAATAATATACTATATTTTTAATCAACAAAAGGTTTTTGCTATTTTTTTTATAGTATCCTAGTGAAAATGTTTTCTTGCTCTACCACTAAGCTTAAAGTATGCAGTTGTTTTTGAATTACAGGTAAGCACTTTTGCCACGTACGAGTCACATAAAGCCTTTAGTCAAAGATTAAAAATCCTCACTAATTTAGGCTTTGTTTGGTTCATCTATTTGAACAAAGTAAACCAAAATTTTTGTAAAGAAAACATTATAACAAAATGTTTGAATTGTGATTCAGGCTATAAACTTAATGGGACTTAAGTGCTTAGAAAGTTAAAAGGGTGTGTTTAATTAGGAAAACTTAAATTGGGACAAGCAACTTATTGTAACAGAGAAGAGAGGAAAAAAGAAAAGGAAATGGATAAGTTGGGATTATTGAAGCAATTACTTGCTTGTTTCTTAGGTTTAAATCACAGTTCGAACCATTATGTTATAGTATTTTGTCTCACAAAAATTTAACTTTCTATTCAAACCTTTAAACCAAACAGGCCTTAACACATTAGAAAAAAAAAATTAGGAATATCTTACCAGAATGAGAGCCTTTATGCAAGTTCTATCAACAGGAAATCCCAACGAGTTTTCCTTTTGAATCCAAAGCAAAATATCCACAAGATTCTTGTTCCGATCTTCATTCATGAGAACATGATCATGACCAACATTTTCCATATGTTCTTCAACAACTCTGTCCAAGAACTCATCGAAATCCTCTGCCACCTTATTCATTCTACCAAACACGCCATTCACATGGCCCAACCAAGCAAGCATAGGAATATAGTCCCCTATGTTGAAAATCCCCAACAATTCCCCAAACTCCAAGAGAAGCTCCTTAAAATTTTTTCCAGTTTCTCCCTCATCACTGTACTTCCTTCCCAAAGCCACCCTACAAATGATGTCCTTCGTAAGCCCGGCGAAAAGTTCGCTCAAGTTCACGGCCAAAGAAGAAGAAGCCTGGTTATAAATCTTGTCAATCATGAGTTTCGTCTCTTCTTCTCTCACGCTGCGGAAGGACTGAACCCTAGTGTTGCTTAGAAGATGGAGGACACATATACTTCTAGTCTGCCGCCAATACTCGCCGTAGGGTGCCGTTGAGACGTCTTTGTAGTTATAGAGAAGCTTCTCGGAGGAGGCCGACTTTGGCCGGTCGCTGAACGCGAGGTCTTGCGTCTTCATGACATCTCGGGCGGCGTCCGCGGAGGAGACCACGAGGACAGGCACGCTGCCAAGGCGGAGCAGCATGAGGTCGCCGTGGCCATAGCGGCGGCTTAAGTCTCGGAGAGCTCGGTGAGGATGAGGACCGAGCTGGTGGAGGTTTCCAATGATCGGGATAAACGGTGGAGACGGTGGAAGGTTTTTTCTCTTGGTGCTATTCTTATTGAAAGGCAATAATTTGTAGAGAAAGAAGAAGAAAACTATGCCTAATAAGATGGTAATTAGGGAAGATGGGTTGGAAAAGAAGGTGTCTTGCAATAGTGTTTTCAACATCATTGATTTGTTGAAGAAAATATTGGACGGTTTTAGTTTTCCAAGTTCTGCTTGTACTTGTGCTCTTGCAACTAATTGGTCTTCTAATAAACATATATATATATAACGCTTGGTGCTTCTGCAACTTGGTCTTCTAGTTGATACACACACATATACATGAATAATAACTAGACACGCAACTATTTACAATCTCCAAGTGGCAGTGACTATATGGGAGGAGGACTTCAAATCTCTTTTGCTGCCTCAAATTCCACAAATCTTTTAGGTAATTTTATTTTTGGTTTCTAAACAATATAACTTATCTTATTTTAGCCTATAAATTTTAAAACGTAGTAAACTACAGTCATGAACTGCTTAACTTATTCTATTTTACTTTTTTGCTATCAAATCCACTGACAAAATTGCGCCAATAATTTCATTTTTGGCCCCTAATTTATGCTACTAGTCCATTTTGACCCCTAAATTTTATACCACAATAAATCACATCTTGAATTATGAAACTTGTCCCATTTTGGCCCTTTAATCACTAAATATATGAAATTTTAATGGATTGAGACAAATGATCGTTTTGATCTTTTGGCTCTATATATATTTTCAATATATATTTTGAAGTCAAAATATCTAAATTTTATTTTCCATAATATAAGTTTTACTATTTTTTCTTCTTTTTTTATAATTTTGTTGATAAAAGTTTTACTATTATTATTATTATTATTATTATTTTACTTAAGAAGTTTTATCAAATTTTCTCATCATATCATTTAAAATGAATTAAAATAAAAAATATATAAATAAATAAGAAAAAACATTTAGATGTATGGGTACCTAACAAAAACGATAGTGGATACTACAATATATCATACTTGTTATTCTTATGGCTAAATTTTTAGGGTTGAAAATTACATAAATGATATAATAATGAATACTTCGTTTAATTGGACTCAATAATCGCAAAAAAAAATTAAAATTTATTTTAATTTTAAGTCAACAAAAATATATATTTATTCATGAAATTCCCCTATTTATAGGTCTGAGATGCATGCAAATCAATTACAAAAGATCTCGACCGTTAATTTATAATTAATCGATTAGGTATATATATGTATGGCTTAATTCATCAATCTGTAATAGATTTCATAATTATATAGCCAAAATAGAACAAGTTTCAAAGTAAGTGTATTTGTCATAGCTTAAGGTTTAGAGGTCAAAATGGGACAAATTGCATAGTTTAGGGGGATAAAAGTGAAACTATTGGCTCATTTCTATTAATATTTAACGGATTTGGTAACGAAAAGCCGAAATGAGACAAGTTGATTAGTTTAGGGGTTTAGGGGTATGATTTGCTATGTTTTAAAGTTCAATGACTGAAATATGACAAAATGTACATTCAAAGTTAAAAGTAAATTAACCTAATATTTTATTAATTCAGTTTTTTGCCAAAACTTATTATGGTATGTGTGTTTCATAGATTTAAAAGAAAAAAGTTTAAAAAAATTACATTTTTATCATAAAAAATACAATAATAAAAAAAATTGAATTACAATTTAAAACTACAAAACAAATGGGAGCATAGTTTAGAATTTTGCCACTTAAACAAGTTTCCCCATTTGACGAGTCACCAAACTAACTAATTAAAATCCTTAAACAGAAATCTTATCTCTTTAATTTTTCTCTCTTTCTTTCTAAATAAAATTATCTATCTCCCTTTTCTCTCAAGTCTTGAATACTATTGAAGAGTTGTTTTCGAAAGATTTTCAACGGATTCTAAGAGCCGTCGGTCAAAGCAGATATGATTTGATATTGTTCTAAATCTTATTTATTTGGATCTGATATTGTTTTAGGTTTGATCAGAATATCGCTTGATTTTATTGTTTGTTTTTTTGTACATATGGTCGGTATTTTTTTCTTTTCTTTTCTTTTTTCTTGAACGTTCTGTGAATTCAACAATAATTAATAATGCTCACTGTTGCTGATTGTGACACCCGTTATTCCCCTAAGGGTATTAAGGTAATTAGATTAATTACCTAGTATATATATTAAAAAAATCAGAAATTTCTCTCATAATTCGAAACTCTCTCTCTCTCTACTTTCTCTCTCTAAAAAATTCTCTCTCTCTCCTCAAAGATCGTTTGAGATTTCGGCATCCGTTTTCGACACCTCCCGCACCAATGGAAAGCTCTCGACGAGCTGAGTCCAACGAGGTGCCGCGCCGCCCAAAACGCCGCCGGAGGAGACCACACGCGCCGCCCAAAGTGGCGGCAAAACCCATTTCTTTCCGACGAGATATCTTCGCCGTCCGACGTCCGATCGACGTGATTCTTGTTCCTACACGACCACCGTGATGAGAGGAACAAAACCCACCCTTGGTGGCAGCTCAACAACCGCCGGATTGCTCCGCCCGTCTATTGCCGCCGTGCACCGCCGCCCCCATGGTGGAACTCCGCCTTGCCGGAGGAGGTGACTGACACCACCCCTCCCAATGAGTTTAGAGGATCAAGGGGAGTAAAACCCCTCGATCAATTGCACGGAAGGAGCCGGTTTCGCCGGAGAACGGCCAACGCCGCCGTCAACCGCCGCGGGAGCCTCCGTTTTGGCTCTTCCCAGCCACGTTTCTTCAAATTGGATGAGGGGAAATGCTCATAGGAGGATGGGTAGCAAAATCCCTCAGCCAATTTCAGGTTTCCATCGTCGGAGAATCAAGATCGGAGCTCATCCATTTCTACCGACGTTGTACTTCACGACCCGCTATGTTAGAGGCAGAATTGGGTGAAATTGACCCCGCCATTGGACTCAGAAGGGTCGATTTAGGGGGGGTAGGCCCGAGCCCAGCTGCCAACGGACCCCGATTGACGCCGGTCAACGACGGTCAAAGTCGATCAACGCCGGTCAACGGTGGTCAACGTCGGTCAACGGCCAGTCAAAGGCTAAATTGGGATTTTGTGATCCGGACCTCCGATCGAAGATCCGAGACCGCCTCCTGACTCGTTTCGATGCTCTGGATGCAATGGTGACCTCCGTTCGAGCAAATTCCACTCCGATGAAAATCATCCGGTACCGACTACACGCGAATCGAGGCGATTCAAACAGCAGTATCGGAGTCCAGAATGACGTTTTCAAGAATGTATGATCTCCAGGAAGCATTCCTAGCCATTCATAGTCGCTCGAGGAGCACTACAGAGGATGCTTCGTAGATACAGCGAGATACAACTGGATCTGTTTTGCTTGGAGTTCAAGATCAAGGGAGTATGGAGCTAACGTTAATTGATTCCAGGATTAAGAGACTGTTGATAAGCTTGAAAGGTAGGGATTCTATTACTCATCTTTTGTGAGGTTTTTATAGAATTAAAATTGATTGTTTTGCTGCAATATATATATATCTATGTTGAACTGATATTATATGTGTATCACATATGAAACTATGACATGGACTCGTCTTGTATTGTACGGCGAGGAACATAATGAATTGACACATGTTATAAATTGAGAAGCATGGTTAGGAAAATTAACTCTATTAATAATGATTTAATATAGAGAAATTGTGAGACATGAAAAGGGCGACGGTTACGTCCTTGGGCATGAATACCCTAAAAGGTAAAATAGGGGGAAGGTGATGACGCTTCCTTGGGTTGAAAGTCCCAGAACACACTGTACAGGAATTGATTTGGTGAGGACTCGGGGCTTGATGTCCCCTCACCGGAACACCCTTAGAATGTTTATAGGGTGATCAAGTGCGCCCATTTGGGTTTCGATAAGTTGAGGGATACTCAATTTAACATGGATACCTAGGAACAATGATGATTGGTAATATTTGTATAAATGTGTAATTATGACACTTGGTAATGATTAACTACGGTATCCATAAGATGTGATCATAATAAACCTCATAATCTGGAATATGATGTAACTTACTAACCATGCAGATTTTAATGTGGTAATGATAAAAACCTAAAGGTGAGTAATGACTTTCTCTACTGAGCATAGTGTTGCTCATACCCTTATGTTTATATCTTTTCAGGACTCACTAAGTGTGAGGTGGCTACGAGAAATATAGTTGAGGAAGCGATGTAACTATATTACATTGGGACTGCTCAATTGTAAAGAATGTTCTTCATGATAATGTAAGCATCAATTGTTACTTTCTATGACTGTATTATAATGTGTTGAGGGTTAAAATGATGATGACAACAGTTCATATTATTAAATTTAAGGTGCTACATTTAAAACTGTGGTTTATTTATCGTTTATATTTTTATTTTTGAGTTGAGAGTTTTCATTTAAGTCCCGGGCAAATTTTATTTTTAAGGTTTTACTTTTATTATTTATTTTTATTTTATCTCATTAAAAACTGTTAACCCCCATATAGGGGCGTTACAGAATTTTTGGTATCAGAGCCTAGGTTCGGTTAACCTAGGGAGTGTAGCACCACTTTAAAAAAATATATTTTTGAGATGGTTTTGAAGCTGAATTTTCATTGTCATCATCAAAATGAACCTTCACATTGATTTATACAGTCTAGAAGGATGTAACATGGAAAGGCCATAGAATGAAAATACTAATGGTTATATGAGTACAATAATTACATAGAAGGAAAGTATTAATAGTTATGAGGGAATGATAATTATATGGAATGAGTTTATAAGTAGAATGCTTATGAGAGATTCGTATAATATTTGGATCTATAAGCATATCTAATTCGTATAAACGATGAGAAATTCGTGTAGATACGAGGATTTAAAAGCCTTTTGTCTCGTGAAAAACAATAAGAAATATAAGGCTTGATTTATTGATTTTAAAGTTTGGCATAGATATGCCAAATTTTTCGTAATTGATTCAAACCTAAGTAATGATTATGTGTGGATTCGATGGAGCACATAAGTGTCAATATCTTTTCTTGAAAGTTCTATTTATTTGAGGAATGTGATATAAGTTGGGAATCATGGTATTGAATCTTGAGAGAGATAAATGTTAGACTTTTGGTCTGTTGAGACTGTGTAAAGTCTAGAATGCATGAATCTCAAAATTGGAATATTTCGTTACGTACATTGTATTTAAGTGTATCAGTGAATCTTTTGGTTACCTAAGGTTTTGTTATATGAGGAAATTATATATTGTATGAGTAGAATTGTGGGGATTGTAGATGTTCTTAAGTAGTAACATCAAGTGTCTTTGTTCATTGATATGGTCTACGTTGAAAGACGTAAATCGTATTGATTTCAAGGTTAGTCGAATTCTAAACCCTTGGTAGTAATGATGATGAATCCATTGATAGATGTTAAGTATTATGAATAACAAATGGGTGTATGTATTGTTCAATAAGGTTTTGATTAAAACAAAATTATTTGAGTTGCTGGAAGATTATGTTGTTATGAAATGATTTTAAATACCATTCAGGAAGATCCTTGATTGTCGTTAAATTAGATTTGTTGTTCATAGTTAACTTATCTATAGTGGACTTTGAATTGGGTTTAAGATTTATACAAATTGGTTTTCAATTTTATGTTTGTTATTTAACTCGTTCCAAATGTGTTAAGGCCCGAAACAACTTGACCATTTTCAACTTAGAACATTTGGGCCTAGTTCAAATCCTAAATCAGTTTGATTCACACTGTCTCTCCCACGTGGTTTCTATACGTGTCATATACAGTGGTTTAATCATTGTTTACAAATACGTTTACTGTGCATAGGAGCTTATTTCTCCGAGTTCACTTTTTCTCTCTTAATTTGTTATTTTCTCTTTAAATCGCAAATCCTCTTCTTTTTCATTAAAAATTCTTCTTTTCTTCTAAAAGAAGAAGGAATTCTAGGATTCTGTAATTTACTATCTTAATTTTTCCTTTCTATTTACTCTTCTTTCATCTCATCATGGACCCAAAGTACCAACACCTGAGAGAGTATTTCCCATCACTCTCCCAAAAGATTCTCAGAAAGAAATACAAGGCTAGAATTACTCGGTTGTGGATTCTTATGCGTTTTGGTATCCCTTGTGATGTGAGAATGTTGATAGAGGGGAAAATCCGTCCGAGTGACTTTAGTCAAGATGTCGGTTTACCAGGAACAGGTACCAGTCGTAGTACAATGAAAAGAAGAGCTCGTGCCATCGTGGTCACTTGTAACAAATGTGGAAGACAAAATTGTAACGGTAAATGTACTTCACCTGGTTATATGTCTACGAATAGAGAGGATAAAATAAGGTTTTGTAGGGATGGACTTTCAAAGGAGAACTTGGATAGCATCCATCCTCCTCTCCACGGTCACCCTAGTGGATATGTTCAAGGAGCTATTTTTAAACTCTGGCCTAAATTTTATACAGAAAGACAACGCCTCAGGAATATGGTATTTCTAGATCCTGTTTGCCAAACCATAAGAAAACTGGATGGGGAATAAGTCATCGCTCTATAAAGGTTATTTAGTCTTTACTTATTTGAAGCAGTTTTAGCTGATGTTCAACAGTTTGTGTTTTTCTTTTACTCAGAATATTTGCTTTTGTGTTTGAAATAATTGTGATTATTAGATTGATACAGTAAGTGTTAATATCTTATTTAATTTATGATTTTCTTAAATATATATAATAAAATATATTATCTTATCAGACACGTCACATACGGTACAGTAATATGTTTGAATTTTGAAAAACTTATACAGATATTTCAAGATTTGTGTCTCAAATTTCAAAAGTTCTACAGTATTTGTCGTTTATATTAAATTTCTAGACTTGGTGTATATTTGTCAAAAAGTCGACAGTTGTGTCAAGAGGGTCTTCTGTCAAATTGTTCTCAATTGTCAAAAGTTATACAATTAGAGTCTAATCTTTTTCAAAAAGTGAATCAGATTTTCTGTAAACTATCAATCACCTTATCTTACTTTCTTATCCGCACAAGATTTTGTTTAAATCTTTGGATTACCTTTTCATTACCTACTTGTCTATCTCTTTAGCCCTTTTTGTATATTTCTCATCTTTAAAATCTCATGTAGAACCCGAAGTCTAAGTGGAGCAGACATTAAGCAACCACTTCTATAAACCAAATATGTCTACCTCCCAGTCCACGAAGAAAATAAAGAATGTCTGTGTCTTTTGTGGTTCCAGCCTTGGAAAAGATAAAGCTTATTTAGAAGCTGCAAATCACTTAGGGCAAGTCCTAGCACGCAAGAAGATTAACATAATCTATGGGGGTGGTAGTATAAAAATGATGGTAAATATGGCACTAGCAGCTAGGTCTAGCGACGCTACTGATGTAAGAATTTGGCCTCATATTCCAGTTGAAGGAAACCTTTGTAAGGAAGCCATAGGTAAGGGAGAAGGAGTCAGGAGTATCCCTAAAAATTTTAAAGACATAATCTATAATTCTGATGCTTTTATAGCATTACCTGGTGGTCTAGGTACTCTTGAGGAAATATTTATAGTTGCTTGTGGGCAATTGTTGGGCTTTTATTCCAAACCTTTGGGACTGCTGAACGTAAAGGGTTTTTATGACGGTCTTTTGAAATTTCTAGATTACGCTGTGGAAGAAAACATCACTACAGAATCGGAGAGACAAATCTTTGTCACTGCTTCAACAGCTGAGAATTGATAGATAAAATGCAAATCATACATCCAGAATCCGACACTGCAACATCCAAGCTTGAATGGGAAAGGGAAAGCCGGGAGCGGCCAATTGATTTGAATCTCCATCTGTAATCTTTTTGTTTTATCTTTGGCATGTAGGCATGTGTGTCCGTATTTCGTGTGTTACGAATAACCGTTTGCCTTGTATTCTGTGTTTCTTGTGGTACGTTGTTGTTCAATCTTTTAGATTCATTGAGCCTAATGCCGGGATGGCTGGATACGGAGTACTTGATGCTCTCGAAACGCATTCTTCTTAAGGTCCGATCTTTTGTTTATCGATGTTTTTGTATCCTCTAAGCATGCATGATATGGATAGCTGGTATACGGAGTGCCTTGTACTCTCGAAACGTATCCGTATCATGTTTGTAATGTGTAATATTCTGTTAATATTATGTGGAAGTACCAGAGTCAGTTATGGGGATATTCCATATGAAATATGAATATATTATTTGGGTTGAATGTTTGTGTCATGATGATAGCTGTTTAATGAAAAATATGTCGGGTATGTTTGCAACTCTGAGATTCCGTTTAATATCTCTATGAATAAGTTTAATGTATGGTTTTGAATATAAGTGTTTGTGATATATGTTTTATGATTATGTTTTAGTTTATTAGTTGAGGTATGAAATCAAATATATTTGACTTTTCCTTACTCAAAAAGGAAAAGGAACCTAAAGATGAAGTATATAAAATTTCTCTAGCAATCTCCTTAAATGTGATTGTAAATCACAGTCCATGGACAATGAAGGACTGGAATCATGGTATGGTCAATATGTATGCCTGATCAGATTCTTAGACTATTATACGGTGTTATAAGTTGAAACTTGTCAGAAATACTCTCTTGAGGGATTTAGGAGTAAGATTTATTATGCAAGTAAATAAGTGGAGATACGATGACTTAAATTTGGAAGATAAACAACATTAACGGTTTAGACTCGAAATTGGAATCATAGTTTTTACTAGTATTACTAGAATTGAAATTTCGAGGACGAAATTTCTTTAAGGGGGGTAGAGCTGTGACACCCGTTATTCCCCTAAGGGTATTAAGGTAATTAGATTAATTACCTAGTATATATATTAAAAAAAAATCAGAAATTTCTCTCATAATTCGAAACTCTCTCTCTCTCTACTTTCTCTCTCTAAAAAATTCTCTCTCTCTCCTCAAAGATCGTTTGAGATTTCGGCATCCGTTTTCGACACCTCCCGCACCAATGGAAAGCTCTCGACGAGCTGAGTCCAACGAGGTGCCGCGCCGCCCAAAACGCCGCCGGAGGAGACCACACGCGCCGCCCAAAGTGGCGGCAAAACCCATTTCTTTCCGACGAGATATCTTCGCCGTCCGACGTCCGATCGACGTGATTCTTGTTCCTACACGACCACCGTGATGAGAGGAACAAAACCCACCCTTGGTGGCAGCTCAACAACCGCCGGATTGCTCCGCCCGTCTATTGCCGCCGTGCACCGCCGCCCCCATGGTGGAACTCCGCCTTGCCGGAGGAGGTGACTGACACCACCCCTCCCAATGAGTTTAGAGGATCAAGGGGAGTAAAACCCCTCGATCAATTGCACGGAAGGAGCCGGTTTCGCCGGAGAACGGCCAACGCCGCCGTCAACCGCCGCGGGAGCCTCCGTTTTGGCTCTTCCCAGCCACGTTTCTTCAAATTGGATGAGGGGAAATGCTCATAGGAGGATGGGTAGCAAAAGCCCTCAGCCAATTTCAGGTTTCCATCGTCGGAGAATCAAGATCGGAGCTCATCCATTTCTACCGACGTTGTACTTCACGACCCGCTATGTTAGAGGCAGAATTGGGTGAAATTGACCCCGCCATTGGACTCAGAAGGGTCGATTTAGGGGGGGTAGGCCCGAGCCCAGCTGCCAACGGACCCCGATTGACGCCGGTCAACGACGGTCAAAGTCGATCAACGCCGGTCAACGGTGGTCAACGCCGGTCAACGGCCAGTCAAAGGCTAAATTGGAATTTTGTGATCCGGACTTCCGATCGAAGATCCGAGACCGCCTCCTGAATCGTTTCGATGCTCTGGATGCAATGGTGACCTCCGTTCGAGCAAATTCCACTCCGATGAAAATCATCCGGTACCGACTGCACGCGAATCGAGGCGATTCAAACAGCAGTATCGGAGTCCAGAATGACGTTTTCAAGAATGTATGATCTCCAGGAAGCATTCCTAGCCATTCATAGTCGCTCGAGGAGCACTACAGAGGATGCTTCGTAGATACAGCGAGATACAACTGGATCTGTTTTGCTTGGAGTTCAAGATCAAGGGAGTATGGAGCTAACGTTAATTGATTCCAGGATTAAGAGACTGTTGATAAGCTTGAAAGGTAGGGATTCTATTACTCATCTTTTGTGAGGTTTTTATAGAATTAAAATTGATTGTTTTGCTGCAATATATATATATCTATGTTGAACTGATATTATATGTGTATCACATATGAAACTATGACATGGACTCGTCTTGTATTGTACGGCGAGGAACATAATGAATTGACACATGTTATAAATTGAGAAGCATGGTTAGGAAAATTAACTCTATTAATAATGATTTAATATAGAGAAATTGTGAGACATGAAAAGGGCGACGGTTACGTCCTTGGGCATGAATACCCTAAAAGGTAAAATAGGGGGAAGGTGATGACGCTTCCTTGGGTTGAAAGTCCCAGAACACACTGTACAGGAATTGATTTGGTGAGGACTCGGGGCTTGATGTCCCCTCACCGGAACACCCTTAGAATGTTTATAGGGTGATCAAGTGCGCCCATTTGGGTTTCGATAAGTTGAGGGATACTCAATTTAACATGGATACCTAGGAACAATGATGATTGGTAATATTTGTATAAATGTGTAATTATGACACTTGGTAATGATTAACTACGGTATCCATAAGATGTGATCATAATAAACCTCATAATCTGGAATATGATGTGACTTACTAACCATGCAGATTTTAATGTGGTAATGATAAAAACCTAAAGGTGAGTAATGGCTTTCTCTACTGAGCATAGTGTTGCTCATTCCCTTATGTTTATATCTTTTCAAGACTCACTAAGTGTGAGGTGGCTACGAGAAATATAGTTGAGGAAGCGATGTAACTATATTACATTGGGACTGCTCAATTGTAAAGAATGTTCTTCATGATAATGTAAGCATCAATTGTTACTTTCTATGACTGTATTATAATGTGTTGAGGGTTAAAATGATGATGACAACAGTTTATATTATTAAATTTAAGGTGCTACATTTAAAACTGTGGTTTATTTATCGTTTATATTTTTATTTTTGAGTTGAGAGTTTTCATTTAAGTCCCGGGCAAATTTTATTTTTAAGGTTTTACTTTTATTATTTATTTTTATTTTATCTCATTAAAAACTGTTAACCCCCATATAGGGGCGTTACACTGATAGTGTCGGTGATGCGGCCACGGTAGTCCGTGGTCCTGAGGGGTAGCAAACTAATGGCTAATAGGGTGTCTATAAGTTTTTCTTTTTCTTTTTTCTTTTTAGCTTAGGATATCCTGCAACCTATTATGGTGGAGCCAAATATAAATTTACTGTTGAATTATGCTTTCAACTGCAAAATTACTATAAGTTTATTGTTGTATTCTAGTATATTTTGTTCTATCTTTAAGTTCCGACTTCTCGTTCCGTCTTCTCCGAATAATTATTTAATTACAAAATTCTTACAAATTAAAAATTAAATAATAATTCCTAGACGGAGATGATAGTCCGCCATCTAATTACATGAAAAACCTAGACACACATTCTAACCTCTAAGGAACCATAACCGGTATTAATTAATTAATAAATAATTAAACAACAATTTAATCAACCATAATTAATTAATAAACATTCACCATATAATCCATGACAACATATATATTATATAGAAACCTAGAGTGCCATCTCTCTATAAAATTTAATTCAAGCATTGGAGAGATTAAGATCACAAAATTTATGCATATAACATGATCACAAACTTGCAAATTTATGTAAAAACCTGTCTCTGATACCAATTGTTGGAAACAAAGTGCGCAGCGGAATTTTAAAAATTTTTCATCAGAGTAATTTCCAAAACACAAGTTTGACATGTTATATGTATAAATTAAACAGATCTTACTAACCTTAGTATGCCGAAGAACCTCCGCGACCTGTGTAGAGAAGTAACGTTCTAGAAGAGCCTTAACCAACTGGTCTTCTTTGCTATTCTCTATCCACAACCGGAGTGAGTGTGGGCTCACACGTACAGCTCTTCCACCGGTGACTCTCCTTCCAACCAATAGAGAGAACCCAAAGCTAGTGTTCGTAATTTGTGAACAAAAGCTCTCAGGGAGTTTTCAGATGCTCACTAGAAGAGTATCACTCTTAATCTCTCAAATTGATCTTAGTAAATCATTAGACTCACTCCCTTTTTATACCTATTGGTCCTTGGGGTCAGTCCATATCAGATTAGGTCTCAAAAATCGAAACAGAATCAAGTTCGGATCAATATCTGATAAGATACGCGTGAAAAACGCGTAATCTTAACTGTCGCGGTCGGCATGCCGAACTGTGTGATAGGCAGGCCGAACTGACCAGTTCGGCAGGCCAAACACGTCATCCGGCATGCCGAACTGCTGAGAAAAAATCTCCGCGAATCTTTTATTTTCCACCCGAGATTCTAAAGGATAAAGTCTCAGTTTTGATTCAAATAGCCCAATAGAAAAGATATATGATCAAAACAAACTTTATCAAGATAATCTCTAAAAAAATAAATCAATTCACAATAATTCTACAAGTTTATCTTATTCTAATTGTCCAAAATTAAAACAACCGATAAACAGACAAGAATTATCCGAACGCCATAATTCAACAAGTTCATCTTGAACTAATTTCTTACATAATTAATTCAACCGATAAACAGACATGAATTATTTGATTCTTTTAAACCAATCTAATAAATCCGACATAAGTCACCAATTATTGGAAAAGCACGCCGTGTCGTTACAGGATTTTGTGAGCTAGCAAAGGGGACCAAAATGGACCTATAAAGTTCAAGCTCATGATAATTATGAAACCCAATATCCCAGATATACATTTCACAATTATCAACTCCAACGCTACTCCACTAAAAGCTTGGAGCTGCACTCTCAAACTTTATAGAATTACGAAGCTCGTGTAGCTAAGTCTCCATGACATATCATAGTGTATCGCATCCCATATGATCATCCATAATCGGCTTAAGGACAAGTTCTGTCTTACCTTCCCGATTATTTTTATCTTACGTTCCATTGTCTCACCATTAGAAAACTTACCATCCAAAGATAGTATACCATTCGGTTACACCTATGTATCCAAATGGTTGAGCGCTCCAGTTTTCCAATTACAGGATAACGCATATAAGAGGATATCATTACTCCTAAAGAGGAGCTATGGATTCCATATCTATGAATAACAAGTCTACGCTACCAAGAGTCATGCCTCCAACGTACCGGCATGCATGCCACTATAGAGATGTGGGAGTCACCCATTGGTACATCAAAAGACACAAGTCGAGACAACGGGCCCATTATTCATCTCAGGATTAAGATACAATACAAATGATTGTCTAAAGTGAATCGATTTGCCAAGACAGAATTATTAATCCAAATCAATTCACTTTATGTCCCGATCCAACACATCGTCACCTATGACAACGCGTCAATGTTTCTATTCACGGAGTCCAACTCCGATGGCCAAGACAAACCATCTCCCAAAAGGGATATAGACAACATAACAATCTTTTCATGAATAAAGCGTCCAACTTTATTCCCTCGATTGCGGATCATATATTTTAGACCATCACCTTAAGAGTCATGTCTACCGCATAATCATCCCATCATATGCCCAACTCTTAAGGTTTAGACTGACAGTCTCAGACTACTGTTTGCTTATCATACATTCAACAAATATGAACGTAAAGAGGACAATATTTGGTATATATAAATGAATAAATTCTTTATTGATAAAAATGTCACAAAAAACGTATTACATTTTTACTCCTTAGAGCATACATGTCTAACAAAAAGTGACTGGGGATTGGCACTACTTTGAAAAATTATAGATTCCAATTTAAAAGGGGTTTTGAATTTTGGGCTCTTTATCAAGAAATTCTCTTACTCATAGTTCTTGAAATTAAGGGATGAAACATTTTTTTATTTTGATAGGATTTTAGAAATTCAAAATTTTACTCAAATTGAAGTGAGCAAAGTAGTTGAGTCAGCAGTCTTTTTTGTCTCTCTCTCTCTTCACCTTCGCTTAGGGTTTCAACTTTTTCTCTCTTGGGTTTGTTAGCTACCTCTTCAAGGATATTTGTGGAACTGGAGTCTGGCATTGCCTTCAGACTGGCCTCTAGACTTTTGACCTCGTGGGGGACTACCGAAGTGTAGCGACAAATAGAGATCTGGGTTTTGTCCAATGTAATGTAGGTTTGGGGGGAAGTTTTTGGGCTGAGGGATGGGATTTTGACATGGTTCAGGTCGTTGTTTCTGGTAGCATCCAATTTGACGACCCCATGGCTCTTTGCACTTGGCCATATGATAGCTAGAGGAGGTGAAAGAGCCACTTTTCTCTTCTTGGAGTAGTGGCATGCGGAAGCTTGGACTTTTCTTTGGCTTTTTGAGGTTGGGTATGAAGAGACGACACCCTTCGGCTAGGGTGTGCAGCAATTGATGTCTCTTCCAACTCTATTTAGCTCACTAATAGCATCACGACTTCCGTGTCCTTTTTATCGACTGTGGTTGGCTCATCTCTGGATTGTTTGTTGATGTCTCCTAGGTCCTAATCCTTTTTTTTAGTTTGTGTGTTTGTCAAATAAATACAATAATTTTTTTGCTAGTTAAACCACGGTTGTTATTGTTTTGTTGGTTTTTGTCTATAATAAAAAAAGTGGTCTCCCATCTTTTGGTGTTTATTTGTATAATCCACTTGTCATTGGTGTTTTGATTAGCCTCAATGCTTTTAGTCTCTTGATCTTGATGGATCGGAGTAACCCACCTTTTATAGTGATGTATTTAAAAGAGACTTCTATGTGCTCAATATTTTGTTTACCATTTTTAGTTTCCTCTTATTGGAACTTGGTGTATGTATTACCCTTTTGATCATTTCAATCGAACCTACTATAGTCTTGATCCATGGTCAGGATTAAGTCATTAAATATGTTTTGGTTCTTTGTATATGGATTAGTATTTGTATTTCTCTAATTTGGAATGCAATTACTGTTTTACTTTCAAAAAAGTTGAAGTAAGTAGGGTTGTATGATTAATGTTTTTTTTTTCTTTGAAATTGGGGAGGGAGGATCTAAACTTTGCATCTTATGGTAAGGTGTGGTATTACTGCTAAGCTATGTTTGCAAGCATATTGTGTGATCACCTTAGATAATACAGTTGGTGTATTTATGTTCAAAACTAATTCACATAAAGGCCACTTTTTAGATTTAATTTTTATTTATGCCATAAAATGTGAAAAATCTTTATGCCACAAACTAGATGCATGTCCAACCGGGACATATTTCGTGTCCCATCGAGATATTTTTTATCCCTTTGAAACATGTTGTGTATCACTTCAAGACATTTCTATGTCCCATCAAGATATATATATATATATACATATGTCCCGACATGTCGCGGGACATATTGCTTATCCTTTTGGGAAATTTTCTCTCTCTTTCTCTCCTTGTCATTGTTGCCCCATCCCCAGTTGACCAACAATGTTAGATGTCAGTGGCATCAACGACGTCGGCGATGGCCTAGAAAAATAGAGGAAAAAAAATAAACAAAATCTATAACAACAAAACAACAACAACAACAAAAAACTGGATCTGGCCATGCGATTTTTAGGCAACCTTGGTCTCCACCAAATCTGACCATGGTAACAAGCGGATCTGGCCACGTTGATGAGGACTATAGTTGTCACGATGATGATGATATCTTCTTTATTCGTCAACAATGATGATGTCCTTCCTTTTCTCTAGCAATCTCCTTTATCACCCCGACAAGGCTCTTCTCCATTAATTTTCCATGGTGTCAGCTTCAACTTCTCTACTTGGATATATGGCGAAGATGCAAGAACCCATGAACACCAGTGATGATTTATGACAATCTTTGACGAGTTTTGTGACGAGGCGAGGAGATCGGTGAAGATTTATGACATTCTTCAAATATTCACAAAGATCTATCATTCATCTTCTCCAGTGACGGCGAAGAGAAGCAGAAGCACAGAATGAGGAGAGAGATGGGAGAGAGAAGAAAAGCATATGAGAAAGAGAGAGGTGAGAGAAAAAGGATGAGATAGAGTGAGTAGAGAGATAGAATAAGAGAGTGTGTGAGATAGGAGAGAGAAAGAGAGAAAGAATTGGGTGAGAGGGGAGAGAGAGTGAGAGGAGAGACAGAGAGAGTGAATCGGTGAGAGGAGAAAGAGAGAGAGAAAAAAAAGAAAATTAATATGGTGTTTGGTAATCTTAGTTTTAATTAAAACATTTAGTTGCTACAGCATAAAACTCTCATATGTTACGGTGTCAAAAAAAAGATGATACAGTGTAAAGCTATTACATGCTGCAATGTTTTTAATCAAAATTGGTTCAAACTATTGGTTTAAACCAATGTTTCCAAACTCCTATAATTTGTGAGTAAGAGGGGAAATAAATGAGAGAGTTTAAAATTTGTGACATATATTTTCTTAAGTTTTAAAATTTATTGATCGGTTAAGTTCACTCTTAATTTCTTGATTGGTTAATAAGTTCCCGTATTGTGTAATTTTCTCTACATTCAATGTCTCGTTGATAGTTGTACCACTGTTATTGTGGTTTTCCTAACGGTTTAGCGTTGATGTTTATTTCCATATAGAGTTTATTTCATATATTATATTGTGTTATGTTTGTTACTATTATAATATTTCTATCATTAAGGTATATAATGGACCCATTTATTCCGATTTGGTTAGTGTTGCTAGGTGTTTCCAATATAGAGCTTATTTTCACGGACATGCCTATTTAATATAATAAAATGCCAAAAAAAATATGAAATACTATTAAAAGGGACTCGGGCAGAAAGAAAAAACCGTAACAAGTAAATCAACAAATTAAGAAATATTAAATATTAAGAAGTACATACCATCAAATAACAAAAAATGAATTTCTAATATCTGACTGTGATCCTTGAGATCATGGTCCGGTGGTCGCTAATATCTTATCGTGATATCGGAAGTAGTCTATTGTGATACTAAAAATTCCAACAACTTATGATAGCTGGCTAGTTGGTTGATAAATAACCGTTAGATCCTACTTATGCATAAAAATAGTTAATTTGTCAAAAACATTTGTCCGACTCTTCAATTCTTGAACGGGACGACATCGTTTGTATATTTTGATTGCAATTTTGCTGCAATTGAAGTGGGCACGATTGATTATTTTAGTATTTATGCGGTAATTGGTCCATCGTTTATCTTCGATGTTTGTCGATCATTTTAGGTATGAAAAAATACCCTATCTATAAGCGACAGTTTTTAACCGTCAAGCTTTTATCAAGTTTTATTGTTTTTTTATTTAATATAATTTTGATGTGATTTTAATAGTTAAAAATTATGTCTTATATTTTTTATTTAATATAATTCTGATGTGATTTTAACAGTTGAAAATTATGTCCTATATTACCACAGAACCAAAATTTTCTTTTCATAATAATAAAGCTTTTAGGGTAATAAGGTTGAAGTTTAGGCGCTATATATGTAACACAATAGAGTCCTAACTATAAATGGTCTAAACATACACACTCGTTTCAATATGACAAAAAAAATAATATTAGTGCACTTTTGGCAAAGCCATAATTGGAAATTTTCTGTGCACGGTTATGCCACTTGTCTCAGTCATATCCAAGTCCTCCTCTCTAGCTCCACCAGGCAGCATCCAATCAAACTTGTGAACGACATTGGCCAAAGCAATCTCATTAATAGCCATGGCAAAGACAACTCCGGGGCAACCCCGCCGCCCCGCGCCAAACGGGATCAACGCAAAATCCTGCCCTTTGTAATCCACGGCACTATTCTTAGTCAAAAATCTCTCCGGTTCGAACTTCTCAGGCTCCTCCCACGTCGCCGGATCCCTCCCTATGGCCCATGCATTGACGAAGACTTGGCACCCTGGTTCGACATCATATCCTTTTATCTTGACATCTTTGGTTGACACTCTTGGAACCAGCAGTGGGACAGGGGGGTGTAGCCTAAGGTTCTCTTTGAATACTGCCTTCAAATAAGGCATTTTCTCTATATCGTCCTCTGTGACTTCTGTTTTGTGGCCAACGATAGTTCTCACCTCATTTTGAAGCCTTTTCATTACATTTGGATGCCTGAGCAGCTCAGTCATTGCCCACTCTAGAACTGTGTATGTGGTGTCTGCGCCAGCCGCAAACATGTCCTACAAGAGATCAGAGCCGCACATATACTTTAGACTACAGAATAAAACATGTATACTCTTAACCCTTTTTATTCTAGGGTGATTTAAGAGAAGGGACTTTTTTTATGAGTATTTCAATTGATAGTGTGTGTTTTTTATCCATTAAATTTAATCAAAATCACTTTTTTTAGATATGATGGTTAAAGAACATATACCAAGTTATTTTTTCAATACTTACCCTTAAAAGGGAAAAAACACTAAACCAAAC
This sequence comes from Artocarpus heterophyllus, assembly GCA_025403435.1. NCBI lineage: Eukaryota > Viridiplantae > Streptophyta > Magnoliopsida > Rosales > Moraceae > Artocarpus > Artocarpus heterophyllus. The sequence goes on from CM046345.1 coordinate 6,649,027, forward strand.
TATACTAAATCATGTATTTCCCAATATATGTAGTTACTTTTTTCTACTTGGCTTTTTAGAGGGTTTTAACAAAGTATCAATTAATCTTTTAAATTAAGAGAGTAAAATAGTTTTCATTTTGGTAAATGTTTTCGTTTGACTTTTGTATAAGATTTCTTTGGGTGATCTTAAGTCTCAACTATTTTCTTATTTTGTTAGCTTTTGCAGCTAATTTGGACATTTTTTATTAATATAAATTAGAGTGAGGTTTGATATAAGTGGCAGTGCGGGTGCCAGTCGGATGCGTTAAACTTCTTTAATATTATGGATCACCATTACTATATTTACTTAAAAAAACCACGTGATGGAGCTAAAAATATCTCGTTGTAGTGCTCATTCTATGGTAGAACTTATGTGGTGGGGTGGAGGGTTTGTGTGTGTGTGTGTGGTGTGCATTCCATAGTTAACTTGTGGTGCTCATTCTATATTTTAACTTATGGTTCTCATTCTGAACAGATAAGAATTTCTAATGTATTAAAAATACAATAAGTTAAGGATTATGTTAAGACAAAAATACAGTTTAAGAAAAATATTGTATAATAACATGAAAAATTATACAATATTAGAATAATAAAGTGTAAGAAAGTAAATTGATAAAGTTATATAGTGTGAAAATTACATTACAAAAGTAATGCAGTGTAAGAATTTGACTGTTTAAGGTTAGATAATATAGAAATTAGACTGTTTAAGTTAAAACAGTATAGGAATAATACTATTTGGAGATTATAGATGAATAAAGAATGCTATAGCATTATAGATAATATGCCAACAATATAAGAAAAGTACTGTCAGTATAAATTTAGACGGTACAAAGTTAGATAATATTCGAATTACATTATTTGATTGATCAAAATAAGTATGGGAGGTTGTGGGACCTCAGCAATTGCATGGAAAGGAATACCAACAGTATAGGAAAAATACTGTCAATATAAACTTGGACTGTGTAAAAAGGTTTTGTGGGACCCAACAAGGGGATACTTTAAGAGTTTTAATTGGGCCACCATATTGCTTAATGTGGCCCAACCATAAAAGGCCAAGTTAAACCAAATAACAATTAGGGTGGTTAATCACCAAAAAGAAAAAGAAAAAGGGGGGACACTCCAAGGGTGGAGAAAAGGCCACCTCACCACTTTGTTTCGTTTGAATTTAGCTTCAAAAAGAGACCAAAAGTTGGTCCTGATTATGTAAACCAACATGAAAAGGAAAGAAAGAAAGAAAGAAAGAAAGAAAGAAAGAGAAAATAAAACTTCCATTTTTCTCTCCATGGACCCAGCAGCCCTTTGGGCAATTCTTTTATCAAAGTTTGATGAGAACAAACCTCCAATCAAGCTTAAAGCAAGCTCTAGTGTTTTAGTGCAAAGTTTTGCAACTTTGGAGGTAAATTTTCAACTTTTTTCTAAGGGTCTTAGTGATTTTTCTTTAAAGTTATGGATGGGCTTTTAATAGAATTTTGTCATGGTTTATGACAAAGGAATCTAAGGAAGTTTAATCTCACAAGTGGAGGATCAAAAAGCTAGGTAAATTTCTAAACTTTGTACTTGAAAGTTTATGCTAAAATATGCATACCAAGTGTTTGATGTATGATTTGGTCTATGACATGTAAAATGGACGTTATGGTATGATTGGTTTATGTTTTCGATTGATCATGATGATGATGGAAAGAAAGAAAGTAAGGGTTTTGGGGTTAAAAGTGAAAAATTGTTAAACTTTGTAAAATTTAACTAGTTTCAAAGGAATGGAGTCTTGAGGGCCTTAGCAACCAAATTATATTTTAAATATGGTATAGAATTTGCCAACACAGTGAGGAAAACAACTGTTATGAATAGAGTTTTATAAAATTCCAAATGAACTAAATTGCAAAGTTTTGTTAAAATTCTACAGATTTGAAAATTAGCCAAAAAGTCTACTTTAACGTTGGAATTTGATAAAAGTTAAAACATAAACATTGTAGAATGCATCGAAATTGTTAGGACAACGGAGACAGTTTTCTAAAATTAGGCTTGGTTTAAGAGCTATGAATTTTACTAGATTTTGAGCACAAAATTTCATGAAATGTGTAGAATTCGGCCAAGGAGCTTTTGTAAGTTTTATTCCTTGCAAAAAAATAAACATTTGGGTATAAAGTGGTTGTTTTTTGTTCCAGGGACAAAAATGTAAATATTTATGTATTTCAGGTCAAAACAGTAAAATTGTGTAAAAACTATGTTTTCATTAGGGAACGTTGGTTTCCTACACTGTTGTAGGCAGTAAGTAATCATAGATGCTAAGTTTTAAAGGATTCAAAGTTTAGTCAAGGAAAGAATGAAAGAAAAAGAGATTAAGGGCAAAATGGTCATTTTATGAAAATGGCCAAAACGGACCCAAAACACCCAATGTCGGGAAACGTTCCTTAGCAGGAATTTTTCTGTAATACATAGGTAATGAAACGGTAAAGTTAAGTAATGAGTTTTATAAAATTACGAAACAGATGAAAAACCCGTTAAGGGTAAAAACATCATTTTTAAGAAAACGACTAGAACGGAGTCGAACACTCCGAACTAGCAAAACATTCTTAGAAGGAAAATATTCCTTAATACATTAAGTAACAAAACCACTAGTGAGACGGAAAATTTAACTAAGGGACCCTTAAGAATAAAAATAACCCGGTAGGTTACAAAGTTAAATAAAGAAAAAGGTAACCTATTGGGTTACAAAATTTAAGAAAGAAAGGGTAAACCGATAGTATACCAAGTTATGAAAAAGGAAATGAATGTTTAATGTTTAAGTTATGTTATCAATCGAGTAGATTGGTAATAAAAGTTAACTAATTAGTTGGGTATCGTATGATCAGGACTCAGAGGCCGATTAATGGAAGGAAAATGAAGGAAATGGGAGATTAGAGCTAGAACCAGGTAAGTTACAAACCTCACTTATAGCATGACATAAATGATTTTCAAATGCATTTTATATGGTTGCAAATGTGTTTGCAAATGTTACATGAGTTCTTTTTAAAGTATGTTTTCACTTGTTATACATAAAGTTTTAAAGACTAAGTAAATGTTTACAATGTATTTGTAATACTTATTTTTAAAGTATATTTGCAATTTGTTAATGCATAATGTTTTACATTTTAAATTATAAGTTTTATATTGCATTTGTTATGCAAAAAGTTTTACAGTACAAGTTATGATTTGTAAATGTATTTGCATATGATGTGATTGCATTTGATATGCTCACTAAAGTTAAAAAGAAGGTAAAATAAAGATAAAAATAAAGTGTTGTACTAGCTTCTTTGTTGTGAGGTACTAAAAGTAAAGTTAAAGTTGTGACCTCCTTGATGTGAAGTACACAAGTAAAGTTAAAGTTATGACCTCAGTGTTTGATGGTCTCAAGTCTTCCACAAGAAAAGCATCATGTTTATGATCTCATAATTAATGATGTTGGTATGAACACTAAACTTATAAGAGAAGGAAAGTTAAGGTACGAAGATAAAAAGTTAAAGTAAGAAATGAACGATCATAAGATACTCATAAATGAATGATCATAAATGAGCATAAATGGAATCATGCATATTGATTATACTTGTATTGCTTGTCATGAAATGTTTATGTGTTAGATGTTGTGAAAAACATTTTGACAAATTTTTATGTTTTCAAAAAAAGGTTTATGAAGGATGTTTTATGGAAAACGTTTCAAAATGTTTTAAGAAGAACATTTATAAAAAAAATTTTAGAAAGATTTAAAGAAAAACGTTTATGAAAAACATTTTAAGAAAAAGGTTTTTATGAGAGAAGCTTTTAAAGCATGTGAAAATGATTTGTGAGATTTTGTTTAAACTTACTGAGCATAAGCTCATAAAAGTTCTTTCATGCTGTAGATAGTCCTAAGGGTGACAAGTAGGACGTGTGTGAAGAGCTCGGTGCTACAGAGGGCTGATGTGAAGTTTGGGAATAGATACCGCTACAGTAAGTTTTCGCTATACAAAGAAAATGTGTTCCACTATTTGATGTAGTGTTTTCAAAGTTTTAAGAAATGTTTCCAAAGTTTTAAGTTATATTTTACAAAATATTTTATATAATTATAAAATTAAGTTTCTAAGCTATGATTCAATAAATGTTTCTTATTAAGTTTTAAGAAACGATTTGAAATGGTTTTAAAGTCAAGTGTTGGACAATGGCTCAACTTAAATCGCGACAGAAGTCGCAATAGCTTTTAGGAATGTTTTAAAGGATGTAAAGGAAAAAAAAATCATTTCAACATTTTTTTTACTAAGTAAATAAGATTAATATTTAAGAAATAATTTTCAAAGAAAGTTAAGTGACTGCGTGAAAAAGCAGGTTGTCACACATTCTTTGGTAGAACTTATGGTGTTCATTATGTGGTTGAGCTTGAGGTCTCATTTTCCTCGTTATACTACATCCATAATCCCTCCACAACCTATTGGAACTGAATATAGAAAAAAGACATATGATTGGGGCCCAACTAACTTTAAAATATCTTAAATTTTTATAAAACATCATGTTTTCCCTCACGGTAAAAAACATTGTAAATGTGGTCCATAATAATATACTATATTTTTAATCAACAAAAGGTTTTTGCTATTTTTTTTATAGTATCCTAGTGAAAATGTTTTCTTGCTCTACCACTAAGCTTAAAGTATGCAGTTGTTTTTGAATTACAGGTAAGCACTTTTGCCACGTACGAGTCACATAAAGCCTTTAGTCAAAGATTAAAAATCCTCACTAATTTAGGCTTTGTTTGGTTCATCTATTTGAACAAAGTAAACCAAAATTTTTGTAAAGAAAACATTATAACAAAAAGTTTGAATTGTGATTCAGGCTATAAACTTAATGGGATTTAAGTGCTTAGAAAGTTAAAAGGGTGTGTTTAATTAGGAAAACTTAAATTGGGACAAGAACGTATTGTAACAGAGAAGAGAGGAAAAAGAAAAAGAAATGGATAAGTTGGGATTAATGAAGCAAAAAAGTAACTACTCGCTTATTTCTTAGGTTTAAATCACAGTTCAAACTATTTTGTTATAGTATTTTGTCTCACAAAAATAACTTTCTATTCAAACCTTTAAACCAAACAGGCCTTAACACATTAGAAAAAAAAATTAGGAATATCTTACCAGAATGAGAGCCTTTATGCAAGTTCTATCAACAGGAAATCCCAACGAGTTTTCCTTTTGAATCCAAAGCAAAATATCCACAAGATTCTTGTTCCGATCTTCATTCATGAGAATCTGATCATGACCAACATTTTCCATATGTTCTTCAACAACTCTCTCCAAGAACACATCGAAATCCTTTGCCACCTTATTCATTCTACCAAACACGCCATTCACATGGCCCAACCAAGCAAGCATAGGAATATAGTCCCCTATGTTGAAAAACCCCAACAAATCCCCAAACTCAAAGAGAAGCTCCTTAAAATTTTTTCCCGTTTCTCCCTCATCACTGTACTTCCTTCCCAAAGCCACCCTACAAATGATGTCCTTCGTAAGCCCGGCGAAAAGTTCGCTCAAGTTCACGGCCAAAGAAGAAGAAGCCCGGTTATAAATCTTGTCAATCATGAGTTTCGTCTCTTCTTCTCTCACGCTGCGGAAGGACTGAACCCTAGTGTTGCTTAGAAGATGGAGGACACATATACTTCTAGTCTGCCGCCAATACTCGCCGTAGGGTGCCGTTGAGACGTCTTTGTAGTTATAGAGAAGCTTCTCGGAGGAGGCCGACTTTGGCCGGTCGCTGAACGCGAGGTCTTGCGTCTTCATGACATCTCGGGCGGCGTCCGCGGAGGAGACCACGAGGACAGGCACGCTGCCAAGGCGGAGCAGCATGAGGTCGCCGTGGCCATAGCGGCGGCTTAAGTCTCGGAGAGCTCGGTGAGGATGAGGACCGAGCTGGTGGAGGTTTCCAATGATCGGGATAAACGGTGGAGACGGTGGAAGGTTTTTTCTCTTGGTGCTATTCTTATTGAAAGGCAATAATTTGTAGAGAAAGAAGAAGAAAACTATGCCTAATAAGATGGTAATTAGGGAAGATGGGTTGGAAAAGAAGGTGTCTTGCAATAGTGTTTTCAACATCATTGATTTGTTGAAGAAAATATTGGACGGTTTTAGTTTTCCAAGTTCTGCTTGTACTTGTGCTCTTGCAACTAATTGGTCTTCTAATAAACATATATATATATAACGCTTGGTGCTTCTGCAACTTGGTCTTCTAGTTGATACACACACATATACATGAATAATAACTAGACACGCAACTATTTACAAATCTCCAAGTGGCAGTGACTATATGGGAGGAGGACTTCAAATCTCTTTTGCTGCCTCAAATTCCACAAATCTTTTAGGTAATTTTATTTTTGGTTTCTAAACAATATAACTTATCTTATTTTAGCCTATAAATTTTAAAACGTAGTAAACTACAGTCATGAACTGCTTAACTTATTCTATTTTACTTTTTTGCTATCAAATCCACTGACAAAATTGCGCCAATAATTTCATTTTTGGCCCCTAATTTATGCTACTAGTCCATTTTGACCCCTAAATTTTATACCACAATAAATCACATCTTGAATTATGAAACTTGTCCCATTTTGGCCCTTTAATCACTAAATATATGAAATTTTAATGGATTGAGACAAATGATCGTTTTGATCTTTTGGCTCTATATATATTTTCAATATATATTTTGAAGTCAAAATATCTAAATTTTATTTTCCATAATATAAGTTTTACTATTTTTTCTTCTTTTTTTATAATTTTGTTGATAAAAGTTTTACTATTATTATTATTATTATTATTATTTTACTTAAGAAGTTTTATCAAATTTTCTCATCATATCATTTAAAATGAATTAAAATAAAAAATATATAAATAAATAAGAAAAAACATTTAGATGTATGGGTACCTAACAAAAACGATAGTGGATACTACAATATATCATACTTGTTATTCTTATGGCTAAATTTTTAGGGTTGAAAATTACATAAATGATATAATAATGAATACTTCGTTTAATTGGACTCAATAATCGCAAAAAAAAATTAAAATTTATTTTAATTTTAAGTCAACAAAAATATATATTTATTCATGAAATTCCCCTATTTAGAGGTCTGAGATGCATGCAAATCAATTACAAAAGATCTCGACCGTTAATTTATAATTAATCGATTAGGTATATATATGTATGGCTTAATTCATCAATCTGTAATAGATTTCATAATTATATAGCCAAAATAGAACAAGTTTCAAAGTAAGTGTATTTGTCATAGCTTAAGGTTTAGAGGTCAAAATGGGACAAATTGCATAGTTTAGGGGGATAAAAGTGAAACTATTGGCTCATTTCTATTAATATTTAACGGATTTGGTAACGAAAAGCCGAAATGAGACAAGTTGATTAGTTTAGGGGTTTAGGGGTATGATTTGCTATGTTTTAAAGTTCAATGACTGAAATATGACAAAATGTACATTCAAAGTTAAAAGTAAATTAACCTAATATTTTATTAATTCAGTTTTTTGCCAAAACTTATTATGGTATGTGTGTTTCATAGATTTAAAAGAAAAAAGTTTAAAAAAATTACATTTTTATCATAAAAAATACAATAATAAAAAAAATTGAATTACAATTTAAAACTACAAAACAAATGGGAGCATAGTTTAGAATTTTGCCACTTAAACAAGTTTCCCCATTTGACGAGTCACCAAACTAACTAATTAAAATCCTTAAACAGAAATCTTATCTCTTTAATTTTTCTCTCTTTCTTTCTAAATAAAATTTCTATCTCCCTTTTCTCTCAAGTCTTGAATACTATTGAAGAGTTGTTTTCGAAAGATTTTCAACGGATTCTAAGAGCCGTCGGTCAAAGCAGATATGATTTGATATTGTTCTAAATCTTATTTATTTGGATCTGATATTGTTTTAGGTTTGATCAGAATATCGCTTGATTTTATTGTTTGTTTTTTGTACATATGGTCGGTATTTTTTTCTTTCTTTTCTTTTTTCTTGAACGTTCTGTGAATTCAACATTAATTAATAATGCTCACTGTTGCTGATAGTGTCGGTGATGCGGCCACGGCAGTCCGTGGTCCTGAGGGGTAGCAAACTAATGGCTAATAGGGTGTCTATAAGTTTTTCTTTTTCTTTTTTCTTTTTAGCTTAGGATATCCTGCAACTTATTATGGTGGAGCCAAATATAAATTTACTGTTGAATTATGCTTTCAACTGCAAAATTACTATAAGTTTATTGTTGTATTCTAGTATATTTTGTCATTTGATACTACTGTATTTTTGTTTTGTATTTTTCATTTTTTTTTTTACTTTTTTGTTGATTTTTACAATAATCTGATTTTTTTTTTTTTTTGTGAATTCCGAAAATAATTTAACAGATTATACAAGCGATGACCTACAAGAACACCAAGAAATTTGTTAAAAAAGTCAAAACAATTTATAGCGTATTACTGATGAAAATCGACCAGAGTAATTTCCTACAACTGGTGTCGGCAATCAACCACCAATCGCAGCTGATGGTCATTGTCGCTTTTGGAGAAATCAATTAAAATATCTATAATAGTCCAATATATTATCTATGACTTGTGGCAGCAATTTAGATTGGACACAATTTGTTACCTCTGATTGATTTTTTTTTTTTTTAACAAATATGGATAGATTTTGTGGAGGAAAAGTTTTACAACAATACATTGAAAGTGAAATTTCCAATTTGTCTTTTTTTTATTATTAAAATTCTAACAAAACATTTAGGCATCAAATTATGGAAAAAGCTAAATAATATTTTGGCAAAATGGTATTTGTCTTAAGAGTAGTTTTTTCATTCCTTTCTTTTTTCTTGCAATACTAAACAATAGAAATAAAATCATTTTCTTTCTACCTTAACATATCAAAAAGTAAACAAAAAATCTCCTATAGTTTTTTTCCTCATAGTTTTCTCTTCCCTTTTGTTTTCTTTTCTACTTACCAAACAGAGCATTAGAGTAAGTCAAATCCAAAAATTTCAACAAGAGGAGCAGCAATCCAAAGCGCAATGCCACTTGTAACACTCCACGAGTTTCCTTAAAATCTCTTTACCCATTTAACCTTTATTTCTTTCTCTCTTATTGTTTCTTCTCTCTCCACGGTTCCTAACCTTCTTCCTCTCCTTTCTCAAATGAATATTTTAGTTTTCTTCCTTCCCTCATGGATAGCTTTTACGGCAGTCAAAATTCAGCATTAATCGATTTGGGATGTGGATTTGAACGCAATTGCAATGTCATAGTACGTACAATATATCGAGGATGGTTTTCAAAATAGATAGTATTCTTTTTCTAACATTAAATTCCGTCAAAATCATATCATTTGACTATTTACATTCCTTTTAACATAAATTTTTATATTACTAAAAAACTCTTGAATAAAATAATCAAAAAAGCAATTATAATTGACCTAATTACATGACTAATTTTTCAATAAATAAAAATAACTATACATCTTTTTTTCCTTTCCACACATACCTATATATCATCTTCTTAAGCAATTAATTCCAAAAACTTATATAGAGATATAATGAACACATAAAAAATGCACATTTTAAAAGGCTAAAGCCTAAATATTATCATTTAGTTTTTTTATTTGTCACTAAATCCCTTAATTAAGGCATTTGTTGTGTTAAATAGTGTTTTTGTGTCTTAGTTTAAAAATATGTTTAATTATGTGTTTTTAGTGTTTTTTAAAGTTTTATAATTTTTAAAATTGTTTAGTTTGTAAAATAATTAATTTTTGTGGGTTTATTGTCAAAATATTAAAATCTAGGTCAAAATACAAATCTCGGACGAGAAGAAGCAAATTGGAATCTTGCGTCAGTGCTTATATCAGCAGGGCCCCACCATGTTTGCAGCACCAGATCTGATTCGTATAATGTTTCACTGAGCTCACTTTTGTTGGCAAATAGGAACTCGACACGTGTGAAAGAGATTCTAAGACCAATAAACGGATGACACGTGAAGAAGCAAAACCACCAAACATCCAGGGCACAATCTGAGCTATTTATTCTTGCACGTATTTGCCCCTCCCTTGCTTGCGTTACATGAGATGCCAATCAGATGCAAATTGCTACCCCAATCCGATCTGCAGATTTTCAATTATTTCCCTGCTCGAAAACTTCTCAAAAAAGTTGGCGCACAGAACAAAACAAATGTCATTTTTTTTTGTACTAAAGACAAATACAACTTTTTTGGCTGAAAAGGCCGTACAACTTATTGTATCATATATACAATACAAGAAGTCTGGTCAGTCAAGGAACAGAGGAATTTGAAAATATGACACAAACAAACGAAGAGGACGGTTGTCTGTCAAATTCACGTGTAGTGTTGGGTTTTCTTCAGATTTGTATGTAAAATTATATACATACATGTATAATTTTTTTAATTATGAATTTAGTTTAGGGGTTAGGTTGTACAATTTCAAAAAAGAGCCCAACCAGCCGCTGACCCAAACAAATGGGCCTAGCCCCCGATAAACCGAAAGGTTAACCAGACAAATAACTTAATTAAATTTATTAAATTAAATTATGATTTTATTTTGTAAATATTTTATATATGTCTTAAAATGATATTATTAAAATAATTATTATATCATTAAAGATATTTTTAAAATATTCTTAATATTGTGTTGAATTTTAAATTTCATGACAATAATTTGGTCATTTATTGTAATTTTTTCTAAACCGAAAATCAAAAAAATTAACTGATGGGTTGTATTTTTCGGTTTGAGTTAGATTGGGTTTGGTTGGGTAGACGGGTTGAACGGGTTTATGTACGGCCCTAGTTTTATTTATCACAATTGGTGCTCTTGATCCCTAGTGAGTGTTGGTTATTATTTCACTATTTGTATAGCATGTCTCTTACTGGATTATTGATTGCAATATTGTCACTTCCGGATATCTTATAAAAATAATTGTGCTTGTCTTAATTACAAGAGAAGATTTAATTAATCAAATGCTTTAGATATTTCATTAGAATCAAAATCCATACTGGTAAATGTTGCATATAAAGATTTTCAATACCGCACTGTTTTAATTATATGTTTTAAACCTTTGAGTTAAAATGTAATAACCAAGGAAAATTCATTAATAAAATTTTATATTTAATTAGGTTTAATTAATGAATTCACCCTTATAAATTTGTATTTTCTGTAAAATTACAATAATATACAAATAAGTAATATTAATAGGAAATTCCATTATGGACTGATGTAATGTTAGTTATTGCCAAATGCAAATTTTTAAAGCATAAATGCTCAAAAATTTGTGAAAAATATCTACAAAATAAATTTTATATCACAATTAATTATAGCATTGTGATATAAATTAATGAATGATTAAGGTATAACTAAGGTAGAAGAGTATGATAAAACCGTCAGCGATGTCAAAAAAAAGTATGACGTAATATAAGTACACTGTTGAGGTAAAAAAAAAACAGATATAAGAAATGTTGTGTTTGGACTTCAAAAGTGACCCAAAGAATAGGTAGGAGATTTTATACTGTTCAAGAACATGATTTCTACCGAGTCTACCCCAACAGTTTAAGAAAAATACTCTGTAAAAAAATTACACTGTGTAAAGTTTTGGGGCCCATCAAGTGGACACCCAATGAATTTGAATTAGGATTGGGCTGCCATAACATGAAATGTGGCCCAATCATGTTTAGTCACCTAATAACCCACTTGATTACCATGGTGACTCACCCATTTTTTTTAAAAAAAATCCCATGAGATAAGTTCTAATTAAAGATCTAAAGCATCAAATTTTTTTTTATTTCTCTTCTCCATAACCCACAGCATCCTCGGTTCTCTCTCTCCCAAACTTTTGTTCAAAACAAACATTCCACAAGATTAATTCCAAGGAAGTTTCAAGTTAGAATCAAGCCTTAGTTCAAGATTTCCTTAACTTTCAAGGTAAGATTCTAACTTTTTCCAAGTTCTTCTTAGGGTTTCTTTGGAATTGAAGGGGGGTTAATGAAGGTTTTCTTTTCTATGGATCATGTTTAGGAGGGTTGGCAAGGTAATCAAGTGGTGGAAGGTGCAATGTAACGCTCCGAAATTTAATTAAGTGATTTTAGTGTATAAAATGGTGAATTAGTAGACCATGATGTATTATTAAACATAAACTAACTATTTTATGATATTTCTGAATTAATGTTATTTCTAATTATTTTATTTTAATCATTTTTAATTATATTTGATTATTTTATTTGTATTTGTTATTTTAAATTTTAAAATAAAACAATTTATCAAATACCAACCACGTCCTTTTTCAACACCATGGATGGTATACGGTTTTCCTTCACTGGTTTTGCTCCCCCTTTTGCTTATTTAATTTCTCACTGCCCCTCTCTTTTCCTCACTCACTCACGCTCACACTCTCTCTCTCACTCTCTTGTCTCTTTCTTTCTCTCATTGCCTCTCTTTCTCTCTTTCCTTCTCTCAAATTTTTTATTCAAAAATCAAGCCCAAGCTTCGGTTTTCATTGGATTGGAAGCTTGGGAATACGTTTGGACAATCATAAACTCGATTTAAAGATAAAAACAAGGTTAGTTTTCAAATTTTAAAATTTTTCTAAATTTTTTAATTTTCTCAGCATTTTGAAAACCGAGCCCTTTTAAGCTTAAAAACCCTTAAATCTAAGTTACAGGAACCTAAATTATCTAGAATCTAAGCTTAGTTTGATGAAAAACGAATTCGAATCAACTTTTTCTATTTTCTCATTTTTGGATTTTCTTGAATTTTTTTTTTATACAAGTCTTGTTTAAATTAGCTTAAAGGTGATCTATTATGTTTTTCTATTATCTATGAGTGTTTTTCATGCTTGAGAATTAAGAAAACCAAGTGAAAATGAGAATTGGGCTCAGGGAAGGCCGAGATCCGATTCTAGAAAATTTTAGAATTTTCTAGTTCGGCAGGCCATACTTGAAGTTTGGTAGGCCAGATTCATGAGTTTGTTAGGCCAGACTCATACGTCCAACAGGCCAAACCTAGAGAATTTTGGCAGGCCAGTCTTGTACAATCGATAGACTGAACTACACAGTTGGCAGGTCGGACCAGGGGAACTACCGGCCGATCGAGCTTCATTAAAACTTGTTTTTTTTTACCTATTTTTACTGTTTTGAACCCCGATTGAGATTTTAATCTTACAATATGATTTTATAAATAGAAATGGCACACTAGGACACCATTAGATAGTTTAGCAACATAGGATATCTTAAGCTAGATACTGATAAACCTAGTTCCTATTTAAGATTGTTTGTGGTTCCGTGGAGCTAACATAAAGTGGAGAAGGACTGCAATACTGAGTCGTGATACTAGATATTGAGGTAAGACTTATACCCCTTCTTTAGTAACCTAGTTTTAAAAAGATTTCGGCCTCGAAAAATGATTTCCTTCAAAGAGTTTTCAATGAAGATTTTAAAGAAGATTTTATCAGTTATTTTCATAACTGCTGAATAATGATATGATGTATATAACAAATCACATAATGAACGTAAATGAATACACTTGGTAAATGGGTTTTAAATAACAATAGAAATAAACATAAGGGCATGATGCAATATTTAGAGATTGGGTCGTATAGCGTGTGACTTTGGGGGCAGGTCTCGAAACCCAGCTGAACCACTTCGGTGGTGATAATTATAGTTTGCCCAAGAAAGATAAAAATGTACTATCTGGACAAACTGATTTTGATAAGATTAATTTAAACGAATTTTGTCTATTTAATTCTACTTTCTAACTATTTTTCTCAAAAGATAAATTTTTATATTTAAATTATTTATCTGTTTTAAAGTATAGTCCTACTGAGCCTTTCGCTCACTTTTTATATGTTTTCAAACCTTTCCCCTAGGTGAAATTCAGCTTAGGGTTGACAAAGGGTCCACTGATCGGACTTGCGACAAGTAGAAGACCCGAGTAGGTTATTTGCATAAATTAATCAAGGCATGTATTATGTTAATTTCTCTCTCTATTCTGGACTGTGGTTGTAATTTATATGTTGTTGATACTATGTGTGTGCGCAAGTTGTAGGCCTCATAAGACCCAATGTGCATTTCTCTCTCTTTATTATTTTATTTCATTTTGTTTTTTCCTATTTGTTTAATTATTATAAATGTTTGTTTAAAAAGGTTTTGAAATATTGCATTTTTCATTATTAATTAAACTCTTTAATTTGTGATTTTAATTAAATGTTTAACTTAATTAATCCGCCATGCCAACTTTCGTACTCCGAGGCGTGACATGTAAGATCACCAATATTCTTTGTAAAGCCTAACTTCCTATTTATAAAGTTTATGGTAATTTTGTTTTGTTCATTTTGTTTCCTTTTTTTTTTTTCAAGTATGGTATGTAATGATCTAGATTAGTTTATGGCATGCTTAAATGATTTTATGGTATGTTTTTATTAGAATTTGGGGTTTGAATGTTTAAAATTTCTATTTGATGTTAAATTAGAAAAATTTTCTAAAGTTTGATTTTTTTTTTTTAGAATTGTGATTTGGGCATGAAAATGGCTATGGAAGGTCTTGAACCTGTTTTCACTGTGGCGTATCAGGCCTCACTCAAGCCCCCATGAGGCCCGTAGGTCGGCCTCCGACATAATTAGCTCTTATTGCGGCTTATCCAAGCCCACTCGTCCATACTATCCCCTCTAGGACCAACTAGTCTCTCAGGGTTTTATCTCTCATCCCTCATGGTTCGAACCTCAAACCTCCCTTAAGAGGTTCTTATTTCATTCATGAGTACCAAATTCAGCTAGTACTCATGAAGGAAATAAGAACCTCTTAAGGGAGGTTTGAGGTTCGAACTATGAGGGACGTGAAATAAAACCCTGAGAGACCAGTTGGTCCTAGAGGAGACAATACGGATGAGTGGGCTCGGATAAGCCGTAATAAGAGCCAATTATGTCGGGGCCCGACCTACGGGCCTCATGGGAGCTTGAGTGGGGCCGAGTACGCCATCTTCACAGTGGTAAGAATGCTATTTTAGAGCTGATTTTTATAAAAATTGCCCAGGGACTAAATTGCAAAGAAAATGGTTTTCTCGACAGAATTAAAAATGGGCTGAAAACTCTCCTGTACAGTAGAAAATTTAGAAAAGTTAAAACACAAAAAATGTAGATCTCGACAAAACTGATATAATTTGTGTATGGTTCATCAAAATTCCTCATCATTTGTGAGATATAAATTTTCCAAGATTTATTAAATTAAAAAAAATTCAAGGGCCAAAAACATCATTTTACAAAAGGAATTAGGTATGGTATTTTGAGCAAATTTAATCCTTATGAAAAATGGGAATTTATGGTTTAAAAAGATTATTTTTGGTTTTGAGGGTAAAATCGTCAAAATTTTCAAACCCAAGTAAAATCACAAACTTTTGTTAAACTTAGGCTTCAATGCAAAAAAGAAAACCCGACACCCCGGGTTGTTGTTTTAAACCTAATGAGCAATAATTTTTGTTAAATAACAAAATGGGGCTCGAAGAATGTAAAGGCCCACAGAGGGCAAAATCATCATTTTTTTCACAAAATATCCCAAACAGACTCGAGGTTATTAGTAAGATTTTCTCCCTTCGCTCGAAATGATAGGGTAGAATAAGCTGAGAGGGAGTGAATCTGTGATTATTGGTGTTGTAGACTGTAGAGCAATCCAATCTACTAATTGATGAACATTTTGTATTGACAAATAGATAAATAGTGATAACTTGGCTAATAACGATATAATTGGCCAAACAGGACACTAGAAGATTAAAAAAAAAAAGGAACTAACGTTGGTGTGTACAACAGCCTAAACAAGTAAGTACCAACCCTACCAGTATGAAATAGTAGGTGTTTGAACGTAATACATACATAAATATATGTACCTATGCGTATGTCAATATGTGTACCTGTGTATATAAAAATGTGTACTTGTGTGTATTATCCAATTTGAAAAATGTTTATGTTTTGTACTCAACATGTGTATATGACATCATGCGTGGTATGATAGCCATAATAATCGGTCTGGTAAAAGACTCACCAGAAAAAGAGAAAGGTGTTGTACCAAATTCTAACTCAAGGGGAGTTTAAGGTTATGATATAGTCTCAATGTTACGAAGATCTATATGCATACATGGTACCAGCATCTGGGCCCTAATTAAATATAAGACATGTTAAGCATAAAGAATGTTTATAAGAAAGCATAAATGGATCACGCATATTAGTGAACATTGCATGTGGGCTATGTTTGGACTTACTAGGTATCAGTTCGCTTAGTTATTCCATACTGTAAGTATTTCTATTAAGAGGTCTGGATAAATTTACTGATGAACTGGCGGCGGAGGTATGAGCTATGTGCAGACGGGGAATGTATACCGCCACTGTTATGTTTTCGCTTGCTATTTAAATTAAGTTATTTTGGAACTAGGTGTAAACTAAGCTATAGCATGATCAAGTAAAACAAAACGCTTTTGATAATGCTATGGTGATTATATATATCATATGAAGAGAGTTTGGTTTTATGTATATATAGAAAAAAAAAAATTTTGAAAATTTTCATGAATACGTAAGTAAAGAAAGTGATAAAGCACGGTCCAAAAAAGCGAATCATGACATAAAAATTGTCAAAAACTATTTACTTTCTTTTAAATTTAATTTTGTTAAACTCACTTACTTTTTAAAACGTTAAATTTTGCTAACATCACTGCTCATGAATTTTATCCACCTATGGGTACGATCACCCATACTGTGCTACAAACGTCCACTTACAATAATACAATTTGGGGGATACACCAAGGTACGTTAAAATTTCTTTGTTTCGCTGCAATTGTTCTTTTACTTTTTTCTTTGCCTGTTTCATGAGTATGTTGTTTTGTTTGATAATAAGGTTTAAGTTTGCTTTTGTTATAAACGTCAATTAACATTTGCTTTGCTGTTTGTTTGGTTTTTTTTTGTTGATTGTTCTGCCGTTTGTTTGTTTGGTTTTCTTTGTTAATTACCTATTTATGTTTTAAAAAACATAATTAGGAGACATAATATTTTTCAATAAAATATAGTAAATATATATTTTTTTAATTTAAAAATTGCCTTTACATATGAAAAAGATTCAAGCCCAAGGCTTCAATAAAAAAACAAAACAAAAAAAATAGATAGAAAAATATGGATGTTAAAATAATGAAAAATAAAATGGTGGGTGTGAAACAAAAAATAGGTTCGAAGGGGAGGAAGCAATAATTTTAGGAGTAGTTTCAAAACTATAAAGATGCGCAATAAGTAAATTTAATTATTTTAAAATTGTGAGAGTGTTGTATTTAAAAGGGGTGTGAAGAGCAAAGAGAAGGGTGTAAACATAACCTCCCAAGTGAAAATGATGCAACGTGATTAGGTCGATATGAATTTACTGACATTCCAAAATCCACCTAAAGGGATCACATTCATTGTCTAATTTTGGTGTCCCACATGGTGTCTAATTAGCCCTTTTATGGCACATAATTTAAAAAGTTTGAAATAATGTCTAATTGACTTTTTACACATGTTTTATTTAATGATTTGTTATAATATAATTAGTTTGATATTATTTGCGATACTAAATATTGAACAAAGGATTTGAATCTCACTTAAAAACTTGTAGGAGAAAACTCTCAAATGTAAGAGAAAACAGTCATACTTTAGTATTTAATATCTCAATATTTAAGTTTTGAATCAATTATCTAATGACGGTATTTATAGCCCCTTAATATAACGATGACAACGATAAAACAAAGCAAAAAATATAAACAACTATTAAAATAAAGGCTTGCTGGTACGTGGAGTATTTTTTTCCCCGCAACCTATTATTAGAATTTTTCCTTAAAAAAAAAAACTAGAAACTTTACATTTCTTAGGGTACCATGTTCAAACAATACTTTTATTATAATTATACTTGATGTAGGGGAAGTTCGTCAATATATTCGCTGGTGTACAATGCCCTATAGGGCAGATAGAGAGAGAGAGAGGATAGTGGGAGATAGAACTAACGCTAATTAAAATCTTGGAGTTGCAATGGCAAGAAGAGGAACTTTTCTATGACTAATGAAGCCAACGCATTCCGTCATGTCCAAATCCTCTCCTCTAATTCCCTCTGGCAACGCCCAATCAAACTTGTGCACAATATTTGCGAGCACAAGCTCAGTAATAGTCATGGCAAACAAGACTCCAGGGCAACCTCTCCTTCCAGCTCCAAAAGGAATCAACATGAAATGCTCATT
This sequence comes from Artocarpus heterophyllus, assembly GCA_025403435.1. NCBI lineage: Eukaryota > Viridiplantae > Streptophyta > Magnoliopsida > Rosales > Moraceae > Artocarpus > Artocarpus heterophyllus. The sequence continues at coordinate 6,667,302 of CM046345.1, forward strand.
CCCTATATTGAAATCTATGGCAGAATTCAAGAACCTCCCAGGTTTAAACTCCTCCGATTCGTCCCACAAGGTGGGATCTCTTCCGATCGCCCAAAAATTGGTCATTACCATGGTCCCTGCTGGTATGTCAAAGCCCATAATTTTGGTGTCTTGGCTTGATTCTCGCGGAACTATCAATGGTGCTGGGGGATGCAAGCGAAGAGTCTCTTTGATGATGGCTTTCAAGTAAGGCATTTTATGTAGATCATCCTCGGATACGTCCGGTTTTCCTTTGCCGAATTCGTTCACCTCTTCTTGCAATTTCTTGAGAATTCTCGGGTGCCTTAAGAGTTCAGTCATTGCCCATTCTAAAACCGTGTAAGAAGTATCAGTTCCACCAACAAGCATGTCCTAAACCAATAAAACCAAAAGATCAAAATGTATAAGAACAATTATAACCAAAGAGCACAAGATATCGTTTCTCTAATTTTTAAACACCTTAGCTAATTCTTTTGTAGTGTTATAATCGTCTAATCAACGGAAAAAAAAGTATTAGCACTAATGACCTCTAAACTTTGAGACTCCTACAGTTTGTCTCGTGAACTAAAAAGTAACTACTTTATCTCTTGAACTAAACTAAAAAATAATCACTTTACCTCTTGAACTTTCAAAGCTTCTTAGTTTTCTCCTTGAATTTTAAAAATGACAATTTTGTCTTATGAACTTTTAAAGCTTCTCGCTTTACTTCTTGAACTTCTGATTTTCTGTTCACATAGATGTAATTAAACCCTATGTGATTCACTCATAGATCACCTATCAGAGTAAAATAAGATTTTATCATTTTTAAGTTTTGTTTGACGTTTTTACTCTAACTTAAGGCCTTTTTTTTTAATCTAAACTATTATTTAGGAATGGTTTATCTATACATTTATTCTCATATCTGATGTGTAATTCAGATATTACCTATCAATATCTGAATTTGAATAATAAAGAAATAGAATTATGCATTAGAGATTAAAAGATATTTGCAAACAATATCGACTTATTAAATGATAGTCATACATTAAAAATAAGAAGAAATGTGCATGCAATTAAAAAACTAAGTGAGAGTGAAAACGTAAAACAAAACTTGAGTATGCTTAATTTTGCCCTTACAGGTAACTCATGTACTAATCACGTAAGCTTAATTCTGTCTATTTGAACAAAAAATTAGAGGTTCAGTGACAAAATGAAAAGCCTTGAAAGTTTAGAAGGTAAAATAATAATTTTTAAAATTAAAAAAAAAAGATAAAAAGTTTTTAAGTTTAAAAGACAAAATAATAATTTTAAAAATTTAAAAGACAAAAAAAAAGAGCGTAAATTTTAAAAACCATTCGTGTTAAAAAAAATAATAAAATCATTTGCGTGTCACTAGATCTGTTATTTTGGCCATTCAAAGATAATAAGCTAATCCTTTAATAGTAATAATAATAATAAGCTGGCCGAAAGGGTATATGCACTAGTTTGAGATGATTGATGACAAGATGATATCAGAAAAAACAAAAACAAAAGGATGACCATTTGATAAGGTTGGCAAAAATTTCACATTGATTAATAATTGACGGCCACAACCGACACCTACAAGGCTAGGTGCACCATGTGTGGACAGAATATCCAGCTTTCGTGTTCATCTTATATACTGATTGAGGGATTAATCTCAATAGATTTTAGTAAACGTTATAATTATTCTGCAGAACTTACATTTTTATGTTGTATAAAAATCTTAGGCTAATTGAACCAGAAAAGATATATAAATATCAATTATTGTCAATGATATATCCCTTAAGACCTAAAGAAAAAGTTTGTTGTATAATTACACCTAATAATTTAAAACATTTCTCAATTTATTAGATTCTAAAACATGCTTTAAATTTGCAAAAAATTGTTTCATTACATCGCTCACATACCTTGTGGCCAAAAATGTAAGGAGAAAATGATAAGAAATATAAGATTTTTTTATATTCTTAAATTTATGAAATGTTTTTCATAAAGTGTTTAAAGATAATAATTTGATTTTGTCTAATTTTTTCCTATTTAAAAAATAGACGAGGAATGACCTTGAAAAGCTTTTTAAAAGTCAAATAATACTCTAGGAATCTTTAAAAACAGAAAAAAGAATTAAAAATAACTAAACCCAATAAGTATAATTATATCAGTTAATGGCAACTAGGTGTGGTCCGTTGGGATTTCACCTTCTATCTTAGTGGTAGCCGATATGGACATTTCATTTGCTCATTGAAACTACAATTTCAAATTCAAAAAAATAATAATGTATAATTATGTAACTAGCTCCTAAAAAATAAGTACATGATTAACCTATATTACTATTATTGATGTTAAGGAAACTAAGACTATATCCTCAATTGTTGAGGCATGTATATGTATTGCTTGATATTTAAAATACAAATGTATATATATAGATGCAGTTTTAACAATTATATTTTTAATGGATGATATTATTTTCACCTATTTAATATAAATCTAATAATTATAACAAAATAAATAATTAATTAAAAAATTAATAATAATTAATAATAATAAATTTTTATAACAATATATCATCGATTATTATTAAAATACACTCTTATTAAAATGTTACTATTTAAAATAAGTCCAAATACGTAACACTCACCAAGACAATAGCTTTGATGCTGTCTCTGTCAATTGAAAAACCAGCCTTCGTGGAATCCTCTTGAATCTCCAGCAGGACATCCACAAAGTCCTTTTTGTCCTCTCCATTACTAATCTTATCAGATTCTTCGATGTGCTGATCAACCACTCCATCAAGAAACTCATCAAACGCCTTAGCAACCCTCTCAACTTGAGCATCAAGACCGTTGACTTTGTTGACCCAAGAAAGCCACGGAATATAGTCCCCAACGCTGAAACTCCCAAGCAACCTCATCAAGTCCCCCAGCATCTCCCTAAAGCGCTTCCTCACATCACTCTCGTCGTATTTCTTCCCAAACGATGCCCTACAAATGATGTCGTTCGTCAACGACGACAACATTTCGCTTAAATTTACCGGCAACGACATCGAACAAAATTTTCTTATATTCTCCACCAATAAGGCCGTTTCTTCTTCTCTAATGGATCGAAACGACCGGACCCTTTTGGCGCTAAGGAGCTGAAGCACACAAATGCTTCTTATTTGCCTCCAATATTCGCCGTACGGAGCTGTGGAGATGTCCTTTTGTTGGTAGAGAAGTTTGTGGCCTAAGTTGGTCTTAGGCCTGCTCGAGAAGGAGACATCGTGGGTTTTCATTATCTCGCGGGCCGCGTCTGGGGACGAGGCGACGACCACCGGACGGCTGCCGAAGTGGAGGAGCATGAGGGGGCCGTGGTCTCGGGACAGCCGCCGGAGGGAACGGTGAGGATGGAGACCTAATTGGTGGAGGTTTCCGAGAATTGGGAAGGTTGGGGGTGAAGGAGGCAAGATTTTGTGGGGTTTTGATGAAGTTGAGAATAGTAGCTTGAGGAGGAAGATTGTGAAAAAGATGAGGGCAGAGAGAAACCAAGGATTCAACATGGCCAAGTGGGGTTTTTTTTTTTTGTGTTTTTTTCAGGGGTAATGAAAAATGTTATATTTTATAAATGGCTTCTCTATTTATAGGTTAAGAAAGAATCTCTGCGCAAGCCCTCACATTATAGATGTTGGTAGTATAGTTTTCTGCGCATCTTTTATGTCTGAATACGCGTGAATTCAGAAGTATGCATGATGTGTGATCATATGTCCATACACAAGTACATCAATGAGCCTTGAGATAATTTGCATGTCCACTCCCCCCACAAAAAATTTGCATGTCCACGTCTGATAAAGACATATATATATATATATCAAGATTAAAATAATGACACCGGTGTAAATATCGGGGTTTTTTTTTTTTTTGGATAAATCAGAGAACAATTTAGTTGAGATGTTCTTGAGCTTCTTGATGCTAGTTGCCTTTTTTTCATTTGTATATGAGTTAATCAGTCAAATTAAAATTCAAAGATCAAGACATGAGGCTCCGGCAATAAATTAAAAATCGACTTAATTGCAACGAATAATGGAACGCAATTAATATAATGTTTGGCGGAAGGAGGACTTTTTCTTAGTGGGCACTTTATAGAAAATTAGAAATAAAATTTTATTGAATGAATATATAACTATATATTTCAATTATTAGGTTAGGCATAATTATAATATTTTTGTGTAATAGGGACACAATAACATATTTAAATTATTTTAGGGGGATACAACAATATATTTCAATTATTTCATGAGGACATAGCAACTTTTTTCTATTATTCTGTAACGCCCTTAAGTGAGGGTTAATAGCATTTAGTAAATATAAATAAATTTTATAATATCGTTTCAAAGCATTTAAAACAATGCCCATGGGTTTTTAGAATAAAACAAAAATAAAAGATATTTAAATACCAATCCACAGTTTTAGTATAACACTAATTATCATACAACCATTATCATCATTATATAGTTCCCAGTTAGTAGATTGTTAAACACAGCCAATACTACAATTTAAGAGTCTTACATGAGCAAGCGAAACATATAAAAGCTAAATGAAACTCTGACACATCATATGTAGCGTTGTCATCTACTCCTTGTTGGATAGATTACACTAAACTCCATATGAGAGATAAAACAATAGGGAATGAGCATCAACATGCCTAGTAAAAAAGCTATTACTCACCTTTAGGTTTTAGTATTTACCCTATTACACTACAAGAAAAATTACATTTAACGGCATATTATTTACGACATGTAGTTTTTGAATGTCGTTGAAAAGTACATACAACGACATCTCCAACAAAGATATCATTAACAACATTTGAAACAATAATTAACGACATCTATAGATGTCATCTGTAAGGGGTGTCGTGGAATCTCCAAGGCTTTGACGACATCTCATACTTGTCGTTAAATAATTTAACGACACTAAACTATTGTCGTTAAAAGGAGACCTTTAATACGACATCTATATAGATGTCGTTAATTATTGTTTCAAATGTTATTAACGACATGTTTGTAGGAGATGTCATTGTATGTACTTTTCAACGACATTCAAAAGCTACATGTCGTAAATAATATGTCGTTAAATGTAGTTTTTATTGTAGTGTTAACACCTCATGGTTAGTTTACTATCCAACAATATTATTTATTTTATAACAATTCCATTATATTGATATCTGGTGGATAACCTATAAATAAACCTTACCATGTTTCTATGACATATAATATAATTCATAATTAAATAATGTTTTCGATATCCACAATGAAGTTGAGAATCACGTCTTTCTACTCAATGTAGTCATTGAATGGTGAGCTTGACAACTCAAAATTCCAAACCATGAGTTGTCGATGAGGGAACATCAAGTCCTGAATCCTCACCAAGAAGTTTCTTATACAGTGTATTCTGGGACTTTTGACCTAAGGAAGTGCCAACGCCTCCTCCTATTTACCTTTTAGCGTTTACGTGCCCAAGGATGTAACCGCCACCCTTTTCATGCCTCACCATCCTCTCATGTTTTCACCGATATGCATAGAATTTGTATTGTCTAATCATACTTTTCAATATTGTATTAAAACATGTCAAAACACTTGACTTCGCTGTACATTACATGATGGATACAAAGTATTGTGTTTGCAAGTGATATCCATATAATAATATAAACAAATAACATGTATTTTATCTTACAAAACAATAACCAATTTTAATTAAATAAAGCCTCACAAAAGTTGAATAATAGAATCTCTACATCTTTGACAACTAATCTACTGATAACTTCTAGCTTGTCATCATCTCCACGTATGCTCTAAACACCTCAACAACGTTATGTTATATATAGTTAGAAATTATCCTAACAATATCATTCTTCAAATTATCATTACGTCAATTTATTTATTAGTGTGTCTCATAAACAATTTGACCATAAATATGTATGAAAATTAGGACTATTAGAGTAAATGATGTCTCCTATGCTAAAATGATGTTTGCTTTAGTAAACGACTTTTTCTAAGTATAATAGTACAATTTAATAGTGAAATGATAGTCTTATCATTGGCACAATTAAAGCTACAGTAAACGATGCAGCTACAGTACATTGCTTTTAGGATACTACTGTCATTTTTGTTATGGAAATTTTTCTAGAACTCCAATTCATGGTTTCTCATCATTTTTCTCCAAATTTTGGTTTTTAACATCTTTTAAGCATAAAAATAGTGCATAAACAATCTACAATCATCATATGCTAATTTCTAACAATTTTCATACTCAAATCATAATTTAAATTAAAGTTTAAGTTTTGAAAACCTAACCTTAAAACTTAGCTCAGAAACATTGTTTGATTCCTTGCGTATCCTTGATTTATGAGTTGATGGAGCTTCATTTGAGTATTTTTGGTGAGAAAAGGATTGAGTTTTAGCCTTTAGATTCTTTTTGTTCTCTGGATTTTGGCCTCTGCCACGTGAAGGAAAGAAGAAAAAGAAGTAGAAGAAAAGGAGGAAGGAGACGTGGGTAACGGAGAGAAAGTGAGGAAGAAAATTTAAAGAAAGAAAAAGGCTTAGCATCTTGTGTCAGCTGATGGCAAGAGTTAAGGGAGAAGGTATGGAAATCTTCTACAGAAGATTTTGGACAAAAAATGCCGTTTGGCACTTTTGTAAATAAATAGAAGTTCGTGGAATTTTCGTAATTATGTTAAATAAGTGTTGAAAAATTTTAGAAAAATTAAAAATAAGTAGAATATATAATATGGGATAAATTTTGATGCAAAAAATTTTTACAAAATTTTAATAGGCACATTGATATTTAAATTAGACACAATTATACAAGTTAAAAATAGCGGATGTTATGCATTCTATGGGGTGCACAGTTATAATTTTTTTTTTTCAAAATAAAGGTATAACAAAAATTTTAAGTCCTATAAAATAGGGGGTAAAAGTTTAAATTTTGAAAATGAGTGGAGTCATGTGCCCTCACTCATCAAAACATAGCTCCGTTATTGGCATTTAGGATTTAAGTTAAAATTTAAACATTGTAGCATATGAGAGCTTTATATTATAACATACTTTTATGTTTACATTGTAATATGTTAGAACTTTTCACTATAGTTGGTAATTTGATGTTGAAACTTGGTTTCTAAGCACAACTTATAAATATATGCTTTTTTTTTTTTTCCCCGGGTAAAAGGCCATTAATATGAGTGATCGATTTCCATATTATTTTCATTACATAACTTCGTGAAGCCGGCTAAAGTTGGAATTTGGCCATCTTAATCATTACAACAACATTCTACATGGATTAAAAACTAACAAAATGTAAATTTATTCTATGAAACGTTCTACTGTACTTCAGAATTATGACAAGCAAAAAAGCTTCCATTTATTTATGTATCTGCAATTTTGTGTACATTACCATCTAACTTCTTTAGATAATGTCATGAACTTAATATACCTCCTTTCTTTAAAATATGTTGCCAACCATCAACGTAAAGTATATAACCTTTTATTCCCCCTCTTGTCAACTTGTAAAATGGTTTAGCATAGTCCCTTAAAAAAAAAAAAAAAAAAAGATTTAGCATAGCGCTGACTTTCTATCCAAGTAGTTTTCATAAAAACTTCCTGTGCCAATATCGGTGATGCATGCAATTTTACTTTGAGACCAAAGTTGCAACTTCAAATAGTTGTTATCCTTTTGAAATTTGTGTATTTTCCTTTTCATTTAATAAATTGAGTTAGAGGCTTGGCGTGGGATGAGTTTACTCTTCGGTGTGAACCTAAATAGAACGCTTAAGTTTTCTTCTCTTAATTATATCTTCTTAACTACATAGAAGTGTCCATAAATATTGTTCATTTACTGTCCATCTTTTCAGCCAAAACGACCACGTTTTGATCGAAAGAGGCTTCCTTTTTTATTTTTTATTTTTTATTTTTTATTTTTGGTTGTTGTGTACTCCGCTTGATTTTGAAGGATGAGTGATGGCTTTTATGAATGTGATGGGTAATGGGTAGCAGTTATTTTTCATTTTTTTTCTTTATTTAAATCTCATGTATTTCTAAATACATCTCATTAAGTGGATTTTTTTCATAATTGTGCACAAAAATTATTTTTTCAAATGTTTCTCCATTTAAACTTTTCTCTTCTGCTTCTAAATATATAAATAATGGTCTTTATAAATTTCTTTTTTTGAAAGGTAAATTTTTTTAATTGCTCTATTAAAATTAGTTGTTTTAAATAAGTCCTTAAATCCTATCTTATGTAACTCTTTCATATATTTTAATTAAACAAAAACTATTTCTCTATTTTTTTTTCAGGTTGAAGTATTTTATTTTTCAAATTTTTATGCTTAACCATGTCTTTTCATTCGGCTCTTTCAATCGTTATTTTTTTACACGTATATCTCAAACTAACTTTTTATATGGATTTTTGTTGAGGTTTTGTCCCTCAAATATGATGTATTTGTTCAAATAATTTTTCTCCTATGTGAACTTACTTGTTTTTTCTTGTGATCTTCTTAAATAGCACAAAAAGAAAAAAAAAAATCAACAAATTGAATACACTCGTGCATTACCACGTGCTTTTTAACTAGTTTGTGTGTGTGTATATATATATATTTGCCGTAATTATTTCATGAAGGAAAACTTCTCAGCTTAAATAATATGCTTAAGCTAAATATACACGTCAAAGAGAGGCAAAGTACAATGAAGCACATCAAAATCTCGGAGTGGGAATCGCAAGAAGAGGAATTTTTTTTGTGAATAATGAGACTAACACACTCAGTCATGTCCAAATCCTCCCCTTTGATTCCACAAGGCAATGACCAATAAAACTTGTGCACCAGATTTGCCAACACAAGCTCATTAGTAGTCATGGCAAACAAGACTCCGGGACAAACTCTTCTTCCACCTCCAAAAGGAATTAACTGAAAACTATCATTCTCTTTGACCTAAGGAACGAGAGCTAATGAGGGGTTCCATGTTGCCGAGCCAAAGGGCAGCATTTTTGTACGTGATCATAGTATATTACGTCGTCTCGGCCGGCCTTGACGTATATATACTATACTGCAGTTCCCATCTCCGTGTATACTGCGTGTTTGCTCCAATCTGGGTCAACAAAGCCAACTGCCTTTCCTGCCACGTCGAGAAAATCTTCCCATGTCTCACCTCCCAAATAAGTTGACGGCCGTAAGAAGCCATCTCATATCTGAGGGCCGTCTCTACTAAGAAAAAATGAAAATCCTGAACAAATTACCTGGAATTACACTCAATGGAAAAAAGGAAGAAAAAATACACTTTGAAAGCGATTCTAGAGACCATAAGACAGGGTGGCAGACGGGCACCGTATCCATATAACTGCTTGCCACCTACGCTCCGCCATCCATTCCAAGTTTAGGAACCTAGGTAATTGTTACGTGCCTGAAGTTGGCGAGCTCTCGCTCGGCCTCTACCACGACGAGGAATGGTTCTGTCGTGAAGAAGCTCTCAAGGAGATAGATAATATTGTTTTTTTACACTTGGATTGGTGAAAAACTGATACTATTTTTTATTCATCTTCCCTTTAAATACACTAAGGATAAACACTCCGTGCATTATCAGTTGCACGCTTCCCTAAAAAAAGGAAAACAATCCCAACAGAATAATGACCATTTTGAAATGGCCAACACTACAGAACAAGTGGTAAATAATAAAACTAACTGATAATATTAGATAATAAGCTAACAATAATTCCTAAAGATACTGGGCACGTGACATTCCTCTCCTCTTGAAAACGGCCTTGTCCACAAGGCGTCAGATAACATCTTCTCCTTCGTCAACTATCTCTGGCAGGGATTCCTCCACACTTGTGCCACCTTTGAGCTGCTTCTTGAGTAAGGAGACATGTACAACAGGATGTACTTTACTTCCTACCGGTAAAAGCAACTTGTAGGCTACTGATCCAATACGCTCAATGATCTTGTATGGACCGTAGTATTTTGGCGATAACTTGTGCCTCCGATCGCCAGTTAAAGAAAGCAATCGGTATGGTTGTAATTTGAAAAACACCCAATCTCCAACTTCAAATTGTTGATCTTTCCTTCCCTTATCATATGTAGCTTTCATTTTCTCCTTAGTCTTGGAAAGGTGTTGGTGTAGTTGGGCAATAATCTGATCTCTTTGTCTCAACTCCAAATCCACATTTGCTTCCTTAGCTGACCCAAGCTCATAGAATGTTAAAACTGGAGGAGGTCGTCCATATACCACTTCAAAAGGTGTGAAGCCCGTAGCTGAATGCCAACTCCGTTTGTCCATCTGTTTGCGGATGATATGACGATGAAAAATGAAACTCGGTCCCTTGTAGCCGAAATAACTCCTTCCAAAATGAACTTGTGAACACAGGGTCTCGATCGCTTACAATTGACTGCGGTACTCCATAAAGTTTGAGGACATTCTCATAGTATGCTTGGGCAGCACTGTTGGCGGTGACGGGTTGCAACATTGCAATGAAATGCGCCATCTTCGATAACCGATCCACAATCACCATAATTGTTGTCTTGCCTCTAGAAGATGGAAGGCCAACAATAAAAGCCATTGAAACTTCAGTCCAAACTGCTTTGGGTGTAGGGAGCGGTTGAAGAAGCCAGGATGGTTTGCCTTGTTCTCTCTTATTTCTTTGACAAACATCACAAGCTTTAATGGCCTCCAATACTTGTCGTTTCATTCCTTGCCAATAAAATTGAGACCTTAGGCGTTGAAGAGTTTTGTGTAACCCCTCATGAGTGGCTGAATGAAACCCCTGTATAATGTCAATCGTCAATGGAGATGAAGGAAGCAGATAAATTCGGTCCTTAAGAATAGTAGTCCATCTTTGCAAGCCCATGGGCCAAGGAGCTCCCCTACTTGAAATAATTTGTGAAGCCTCTGCATGTCTTCTTGATTCTTGTTCTCTTCGTGGATGGTCTTTAGCCAAGTTGGAACCAATGCTGATATGGCCAACAATTGCGCCGGTTCATCTTTTCTAGAAAGAGCATCCGCCACCGAGTTGTCTTTTCCCTGCTTGTACTCTATAGTGAAGTCGTAGCCCATTAACTTACTGAGCCACCTTTGTTGCGCTGTTGTGGTAATTCGTTGACTCCATAGAAATTTAAGACTTTTGTGGTCCGTGTGAATCACAATGCCTTCCCTAGTAGATATGGACGCCATTTCTGCACAGCTAGTACCAAAGCAAGCATCTCCTTGTCATAGGTAGACAAAGATGCATTCTTCCCTTTTAACGCTTGGCTGAAGAATGCTATTGGCCTTTTTTCTTGCATTAGAACTGCACCGACACCACTATTAGAAGCATCACATTCAACAACAAAGGTCTTAGTAAAGTCGGGTAACGCCAAAAAGGGCCCTCGAACCATCGCTCGTTTGAGTTCCACAAATGCACACTCCGTTTCGTGAGACCATTTGAAGTTATTCTTCTTTAGCATATCAGTTAATGGGGCTACTATTTTACCGTAATCCTTGATGAATTTACGGTAGTATCCTGTGAGTCCCAAAAAACCACGCATAGCCGTCACCGTGGTGGTTTAGGCCACTCTTCTATTGCGGCGATTTTATTAGGATCCATCCTTACTTCTCCTTCCTTAATGAGATGCCCCAAGTAATATACCTACGAAACTCCAAAGCAACATTTTTCCCTTTTGACAAAAAGCTAGTGAGCAGCTAAAATTGAGAATACCATTTCTAAATGTTTCAAATGAGATTCCCATGTAGAGCTATATATCAAAATATCATAAAAAAAAAAACCAAAATAAACTTCCGCAAATATGGCCGAAAAATGTCATTCATTAATGCTTGAAATGTGGATGGAGCATTGGCAAGACCAAAAGGCATTACCAAGAACTCGTAGTGCCCGTCATGAGTTCGAAATGCTGTCTTCTCAACATCTGCAGGGTGCATAGGTATTTGGTGATAACCAGCACGCAAGTCCAATTTTGAAAAATATTTTGCCCCAGATAGCTCATCCAGTAACTCATCTATTACAGGTATAGGAAACTTATCTTTGATAGTGGCTAAATTTAAAGCCCGATAATCGACACAAAATCGCCACGTCCCATCCTTTTTTTTTACTAGTAGTACTGGTGAAGAATATGGGCTAGTGCTTGGCTTAATGATGCCACTTTCTGTCATCTCCCCTACTAACTTCTCTATCTCCATCTTCTGGAAATACGGGTAGCGATAGGGTCTCACTGAAATTGGTCCAGTACCAGGTTTTAGTGGAATTTTGTGACTATGGGCCCTATCTGGGGGAATTCCTTTTGGCTTTTGAAAGACTACTGCGTACCTCTCTAAAAGAGCCTCCATTTGTTGTTGTTGAGAGGTTTCCAACGTGGGCTTGTTTTCTTCTCTAGGGACAATTACTCCTTCTGGCAAAAGAATTTGCATTAAGATCCCTCTACTGCCATTTCCTCGTAACTCCTTCTTTATCTTACGCTGGTCAACCATTTCAGGTAGGTGAGGTTGAACGCCAGTGAGAGTGATTTCCTTTCCTAGCCACCTGAACGCCATTGTCAGTTGCGCGAAATCCCACAAAATTGGTCCTAAAGTCTTTAGCCACTGGGCTCCGAGAACAGCGTCACAGCCTTCAAGTTCGATCACGAAAATCTCCACCTGGAATGGGTTACCCTGGATCGTGATTAGTGTGTTCGGTAGTCGACCCATACACGGAAGCTTTTCGCCGTTGGCTACCATAACGTTCATCCGTCCCTCTCCCTCCGTCTTTAACCCTAATCGTGAAACCCATGCTCGGTTAATGAAGTTGTGTGAGCTTCCCGTGTCTAGCAATACCATTAATGGACGTCCATCAACCTTTTCCGGAACCCGCATGATTTGAGGAGAGGTTGAGCCAGTAATGGCATGGAGAGAAATTTAGCCGTTTCATTTTCTGGTTTGGGTTTGACTTCTTCCTCTGCATCTTCATCATAGCTACAATCAATAAGGAATAGGCGTTTGCAACGATGACCCGGCGTGTAAACTTCGTCGCAATTGTAGCATAGGTTGCGTCGTCGACGATCTTGGATTTCTTCAGCCGTAAGTCGCTTGACCGGAGGTGCTGTAGGTTTTTTGTCTAGAGTTGGTACTAGAGTGGTTTTGTGAAAATTTTGGGAAGTTGGGATAATGTTGGGCCGTTTGCCTTCAATGCTGATTGGAGCCCTCTTCTGGTTTTGGTACTTTTTTTCATAGAGACGGGCAAGACCGGCAGCATGTGGCAGAGTTTGTGGGTTCACCGCTCGAACATCGGCTCGGATAGATTCCTTGAGACCACTAACGAAGCAACTAATCTGTTGTTGTTCCGTTAAAGCACCAGCCCTTGCTAGCAGCGATCGAATTGGGCTTGATAATCACGTACAGACCGTCTTGAGTAAGTTTGGTGAGTTCCCCATAGAAGTCATCCAACAATGTTGGCCCATAACGATCGTTTATCGCCTGCTTGAACTCCTCCCAAGTTATCCATACTCGAGTTCTTCTAAAGGATTGAAACCAGAGATGCACTCCCTCTAAATGATAAGCCGCTAATGCAACTTTTTTGTTGGCAGGTGTTTTATGAAATTCAAAGAACTGCTCTGCCCGATCAATCCAAGTGATAGGGTCATCGGTACCATCGTATCGTGGGAAATCTAAGCGGACCACCCGAGGTATAATTGTTCCCTGTGCTTGCTGAGAATTGGATTGTTGATGCGAATGTCCAGAGTGGTTATGTCGTACATTTAACTCATCCACCTGTGTTTGCAGTTGTATGAACATCTCATGCATTTCACGCTGCATTTGCAACATTTGTTGTTGGGTTGCTAGCAACGAATCTTCTACTGGCTGTTTGGGTGGGTCAGGATGATCGGTCCTATTATTGGAACCTTGCTCTGATGCCATTTTGTTACGTGCCTGAAGTTGGCGAGCTCTCGCTCGGCCTCTACCACGACGAGGAATGGTTCTGTCGTGAAGAAGCTCTCAAGGAGATAGATAATATTGTTTTTTTACACTTGGATTGGTGAAAAACTGATACTGTTTTTTATTCATCTTCCCTTTAAATACACTAAGGATAAACACTCCGTGCATTATCAGTTGCACGCTTCCCTAAAAAAAGGAAAACAATCCCAACAGAATAATGACCATTTTGAAATGGTCAATGCTACATAACAAGTGGTAAATAATAAAACTAACTGATAATATTAGATAATAAGCTAACAATAATTCCTAAAGATACTGGGCACGTGACAGTAATAGTATCACGATCAAACAGCTGACAAGGGGGATGAGCGAAACAGGATAGCGGAATTCAAGAACCTCTCTGGTCAAAACTTCTTCGGTTCGTCCCATAAAGCAGGGTCCCTTCCGATTACCCAAGCATTGATAATTACCGTGATCTCAGCTGGTATGTCAAGGCGCATTATTTTAGAGTCTTCACTTGATTCTCTTGGAGCTAGTAATGGTATTGGGGGATGTAACTGAAGAGTCTCTTTGATCACAGCTTTCAAGTAAGGAGTTTTGTCTAGGTCGATCTCCGATACGTCCGGTTTTCCTTTGGCAACTTCGTTAACCTCGTCTTGTAGTTTCTTGAAAGTTTTTGGATGCCTCAAGAGCTCTGTCGTTGCCCATTCTAAGACTGTGTAAGTTGTATCAGTCCCACTGACAAACATGTCCTACAACAATAAACCAAAGGATAAAAAGAGAACATAGTCTTATGCATATCATTTTCCTAATTCAGCTGTAAGATAATTTTAAATCAAGTGAAATAGACACGAGGGATCCTATATGATTTCATCAACATATTAAAGAAAAGCATTTTTTTTACGGGATTTAAGGATGCAATTTTTTAGGGATTTTAAAATAAAAGTACTTAGAGGCTGTTAAACTCGATAGGATTTTCTCAGGCCTCTTACAAATGGTGGGAAATTAAAAACATCTTGAATTTAATGCTTATACAAACAAGATATCTAGGCCATCCATAGATATGTATTGGTTAGAAAAAAAGAAGCATAAAAAGATTGACTAATAGGGTGTATGGATAGATGATTAGAATTATCGGTTAAAACTATAAACACTGTAGCATGTGAGAGCTTTACACTGACTTTTGTGCTTTTATTATGATATGTGAGAGTTTTATACTATTGCAACTAAAAAAGTTAGTTAGAATAAACTAATGCCAAACATGGTTTAATTCTAACATGACACCAGATCAAAGCCGTGTTCAACAAATGAATACACCATTTTGTAAAACTAAAAAAGATAGATTACCTCTCATGATATTATTAATCCCTTCATAATTAGGGTCTCATAAAAGAAGACTACATCCCTGTATCAACGGAAACTTGGATCCCGTTGGGCCGCTAATGCGTGCTAACGGATTTCATGCGTGCAGACAAAGCCCACTAAAAGAAGACTTGTTCTTGTATACAAGGCATTATCGATATTGTTTGTCTAACACGTGTCTTCTTCTTTACTATAAGATGCCCACTAAGGTGGTCCCACGTGGCTTTATGCATTGGATTCTTCCAGATCCTTTTGCTGAACTCTCGTTGCTTTTTGTAGTCTCATTTCAAGCGCGTAGCTCACATAGATACATCATGATCATGTACAAATCTTCCTTGCAATTTTTTTTTTAACATCATCTAAATAAGAGTGAGATAAAAATTACTAAAATCTTCCTTGTAATTTTTTTTTACTTTTTTTCTCTAACTAATTATGCTTTTAATTTATTTATTCATAAGTTTATCAAATGATTTCATGTTTAAATAATGTTATGTATATGCTTTTTTTT